>JAOXYA010000045.1:20004293-20018244 GCA_028565675.1 Sorex palustris | reverse complement strand
CTGTGTTTGGCATATCGAATATGTCACGGGTAGCTTGCCAGGCTTTGCCATGCGGGCAAGATACTCTCGGTAGCTTGTCGAGCTCTCCGAGAGGGGTGGAGGAATCGAACTTGGGTCAGCCATGTAGGCTGCATGCAAGGCAAATGCCCTACCCATTGTGCTATCACTCCAGCCCATAACACAATAGCAATAGCACAGTGGTAGCGCGTTTGCCTTGCGCACAGCTCTTGGACATGTTTTACAATAAATGACATTTCACAGGTTGGCTGCCGGAACCTTTGTCTTTCTCCATGGCGCAGCCTAACCCCAATGTCTACTGCGACCAAGAGCCTCGGATTTCCTGAAATCACATTGATCTGCTCTTGTTTGGGGGGTAAACGATGGGGTCGGCTGTGTCCGGGCCAGCCCCTCCCTGCAGCCTCCTCCCCTGTGCCACACATCACCCCTCACTTCTTAAGCTCACAGTCCCCGGGGGAGCGTCAGAGGCAAACAAGAATGTGGGACCCACAGAACGTCCCAGGGGGCCGGGGAAGGGATTGGCCCTGGGTGGGAGAACCCAGAGGGGGGTGGGGCGAGGAGGAAACACAGTGGCTGGTGGAGAAGGGGGTGACCCCCAGGCCCTGCTTACCTTCCCGGTGTGGGGGCTCCTCTCTGGGCTTGGGGTGCATTAAGGTGAAGGGTAACTCGACAGCCACGTCGCTGAAACAGACCCAGACTCAGTGAGCTCCACGCCCTGCTTGGCTGTGAGACTCGGGGTGCAGTGATGAGTGCCCATGGCAGGAGGCCGGCCCCCTGCACCTGTCCTGCCTCAGTCCCTCTAGTGTGCCACTAGTGGCCCCTTTCCCCTGTTCCCATCCTGCCTCGGTCCCTCTAGGGTGCCACTAATCGCCTCTTCTGACTTTAGAAGGAAAGGGGAGTCCCCCACCTCATTTCCGGGACCCTTGTGTTCCCACAAGTGAAGGCGGGGGGTAAGGGTGCCAGGCACAGAGACCTCATCGGAGTGGACCCCAGAAGGGCCCCGGGCCCTGGGGCCACCCCAGCCAACTCAACTTTTTCTGCCACTGCCCTCTCCAGCTTCCTGTTTGGATCACTCCTCCTTTCTCTCCACCCCCCTCCATCTCACCTCTACCAGGGGTGCCCCAGCCCCCATCCCTGCACTGCTGAGATGGGATCATCGTGGTGAGGAGGCCTCGGAGCTGCACCCACAGGGCTGAGCTGGGGGTGCTGCTGCCAGCCGGGGCCTCTGGCTCAGCCCCTCTCCCTGGGCTTGGGCCAACAGAGCCCGGATAGGAAGGGCTGCTGCTTCGGGGCCAAGGACGAAGGTTCAGGGTCTCCCAGGATTGGCATGTTCCTCCCTAGGTCCCATGGACAGTGTGAGAAGCTGAGCACAGGACAGAATGGAGCTGTGGGTGGGAGGGTGTATCGAGGGCTCTGACTCCAGCGACTCACCCCAGTCCTCTGTGACAGCTGCTTTGCACGTGAGGAGGGTCAACTCCCGGCTCCCCAGGCCCACTAAGGCAACCCAGACACTGCCCCCTGCCTGGGCTATGGCCAGCCCAGGGGCGCCTATAGGCACTGGCTCCTCAGCCAAGCTGGGGGAGTAAGCGGGGGACCTGCTGCCTCGCAGAGCAGCCCCCCAGTTGCCACTCTCACTGAGCAGATTGGGGGAAAGGGGCTCTCCATGCTCAGCTTCTCACAACACTGCGCTATTTCCAGTGTGGGCGTGGTTCAACCAGAAAAGTGCTGGAATTCTTATTCCCCTCAGTAGGAACACGGGGAAGGGGGCCACTGACGGCTGAAACCACCAGGCCGGGGTGGGGTGTGTTTGGCTGTGTCATGCTGTGCTTTGCTTCCTTTCTGATTTCTAAAGTGACAGCTCTGACCGGTTTCCGTAGGGGATCCTCCCAAACGCCGCCGAGTTTGCCAGCCTTTACTGAAGCACCAACAACATGGATGGGCCCAAAGCTGCCACTGCCCGGTGGCCATCCCTGGCAGGGGCTCTGATTCCTCCCTGGGTCCCCAGCACTCTGCAGTGGGCTCGGCACAAGTCCAGTTTAGAAACACCTCGGGTGCCTTCTCTTGGACCTCAGGTCCATGGTACTACATCTAAGGGATGGTTCTGGAGGGGAGTGACACTGTCTTCTTGTGGCAGGGCGAGGCAAAACCACCACCTCTGGGAAAGGCGCATTTGGGGAATAGAGCTGGATTTGGGATCTCGTTTGGTGAAGATGGAGTTTGGTCTACACAAGCTGATCTCAGGCCTTCTCCGTCATTAAACAACACACATGAAATGGGAAAGTTTGAAAGCCAGGAAGCTCAAACTCCTCCCTCGACAGCCTGTGCTTTATACTGACAGCGAGTCCCTCCCCAGATCGAGGAGGGAGCAAGGGCCCTGTCCCTAGGGGAGCCGGAAGCAGGGGTGAGTCTCCAAGGGAGAGCCCTCTGCTCCTGGCCCCCCGCAGAGGGTCCCCTCAGTGTTGCTGCCTGGTGCCAACAGGGGAGTAGCTATAAAGTTTCTTTCCAGCTCTGAGCCCTGTTGTCGGGGTGCTGGGCTGTGGGTTCGGGGCCCTCTGGAAAGGGGCTGGTCAGACTGAAGAGAGGGACGTTACCTGGATGCCAGATCTCCCAATAGGCTGTGTGGCCGGAGACAGGACAGTGGCCCGGAGAGAGTTCAGAGGAAGAAAACAGAGACCACTTATTCACCCTTGCAGCCCGTCTGCTGGATAACCCCCCAGACCCCACTATCCTCCCTCCCCCATGCCTGGGGGAGCCCGTTCAGGGGTGACATTAACCCTGAGTGGGACACTCTGAGATCTTGGTGCAGCCAATTCCCGCCCCCCACCCAGCCCTCCCAAGGCCACGCTGCACCCAGGAGTTAGAGGCCCTGGCATGGGGAGGGGGGCGGTGCAGAGCAGGTAGACTAGGAGGCACCCTGGGGTTCACGAGGGCCTCCAGAAAGGTGAGGAAACTGGGTCAGCCAGACTCCGACAGCGGGCCTGATGTATCTCCCAAGATGTCCAGGGTGTGCAGGCAGCGCTGTTCGGTGCCACCCAAGTGGACTTGGGGTCCTGGGCAACTTGGATAACAGGAGGGTGGAAGGGGTGAGGGAAGGGCTGAAAGTCTCCGCGAGGGAGAGGGGGTGCCGGAATGAGAAAGAGAAAGAGCAGAGTCCTCGCGCCTGGGCACCCTCGAGAGAGTGACACCCCATCTCGTCCCCGGGGCATGGCCAGGAGTAACTCCTGAGTGCAGAGGCAGGAGGAGCCCCTCCGAACACCGCCAGGTGTGGCCCTCCTCCTGAATAAAATGCCCGTGTACCCTCAAGGAGGAAGCAGCTCACAGCTGTGGCAACCAGGCAGAGGGGCCGGGCCGGGCGACCCCCCACCCCCCGGGGCCTGATGGGAGACTCACCCGCCCCGGGACACCACCAGCTTCACTTTGACTTTGTAGGACACGATGATGCCCAGCACCTCCCGGTTGGCACCTTCCCGCAGCCTGCAAGGGGCACAGAGACACTGTGGGTGCTCGAGGGAGCAGGCTGGGCTCCACCCACTACCCCAGGCTGCCCACTCCAGCACCCCTGGGGTCCAGAGGGGCTCAAGAGGGCAGGTCAGTGGGGGGGAGGGGCCAGGGAGGACCCTGCAGGGCTGGTGCCTCTGCTGGTCAGGACAGAGCAGGGTCTGAGCCTGACACCAAGAGAGGCATGATGGAATTGCGGGGCCCAGCATTAGTGGGATAGGAACGCCCCAACCCAAGGCCAGGCTCAGGGGGTAGGATGAGAGGGTGTCCTCCCTTCCTCTGTCTCCACTCCAGCAGGCAGCCTCAGTCAGAGATGAGTGAGGGGCAGGAGTGACCATTTGAAGCACTGGCACCAGTACCCCGCCTATGAGGGGCACCCCCACCTCTGGGCCAGTCCAGCTCATCTGGCCGTAATCCTCATTCACCCGCCCTCCTAATTCATCCTTTCCTGTTCAGCCCCCTCCAAGTACTCTTGTCATTCCTCAAGGACCCTGCCCTCTGACTGAAGACGCCCGCCCAGGATCTGCTGCCTCTTACAAGAAGTCCCCCTAGGTTGCCCCACCCCCTGCAAGCTAGCAGAAGTCACACCCAGAGAGGGTGAGAGGAGAGACGCAGCTCCCCTGAGGATGACGCACGGGGAGACGGTCACCCCAGCCTCAGTGGGTGCGGGTGGAGGCGAGGATGGTGCAGGGAGGGAGGGGAGCCAGGCAGGGAGCACCGGGGGCCAGTGGCAGGGCCCGGTGACAAGGACTACTGACAGGGACAGTGGTGGGGGCGGGGCCCTCACAAGGTGCTGGACGCCAGGTTCGTGTCCTCATGCTTGAGCTTCCCGTCCAGGGCGAGGCCGCGCTTCTCGCGGTTGTTGGCCAGGAAGGGGGTGAGCGTGTAGACCTTGCAGAACGTCGAGCTGGGGGCCACGGTGTCACTGGAAAGGAGGAGGCAGGCGTGTCCCCCTCACGCAGCCGCCCCTGCTCCATGCCGTCCCTACACCTTGGGCCAAGCTTGGTTGGCGGCTGCTGCCCCCCAAAAGGGTACATGAGGCCCCAGGGCCCAGAGCCAAGCACTCTGCTCAGGTGCCCATACAGCAACTGGGTCCGGCAGGACTGGAGCCACTAGGCAGAGGCTCGCTCTCCAGGCCCATGCTCCCCGCGAGCATGTTCCTCGCTTGGGTCTCTGCATCTCTGCTTGATTTTCCACTCGGGAGGCCCTGTGTTCTCTGCTGCTCCTCTCTGACTCTCTCCTCACATACTTCTAAATGAGTTTAATTCCATAAAAACTACCTTGCTGCAGAAGAGGGAGAGGGAGGGAGGGAGGGAGGGAGGGAGAGAGAGAGAGAGAAGAAAGAGACAGAGAAGGAAAAGGAGGAGGAGGAAGAAGAAGAGAAGGAAGAGAAGAGGCATAAGAGGAGGAGAAGGAGGAAGACTCAACCTGGTGCCCCATATGGTCCCCTGAACACCACCCCAAGTGACTCCTGAGCACCACTAGATGTGGCACACAGCAAGACGCTGCCGATGCTCAAGGAGCAGCTTTCGTGGAGAAACCTTGGGCTCTGCTTCTGTTGTTTTGTAACCACCCTCAGCGGTGCTCAGGGATCACTCCTGGCAATGCTCGGGGGACCATAAGGGGTCAAACCTGGGTCATCTGAGTGCAAAGTAAGTGCCCTCCCCGCTGTACCAGAGGGTCTCCAGCCCACTAAAAATGATCTCAATGACCACAGAATAAGGCTGAAACAATGTGTGTGTGTGTGTGGGGGGGGTGGGGTTAGAACCTCTTCAGGGAGCACTCCCAGCAGAACTGAGGGGCTTTCCTGGCTTGAGATTCAGGTTTCCTGAGGCTGTGCTCTGGGGACTGAGCCTCAGGATCCACACCTGCCTCACTGTGAATTCAACCCCTGCTCCACACGCAATAAACCGTTGACTGTGAGCTGTCAGCTGGAGACTGTCTGCTATTGCGGGGAGACAAATGCATGTGCGTGGAAAAGCACGTGCAGGTCACATGCGGGTGGGTGTTCTGGTGGTGCCGGCCTGCCTTAGCTTGCTCACTCCTCAAACACGGGCCCAGGCCGGGGTTGGGGGATGGGGGGGACTCTTGTCTGGCCTCCCACACACCCATTTTGCCTAATGACTTTATCAAAAAAGGAGGCTGTGCCCCCCTCCCCCCGAATGCCAGGAGGCTTGGAGCAAAGCAGCTTCCTCCAATGTGCCTCTCATGCCCCATGTCCAGGGCTCCAGCACCCCCTACATGCCCAAACTCCTTAGCTTCCCAGGTGCAGGCTGGTCTGCATGGCTCCAGGCTTTGCCTTCTCTGGGCGCAAGGTCAGGCCGAGGTGCTTTCTGCCAAGCTGTTTGGGGTCCCCTGCTCTGAGCAGTGGGGAAGCGTGGGGCCATCCCAACTCCACCAGGTACCAAAGAATTCCTTGATCTGCACCCCAACCTCCCCCTGCCCAGCCCACTCACGTACTCAGCCTCCTCCAGAGCCACGGGGCACTTGTACTGGGCGGTGTTGAAGAGGCAGATGTCCGCGTGCTGGCGCACTGAGGAAGAAACAGACGAGGGCTTGAGCTGGGCACCCCCAGGATGGGTGGCGGGGGACCTCCAGTCTAGAGCTGCTGGACACTGGCCCCGTCCACACCCACAGGAGGAGAGTCCCCTACACCCACCTCCTTCCTAGGTCCCCAGATCCTCCCACCTTCCAGGGACGGCCTCGCTGACCCCCAGGACCCCAAGGGAAGAGATGACTAAACAAGGAATGTATGATATTCAAAACAAGCAAGGGACAATAAATGATTTAGTATCTGCCCCTGGCAGGCAGGCTTGAATGGTGGTGGGAAAATTCGAGCAAAACATAAAGCCCAAAAGTAGAGAGAGAGTATTGGGGAAATTGCCTGCCGTGGAGGCAGGGTGAGGACTGGGATGGAGTGGGGGTATACCGGGGATACTGGGGACACTGGTGGTGGAAAGTGTGCACTGGTGGAGGGATGGGTGTTCCATCATTGTGTGGCTGAATCTTGAACATGAAAACTTTGTAACTCTCTCATGGTGATTCAATTAAAAAAAAAAGTAATGTGAAGTTCATGCTCAATTCAATCAGCTTAATCAATGACTGAATAAATAGCAGTACTCCTACATTTAAAAAATTTTTTAAATTTTTTAAATTTTAAAATTTTATTTATTTGCTTTTTGGGTCACACTCAGAGATGCTCAGGGGTTACTCCTAGCTCTGCACTCAGGAATTACTCCTGGTGGTGCTCAGGGGACCATATGGGATGCTCGAACCTGGGTCGGCCGCGTGCAAGGCAAACACCCTAACCGCTGAGCTATCACTCCAGCCCCCCCCCCAAATTTTTTTTAAATAAAATAGGGAATATGCTTTTGTGGCCTAGAGGGGTGATGATGCCATCCTTAGAGCCTCCCCACACCTGAGCCCGCCCTCTTCCTGCCCACGGGTACCCGAGATCTTCATCTTCCTCACGGTCTTGTTGGTGTTGTTGGTGACGTGCACGTTGACACAGATGGGCTCTCCGTGGTAGTAGATCTGGGGGGGGGGGGTGGCGGAAAAGGGGGAAGCAGGTGGGGCCCACATGGCTGGAGAAGAGGCTGCTCAGCTGGACCCCACCCAGCAGGTCAGCCCTGAGTGGGGCTAGGCAAGAACTGAGTCACCAGAGATAGTAAAGTACAGCCCTGTACAAGTGGCCAGCCCCGGTTTCCCCCTCTGCTCCTGCTGCAGGTGCATGGTGGGTGCAGGGTGCCGCTCGGCTGCCTGGGGGCGGGTGTCTCTGGGAGAAGCAGAGTCAGGTGGGGAGGAGACAGGAAACGACTCTGAATCCTCACTAGGGACTTGATGCCTCACCTCGTGACCCCAGCTCTGCACCCCTGAGTGAGGGGGTGCCCTCGATGAAGGGAGGTGTGCCTGCGGCAGCCCCCAATCACTCCTGGAGGCCCTGTGGGTCCTCCCAACCCCTCCCAAGGGAGGCTGCAGGGGGCGGGCAGGAGCTTCAGGGAGGGACCTGGTGGCCAGAGAAAGCTGGGATAGGGGTCACCTCCCCGGCCCTGCATGCCCGCCCCTCCTACCTCCTTGTCCAGAGACGCCTCCAGGTGCAAGGGCTTGTCAGACATGAGGAACTGCCTGGTGGTCTCGGCCGTGGGCTGTGGTCCAGGCCTCTCGGGCGCATACTGAACCTTCCGGATGACCAGCCGCACCGAGTTCCTAGCAGGGAGGCGAGTGACAGGGTTGTGGTCAGCTCGGGCCTCTGTCCCCGCCAGCCCCACCCTCTCCCGCAAAGGCCCAGGTGGAGCTGAGCCCGGGAGCCCCCCACCGCCTCCCCCAGGGCCCCCACCTCCGCCCCCACCTCCACATTCTCCCCTAGGGGACCCCCATCTCTGGAGCCTGCCCTGGGGCCCTGCCCCGGCCCCCCTCGCCCCTGCTGCCCCACTGGCTTCCTTCTCCAAGGCTCAGCTAAATAGCTGCTCTGGGGCTAGGGGAGATCGCTCAGGTGGGGGGTGCATGCTGGCAGAAGTGAGGCCCTGGGGGTGCCCGCCCTGCCCCTGCCCCAGCGCTGGGTGTGACCTAGGTGCCCCCAGCACCACCAGGCACAGTCCACATAGAGCGCTCCACCCCGTGGCGGCACCGTGGGTCTGAGCCTCACTAGGGACTCGAGTCCCTGTGGGTGACACTCAGCAGCAGGGCGGTGACATGGGCACGGGCCTCCCTCCCTGCCCCCCTCCGCCCGGCCGGGCCCGCGCCTGCTGGACAGAGCCGGTCTGTCCGTCTCCACTGTCCCTGCGGCCTCAGCAGTGACGGCAGAGTCTGCCCTCGAGGAGATGCGTATTTAGTATCTCTGAGGTTCCAGAAATGCAGGAAGGACAGGGGACCCACAAAGCGACGGGGGCTCGGAGAGGCGAGGGGGTCTGTGGGGGGAGGATGCTGTGCAGGCCAGTGCAGAGCAGAGAGACCCAGTCAGAGGATAGAAGGCTGGAGAGGACAGAGGAACCAGAGGGAGGTGGCAGGACCTTGGGTGGAGAAGGGGCTGACGGGAGCTGGCGTGGGCATGGGGGCTTGGGGGGGTGGCACCCCCGCTTCCCAGACCAGCCCCCTCCTCCCTGGGACCAGAGCACCGGGCTGAGGGTCTACTCCCCGCTTACTATCTGCCTCGGCTACATTCACTGCTGTGCCTTAGTTTCCACCTCTGAAAAACGGGTGACAATAGCAGAACCTACCTTTCAGGCTTGCTGTAAGGGTTAAATAAGCTCACACATGTCCAGCACTTCGAACAGTGTCTGTCACCCAATAAGCCCCTGACAAATGATAGTGGCCGTATCATTATTAGTGGCAACCATGTGTCGACTCAAAAATGTCCCATTGGTGGTGGGATAAGGGTGGGTGGGGGCTAGCCCCGGTGTCGCCTCCTCGTTCTTCCTCAGGACTGGCCCCCTCCCACAACCCTCTTCCTACCCCAGGTCTCCTGTCTTTGGAGAGGAAGGAATGGCCGGGAGGGAGCCCCGTGGACAAGAGGCAGGCTCTGCATGCAGGGGCCTGAGCTGGATCCCTGGCACCGGAGTTACCCTTGAGAAATGCACCATGAGTAGCCCCTTAGCACGCCCCCACGGGATCCCCCAACGAGGGAGAAAAGGCAGTTGGGGAAGCCGGCAGAGGGTCCCCCGGCCCCAGAGAGGAGGGGCCAATGGGTGCAGATGCCTGCAGTACACATTGTGGCCACCAGGTGGCGCCATCCGGCTAGCACGACAGGGGCCCTGGGTCACTCAGCAGGTGGGCGTGGGACTCCCGGCTGAGGCCAGGAGGGACCAGCATGAGACCAGAGCTGGCAGCAGTCCCCAGCACTTTCTAAAGGCCAGCCTGGGCTTTCCACCTGCCCAGACCCATGCTTTCAAATCCCCCTGTCCTGGGCTGACACCCTCATGTCCCTGGTGGGTGTCCACTGTCCACTTCCGACCCTTGCTCAGCCTCCAGGGACCCCACTGCACCCCCTGCCCCCGGCGCTCCTGCTGTGGGTCTCCCAAGAGAACTGGACAATGGGGGTCCATCGGGACACGTCTTGGTCCCTGTTCCAAATCATCTGAACTTGGGGGATTGCCCCCCCCACCACCACCACCCGAACAAAACAAGACGCGCAGGCTAGAGGGGATGAGACTGAGACAGGAAGACGGTGGAAGTGAGTTCAGAGGTGAGAGGGGGGGAATGCAGAGGCCTGAGCCAAGGCAAAGGAGCCACCGCCCCTGGGAAGCCCTCCGTGACCTGCCAGCTATCCGCGCACAGTGCCCTACTCCGAGCTCCCGCCACCGGAATGGGTGACCCTCCTTACACACTTCCAGGCATTGTTACTTATCTCTTCTCGGGGCTCGGCCCGTCCTGTCTCCCTCCCTCTGCCGCCAGGCAGCCCTCACCACCCGGGGCGTGGAGCCCCTCACCGCTTGTGGATCTTCTCGTCCAGGTTCTCCGCGCAGAAAGCTTTGACTTCATAGTCCACGCCACAGGCCTGTGGGACGGCAAAGCCCAGCCTCGACCCCAAAACCAGGAGCAGGGACAGCCCCAGCCCACTCCCCGCAATGTCCTGTCACCCCTTGCCAGCGGCATGACTGAAGGGAGGGCTGGCATGGGGCAGCAACAGCCAGTCAAGCCTCGGTTTCCCCCAGGGAATGCGACGAGACATGGGGGTCCCACTGCGGCCAGCCCTGACCCCAGTGGAGTGACAGGCTAGGGTGACCCAAAGCAGGAGGGGCCTGGCCCAGACTCAGACGCCTGGCAGGGACCACCCAGCCCAGAGCCAGGGCCGCCTCCTGGTGGGGGGCACTCACCTTCCCTGTGTCCTCGGGCCCTGGCTGCAGTGTCACGGAGCAGGGCAGGTTCGGGGGGATCTGTTGGCAGGACAGACAGCATGTGCCCTGGTCACCTTCACCACTCAGTGCCCTGGTCTCCCCATCATCACTCGGGGGTCACGGCTCTACCATCAGACTAGGACAGGCCCCATCTCCCCCATCAGACTGTGTTTCCTCTGCAGAGGCCACTCAGGGAAAACTGATGACTTGGGGTTTTTCTCTGGCTGGAGGGGCAAGGCCTTCCCTGCTGCCTCCTGGGACACACAGACCAAGAGACCCCGAAGATGTCCACCCCCCTGCCCTCGCTCCAGCCTGCAATTAGGCCCCCTCCCACAGCCAAGGGGACTGGGCAGTGGGATCAAGGGAAGGGAAGATCCCAGATGAGCCCAGGGCCTGACAGTCCCTAGGGCAGGAGCTGAGTCAGGGAGCAGGGGACAGGGAGAGTCTGGGGGCAGGAGGTGTGAGGTTCCAGGACCAAGCCTGGCATGACGTGCCAGGAGTAATCCCCACACACCATAGGTCTGGGCCAAAAGCAACACCCCCGCCAAAAAGTCTGTCTCCAAAAGGCACCCAGTCTGTCCATGTCTGCTCTGGGTGAACAAGAGAGAGAGAATGATCGAGCAGGCTGCGGGCAGCTGCTATGGGCAGGGCTGTGGGGCCACAGCTCCTTCTCCAACAGATGTGACGGTCAGGCTCCCACCAAAGCAGGAAACAGAGAAACACACATGGGGTGGGGCACAGGTGTGATGGGCAGGTAGGGTGGATAGGTGTGATGGAAAGGTCAGATGAGGGGGCTGGAGCGATAGTACAACGGGCAGAGCATATGCCTTGCACGCAGCCGACCCGGGTTCGATTCCCAGCATCCCCTATGGTCCCCCGAGCACTGCCAGGAGTAATTCCTGAGTGCAGAGCCAGGAGTAACCCCCGAGCATCACCGGGTGTGACCCCAAAAAAAAAAATGGTCAGATGGACAGGTGGGACGGACAGGTGTGATGGGAATGTGGGGTAGGCAGTGGGGTGGGCAGTGGGGTGGGCAGGGGGAACTACAGAACCAAATGGGCCAAGCAGACCCTCCATCTCATAGGCTACATGGACAGGTCAGTGATGTGGCCTGAAGGGGCATCTGCGGGACACCCGGGCTCACCACGGGCTCCTCCTCTCTCTGAACCCACGCGCCTCCCTTACCCTTGCCAACCTAGCCTCACGAGGGCCTGAGAACTAGCTCACACACAGGGGACCCTGGCGATGGCCAGAGAAGAGACCCCCTGGCCACCTGACAGAGCCCCAGTTCCCCAGGAACACCAGGAAACCCCATGCAACTGCTGCCACCCCTGTGCCCCCCAGCGGGCTTCCTGGAGGTGGTGCCTCTGGGAGGGGCTGGCTGACCTCGAAGGTGAAGGGGTAGGCGTGCTCGCCCAGCTTCTTGATGAGGCGCTCCTGCAGCCGCGTCAGGGGCTTCCTGTCCTCGGGGGCCGGCGGGAAGGACTGCACATTGGCCACAAACAGGTCCTTGCGGAAGGTCAGGCCCAGGACATCCAGGTCCTCCCGGCCATAGCGGAAGGCACAGGTCAGCGTCACGTAGACTGCGGGGGAGGGACATTGAGGAGCGGCCGGGGGCAGCAAGCCGCCCCCAGGGTGCCCGGCCAGCATCTGATCCAGAGCTGAGCTGCAGCTCCATGCCCGGGCAGCCCCCCAGGGTCGAGGGGTGGGGAGAGCTGGGGGATCACTGCAGGTGGGGGCAGAAGGCTGGGGGGGTCCCGGTCCCCAGACACACTGACAAGAGAATGCTCTGGGCAGTGCAAAGGCCTCCTGAACGCTGGGGTGCGGGGAGAGGGTCGCCAGGGGACAGACGACCATCGATCGGACACTTCGTTGCTGGTGCAGATGCGGTGACTGGACACCAGAACCACAGCACTGAGCCGGAGCCGCAGCGCAGCAAGCAGGAGGGGCCTGCCTTCATCGCAGCACCCCACATGGCCCCCGAGCCCCACAGGGAGTGAGCCCTGAGCCCCGCCAGGTGGGGCCCAACCAGAGACCCCGAAACATTAACGCTGTTGTCCGGCTGCCTTGAGGAGGAAGGTCCAGAGCCCGAGGGCGGCCAGCGGCCTGGGCGGAGGCCACTGTGGTGCTGCTCCGGTTGCTGTGGAGGGAGTAGCGACCACGGGCGCAGGAAGGGGTGGGGGACTTCTCGGGAGAGGCAGGCCGGGAGCGGGGGGCCCTGGGCAGGCTGGGGTGGGGGGCACTCACCTCTCCTCTCCTTGAGGTACTCGGGATCCACCAGCACCACCCCATCTGGAGAAGACAACGAGCAGGTAGCCCCCCCCCCCGCCTCACCCAGCCCCCACCCAGCAGCTGTCTGGGTGAGAGCACCATAAGAGAGGCAGGGAGCACCATGAGAGACATGGGGAGCACCATGAGAGGTGGGGAGCATCATGAGGGAAGTAGGGAGCACCATGAGAGGTGGGGAGGGAGCACTATAAGGGAAGTGGTAGCACCATGAGAGAGGTGGGGAGCATCATGAGTGAGGTGGGGAGCACCATAGGGAGGTGGGGAGCATCAGGGGAGAGGTGGGGTGCATTATCAAGGCAGGAAGCACTGTGAGGGAGATGGGATGCCCAGCTCCAAGGCCCCCACAGGCCTGCTGGGGCCTCAGGCAGCTGCTTCAGGCCTCTCAGCCCTGGGTAAGAGTAGGAAGATGGGCCCAAACCCCACGGGGTCACAGGTATCACTTCCTGGCACTCTCTGGCACCCTGCACTGGGCTGGGGCGGGCAGAAGCTCTGATCAGATCTAACACTGCCCGTGGGAAGCGGGAAGGCCCGGAGGCCGGGGAGGCATCAGGTCACGGCTCCGCCAGAGGAACTGCGCCTGCGAGCTCAAGGCTGTGCGAGGGTCAGATCCTTGGGGTCTCTGGGCTCTGCAGATCAAGGAATGGGTGAGGTCTCTGGGCTCCGGGGAAGCTGCCACACTCCCCTCCCCTGCTCCTCCTCTGTCCCTCTTGCCCCCCCTCCTCCTCTCACTCTCCCTCTCTGTCAGCGTCTCTCCCGCCAGTATCTCTGTCAGTGTCTCCCTGTATCTCTCCATCTCTGGACACTCCCTCGTGCCACCCCAGAGCTGGTGGGGCACAGGACACCCACCACTCAGCAAGCCTCTTCCTGTGGCTGAGGAGCTTCCTCTGTGCCAGGCCACACTCCCCCCAGGGGCCCCGCAACCCAGGGGCCTGAGTCTGAGGCAGGGCTCGGAGCCAAGCTCACAGGCCAGGAAGGGCCATCAGTGAGGTACTGGGAGCCAGCACAACAGTCCTAGAGGGCTGCTGCAGGAGCACTGCGGGACCCCCAACTGAGGGGCTCTGCGAGGGACTGCGGGAGGCAGTGAGGCAGGCCATCAGGAAGAATCCACACCATGGCTCAACAGGCGAGTCTAGACAGGGCCCCCACGACCCAGCACAAGGCCTGGTTGGAAGCAGGTGCGCTGTTAACACTTACTGAACAGCGTGTGTGTGTGTGTGTGTGTGTGTGTGTGTGTGCGTGTGTGCATGTGCGCGCACCCATAGAGGTGTAGTGAGTGGCTGTGTGTTCCTGCATGAATATGTGCAAGGGCACAT
>JAOXYA010000045.1:19979683-20000519 GCA_028565675.1 Sorex palustris | reverse complement strand
AACATTTATTCCTAAAAATAAAAATTGGGGACATGGAAAGTGTGGCTAATTTATATATATAATATATAATATATATAATATTTAAAATAGCACTGTATAGTACTGTCCTCCCATTGTTCATCATTTGCTCAGGAAGGTTGTTTAAATATCTGATTATGTATGTATATATAAAGTATATATAATATACAAATACATACATAATCAGATATTTAAACATTTTGGTAATTTGAATTATCAGATGAAAGGTAATATAGATAATATAGATAGTTTAAGGAGACTTTATTTGAAAGAATATTTGCAATATGGTGAAGGAAATGATTAAAACAGGAAAAGTAATCCAATCATAAATCTATAAGGAGCTCCAAAATTAGAGATAAAAAAATTTTCTTTAAATGGAAAGGGTCAATTAGTTAGGAAGAACAGGATTTAGTGAGTGAGATATCAAGGAGTATTTTCCCTATGTTCTGCCAATTCTTAGAAGGGATAATTATAAGGGTTATATTCTGCAAGGTCTGTGATGGAAGAGAAGTTTCAGTTTCATTACAAGTACTGCCTTAATTGATCAGTGGTAACAAATAGTTCAGCTGATGTTTTAGGAAACAAAGAATGGAAATTTAAAGATTTTTGACTGACTTCTTGTGAAATGGCAGCTGGACCCAACTTAGCCACCAGTGTGAGAGGAAAATGCCTGACTGAAATGCCCGTCAGTACTAACCTGGCACAAACCTTTCAGGTCCCTCACAGCAAAGAAATTCAGGATGAGGTTGAAAAGGTGACTCAAGATAGTTTTTATTGGAACTTAATTAGACGTGAAGGAAGAGATGAAGTACATGTTCAAGAAAGAACACAGGCTAGTCCAGAATAGTTATAAGGAGGCAAAGAGACATAGAGACAGCAAGGGAGACTCATATTCAAGGGAGATCATGTGCTGGAAGAGAAATTCCTGAATGGCGTTTTGAAGGAGCTTTTATACAGTTCTTCCAAAAAGGCTTTTCCTGGAGTTTTATGTACATAAATGTTAATCTGGGCATTGGAATAATAAAGCCTTGCACTTTGATGGTCTCTTCATAATCTCATTTCTTCCATTGTTTATGGTCTTCTCATAATTTCATAGATTCTTCCATAGTTTATCTGATTCCACTCTTCCCTGGGTGGAATTTAGGATTTCTGAATCTGGGAAATGTTTCTAGCATCTCCTCTTGAAAGAGCTCAGTATTTGCATGTGAATGGGATGTGGTCTTTATGCCTTTGGGTTACGTCATGCCTTTGGGCTAGGAAATATCTTAAGATTTTATTATTATTTCCCAAAAACATATTTCCTGACTCCCTCGTGCCAATTTACTGAAAACACACAAAAAAAACTTGTATTCTTAGCATGACTTGTAGTTATCCTGTAGCCTCTCCCTTCCTAAAGGGGTTCACTATTCCCTAGGTGGCTCTCAGTTTATGCATCTCAAAGCAATGAGCTCCTCATGCCTTTGAGCTATTTCAGGGATAGGCAATTTCTTCTTAGTTTTATTTTTTTCTTAAAGATTCTTTATCAAGGGTCCCCATATCTGCCTGCAACAAAAATTAATTAGAAAATCCATAGAGCATTTTCAAAATAATAAAATTGTAGAATTTAGGAGAGAAGAAGAGACCTAGGAGCAAAATTATTATCCAAAATATTTTTCTTTTTTGCTGAAATATAACTGCCACATCATGTTCTATTTATTTCAGCTGCACAACATAATAGTTCAATTTATATTTGTGCCAAAACTTACAACCATAAAAAATCTAATTAATAAATATCACAACACAAAGTTTTCCTTTTTTTGTGATGGAAATTCTTAACCTACTCTAAGCAACTTTAAAATATTCAATACAGTTATATCATCTGTAACTAACATATTGTACTTTGTATTATCCTGAAACATTCATTTTATAAGTGATAGTGTACCTTTCCACAGTTTTGCCTCTTCCCAACATCTCCCTCTGGAAACTATGAATCTGTCTTCTGGACCTGGTGGTGGTGGGATTAATTTTTAAATTCCACATACTAGTGAGATTCTTGGGCTGGAGCGATAGCACAAGCAGGTAGGGTGCTTGCCTTGCACACAGCCAACATGGCCGACCAGAGTTCGATTCCTCCGCCCCTCTCAGGGAGCCCGGCAAGCTACCGAGAGTATCTCGCTCGCATGGCGAAGCCTGGCAAGCTACCCATGACGTATTTGATATGCCAAACACAGTAACAAGTCCCACAATGTTACTGGGCCTGCTCGAGCAAATCGATGAACAACGGGAGGACAGTGACAGTGATATACATATATATATGTGTGTGTGTGTGTGTGTGTGTGTGTGTGTGTGTATATATACACACACACACATCATTGTTCATCGATTTGCTCGAGCGGGCACCAGTAACCTCTCCATTGTGAGATTTATTGTTACTGTTTTTGGCATATCGAATATACCACGGGGAGCTTGCCAGGCTCTGCAGTGCGGGCAGGATACTCTCGGTAGGTTGCCAGGCTCTCCAACAAAGGCGGAGGAATCGAACTCAGGTTAACTGCATACAAGGCCCTACCCACTGTGCTATCACTCCAGCCTCTATATATATATATACATATATATATATATATACACACACACACACACACACATATATATATATATATATATTTGGATTTGAGCACATTGGCCCTCTAGCTCCCATGAGGCTCAAAGCTTCCACTCAAACCGAGTCTTTGTGGAAGACACTGGGTTCTGACCACTAGTGACCATGTGGGCCACCCCCAACCCCCACCCCGGCCTCCTGAATAGAACAGCCTTTGTCAACACAGCCTGCCGAGGGCCTACCCTGATAGTCTGGCATTCTGTGGGCCAGGAAACAGTCCCAGCCTCATTGCCAAGAGTCTGCACAGGCCCCAGCACATGCAACAATGGCCCAACAGATACAGGATGAGCAAATGACCCTCCTCCCCATAGACCCCCAATCTGACCTCTCCCCTCCAGCCAATGTATCCACTTAGCCTCCATGACAGCCCTTCCATCCAGTGGCCGGGGGGAAACAGCTTCCCTGAAACTGAGCCTCCACTTCCTCATCCATCAACTGGGATTCCAGTGGGAGAATTGGAGAGATTCACCACATGCTCAGCACCTCGAGAAAATAAATCTTTTTCTTTGGGGCACTCCCAACCCAGACCCCTACATCTACACCACAGACTGAAGCCCGCTTGCCCCACACCCCACAACTTTATTCCCTAATCCCTCTCTGCATCCAGGGCTTCCGGAAAGAGCCCAACCCCAGGGCCAGCCCCAGGCTAGATATAAATGTTTATGCCAAACCCAGCCTCCTAGGGACAAGTTATTTGCTTTGCTATAATTAATTGCAGAAGGCCCAGGCTGGGTAATAAACTCTGCTGGGGAAATATAAACAGTTTGCACAAAGCTCCCCATCCATTGTGAGGCCAGGAGAGAGGGTCTGACAGGAATGGAATGTTCTCTCCCCAGCCGGCTCCCAGCCAGAGGCCGAGAGGTCAGCAAAAGGCAGAATGAGAAGGACCCTCAGAAACATCTAGAAATCAGGCAGCTGGCACGGCCAGGCCCCGCCTTGCTTTCGCTGAACGCTGACTTCCTCAGGAACCAGGGCTTCTTCCCATTAAAGAAGAGGAAGAGGAAGAGTTATATGGTCTGAGGAGAAAGCAGAGTGTAAGGGAATGGAGTTGACTGAGGCTTGGTGATCTGCCCCCAGAAGAATGGCCAGGGGTGCCGGGCCCAGCTCAGAACCTGACCAACAGCAGAGCCAGCTGTGTCCCAGGGGATGCAGTGGGACCCTGAGCCCTGAGTCAGCTTCTGTCAACAATGACTGCGCCCAACAAAAAGCCAGGGCAGGTACTGCCCAACAATGTCACCTGGAGATGAAACTGTTTCAGCTTCTCCACAGCCTTTCCCAGCAGCCACTCTGTGCCTTTTGCACGTGAGTGAGGCCGAGCGGGGAGGGGCCTGGCTGGTCCCAGAACTGCGCCACCAGGCTCTGCAGAGAGCGCTCTGACCAGCGGCCAGGCGTGGACGTGACCCCGGCATCCCACACAGAGAGCCATCTGGCCAGAGCAGGCGCAGATCCAGGCGGACAGGCCTGGCCCTGAGAGAGTTTGGAAACACTTTTTCAAAAAAAAAAAAATTTTTAAATAAATAAATAATGAGAGTCCAAAAATATCTCCGTTTTGCACATTTCACAAACCCTGTGCATGGACATGTCCCCGGGCCTGGGGGCGGGCCCTGGACCGGGAGGCCTGAAGCCACAGCCACCTCAGCGCCTCATAACAATCCGCCACTGGGCTGGAGGAATCAGCAGAGGCTGATCAGCACCACCCGCCTGCACACAGGCCCGGCCTCCCATCCAGCGTGCAGAGGAAGCGCCAATCCAGTCTTCCTTTTGGTCCCGCGAAGTGCTACTCCTACCCCCGCTGTGTCCCGCATCTGCCTGTCTCTGCCGCTTCCCTTTCAAAAGACCCAGAAGCTCCTCGGAGTTTGGGATAGCAGGCACGGTCTGCAGGCCAAGTGTGCTCATAGGGACCGCCCCGCCGGAGCACTGTCCAGGAAGCTCCTGCTTAGGCAGGCCTGGGTCAGCAGGAATGGTTCTATTCAGAACCCCAACTGAAGCCTGGGGAGATGGCACCCAAGGCTGGTGCACGTGATTGATATGTGGGAGGCCTGAGTTCCATGCCCCTGCACTGTAAGGCGCCCCAGGAGTTGCCAGGGAAGGGGCCTGAGAGATGGCACAGAGATAGTTTTCCCTTTGCTCCCCTAAAATGGAGCAGGGAGCAACTCCATTTTAGATGCCACCATTCCACATTTTAAATATTCCCTCAAATTCCTGGGCTCTAGTTAACAAATTCCCATAGATCCTGCTCCAGACCTTTAGGCTCAAAGAAAACTAAAAGGTAAGAGCCAATACCTACGCAAATGGTCAAAGAGAAAACACAAAAGGCCCCAAACTAACCAGACTGCTCTGGAAAGTGTTGGCATTCTCTGCAACATTCTTGTCACTTGACAAGTAACACAAAGACCCAGTTTTCCTATAATTTAAAAAAAAAGCCATACTTAATTTGGTCTTTTATTAAGTTCCTCCTGGCTAGGGAGATTTTACCTCTTCTTTTTTTTTTTTAGGGGAGGGGGTGCACACCCAACCATGCTCAGGGGTTACTCCTCGCTCTGCACTCAGGCATGACTCCTGGAGGACTCTGAGGACCCTATGGGATGCCAGGGATTGAACTTGGGTCTGACTCATGCAAGACAAATGCCTTACCCGCTGTGCTATCTCTCTGCCCCCCTCTCTTCTACTTTCCAATAAACTTTTCTATTTCCTAATTTCTAACTCTAAGTCTCAATATTTTCCTTCTTGAAAATACCAAAGAACTTGGGATCCTTGAATGGACACAAAGCCCCGTCGTCACTGCTCCTGCATCAGTGGTAAAGCATGCACCTTGCAAGTGGCAGCTGGCCCAGGCTTGTTCCCTGGCACCCCATACAACCCCCTGAGCCTTGCTCAGTGATTCCTGAGAAGAAAGCCAGGAGTCAGCCTGAGTACTGCCCGGTGTGTCCCCAAACAAAATACACACACACACACACACACACACACACACACACACACACAAGAATTTCTAAGAGAGGGGCCAGAGTTATAGCACAACGGGTAGGGCATTTGCCTTGCACACAGCTGACCCAGCTTCAATCCCTGGCATCCCCTGAGCACCACCAGACAGGATCCCCAAACACAGAACCAGGAGTAATAAACCCTGAGCACTGTCGGGTGTGGCCCAAACAACAACAAACAACAACAAGGCAAGAGCCCCTCTCAACACAAGCCTGGAGTGACCCTGATGAGTCCAGATGTGGCTCCAAACAACAACCGTGAAAGAACCTGAACCCCTGGTGCCACTGATATTTCTAGGGGTGTTATCATTTCCCATGCGCCCCACATCCTGCCAGCCACTGGCAGCCCTGGGTTCGGCAGGGACTCGTGCCTGTCTACAGTGAAATTCACTGCACACACTGCGCAGGGACCTTCCACAATGCCACTCACAGACACCCTCGGAGAAGAACCAATCCCTCTCGGAGAGGGCAGGAAATTGGGGTCTTAGAGTCTGGTCCAGAGCTGGAGAAAGGGGTTGCCTCCCCGCAGCTGAGCCTGGTCTCCGTCAGGAGGAGGCCACTGCGAAGGCCAGGACAGAAGAGCCACAGCCCAGTACGGGGAGGAGCAAGAGGCCTCCAGCTCCAGCCAGCCACAGAAGGGGCACAAGAAGCCTTGCTGGGGAAAGTGAGACCCTCCAACCCCCACCTTGCCTTCCCTCTGCCAGAGCAGCAATGACAGGCCTGGGAGGCCTGAATGAAACTGGCTTGAAAGCAATGGTACCCCCCGCCCCCCAGCACCAGAGGACCACCCCCCACCCAGCATCCACCTATGGGCCTTCAAGACTCTATGAGAACTGTGCCCCTGCCAAACCAGCTTCTCAGCATTTAATCTGGCTTTGCCAAGTCCTCCCGTCCCCACTATTCACTCAGGCAAAGCTCACCCTACAATGAATGATTGCAGTTGGGGGACGAGTTTCCTCTGCTCCCAGGAATAAGGGGGTCTTACCAAAATACAGCGTGAGCTGGTCCCTGGAAAACTTCCTGGTGTGCCAAGTGGCGAAGACACAATGACGAACTCACTCAGCATCAAGCCACCCACAACCTCTGGAGGAAGTGATTGTCACCTCCATGGCATGCATCAGAAAATGAAGGCAAGGGGTCCTAGAGACAGTACAGCGGGTAGGGCGCAGGCCAGCATGGCAGAGCCTGATTCCATCCCAGGCATCTATATGATCCCCCAAGCACTGCCAGGACAAACCCCTAAGCATCACCAGGTGTGAGGTGAGGAAGGTGTCCCTGCCAGCCTAGAGTCCATTCCCAGGGGCTTTAGGGAACAGACCAAGACTCGATTCTCAGACAATGGAAAGAAAGGGCAGCTTCCCGCAAGAACATGGAGAAGTCAGGAAATCACACAGATGTGCTTTATTCCATCCAGCGTTAGAGCCCGTGTAAGGCCTGTCCAGGAAATGTGAGGGCAAAGGAAGAAAGCAAGGGAGGTGGGGGAAGAGGCAGCACCTTCCTCGCCAGTTCCCAATGCAAGACATAGACTTCTCTCTTTCCTAAGTTTCAGCAGCTGGACTTCAATCACCCAGGCCAAGGAGGAAGTGAGGAGAGAGGACGGGTGCTTCTAATTCAAGTCAACAGCTTGGGGCTAGTTTCCTCAAAGAAACCATCCCTGACTTCTCCCCAGCCCAATCCTGGCCCCGTTGTATGTGAGTGTAATAGTTGTGTGCACACACACGGTTGTTCAAGCATGTATGCGTGCACATGTGCGTGCATGCATGTGTGTGTGGTATTTATACTTATGCCTCAAAGTACTTCTGCAAACCTGAACCTCCACTGACTGTGCCCACCCCTCTCAGCAGCTGAGGGGCCAAGAGCCTCAGATATGCTTCTATCTATGAGCACTGGAAATTGATACTGCAGCCCACTTCTGAACCACTCGTCAAGGCAGGGAGAATCAGTCCGGAAAGACTCCCTTTCCGTACACACCATAGATGCCCAGTGCAATGTCTTAGTGCTCTGGGATTAGGTTCCACTCTGAAATATAAGGTGAAGCCATGGATATAGCTTGGGGGAGAAGCACTTGGCTTGTGCAGGCCCTGGGTTCATGGCCACGGGGCCCCCAGCACCAGGTAGCTCCGCAGAAGAGTCAAGATGTCAGAAGAGGGAAGCGTTCTGCAATCATTTGAGTGAAGGCAGAGAGGTGTGGAAAATACAAAGAGATGAGAGAGACGAGCATTCAACACAGTCAGCGTGGCCAGACTGTGGGCTGGGGGGGTGAGCAGGGAAAGCTGAAGAATGTGGAAATGGGGAGCAACTGATTTGGGGGGTTGGTTTGGGGGCCATCCCTAGCAGTGCTCAGGGGTTACTCCTGGCTCTGCACTCAGGAATCAGTCCTGGCAGTGCTCAGGGGGCCACATGGAATGCCAGCGACTGAACCCGGGTTGATGGCGTGCAAGACAAGGGCCCTACCCACTGTACTACCTCTCCAGATCTTTCAGCCAAGGAAGGACAGGGTCAGCTGTCACACTTAGGCCAAGAGGAGGATTTGGAGGAGCTCTGAGCACAGGAACTGGGAGAGAAGAGGGCACTAGTCCAGGCCAGAGTGGCACGTGGCCCAAGCTGGTGGCCGTGGAATGAGGAGAGGAAAAGCTCTTTGGTGGTTTGTGCACTGGTGCCCATCACCATCAGGCCGGGTGCCCTGAGGATCTGGGTAGAGGTTTCTATTCTCCATAGTGCCCTGCAAACTATTGTACACGGGGCACCCAGACCTGTACTTCTGAAGACGCTGCTGCCACAGGAGCCTTGGGCCAGGCCCTGGTGCCGGGTTTGCAGGCTCTTCCAACGAACATCTTCATTTCCATTTCTTTGCAGAGTTCGCTGTGGAGAGGTGAATGTCAGGAGAGGGCTGACAGGCTTCCAGCCTGCTCTGAGGCAATGCTCTAACTGGCAGCTCTCAGATAATCCGAGGAGAGAGAATGTGCATATTAACCAATCCTGCATGGAATCATCATTGTCATTTGGGGGCTATTTTAAAAAATCTGCTGCAAAGAAAGAAGGCCTCCCTTACTGAGTTCAAAAAAAACGCTTCCAGGATTTTTTTTTCCTTTTCCCTGCCTGGGGGCTCCCCAGCTTCCCAATAAAATCAATCATCCTGGGAGCCCAGCTAATATGCCAGACACTTTCATTAGCAGGATATAACAAAGGCTTGAAATTGCGTCCAGCTGCTACTAGTGTTGGGGACGGGATGCTGCCTCCCTCCACCCCACACAGCGCTCAGAGATGCAGAAATGGCCCCGAAGCCCAGAGCTTTTTCTCCTAAGACCTGATTTCCAGATGAGTCCATGACCATCACAGGGGCCCTGTCATCGGAGCTTAGTTTTGTTTTGTTTTTCATTGTTGGTGCTTAGGGGTTACTTCAGGCTCAGTGCTAGGGTCCACGCCCAGTGGTGCTCAGGGATCAAACGCTGGACTCCTGCATGCAAAGTCTGTGTTCCAGCCAGGCAACAGATCTCTGTGGGATCTCCAGGTGGTGGGGGAGGTGTTAGCTCCTCATGCTCCCCCGTGCACATACAGAAACGGTTTTCCAAGCCCAGGGTCCCCTTCCCGCCACTGCATAACTGAATTTTCACTTTCCAACCTTGATTTGGGGGTCTGGAGGAGTCTGCACCCAAGAACCCTGACAGTAGATGACACTCGTGTCTGTGCCCGTCATAGCAAGATCTCAGACTCAGGGGACAAAACTCCACCCGGTTGCAGATTCCTGATGCAGACATAGCCAAGGGACTGCAGTGGCACACCTGTGGCCCTGCCATGCCCACTCACTCAGCCCGGCCCTGCACCCCTGGGCTTGCCTCTCTCCCAGCACACTCCAAGCCCCCCTTCCTTTAACTCACCATGATGCACCCTTTCCTCTCCCTGAAACATAGTCACAGCATGGGACCTTCACTGCTTCCTCTCAAACATCCCAGGAGTCTGCCCAGGGCCCACCAGGGACAGTGGTCCCCATCACTGACTCAGCTGGACTCCAGAGAGGAAGGGGTATGGGAAGAAGGATGAGCTCGCCCCAAATGAACCTAGGCAGAGACCCCAACACCTAGAGGGCTGAACCCGGCCACCCTAGCACCTAGCAGGTCGGGTCCCACATTAATAATGGGGGCAGACATTTCTCTAGGAGAGACTCCCACAGAACTGGGCCAGAGTTGGCGGGGAGTCATCGTCCAGTGGGGCGCACCCTTCTTGCAGCCACCAAATACAGCAGAAGGGCCAGAGAGATAGTACAGTGGGTAGGGCATTTGCCTTGCATGCAGCCAACCCAGGTTCGATCCCTGGCAGCCACATGTTCCCCTGAGCGTGCAGCCAGGAGTGATTCCTAAAGTCAGAGCCAGGAGTAAACCCTGAGCGCTGCCAGGGGCGGTCCCCCCAAAATTATTTTTTAGAACTGGTGTGTGGAGTAGGATGGAACACACTGGCTGATACCGGCCCCTCCAAGAGCACTTTGCAGGAGAGGATCTCAGAGCAGGCCTCTCCCCTAATTAGCCCTGCTCCTGCCACGAAGAGCTGCCCCCTGAGGCCTGTGGAGGGCAGCACACGCTCCTCCTGTTGCAGCCCTGGGGCCGCCTGGACCCACTCCCAGCAGCAGGGTGGTCCTCAGGACCTCTCTGGGGCCACCGCGCTGGCCTCCTCCAAGGCCCCTGTGGGGAGGAGTGAAGGAGGGAGCGGGCGGCAGCAGGTTATGTAACCGGCTTCCTCGGAGTCAGGGCCCGTGTCACAGCCCAGTGCAGCCGGGCGGGGGAGGGGCCGCGGCCCTGGGAGTGGGGCTGAGAAGCAGGCTGGGGTCTAAGGGAAAGGGGCCAAGGCTAACCACAACACTCACCCCGTGGTCCCTGGGCTTCTCACCCCCAAAGGTCTCCTCGCTTCCTTCTTAAGATTGGCTTGGGGAGAGAGGGGTAGCAGGAAGAGAGGCCAGGCTGCCCCGTACCAGGCGGGCCTCTGCACCCCATGCCTCTGTGCAATGGCACCTCCCCTCCTCGGTGCCCTCCCAGCTCCCAGCCCAGCCGCCTGAGCACAGTCCAGGGGGCGCCCCGAGGAGGCAGGCGTGGGAGTGAGTGAGTGCTGAGACAGAAAGCTGCATATTAACAGTCTTCTGAGCAAGGGCCTGGCCACCTGGGGTTCTGACAGCTGCTTATCCAAGGAGCCAGGCCCTAATCCAACCTAGACACCCTCCCCATGCCAAACCCCTGCCGTGCGAGGGGTCCCAGGCAGGCCCCCACTGCAGATGCCCCGTGAGAAAAACCCCCACTGGCTCTGGAAGGACTGTGAGGCCAGGGACAAGATGGGCCAGCCTCCCTGTCAGGCTCAGCTCAGAGCTGCATGCAACCTTGACCAAGCCCACTCACGGGTCCCCCTTCAAGCTGCGGAGCCCCCGAGCCCCAGCCCCCACAGGAAAGGTCAGTGTTCCCCCACAGGGAGACTGGGGCCCAAAGAGCAGCACAGATCCTCGTTATCACCAGACAGTGGACAGTACCTCCCAGGCCAGTCACCTGACCCTTGAGTCATCCACTTCTGGGGGTGAATCCTCTCTCACGGGTCTGGTCCATCTCTCTCCCTGCAATGTCCTCCTGCCTGGCTCTGCCTCTATCCCAGCATGAACCTCCAGCGTCACATACCTCCCCATCTCTTTCCTCTCCTTCTCACAAACTCTCCGGCTCCCCTCTGAGCCTCTCCACCCCTTCCCTCCACTCCTCAGCGCCAAAGAGAATCCTCAGGTGGTTTAATTAGTTGATTATGACCACAGGCTGCTGGGTCCAGTGCCCAGAACGCTGGCCCCAGTAATTAGGTGGGTTCTGAGTACTTGCCCAGTGGGAAGCCGACGGCCAAGAAAGGGCTCTCAGCGGCATCAAAAGCTCTTTGATCACGGGTGGGTCATCGGAAGCCGCGGTCCCCTTCTAGGGCCAGGTCAAGCCGCCCTGCACACACCATAGCCAGGTCCAGATATCCAGAGGGAAGGGGATGTAGCCCTCGTCTGCCAAGCCAAGGCCATGAGAGGCTCAGCAGTGTCCATGGCAGGGTGGAAGCTGGAGCACAAAGTGGACCAGGAGGCATGGCCGGCAACTGGGGCACATGCTTATAAAGCAGGGTCTGGATGGATTTGGCAGAGAGAAGATGACACGGGGGGAGACCAGGGGAGTTGGGACTAAGGCCAAGGAGCTGGACGGAGCAGGCAATCATCAGGTGGGTCTGAAAACTCCTCTAGACCCAGGGACAACATCTCAGATGTTTGCCCTGTGGGATCCCTGGGTTCATTCCCCACCCCACCCCCTCACTACCGCTTGCCTTCAGGAGCAGCCCCAAGGCAACATGCAGTGGGGTGGGGCAGAGAGATAGTTTAGAGGGAAGGGTACTTGCCTTGCACATGGTAGACCCGGGTTCGATCCCCAGCACCCCATATGGTCCTCCCAAGCACCATCAGGAGTGATTCCTGAGCACAGAGTCAGGAGTAACCCCTGAGCATTGCTGGATATGCCTTCCCCACCCAAAAATAAATAAATAAATAAATAAATAAAAAATAAAAACCAAGCAGCATTCTTGCAAACCAAAAGAAATCCAAGAAAAGGCCTTCTTGAGCCAGGCGAGGCGTCACCAAGTGATCTCTGCCCTTTGGGCCACAGAGGACCATTGAAAGCTTGTTGTGGCTCTGGGCCACTTGTAGACAGCTGAGATTCAGCAGAGGTGCCCATTGTCCTGCCAGGCGCACAGCACCCCCACCCCGTTATGTCTCTCCATGCGAATCACCTACGCTCAGCCTCCTCCGCTGAGCAAATATTTATGGAGTGCAGCGCCATGCCGGGCTGCCCGGATGCCTGTGCCCTCGCCAGAGGACACGGAAAGTGCGCAAATAACCAGAAGAACGCCGAGAGGGAGGAGCGGCAGGGGCGGGTGACGCAGGAGACGAGTATGGCCTCCCCGGTGACAGGCATCTGGAGGCGGCTGCCGTGCCCAGGCCTGGAAGGGCAGCAGGGCCATGTGCTTGGGTCGGGCCACCACCTGTGTGCCGAGACAACAGCGGAACGGGCCTGGGCTGGCGAAGCCGCTCAGTGGTGGAGCGGTTTCCTTGCAGGTGTGAGGCCCTGAGTTCCAACCCCAGCTGAGGAGGACCAAAAGGAAACAAAACAGGATCTCCCCTGCCCTGCCCTGAGGGCTCACTGCCTGGCAGGAGTTGTGGGGGGTGGGGGCAGGAGGAGAGCCGGTGGAGTCAGTAGCTACTGTATCTGGGTACTTTGCAGACTTGCCTCTGCCTCTTGTCTGTCTGTATGTCTCTGTCTGTCTGTCTGTCTGTCTGTCTCTCTCTCTCTCTCTTTCCTTCTTTCTTTTTTCACAAAATCACCTTGAAATACACAATTACAAAGTTGCTCATGATTGGGTTTCAGTCACCGTGTTCCAACACTTGTCCCTTCACCAGCCAGTGGACATTTCCCACCACCACTGGCCCCAGTTTCCCTCCCTCCATCACATCACCCCCACCCTCTGCCTGTCTCTATAGCAGACACTTTATTTCTTCTCTCTCTGTCTTTCTCTCTGTCTCTGTCTTTTTGTCTCTGTCTCTGTCTCTCTCTCTCTATCTCTCCCCCCCCTTTGGGGCATCACAGTTTGCAATACTGTTACTGAAAGGTTTTCATGTATATCCCTGTATCTCCTTTCAGCATTCAGTTCTTGTCCAAAGTGACCATTTCCAATCACTGTCATAGTGGTCCCTTCTCTGCCCTATCAGCCCTCAGACTTGCATCTTCTCATCCCCCGCTGTGTAATGAGAAAGGGTTAATCAGCGGGGAGGCCACCCCCAGGCTGGTAGGCAGTGGAGGAGGCAACTGAAACCAGGAAATCTGGTTCCTCCCAGAGCTGGGCCACTATGCTAATCAGGCCTAATCTATGCTAATCAGCTCCAGAGGGCCTGGGGGGCTGGGCACCCAGAGGACTGTGCACTGGGGTCAGCTTGGGCATGCCAGGGATCGCCTGCTATTACAGCTTCCCACCCCCTAGGCCACTCCGCCCCCCAGCCCCGAGGCCCCCAACCCTGCCCTCCATCTACCACCCGCCCTGGCAGAAAGCTCACTGGGTGAACTGAACAGGACCAACTGAACAACAGATGAGGAGTGTTGTCTCAGGAACTCAGGAGAAGGGCTGGCATAGGCTGGCACGAAGGCAGTAGATAAGAAAGGGCGAGCACCATGCCCAGGTCATCCAGCACTGAGTCCGCACTCAGCACCCATTGAGACACCCCCAGAGACAGTGTGTCCCAGGGGTCCCCACTTGCCCTGGTTGCTGCCCTAAGCGCCCCCACATCCACCAAGGGCAGATGGTGGGCAGGGATGACACTGTGAGAGCGCCAAGCGCACCCAGGGTGGGGCCGGGAGAGAGGGAGTTGGCATCTCTGCAAAGCCTTTGCCCATTTCATCCCCAGACCCCTGGACACACCCCAGAGGTATGGGCCCCCCCAACACACACACTCTAGCCACCGGATAACTCAGACCTCCGGAGACAGGCTCTGCTCCTGCCGGACCCCAGCTGCTACATCCTGCCTTGTTCCAGGCACTTAGTTTTATTTATTACTATTATTTATTATTATAACTAGCATTTGTCATTGTTGGAGCCATAGCCAGCAGAATTCAGGGGCTATTCCCAGCGGTGCTCACGTGGAGCCTGGGACCGATCCTCCAGCACACAAAGCCCCTTAAGCATCTCCCCTGCGCCTGCTAGAGGCACTAATTCAGGAATAGTCTGTGGTGTGTGTGTGTGTGTGTGTGTGTGTGTGTGTGTGTGAGAGAGAGAGAGAGAGAGAGAGAGAGAGAGAGAGAGAGAGACACCTGGCAGTGCTGGGGGTCTGTGCTCAAGGGTCACTGGCAGAGACAGAGAGCCTGGTGGTGCCCGGGATGGTACAGATGCAGGCTCAGGCTCCTGAGCTGGTAGGTCTCGAGAAGTCAGGCCCCGCCAAGCCCAGTAGAAAGAAAGCTGCTCGGATGCCCTGGCCAGAAACTGCTGGACACAGAACACAGAGGTGCAGGGACCAGATCTCCTGCCGGAGCCTCCTGGGGGACCGATCCCAGGAAGGAACAAGCAGTTCCTCTGAAGGAGAACTAGAGAAGGCTGGCCCTGGGAAAGAGGAGGCGTCTCCAGAGAGATGACCCTGCCAGGGCCCCTGGGGGGAGGCTGCACAACAGAGTCCTTTGTGCCCCTGTCCAGAGCAGTCACCCTGTCCTACTCCACTCCCTCTTTCCTACACCCCCCCCAGGGCTCCAACACCCCCTGGGGCTGGCCGGTGGGGGAGTGGGAAGGGGTGCTTGAGATCACCTGTCCTAATTCTGGGGCTCTTGCTGGGACCATGTCCCACCCACAGGAGGCCCCAGTCAGACGGAGGAGACATCCTTTCCTCTGGGCCTCTCCAGTGCAATGGAGGAGACGCAGTTCTCTCTCCTGTAGATGCCTGTCTGATAGACACAGAAGCAGACTTCACTCCAGGCACCCCACTCTGTGCGGGAGGGGGCTCATTGCCCTTGCTCAGGACTTCCTAATCTGATGGAGGAGACTACCCCCGGCACCCAGACTCCTGTGGGAGAAATGTGACTTGGGGTGTCCTAGTGCAATGGACACCTGGGGAGTCCTGGCTAAGGGCAGAGACAAGAAGGGAGGAAAGCATTTGGTCCCATCAATAATCCTCAGCCAGGCCGCCTCCGTGAACTGGGCAGAGAAGGCTAATGGCCAGCACACAGGAAGCAGAAATAAACTTAAACCATAAGATTCTCGGGCAAAGAGAAATAAATCAATGAGAGATTGCCAGGGGGCCCACTCTCCGCAGCACCCAGGTATAGGCCAGGACATCTCCTCCCTGGGGGCCAGGGCAGGGGCAACCCCTCGAACTTCTACCCCACTCTCCACACCTTGGTATTGCCTCTTTCTGCCCCAGGACCCAGCTCAGGGGGGCACCTCCTCCAGGAAGCCTTCCCACCCATGGTGTGAAAGAACTGATCCTGCAGGATCCCGCACAGGTATATCTGACATAGGACCAGCTCACACACCTGCAGCCTCCCTCCCACCCCTCAGCGGAGTCTGAACCCCTACATCCCAACATCACAGACTCTACCACCCCCAAGCAGGATCTGACTCCCTTCCTCTAAGAGGTTCACCCCAAGTTCTAGGCATAGAAAAAGGTGGGGTTCCCCTCCCCCATTCACCCGGCTTTGTTCTTACTACTCCAGCCAAAGCCCTCTGACCCGGTCTCAGCTGCTACCTTCTGGCTAAACCCCAGCTCGCCCCCCCCACCCCCATCCTTGTGCTGGTCTCCAGATCAGAGCCTCCCCTCAGCATTCCCCCTCTTGGGTCTGGATGCTCCTCCCAGGCCCCAGCTGTCCAAGCTTCTCTTCTCTGACTGCATACGCTCTCATGAGCCAGGCTATCCCCAAGCTACTAAGCTAAAGCTTTCCCGTCCCTGCCTCCCACCTCCATCCCATCCATCCAATAGACGCCTCCTTCCACTGGCCTTGATTCCCAACTGTAGACTCAACCCAGCAGCCCTGGCCAAAGCCAGGGCGCTTCCTTCTGTTCCAATCATGCTGGGTCTCATAGCGCGTAAGACCCAGACAGACAACACCACAGCCTGCACAAAGCTGGTGAGCAGGACCTCCCCGAGGCTCCCTCCTGCATCCTCTCGGGAGCAAAGGAAAGCCAGAGCATCGGCCCTTCGAGTCCCACCTGGAATCTCCCGCCTAGCTTTCATGCAGCCCGTGGGTCCACAGAAATAAGGCCCAAAAGGCAAGCTCACGATGGGGACAACAGGGAGGTGGGAGAGGCCCCCGGGAGCCAGCCCAGCCCCCCTGCTTCTTGGATGGTGCGTGTGGAGCCTCAGAGCAGGGGTGTGAGCCTCTTGGCTGGGCTGGTAAGACACAAATTCCTTCATGTCTCCACCTTGCATCCTCCATCCATAGAAGGGAAAGGCCTGGGGCTAGAGCAATAGCACAGCAGGTAGGACGTTGGTTTGCCTTGCACGTGGCCCGCCCATGTTCGATTTCCAGCATCCCATATGGTCTCCCGAGCACGGCCAGGAGTAATTCCTGAATGCATGAGCCAGGAGTAACCCTGTGCATCGCCGGGTGTTATCCCCCCCCCCAAAAAAAAAGACCATCCCGCCATGGGGCAGACATCCACCTCCTGATTCCTGCTCAGTCCTTCCTCTCCCAAGCCACCTGACTGCTCTCCGCCTCCACCCCTGTCTGGCCTCCTCTCTGGTCCCCAGCACGACATCCAGGCCCCCGGCCAAAGGGCTGGCTCTGAAACAAACCGGCTCCTGCTGTCGGCTCCCCTCCTTTCCCTCCGAATCGCCACCTCTTCGGGAGCTGAGCCTCTGGGGCTGCTCATTCCAGGGTGCTGCTGCCTGGTCTTGTTTATTTCTGCACAGGCTCTGCCGTCATCCCAGCCCCACTGACAGATGCCACATTCCACCCTCTGCCGCTGCACCCCTGCACCAGAGGCCAGAGACTCCACCCCTCTCAAGTCCACTCTCTTGCCCTCAGTGGCCCCCATGAAGGTCAGCGGCTCCGAGGCCAACTCCTTCCCTTCCTTTGCCATGACCCCCCTTGGAGCATCTCTTTGGGCCTCTTGTTGCATGTGTCACCCTGTGTTCGAGTCACCTGATGGGTTCTCAGTCCTGGGCGGACAGAGGCTGCACCCCTGAGGTCCAGCCCAAGCAGCACTGGTTGAATGGAAGTTCCAATCAGAGCAAAGCCCCCGACTCAAATTCATATGAGCCAGGTTTTATTTTTGTGTGTGTTTTGTTGTTGTTGTTGTTGTTGTTGTTGTTGCTATTGTGGGCCCCACCCAGCTGTGCTCAGCATTTACTCCTGGCTCTGTGCTTAAGGATCATTCCCAGTGGGGCTCAGGGGACCATATTTGATTGTGGGGCTCAAACCTGGGGCAGCAGCATGTGAGGCTTACCCACTGGACTATCGCTCTGGCCCCTAGCTAGGGGTATGTCTCATCTCTGTTCTTCCTAACTCTGACGGCAAGAGGAGGGCTTGTCACTTTGGGGGTTGGGGGGTGCAAATTCAAGCCCAGCAGTGACTGTGCTGCTCCTACTCCTGAGGGATATTAAATCAGCTTCCTTTTGGAATTCAGAGATAAAGCCTCTGCTTTACAGAGCAAGACAAGGCCAGCACGCTATTGATTTGGCACTTCTCTGCTAAAGTACTCAGCAACCTGTCCAGATTGAAGAGCAGTCCTCAGGAGTCCTGAGGGAGACTGAGAGAGGGGAGGGGGGCTGTCACCAGGCGAGCTCAGCCAGGCCAGGGATCCAGCCTTCATGCAGTACCTTCTCCTCTACCCCAGAAATGCCACGGACTAAAGGCAAACCCTCAAAAATGCCAACACTGGGAGAGTCAATGTATAGATGTGAAATCAAAGACCCAAAGGAGTAAAAAAAAAAAAAAAATGCCCAATGCCTCCCACCCTCTTCAGCCTTAGAAGGAGGAAAGGGAGAGACGAGGGCTCTACCCAAGGTTCCCATTGCTACTAACAAGCCCTGAAGGCAAGGGGGCCAGGCCCCTTTCCCCCAAGGGCCCAGGTGGGGCTGAGTCACCGCCCATAGAGAAGCAGAGAGAGCTACCCCAGCTGTGCAGTCAGGAGAATCTGGCTTTAAGGCCCATGGACATGGAGGAGTCACATGTCCTCCTGACAAGGACAGAGGCCGGGTCATAGCACTGACCCGCAGACCGACATGGGGACTAGCCACAAGGCGGGCGCAGATACTCCTGCTCCTGCAGTGTCCCCCATCCCCGTCCATGCCAGGGAGTGGACATCCACCTATTCCCTCGACCAACACCATCACAAGTCCAGAACCCCAGGACCTACTCTGAGCCAGCATGAACCCCAGAGAACAGCCCACGTGAGCTGCATCTGCTGCCCGGCCTCTGACTCCTCCGGGCTCTCAGCAGGTCAGGTGGATGCTCCAGGCCCCTTCCGAAGCAGGAAGCACTGTCCACACAGGGGCAAGGCTGGGGAGCAAGGTCACAAAACACAAAGAACCGCAGCACTTCCAACAATTCTTCTCCTGGAACCTGGAACCCCACAAGAACCCTTCCCTGGCGCGGCCACAGCCACTGGGGACAGAGGGCGGAAACAACATGTTGACCACAGAAGCCACGTCCACAGAAGGACCATAAGCCCACACTCTGCCCAGCATGCAGTGCGCTCCAGACATACCTATGGGGGGCTGGGGGAGAGGACGAAGGAGGGAGGAGTGCAGCGCAAGGATAGAAGGTAAAGGAAGGAGCGTTTGAGGGCCTTGCAGAAGGGATCAGAGGAGGAGAGGAGGGACAGGCTTCCCCCAGAAGCTGAGGGAATGGGAAGAGCCAGGGGCAGGAGTAGGGACTCTGCTGTGCTCTGAACAGGCCTGTCTGGAGCTGCAGACCCCTCCTCCTTCCTCCTCGAGGGTTTCCTCGTTTCTCAGTCAAGGCAGCATCTGGTTCTCAGTTCCCACTCCAGCTCAAAACAGATGCCAGCCACCATGCCAGGCTTGAGGAGGTCAGAGGGACCGGAAACAGAGGATAGGATGTTTTCCCAGGCTATGATGGTATGTGTGTGCGTGTGTGTGTGCATACCCGTGTGTGTATATGTTGGGGGGTGATGTGGGTATGTGATCTGTTGATGTGGGGTGTCTGTGTGTGTGGTTATATGTGTGGATATGTGGAGTGTGGATGTGGGTGTCTACATATGCGTGTGTGGTTGTGTGTGTTGTGTGTGTGTGGGACTGTGTATATGCATGTAGTGAGTATGGATGTGGGTATATGTATTGTGTATGTGTGTGGTTAGGTGGTGTGTGGCGTGTGTATGTGTGTGGTGAGGTGCATGTAGGTATGGTATTATGTGAGTGGGTTGGATGTGCATATGTGTATTATGTGTGTGGTGTGTGTATGTGTGTGGTGAGGTGCATGTATGTGTGGTATTATGTGAGTGGGTTGGATGTGCATATGTGTATTATGTGTGTGATGTGTGTATGTGTGGTTTTATATGATGTGTATGGGTAGTGGTATGTATGGCTGGGACTGAATGTGTAGTGTTGTATGTGGGTTGTTTGTATATATGTGGTTGTGTGGTTGCAGTTGAGTGTGTGGCATTGTATGTGAGTTATTTGTGGGTTGGGCTGTGTGAGTGTGTTCGGTGTACATGGGTGTGGTATGTGTGTGGTATGTGAAGTGTATGTGTGGTCATATGTTTGGCTGGGATTGAATGTATAGTGTTGTATGTGGGTTGTGTGTGCATGTGATTGTGTGTATATGTGTGGTTGTGTGTGGTTAGGACTGAGTGTGTGGTACTATACGTGGGGTGTGGGGGGACACGCATATATGTGCTCACACCTCACACGCATGCTGCAGTAATTCAGCAGCTCTGGGCTCAGGGGGTGCAGGTCTGATGTGTGTCTTGGGGGTTCGCCCTGTGGTCTGGTGTTGATGAATAAGGCCAGCACAAGTGCTGGTGGCACCGAGGGTGACGACATGTTCGTGCCTGGGAGGTCTTGGACTGTGTGTGCTGCCCGCGAGTGGGTCAGGGACATGTGTCAGGCGGGACGTGATGTGGCCCGCCTGATATGGCCCACCTGACAGCACGATGTGTTGAACGTGCACCAGTGTGCCGGGCTGCGACGGGTGAGGAGCGCGCCTGCGGGTGAGTGTTCCCTGTCGTGCCATTGTGTGCCACCGCCCCAGGGGTGACTGCGGCCGCGGGTCAGTGCGGCTGTCAGCGGGCACCGTGCGTGCGTGTGTGTGCGCGTGTGTGTGTGCGTGTGTGTATGTGTGTGCGTGCGTCTGTGTGTGTGTGTGTGTCTGTGTGTCTGTGTGTGTGTGTGTGTCTGTGTGTGCGCGCGCGCGCGTATGTCAGTGTGTCGGCGGCGCGGGTCCCGGCCTCCCGGGCCCCAGGCGGCGGGGCCAGGACGCTCCCTCCGGTCCCCACCCGCCGCCCGGCCAAGTCGCCCCCGCGCGCACCGGCCGGGCGCCGCCCGCACTCACCGTGTCCCTTTGTCGCCCATGGTCCGCGGCGGCCGCGGGGAGACCCGCGACGTCAGCGCCCAGCCTGGAAAATCCTGGGCCGGCTGGCAGGAGGAGCGCGGCCCGCCGGCTGCCGGCTCCCCGCTCCGCCTCCTCCGCGCCCGGCCGCCGCCGCCGCCGCCCCCGCC
>JAOXYA010000045.1:19954674-19974716 GCA_028565675.1 Sorex palustris | reverse complement strand
CTCCAATGGAGACGTTACTGGGCCCGCTCGAGCAAATCGATGATCAACGGGAGGGCCTTTAGCTTTTATCATTTGGAACAAAGAAAATGAGCATAGATCAGAAGAGCACCAAAATAAATTTTATCCAGGTCTTTAGCTCATTTGTATTAAAATGTAAAGTGTGGAGATCCATGCTTCTGTATAAATTTATATTAGTGATTTTCGGCACTGCGCTTCACATTGCTCCTTTTTGTTTTGCTTTTGTGTTAAGGACCACACCCGTCAGTGCTCAGGGCCTATTCCTGGCTCTGCACTCAGTCATCACTCCTGGAGGGACTTGGGAGTTCTTATGCGGTGAGGGGACCGAATCCGAGTTGACCACGTGGAAGGCAAGCGCCCTGCCCGCTGTTCTATCGCTCCGCTCCCACGCTGCTCATATTTTAGATCAGAAGACTTGGACTTAGTTCACTGCTGTTTTGAAGTACTGACACCTGCTCCCTTTCCAAACAGACGGGGCTTTCCCTAACTCGAGTCCCTAAGGATTTCCTGACTACATTTCCCATGATCCCCTGCCAGCGTCGGCGTCGCGCGGCGATGTCGTCATTCCGCGCCTTTTATACCCACTTCCGCCCACGAGCGACTTCCTTTCTTTTTGGCTGCGCTCGGCGGCAAGATGGCGGTGCAGATTTCCAAGAAGAGGAAGGTGAGCTGCTGGGTCTCGAATCCGAGGGGCTGTGGCGGCGTGCCGAGCAGGGCCGTCTCGAGATGCCGTTATGAGACCTCTGGCTCCTTGCCCTGCCCCAGCGAGGGGGCGCGGGCCGCGCCGAACCACTGCCAACGGCGGATGGCGGCGGATTGAGTTGCGGGCCCGAGCGGCGAGCACAGTGTGGTCCGGGAAGGGGAGAGACACCGCGCCCGATCTCGCTCGGGCGGAGATAAACCAGCCTGCCCCGGCTTTTGGGACGGGACGTTGCTCTCGTGTGTTCTGTGTTTTGCCGCGTCTCGGGGTGCAGAGCTGGTTTTTGTGCCCATCAGGGACACCGGATTGGGGGGGGGGGACCCCGCGCTCTTTTGGATTCCCGAGCTCGCTTCCGGGCGGGAGGCGGATCGGCCTTGGGCGTTGTTCGTGGTGGGGAGCAGTCTTGGTGGTGCCCAGGGTTTCCTCCTGGTGCCGGGGACCGGGCTCCCCGGCGCTGTGGCTCTGGCCCCTGCCGTTTGCTTTAACGTGCGCCGTTCCCCAAAGGCTGCGGGGCTGTGTGTGTGCGTGCGTGCGTGCGTGTGTGTGTGTGTCGATGCTGCAGCAGTACCGGCACATTGCGGGTTCGGATTTTCCCAGCCTTTAATAGGCTCAAGGGAGCCCAGATGACCGGGGTGCCACCCTACCCTTCTTTTCCCTTGGCGGGAGCTCAGCTCAGCAACGACAGCTATCCGCCTTCCCGTTTAGACCCTTTTCGAGAAGCGCGGGTACCCGCACATCACATGCTCCCTCCCCCCCCCCCCCAGAAACCCTTCAATGAAGAGAGGATGACGAGTCTGACTGGAGGTGGCCACTTTGTCCAGGAAGTCCCTGCTCTGCGCTGCGTTCTGTGGCACGGTTGTAGGGACCTTGGACCAAAGTAACTTCCAGAAGATGACCTCCGAGGCATTTGTCTGAGAAGGGTTGCTTGTGCACCTGCCCCTGCCAAGGGTGATGGGTGGGTGCGGGGTTATTTGTTGGATTTGGGTTAAAGGATGCACCCTCATCTACATTTTGGCTGTTTGATTAGTTTGTAGCTGATGGCATCTTCAAGGCGGAATTGAATGAGTTTCTCACCCGCGAGCTGGCTGAGGATGGCTACTCCGGAGTCGAGGTCCGGGTTACACCCACCAGAACCGAAATCATCATCTTGGCCACCAGGTAAGTGCTCCGCTTTCCTAAATGTCACCTGTAGCTGCAGTAATGGGTTTATTCTGCAATGCGGTTTCAGTCTTTAAGTACACTTTCGCCTCTAATTCAAGTCCAAAACTTGTGTTGCCAGGTGAGATCTTAATAATGCTTGTATGAAAAAAATTGGTTTTTGTTTTTGGGTCATACCCAGTATTGCTCAGGGATTGCTTCTGGCAGTCCACAGGGGGCAATATGCGGTGCCAGAGATTGAACCTGGGTCAGCAGTGTGTAAAATGAGCACCCTGCCCACTCTCTAGCCCCTGTATGCAAGATTAAAAATTGGATGTCCAGCAAGGAAGGTTGGGCTGTGCTCAGGAGACCGTGCCATGTGCTAGGGTGCAAACCAGGTACGTGCGAGGCTTGACCACTGTGTTATTGCTGTTTCAATATGACAGATATTGTGCGGGCCTCAACATTTTCCTTTTCCACAGGACGCAGAATGTGCTTGGTGAGAAAGGCCGGCGGATTCGGGAGTTGACCGCTGTGGTTCAGAAGCGGTTTGGCTTTCCTGAGGGCAGCGTTGAGGTGAGAATCCTGGCTTTTCTTAGCATCACGCTGAAGACTTGTTGCTCTTGGTAGAATGATAGACGTGGTGAGTTGGCTGTGCGTGTCAGTCTCACGGTGAAGGGTGGCCAGAGCAGAGCTCCTGTGCTGGATACGAGAGTGTGGCTGCTTGGGATGCTTGCTGAGTGCTGTGTTTGTGTGTGTGTGTGTGTGTGTGTGTGTGTGTGTGTGTGTGTTTGTTTTATGGAAACCTTTGGGGTGGTGACAAGCTTATGGGTGTGCCTTGTTTTTCTCTTGAAAGCTTTATGCTGAAAAGGTTGCCACGAGAGGTCTGTGTGCCATCGCCCAGGCAGAGTCTCTGCGCTACAAGCTGCTGGGAGGTCTGGCCGTGCGGAGGTGAGTGTCGGGAGATGCAGAGATCATGCTCCCTTGCCTATGGGTCAGGTTACTGTTCTTCTGTTCTTAGTAAGGGTTAATGGATAGTGGTTTTTCTCATCTTTACCCTCAGAGTCACAGTCTGGTAAATTGGTAAACAAATTTTGGGTGGTGGTGGGTTGTGGGTGGTTTGGGGGGGTGTTTGTTTTAGGGGGGTCACATCCAGCAATGCTTCGGTTACTCCTGGCTCTGCACTTGGGAATTACTCCTGTCTGTCCTTGGGGTTGAACCTGGCTCACCACATGTAAGGCAAATCCCCTGCCCGCTGTGCTATTGCTCTGACCCTGAAGCAGTCATCAAAGTAAACTGGTTTGGGGTATTAGAGTGATGGCTAGCTACTCAATTGCTGTCTTCGAGGGTGTAAATGAATGAGGGGGGGGTTACCTGATACTTAAAGGTTACCATCCATTTTGTAGGCTCAGATATATTTCCCAACATTCTTTGTCAATGTAGTTAGAGACTTCATTAGTGGTTAGGGTGTTTTTTTGGCGGGGCGGGGGGGGCTACACTTGTTGGTGCTCAGAGCTTATTACTCCCACCTGTGAACTCAGGAATCATACGGCATGCAAAGGGTTGAACCCAGGTCAGCAGTGTGCAAGGCAAACTCCCAACATGCTGTACTATCATTCCAGCCCCTTGAGTATGACTCTTTAATGAGCATGAATTCTGGAGATTGAGGAATTTTTCAGTGTATGATACTTTTAGATTTTTCTGAGTTCTTATTGTTTGCTCTCCGGATTTAAAAATCTTAATAGGTACCAGAGCAATAGCATATAGTGGGTAGGGCATTTGACTTGGACAAGGCCGACCTGGGTTTGATCCCCGGCATCCCATATGGTCCCCCAGCACTGCCAGGAGTAATTCCTGAGCGCAGGGTCAGGAGTTACCCCTGAGCATCGCTGGGTGTGACCCAAAAAGCAAAAACCAAAAATAAAAATCTTAACAGTTTGCATTGGTGATGAATTTATTTTACATTGTTGGGCCACACTGGGCGGGGGGGTGGATTTTCAGCATAGAAACCTTGATCAGCTTCCTGCTCCCATTTTTTCTTCAGTGTCTGGAACTGAGCTGTTGTCTCTGCCAAAATAGATAAGTGTGTGTCTCTGACTCCCAAAGGGCCTGCTATGGTGTGCTGCGGTTCATCATGGAGAGTGGAGCCAAAGGCTGTGAGGTCGTGGTGTCTGGGAAGCTCCGAGGACAGAGGGCCAAGTCCATGAAGTTCGTGGACGGTCTGATGATCCACAGTGGGGACCCTGTTAACTACTACGTTGACACTGCCGTGCGCCACGTGCTCCTCAGGCAAGGTGAGTCTAGCAGCCCGATAATGGTCCTCGGCGTCTCCCTCCCACTGTGGGAAGTTCTCCATGGGAGTAGTGAGGCATGTGGATTCCTGGACTTCCTTGAGCGAATGGCTGAGTTTGAGGCAGGCTTTCTCTGTCCTTGTCTCAGCCTCCTGGCACCCTTCAGTGATGACATGATGACGAATCAGAATGGTCACGTCCTGCTCTTGGTCCATGTCAGTGCCACGTTCTGTGGTGCTGTGCATGGTTCCTTTTGCAACAGTGTCCTGGTAACTGATTGATTAGAGGCATTTGTCTGAGAAGGGGCCAGAAAGATGCAGGTGTGCCCCTGGGACCCTCTCAGCCTTGTTCTCTAGTGTGGGGGAGTTAGTGACACTCCCAGGCCCTAACTATGGCATCTTCTAGGTGTGCTGGGCATCAAAGTGAAGATCATGCTGCCATGGGACCCAAGTGGCAAGATTGGCCCCAAGAAGCCGTTGCCTGATCATGTGAGCATTGTGGAGCCCAAAGATGAGATCCTGCCCACCACCCCCATCTCAGAACAGAAGGGCGGGAAGCCAGAGCCGCCAGCCATGCCTCAGCCAGTGCCCACTGCATAACAGGTATACTTGTCTGTCTCCCCACATTACAAATACGGAATTTAAAAAATGGGTTATGTTTACTTAGCATGGTAAAGCAAAATTAGCCTCCTTAAAAATTGCCACCACACCTATGCCTGGTAGAGTTTTGTTGTTTCTAGGTGTTTAGTAAAAAAATCTTTTATAAAAGTCCTTAGTGGGATTGTATGCCGGTTAGGAAAATGAAAAGTCCTAATACTAAGGTGAAGTTTTGGCCTTAACTGTTCTTTATTTGTTTTCAGGGTCTCCTTGGCAGCTGCATCTGGAGTCTGGATGTTCCTTAAGGACCTTTAATAAAATATTTGTAAAAGACAAAGGGCCTGGCCAGACTGTATGTGCAGAAATCAGGCTGAGGGTCCTATCCTGCACAGGAGCTTTTCATCATAGATTGTTGTGACTGCCTGGTCCCAGTGTTCTTTCCCTGAAATCTTCTTGGTTTCAGCTGTGCTTATTGAACAAGGACCTGAACTAGATGTAGCCAAAGAAGTGTCGCACCTGGCAGAAAGAACAAAAGGCTGCAGACATGGAGCCCTGGGACTGATCCCCGGCACCAGCAGGTGGCCCCCAAAAACATCTCGGAGCTGGAGTTAATAGAACATTAGGTGGGTCGCTCACCTTTTATGCAGCCAGCTTGGTTCAATCCCCCTGTTTAACTGCATTTTGGGGCATTTGTATGACCACCAGAGCTCCAGAAGTACAGGGATATGGGTAGAAGTAGCCCATCACCAACTCCTTGAAAGCCTGAAAATTTCAGTCACAAAACCTGTTTTTAACAGTTTTCGAGCAGATAGCATTAAGGCTTGTTTTGAGCAGTGGAGCTGCAAGTGTGGTTTGGAGGTTTTCGGCTGACGGGGCTTTGGGCAGGTGGTCCAGAGAATCTCTGCAATTTGTTGATGTCTTTCAAGATAGATTTATGACTCTGGATCATGGCCATTGAATGAATCCCTTCCCTACATTTTAAAAGATTTTGCCCGAACCCATGTAAAAACCTGTAATGCACATAAAAGAATCATAACGTTTGGGTCACTGTACAAATTAACATATTAGGGCAGATTTTCTTGTACCATGGATACAGATGACAGCTGTTCTATGACATTGCTTTATGTAATTGAAGGGAAACTGGGGCGCCCTACCCACTGAAGTTCTCAGGGCTTAACCTGACTGCTCAAGAATCATTTCTGATGGGCTTGGAGTACCAGGAATCAGGCCCACATGTGAAGCAAGCACCCAACCCACTGTGCTATCTCTAGCCCTTCTATTCCTGTTTTGTTCTGCACCATATGTAGTTCTTTGTGATGGGATTTGTAGTGAATTTATTTCAATTAAGAGTTGGAAACTAGAGTCTTGGTTCTTTAAGATCTTACTGTTTGTGGAAGGAGAGATCACAAAGGCAGGTGAGGTGCATTGCTTGTACAGAGCCAACCCAGCTTCATCCAACCCTGGCGCTCCACATGGGCCCACAAGCACAGTCAGAGGCCACTTTTGATCACAGGGCCAGGAACAGTCCTGGATGTGCTTATCCAAGTCTGTATAACAAGATTTTGGATAACAAGTGGTGCTCTTAATTTGCCACCAGATGGGGCTATAGCATAAAATTTCTCTACAAGTAGTTTAGGCAGGGAGGGAAGCAGATTATTACTACACAGGTGTACAGCTCAAAATTGCCAACCTGAAAGTTTCGATAGCCTTTTATAGTGTCAAATAAAGGTTAGTTTCTTTTTTTCTTCAAATCTTCATTTCAGAAAACCGTGTGTGAAAAGTGGAGAACTTTATAGGTGAACAAGCACCCATAAACCAGGCTCTTCCAGGAAGGCAAGATCCCCTCCACCATGCCACTTCCACCCCCTTCCACAGCCTTCAGCTGTCCCCTTCCAGGTTCCTGGTGTCTAGTGCCCCGGTAGCCCCTTTGGCTTCTGTGTGGAGGGCTTAGACTCATGAAACACCTGTCCTCAGGAGTGAGTGGCTAGTACGGAGGAAGTGCTGAATCTTTACCGGATTTTCCACCAAAAGTGGCTGCCAGACTCTAGAGTTGGGATTCCTTATAGCTGTTGACAGATGGGGGGGGCCTCCTGGGAACTGAGAATTGGGCAAGGAAATAGCTTGAGACTAAGTGAGAGAGCAGGCAAAGGTCAGGGGCCACAGGACAGCACCAGAGAAGCAGAAGGTGCTGGAGAGGATGGAGTCAGGCAACAAAGGGGCTCGTACCCTCAGACAGCATTGTAACCTGCTGGAGCTCCCAGCAAAGAATCAAACCTGTTCAGGGCTGTTCTCTCATTTCCAAGGGGAGGTCCAGGAAACAAACCACAGTGCCCAGCTCACCTCCTCCAGCCAATCCTCATTAGCTGAAGAATTCGGCCAAGGCAAAAAGGCTGCCCAATGTAATCTTGGCTGAGGGACACCTTTCCCTGCAGAGTACTTGGACACAGGCTCAATCAAGTTCAAGCTCAGTGCTGTTGGGACATGTACAAATATTCGTTCAGTCAGAGGCACTGAGACAAGGAACATGAGATAAATTATTTTTCACTGAGGGACTGCATTTTCTCAGATCCTGTGACAAGGTAGAGCGTCCTGAGATTTCCTTTCATTACCATCCTACCATACACACCTCTAAAGGGCTCAGTACAGTGAGGTCATCAATAAAGATGTTACAGGAAGAACTTACTAAGATTTCGGTTACTTACTGAAGGCAGTTTAAAGAAAAGATGTTCAGCCTTATCCAAATCAGTCCAGACACATGAATCATGGCTTGCCCATTTTCATGGGTCCTGTTGGTCCTGCCCATGTGCGGGTCAGTCTCCACAGGCTTATTCTGAAAGTCAAGTTAGGCCCTAACAGGGATGGTTACAGGGGATGTACTCTAGCTCCTACTTGGAGACGACGCTATTTCAAGCCAGTCTGCAACTTAAGGAGTCTGCGCCTGGGCACATCAGTTACTATCTGCCTGTTTGCTTGTCATTAAGTGGACTTCTCAGCACAGTGGCTCCCACAAGTGCTGGAAGCTGGCACAGCCTTCTGGAAGTTATACCTCACTTCATGGCATTGGTTGAAGGCTGCCTCGTACTTAAGGACCCCAATGGGGGTTAGGCTCTATTCAATCTTCTCAGTTCTTATAAGGGGGAGGGGTGGAGTGTGGCAGATTCTATTGCTGACCTCATTTTAAAGTGGTGGTAATTTATCCCCTGCATGTTGGGGGGTTGGGGAATATGTGGTATCTCTTCTGTTTTTGGTTTTGGGGGCCACACCTGGCAGTGCTCAGGGTTTACTCCTGGTTCTGTACTCAGAGATTACTCCTGCTGGTGCTCAGGGAACTATAGGGGATGCCAGGGATTGAACCCAGGTCAGCCACATGTAAAGCAGACACCCTACCTGCTGTACTATCACTCTGGCTCCAGTATTTCCCTTTTGTGTCTGGAGAAATGTGCTGATTTCTCCATCAATTTAAGAAATCAGCTGTTCTAGGTTGCTACATTTATGTTCTGATTTGTCAGAAATGATTTGTGAAATGCCCTTTGTCAGTTTTGTTCTCAGGGAAATTAAAAAACCCTGAACACTTATTGCTCTAAGCCCTGACACCTTCCTGAAAGGCAGGACACACAAAGGGACTCTAGGGAGAATATATCAGTGGTTTGTCTTCTAGACAGTACTACTGTCCTTCCATATTTCCCTTACCTTAATCTTGTTTGGCGTAGTTGGGAAAACTAATGTGTCAGAATGAAATAATTTTAGGATGGTGAAGTAGTTAAGGTTTTCAAGATACAGGAAAACCCTAAATTCATTAAGATCTCAATGTATTTTTGATTTTTAAAGGAATGCAATTCATTTGATTGCAAGATGGAATGAATTTTTTTTCCTTTTTAAAAAATAGATTTAGTCATGGTCTTGGAAAACCTAAAAAAGAACAGCCATCATTAAACAGTGATTTTTCAGATTTGTTATGCCCCTCTTTCTTCCCTTTGTTCAGTGGCCTGGCTGGCCCCCTCTTGCTGTGCGGGGAAGATGTGTGTTGGCTGCTGTGGTGTCAGACCTCAAACTGCCACCAGAATTGCATTCTGCACGTGAGTGGTGCTAGGGACTGAACCCCACAAGGCAGTGCTCTGAGGACAAATGCACAACTGATAAAAGGAAGGGCAGTGGCATGGAAGAATGGTTCCTACCTCAAGACACGAGAAGAGTTAGTTTCCTGTGCTCAGTGGCAGGCCTTGTTCAGTACTGGGGGACATGCTTTGTGCCTCTAAGGGCATCCACTGAATGGATTTGTCAGGGAGAGTCATGGAGGGAGTGGTCAGCTCCGGGGATGGGTGCTGCAGACAAGCAGGGACTCCCTGGGGGAAAGGGCAGAGCCTGCCTTCATTTGCTGCCAGGGTTCCCCCAGGGTTGGCAGGCAATACAGCAGCTACTTTGCTTTGTCCTGGGTTTTAGAGGCAGGCGGGGTGTTCACCTCCCTCCCCGCCCCTCTCTGTCATTATCAACTGTGTCCAGATGGTCCCAGGCTCCCTAATCTAGGATAATCGCTGGCTAGGAGCTCAGGGGGGACCTGGGCCTTTGTGCTGGGCTGTGACGGGCCAGTCCCAGCTGGAGAAACCCCACCTACGAAGCCCAGGGTTTTCGAGTCGGGGAGGGCTGTAGGTTGGCCCGGTGCCTGAGGGAGCACAGTGAGCAGATGAAGCAGAAAAGCTGTGTGTAAATCATAGGCAGCTCCAGATGGGGCCTGCCCAGCTCCTCAGGGCCATGGCACAGGACCTGGGCTACTGCGCCTGGTCTGGACCATCCTTTGTTCTCTTTCTCACTCCCCAGTCACACCCCTCTCTAGCCAGCATTTTTTTTTTTCACTTGCTCCCCCTATAGCCCCAGGCCAAAGTGGCTGCTTCTAAGGGCCTGGCTGTCTTTATTTTTTTCCCCTGGCTTTCTGAGACACACCCAGCAATGCTCAGGGGTTACTCCTGGCTCTGCATTTAGAAATTACTCCTGGCATTGCTCAGGGAACCATATGGGATGCCAGGGATGGAATCCTGGTCGGCCACTTGCAAGATAAGCGCCCTCCCTGCTGTACTATCGCTCCCACGGCCTCAGCTTTCTGACTCATGCAGGTCGGGGTCCAGAAGCAGAGCTTTGAGTTGGGTTCTCAGAGGCCTGCACTCGGCCACCCCCCTCAGACTTCATGGCCGTTCAGGCTCCTACTGCTGCTCCATCAGCATTTTTTCAGAAGTGGGGGTGACCACCCTGCACAGTTCCCAGCAATGAGCCTGCTTTGGAACCCCTTTTCAGGCCTTTCTACCCGAGACTGAACCTCAAGCTCATACGTTGACCCTTCTTCCACCCTGACAGTTTTGTGTCCAGGGCTGGAGTCACAGTATAGCAGGCAGGGTGGTGCTTGTTTTGTTTGCAGCCCACCAGATTTGATCCCCAGCACCCACTATATGACCTGGAGCCCCTGCAGGAATGATCCCCAAGCACAGAGCCAGGAGGAAGCCCTGAGCACTCGGGTGTGGCACAAAAAAAAAAAAAAAGAAAAAGGAGTTTTGTGTCTGGTCCTGGGATGTGTCTGCTTACTTCAAAGCCTGTCCCTCTGGCTTCTCCTTGTCTAGCTTTATCACCATTGGCGCTGGAGAGAAAGCTATGTGCCTCAGAAGATTCTGCAGCGGAGAGGCTGGGCAGATAGCACAGAGATCCCGGAGTCTGCCAGGAATGACCCCTGAGCACAGAGCCAGGAGTAAGCCCTGAGCACTGCGGGGTGCAGCCCAAAAGCAAAGACCGCCTCTCAATGGGCACATGAGCTACCATAAGACTCCTCATCCTTTGAGGGGAGTTTCTTCATAAAATTCACATGCCAGCCCGGCTGAGCCGGGTTCGATTCCTCCGCCCCCTCAGAGAGCCTGGCAAGCTACCGAGAGTATTCAATATGACAAACATAGTAACAAAAAGTCTCACGATAGAGACAGTACTGGGCCCTCTAGAGAAAATCGATGAACAATGGGAGGACAGTGTTTGTTATTAATAACTGAAGCATTCAGCATTAAGAAAGGACTGATAGGGGCTGGAGCGACAGTACAGCAGGTACTGTCTGGGATCTGCCTTGGCACACAGCCAACCTGGATTCAATCCCCAGCATCCCATATGGTCCCCCAAGCACTGCCCGGAGTAACTCCTGAGTGTAGAGCCAGGAGTAACCCCTGAGCATCACTGGGTGTGACCCCCCCCCCAAAAAAAAAAAGGACTAATAAACTGATAAAGGCCCATGATTAAGGGAAGGATTTGGAAATGGGGTCTGCAGAGTCATTTGAAACTCCCTGTTCTTACATGGAAACATAGGTGTTTATTTCATCATTATTGGGAGAAGAGGAGGGTTGGACCACACCTAATGGTGCTCAGGAGTCACTCCTGATGTGCTGGACTCCAGCCCTGAGTTATCAACCCCACCCCATCATCATTATTATTGGGGGATGTGGCCACATCCAATGCTGTGCTTGAGGAACCAAGCACCCATGCAGTACTGGGGATCAAACCCAGTCCCCCTGTATGCAAAGCATCAGCACTAGCTCTTTGAACTCCCTCCCCAGTCTTTTTTTTTTTTTACTTTTTTGAACGGAATCACTAGATAGTTAGTCCCTTACAAAACTTCATGATGAGATTTCAGTCATACAGTGTTCCAACATTCATCCTTCCACCAGTGTACATTTCCCAGCACCAGTGTCCCCAGGTTCTCTCCCATCAACCCCCATGCCCTATCCCCTGCCTGCCTCTGTGGCAGGCAGGCTCACTCTCTCACTCTCTCACTCTCTCTCCCCGCTCTATCTCTCTCATTTTTTAATTATACTTATTTTTAAGAACTCATGCAGTATTCGTGGCATTTAGGGAATATCCACTTATTAGAAAGGCGACCGCTGGTGTGCTCTAAGTGTTGCTTCTCTGGGCTGCTCTGATTCTTTGAAGCAGGTTTTATTCTCAGACAGGTGCAAGGAAGTGGGTATTTACAAGGAGGTTGCCACAGGGGAACAGGGCGCCGAGCTGTCCACCTCCTGGCTCAGATCGGAGTCACCTGCTCAGGCTCTGGATGATGGTGACACAGCCATGGGAGCTGGTGCAGCGCTGCAGACACAGCCGGGCCTCCACCTGCCCGCTGCTGGGGTCAAAGGTGAAGCCCCTGTCGGTGCTGTCCCCGTGCTCATCACGCCCACCAAGGATATGCACCTTCCCATCACACACAGTCACACCGCAGCTCTCCTGGGGGGGTGGGGGGGGGCAGATAAAGAATCAGCCCTGGGCTCCAGTGGCCCCCCCCCGGTTCCTGTCGCCAGGCTAGAGAGCCACTCAGAGCAGGCAACCAGGATATGGAGAGGGGCAGGACCCAGGCGGCTGAGGTCCAGCCTGTCAGACCGGAAGAAGCGAAGGACTAGAGCAGGTAAGTCACTTCACTTCCCGGCCGAGGCTTCTGTAGCTGTGGAATGAGGATGATACTCCCTTCTTCAGGAAAGTCCCTTCCCCATTAATAGGGTTAAATCTGCTAAACGTTTTATACTGCTTGGTGCATCAGAAGCAATTAATTCCCACCGCTGCCCTCTTGGGTGCTCCTGAAATCACAGGCTCTTAGCTGGCAGGTGCTCCGGAAAGGCAGGGACCGTCAAGCCAGCCACACACCTCTCAGGATGAGGTCAAGGACACGGGGCGAAGGGACAAGTTGGAGAGGCCAGGAAGGGCAGAAGGCACAGTCGCTGGGCCACCCTTGTCTGTCCCTGGGGCAGGGAACTGAGCATGGCTCTTCACCCCAGAAGAGTGGCAGGTTCCTAGCCTGAGGCCTTAGGGCAGAGTTCCCAGTATACTGACAGCTTCCCACGGGGCCCAGACACTCTGTGGCTGTGACTGACACACACGGCCTGGGCTCCTCACGGGGCCACAAGAGAACCAGAGAGGAGTGTAAACGGCCACGCTCTGCTCCTACACACAAGTGTTCTCATTCCTGGGGGGCACCCATGCCAGGCCCATGCCCATCACTTACCACAGGGCCGGGGAGTTGAGCCACCTCCCCCCAGGCATCTGTGCCAGGATGGTAGGCGAAGATTTTGCTCATCAGGCCCCCCACCACGTAGATGGTGTCCTCAAGGGATACAGCCTCCAGACAACGCTGCGAGAAGGGCGCAGGTGACCGCAGGCTCCACCGGCCCTTCTTGGGGTCGAAGCACTGCACCTGGGGGCGAAGGGCAGCAGGGGTGAAGGCCCCCACTCCACCCTTAGCTGCCCACGCTGTGCCCTGCCCTCTTCTCGCCATCAGCACAATATTTGATATGTCCAGACCTGAGCTGAGGGGAGAAGGTCCACCGTCCCCTTCCTCAGGTGCTCAGTGGGGTTCCCACCCTACGCACCTCTCTGTCCTGTTTCAGGCCCAGGGCAGGGCAGGGCAGAGGCCTGCGTCCTTGGAGAAGGAGCTGTGTCCATCCGTGCTATAGGTGCCCTGGGGCTGGGCCCTGGCTGCTGAGGGCCAAGAGCTGTCCACAGGCCTCCCCATCACATGGGTGGGAAGCTCACCGGGCCCTGACAGCCCCTGACCTGCTGCTCACCTTGACTCACTGTTTCCCCGGCTGTTTCTTTGGGACCCCAGAACTGCCTGGAACACTCCAGCACTACGCCCCGATATGGGGCAGCTCTTGCAGCCAGCACCGGGAGAGAGCCCCCGTCTGGGAGAGGTCTGTCCTGTGAGGCCATCAGGAGGAAGACACTCCCGTGGTGACCAAGGGGTTTTATTCACATACAGGCCTAAATGCTCAACAATAGAAAGGGCAGCGGTGAAGACCGCCCGCCAGGCAGCTGCTAAGTGCTCACACTTCAAGGAGAGCCACTGATGGAAGAAGACAGATTTCCAACAGAAAAGCCAAACTAAGTCCAGAGGAAGCTGGATCGAGCAGGCAAGTCACCATCCCATTATAGGAGCTCTGCTGAGGTGGTGTTTGTTGCTAGGGCACAGGAATGTCACAAGGCCCCTCACCCCCAGGAGGGTCCCAGGTCCCAGTGGAGCTCCAGGTGTACTGTGAGCCTCCCCGGCCGGACACCAAAAATTTGCCCCATTCTCTGGTTTGGTTTGGTTTGGTTTGGTTTTGAGGAAAAACCCTGCCGAGCTCAGGGATCTTGTTGCTCAGGATGCCAGGGATCCAACAGGATGCCAGGGATCCAACAGGATGCCAGGGATCCAACAGGATGCCAGGGATCCAACCTAGCTTGGCAGCACAAGGCAAGAGCCCTACTGGCTGTTCTAGTACTCTGCCCCCTACCTTCTCTGTTTCCTACATTTTCAGTAATGAGTGCTGTGAATGGAGAGAAAACATTTAAACTAATGCCATCCTTGCCCTGATTTAATCTAAAAACTCTGTAACTCTGATAGGGCCAGGCTGTAGCTGGAAGGTAGAGCATTTGCCTCACCTGTGTGCGGTCCTGGGCGCCCTTCTAGTACCAAAGACCAAGAAAAATGAAATCTATCAGACCCACGGCCCCCACGTCCGGCCCAGCCCACCCGCCCGGGGATCCCCGGGTCATCACTAGATCCATCCCTTCGTCCGAAGCGCTAGGGGATGTCCAGCGCCGAGCCCGCGCCCCCCGCGCCCACCTTGTCGGTGCTGACGCCGTCCTGCCCCGCGCCCCCGATCACGTAGAGCTGGCCGTTGCAGGGGGTCACAGCCGCCGAGCTCACCGGCTCCAGGAGGGGCGCCGTGGCGGCCCAGGTGTTGGAGAAGGGGTCGTAGCGCTCCACACTGCGCAGGCGCTGCAGGCCGTCGAAGCCGCCCACCGCGAACAGCTGCAGGGGAGGTGCAGGCCGGGCGGTCAGCAGGGTCCGGGTCCACTGCCCAGCCAGCTCCTCGGGAAAGCGGTTCCCATCCGGAGTAAGGGCCAGACTGTCGCGCTTCTGCTACGCACACGGGAAGGAGCTGAAGCCCCAGGAGAGCCACAGGACACAGAATTGGTGTGAGAAACCCCTAGTGGCTTCCCGGGGCTATCACTTAAACTAGCCTGAGTAGCAATAGCATTTGCATTTCTACTACAGGAAGCTTTTGAAATATAAATGGAAAGGCGTTTTGCTGAAACTACTGCCACCAAAACAAGTTTTTCAAATGTTCCTGAAAGTAATCAGAGCTTTTTTTTTCTTCCTTTTTTTGGGTCACACCTGGCAATGCACAGGGGTTACTCCTGGCTCTGCACTCAGGAATTACTTATGGTGGTGCTCGGGGGACCATATGGGATGCTGGGAATCGAACCTGGGTTGGCTGCGTGCAAGACAAATGCCCTACCCACTGTGCTTTTGCTCCAGCCCCTGGGGTTTTGTTTTTCGTTGTTTTTTTTTTTTTCTTTTTGGGCCACACCTGGTGATGCACAGGGGTTACTCCTGGCTCTGCACTCAGGAATTACTTCTGGTGGTGATCGGGGGACCATATGGGATGCTGGGAATCGAACCCGGGTCGGCCGCGTGCAAGGCACTGTGCTATTGCTCCAGCCCCTGGATTTTTTAATTAAAAGGAAAGTTATCCTTATAGACAGGTTGGTGGAAGAAATAAAAAAAAATACCACCTTATCCCATCGGGAGAATATAGACTTAGTTCTTTTGTTTTCTGTAACAATTAGCTAAAATGATTAATTTTTATAATTTTAATTTAAAGATTAAATAAACATTTTCATTTAAAAATTTGCATTTCTGAGTTTAGATGTGGTTTACAAAGACTGGCAGATGGGGAGTGGGGAGGAGGGTCTGGCCCTTACTGTGTTAAGTGACAGAGCCAAGAGTCAAACATCAGTTTTTGGTCCCAGTGTCCACAGTCTAGACCACCAGGCTGTACTATTACAATAATTACTCTTGCTTGTTTGTTTTGGGGTCCATACCTGGAGGTGCTCAGGGCTCTATGCACTACAATCACTGCTAGCAGGGCTGGGGGACCATATGTGGTACCAGAGATGGAACACGAGTAGGCCTCATGCAAGGCAAGTGCCCAGCCACTGTCCTATCGCTCTGGCCCTAGTAATTACTATTATTAATATCATTAGCATCAAAATTAATCTGACCTGGGCACACTCCCCCTTTAAGGGCCTCAGATCCCTTCTTGAAAGACTGGTTCTTGGGCAGGGGGAATAAGGAGTGAGTCTTAGTGTCTTTCTCCCAATGGTCCCTGCATGCATCGCCTGGGCCCGGGGCATCCCTACCTGCCCCTGCACGGCTGCCATCTTGTGCCTCCACCTGCCCTTGTGCAGCGAGGCCACCTTGATCCAGGTGTGCAGATGGGAGCTGAACATCCACACGTCGCGGCTGTGGATGTGGCCTCCTAGAGAGAGAAGCAGCGGTCACCCCTAGAACTGCCCTCCCCCTCCCCCACCCCCAAATGCTAGAAACAAAGATTTCCATTTCAGAGGAAGAGTGAGGGTGAGAGAGAGAGCAGCAAGGGAGAGACTCAGAAGGGAGAGACTCGGATCTGGGATCTAGAGGGGGTGGTGGGAAGGTCTGGGTTAGGGCAAGAGACAGGGAGAGAAGGGGGGCAGGGAGAAAGAGCAGATATTCACTGGGGGGGGAGGGGCTAGGTTCTGTGCTCAGAGAAGCAGAAAGGATCACTTAGAAGTCAAATGAAGGCAGGAGTGCAAAGGGCACCCAAGACAAGCAGGAAGGTGCTAGATGCAGAAGAAATCACTTCATGATTTCATGTTCTTCCCTCCATGCAGTGTTGGGGTTACTGATGAGGCTTAAGGAAAATGAAACGACCTGCTGAGGACTGCCTCAGCAATGGCCCCGGAGCGTCCAGTCCCCAGGCTCCACCGTGCACGTTATGGACTCTCCCTCCTGGGATTCCCGTGCGGGGGCTTATCTCTCAGGAGTAGCCTCCCTCAGGACCACCCTGACTGTCTCCCTTAGCCCATGACCCACAGGATCCCTGTTTGTTGCTGTTACTTCTGTTTATCCAAGTGGCTCTCAGCAGAGGGTCGTCCATGCCCAGTGGCGTGTTGGCCATCCATACCCCCATCAGTGGTCCTGGATAAAGGGCCCATTCATAAAATGTGGTTTGGACCCTTTCAGGGCCTCCCAACTCAGTCTTCTGCTCTTTGTCTGCCCAGGCTCTCTCCAAACATCCAGCACAGTTACCCTGGTTCTGGTGTTAATTCCTCCTCGATCTCACTCCTGCCTGTCTCATCAGCAGCAGCTTCCACTCCTGTTTGGATACTCAGAGCGCCAAATCTAGGCTTCCTTTCTGTAATGTCATGCCTTTGCCTCTGTGGTCCGTTTTTTTATTTTTGCTCTTTTTGGGGTCACACCTGGCAGTGCTCAGGGGACCATACGAGATGCTGGGAATCGAACCCGGGTTGGCCACGTGCAAGGCAAACGCCCAACTCGCTGTGCTATTGCTCCAGCCCCTGGTCCCTTTGATTTTTAAGGCCAGTCATCTGGTCCATAAAACTGGGCCAGACTTCCGACCTGGGTTGTTGAGTATTTGAACTCTGAGAGCTCATACACATTGTGTCTGGTACCGGGAAGGCTCCCTGCTTCCCCTTCACAGGTGAGCACAATTTTCCTCTGTCTTTAAGGCCTCACACAAGGAGGACACACTGCACTCGTATCAAATCCTGACTCTGAAATTTTTGAGAAAATTTTGAAACAGTGTGGAATTGGGATGGGGGCGGTGTTGAGGGGTGGTTACATCCAGCAATGCTCGATGATACTGACTCTGCACTCAAGTATCACTCCTGGAAGTGCTAAGGGGACCAGAGGGGATTGAACCCGGTCGGTCACGTGCAAGGCAAACACCCTCTCTGCTATATTGCAATCCCGCCAGTGGGAAATTCTTAACCTCTCTGGGCTGATTCTTCTCATGTATCAAATGGGGGGAGTGGATAGAGATTAAACGATAACTAATGCAAGCTGTTGACGCCAGGCGTGATAAAGAGCAAAGACACTGATACGGTTTGAAACTGACATCAAGAGCAGAATCACTCAGTGACTGCAGAACTATACGCCACTTCAGCCAAGCGCTGTAGGTATCAGGAAAAATCCTGCCTCATTTTCCCGGTTGGAGGGCAAGACAAAGGGGGCGGAGTAGGAAGGTGATTAGCCAATCCCGTGGGGGCTCCCCTGCAGCCCCGCCCTCACCGGAAACATAGACGTCATTGCGGAAAGCGCAGGCAGCAAACTCGGAGCGCGTGTAGCCTGGCAGACTAGGCAGAGCGGTCCAGCGTCTGCTCTCCGGGTGGTAGGCGTCGGCAAAGGGCAGCGTCAGGAGTCCCTTTCGGTCACAACCGCCAATGATCACGATCACTTCAGCTTGGTCCATGAACCTGGCGTGGGGATAAGCCCAAAGCCCACTGATCCACATCCAATTTGCCGCTCTCTCACCCTTAACTGAAGGGTCCTGCTGCCTTCATGACCCCCATCCCCAGTCTGTGCTGGCTTCTGCCACGTCCAATTTCTTTTCTGGGTTAAGATGGGAAGAGGGTCACCACTCAGCACATTCTGCTGACTTCTAAGTTACAGAAAAAAAAAAACCCTTTGTTTCTGTTTGGGGGCGATACAGCCCTGGGGTAGAGGGTAGGGGGTTATGCTGGGAAATGCTTGGAGGAGGACAGAAATATGCTGTGCAATGAACAGGAGTTTGTGCATGCAAAGCATGCGTTCCAGTCCCAATAGCCCAGAAAACTAGTCTTTACAAACTCCTTACCTAGGAAAATCCCGTCATTTAATCCTCCTGATGGTCCTATGAGCTAGGGACTTATTTCCTCCACATACGATGAAAATCAAGCGAACAGTCTTTGTCAGGACAGCTGGAATTTGTGTTTGCTGCTAACCTATTCTTTCTCTCTCTCTTTTTTTTTTTTTGCTTTTTGGGTCACACCCAGCAATGCTCTCAGGAATCACTCCTGGCGGTGCTTGGGGGGCCCTATAGGATGCTGGGAATTGAACCCAGGTTGGCTGTGTGCAAGGCAAACGCTCTATCTGCTGTGCTATCACTCCACCCCTAACATCTCTTTTCTAACCTCCTCTCCTGCCTTCTATTCCTCTCCTCCTTCTGCCTATAACCATCTCCTAAACCCATCCCTTAACCACTAACTCTACTGAACCAGGCTCCACTTCCTTCAACAACGCATTCTCCTCATTCACTGACGCCTCAGGTTTCTGACCCGACTAGACTCTTCAAACTGGGGGCTGGAGTGAAGTACAGCAGATAGAGCATTTGCTTGCACACGGCTGGGCATCCCACAGGATACCCTGAGCACTGCCAGGAATGATTCCTGAGTGCAGAGCCAGGAGTGGCCCAACAACAACTACAACAACAGCAAAAGAATTTCCAAACTGTTAGCCTGTTGAATCCAGGCGTCTCTTCCTGTTTCCCCCATCCACCCCTGCTACTCACGACACGGTGCTCAGGGGCCCCACTCAGATCTCCCGCTCCTTTGAACTAGAACCCTGTCCCAGACCCTAGCTCCCAAAGGGTAAGGGGTATTGACAAGTCACTCGGCATAAGAGGTCAGCACTCAGAATCAGGAGTGTGATCATTGCATCTTCCCCTTAGCGGGGCAAAACTCTCAGCACCAGTCTACGAAGGTCGCTCAACTACCGGACCTCTTGCAATGAATCAACGAGGATGATATCGCGGTAAGCGCGTGCAGGGAGCCGGGCTGGCGCGAGGCAAGGGGGCCGGGGCGGTACCTCCTCGGCCTCGCCCGCAGCGCGCCGGCCTCGCGGCCCAGGATGAAGCAGGTGCGGGCCTCGAGCAGCAGCGGGCGGCAGTCGGTGCAGGCCTGCAGCAGCTCATCCGCCTCCACCTTCTGCAGGAAGTAGGCGGGCGCCAGCAAGGGCAGCCGCACGTGCTCCAGCAGGCGCCGCAGCTGCCCGCGGCGGCCGGGGGCGTCGTGGCGCACCCAGCGCATCACCGCCTCGAACACGGCCTCCTCGCGCGCCACGCCCAGGAACGGGTCGGCCAGCAGCGCGGCCACCTCGTCGGGCGCCAGCTCCAGGAAGTCGGCGTGGCGCGCCACCTCGGCGAACGACTGGCGCAGCACGCGGCCGCAGCGCTCGGCCAGCGGCGCGAGCGAGAAGGTGGCGGCCACGCGGCGCAGCGCCAGGCTGTTGGCGGCGCGCAGGCAGCCCTCGAGGAAGCGCGCGCACGCCTCGCGCAGCCCCGCCACGCCCAGCCGCGCGGCCAGAGCCAGCACGGCGGCCGCCTCGTCCTCGGCGCGCAGCCGCACGCCCGCGCCGTACACGTAGTCGAGCACTACGGCCAGCGCGGCGGCCGCCGACGCCTCGGACGCCACGGCCACCACGGCCGG
>JAOXYA010000045.1:19941329-19954574 GCA_028565675.1 Sorex palustris | reverse complement strand
GAGAGAGAGAGAGAGAGAGAGAGAGAGAGCGTCTACCTCTTTGTCTCTCCTCATTGAGACAGCAGGAATGAAAGTGTGGAGCACCAGGTCACTTTAAATCTCGCCCATGGAACAGGGAGCCAGTCTGAATAAGCAATGACGTGGCTGGGGTGGAGAGGCATATGGCAGCAGAAAAAAGGGAAGCCCCCAGCCCCAGCACACTCTCTCTTTCTCTCTCTCTCTCTCTCTCTCTCTCTCTCTCTCTCTCTCTCTCCATCACTCTGTGTCTCCCTAACTCTGTCTCTATCTCTCTGTCTCTGTGTGTGTTGTGTGTGTGTCTCTGAGCATGCACTCTGGATTCTCTCCTCTCTTCCCTGATCCCCAGGATCTGGTAGAACTGTGCACCGGGACACAGACGACCTAAGGATAGGCCCAAGCAGGGGCATAATACAGGCAGGGCTCAGATGCCCAGGAAAGCTCAGGTTCAGGCAGGCTGGATGCCCAGGTAGTGATAAGGGGCTAAGCACAAGCATCTCACGCACATGCACACGGCCATGTCCGAAGACTAGGAAAGCCAGGACAGGATGACAGGAACTTTTGGGGTACAGTTGGGAGGCCCAGAAACAGGTACCCACGCGCATGTGGCTGCGGCTGGAGACTGAGGAAAGTGTAGACAGAATAGAGTGTCATAGAAGGGGCATGGCTGTCATTCATTGGCAATAAGTAGGCTGCATTGGACAAGACAGGGAAGGTGCTCATGGGACAGGTTGGTGTCAGTGACAGGACTGGTGGCGTTGTTCATGAGTAAAAGAGAGGCCTAGACATGGAGAGGGACCCCAACCCACCTACTTTATCTGTACAATCAACTAACTTTCAATCTTCCAAGCTTTGTATGCAAATCTTTCATACAATTCTCAAGAACCCACCAGCGCAGAAAAATCTGCTTTCCCGCTAACATCATTCCCTTCTTCCCCTCATTTCCTACAGGAGTTTCCCATTGAGCAAACCCTGAATATTCTGTTTAAATGTCTGCCCTGGTCCCAGCAGCACGTGATCTGGCTCATAGTAGCTGCTCAGTTCATTCCTGTTCAGGAAAACGAAAACCTGTTCAAGGGGGCCAGAGTGATAGTTCTGTTGATAAGGTGCTTGCCTTGCATGCGGCCAACCTGAGTTCAGTCCCCAGCACCCCATATGATGGTCCCCTGAGCTCAACCCTGAGCGCAGAGCACAGCTAGGTATGTTGTTCTTTCAAAAAAAAGAACAACAGCAACTCTGTTCAAGGTTATTGATAGTATTACACAAATCATTTGCTTAGAGCCTTTTTTGTGTCAGGTGGGGAGCAAGAGAGGGATAGTCCCCACCCACAACTTGGTAGGAGCCCCCCACCCCAGGAAATGACAGAGCATTAAGGGAGCCTATAGAAGGGGCACTTGTTGGAAGGAGTCGGGGAGAAAGTTGGGAGTGGGTCTCTAAGGAGAGCCCTTCAGCTTGAGGGGGATGGGTGGGATTGGCCAAGGCAAAGGAGGGTGGGATGCAGGGAGGATTCTTCAGCCTGCGCTGAGGATGGGGAGAAAGAGGACTTGAGGGGAGAGACAGAGAAAACATGACTTTTTCTGTGAGTTTTTTGTGTTCTCCAGGAAGCATGGGTGACCTGCTAAGTGACCTGCCCATGTCCCCTTCAGTGTTCCCCTAACAACTAGAATCACATGGCCTCCTTCCTCATGGCCTGGGTGCAATTTTGCAATAGGAAAGGGGTATGTAAAATTGCTAGGGACAAAGCCACTCAAGAAGACAAGAAGGAACCACATATACTGCTAAGTGCTTTTTTGTTTGTTTTTGGCCATACCCAGCAGTGCTCAGGGCCAACTCTGGCTCCGTGCTCAGGAGTTACTACTGGCCTGGCTCAGGGTCCATATATGGTGCCAGGAATCAAACCTCAGGGGTTACTTCTGGCTCTGCACTCAGGAGTCACTGCTGGTGGTGCTCGGAGACCATACGGGTGTCAGGGATAGAACTCGGTTGGCCACGTGAAAGTCAAGGGCCTTACCTGCTGTACCATGTCCTGGGCCCTTTGCTGGATGCTTTCAAGGACAGAATTTCCTTTGAGCCCCACAACTCTGAGAAGTTTCCTTTAATCTCCTTTTTTCAAGCTTTTCCCGAGATCACAAGGAGACAGGTCCTGATCCCGGAGCAATTGCTCAAAGCAGGTGCTCAAAGCAGGAGCTTAGGAAAGGCTGGCAGGCTGGCGGCTGTTCTGTGGGGTTTGGAGGTAGGAGGCACCAGTGGGGGAACAGCCCAATTGTGTGTCTGCCGGCCTAGGACCTGGACTACACTTGCAGGAGGGCTGAATCTCACAGAGTAGCCCAGGAGCAGCAGAAGGCAGGGAATAAGGTCACTGGATTGCCCCCCACCCTCAGGCTATGTCCTAGCAAATAGGTGTCAGGAGCAGAGAGGTGGCAGGCACATTGGAGGGAAGGCACCTCCTGGGAAAGGCACAGTACTTGGACGCTCATTCTCTCGCTGCTACTCTGCTGAGCCCAGTGGACATGCCGGGACATCAGACCCGGGTTGGTTGCTGGATTCCCAGTCCCGGAGCTGAGCCTGGAGGGCAGGTGCCATCTGGCTTGCTCCCACCCAGCCAAGAGGCTGGCACCTCCAGCCCAGAGTCTCCCGGCTTGCAGCGACGGCCCCAGTCCTCTCCACTCACGCCCCACGCACACGCAAACGCACTCACACCAGCACAGCCCTGCCCACGCCGGGGTGCGGCCGGGACTCGTAAGTCCCGCCCCGGATGTAACCTCCACTCACCTGGCCACGCCCTCCGCGGTACCGCCGCGCTCCGCCGCGCCCTCCGCGCTCCTTCCTGTCCCGGGCTGTCTGGCAGCCTGGCTGCTGGCGGACAAAGGCGCCGGACACCGGCGGGGAGGGGGGGAGGAGGCGCCGGCCGGGCTTTTGTTTCCCTCTAGGACCGTCCCGGCAGAGGGAGGGCGGGGCACGAGGGGGATGGACGAGGCCACTGCGGGTTTGGGGTGACCTGGTGTGTGCCCTGAGGGCTGATGGGTGTGAGGTTAGGGAGGGGTGTGTGTGTGTGTGTGTGTGTGGTCTGTGAGGTTCTGATAAGTGTGAGGTTGTGTGTGAAGTTGGTTGTGTGAGGGATGTGTGTGTGTGTGTGTGTGTGGTGAGTTCGAGGTGTGTGTTGAGGTACGTGTTGAGGTGAGATTTGTATATTTTGTGTGTTGTGTGGGAGGTGTGTGTTAAGATGTGTGAGGTTTGTGTGTTGTGAGTTTTGTGTGGTGTGTGTGAGGTTGGTGTGTTGTATGAGTTTTGTGTGGTGTCTCTGAGGTTAGTGTATTGTGTGGTTGTTGTGTGTTTTGTGTGGATGTGTGAGGTTTCTGTGGTGTGAGTTTTGTGTGATGTGAATGAGTGCTGAGATCTATGTTTTGTGTGGTGTATGAGGTTTGTGTGTTGTGTGAGGTTGTTGTGTGTTTTGTGTGGTGTGTGAGGTTTCTGTGGTGTGAATTTTGTGTGATGTGAATGAGTGCTGAGATCTATGTTTTTTGTGGTGTATAAGGTTTGTGTGTTGTGTGAGGTTTATGTGGTATGAGTGAGGTCTTGTGTGACGTTTATGTGGTATGAGTGAGGTCTGTTGTATGAGTTTTGTATGTGTGTGTGAGGGTTGTGTGCTGTGTGAAATTTGTGTGGTATGAGGTTTGCGTGTTGTGTCTGTGTTTTGTGTGCTGTGTGTACACAGGATGTGACTGAGGTGTGTTGCATGCACATGTTTCTGCCCCAGGGACGTGTTAAGTATAGAGGGTTTTGAGACATTGCAGGAACTGTGTGTGGGTGCTTGGGCTGTGGGCCTGGCAGGGTGACAAAAGGCTGGACTTCTCAAGACAGCCACCTGTCCCCTGCTGGATGAGGGACAGAGACACAGTGACACAGATTGTCATTGTGGGACTCCCTGTGCCTGGTTGTGTCTCCAGCATCAATCTTTGTCTGCTAGTTCATTGCTCTGTGTGACAATTGTGGGGACCCAGTGCTTTTCAGATTGGGGGAGGGTTCACACAACAGTCTGGCTCGTCAGAACTGGCTCAGAAGCAAGGGAATACTGGGGGTAGCAGGAGGTGACTCAGGGCTGGCTTAGCCTGCTGGAGCCAGAGGAAAGCATCCCTCTACCCATCCTTCCAGGCTGCCACTGAATCCTTCCCACCTCTGCAAGGCACTGGGGGCCCGTGTCTGTAAGGGGGGCTGAGGAGACCTCTCTTCACGAATGAGGAAGCAGTTTGAGGAAAGCTCCTTGAGGCAGGTCACTGCACCCCAGGGCCTCTGACTCCTCCTTCTGACAGAAGAGATCGTGAGGCTACTGCTCCTGGGGTTGTCAGGCTAAAGAGGGTATGTGGGTATAGCCACGTATCCTGCAGAGACTCCCCTCACGAAAGCCCTAGGGGTCTGGCAGGCAGAGGTGAGAAGAGAGCTGTATTTTGAGGGGTCATGATGCAGCCAAGAGGTTTTAAGGTGTTGGAATGATTGTACCGTAGGGCACTTGCCTTGTATGCAGTTGACCTAAGTTCGATCCCAGCACCACATATGGTCTCCCGAGCCCACCAGGAGTGATTCCTTGAGCACAGAGCCAGGAGTAAGCCCTGAGCAATGCTGGAAATGGTCCCCCCCAAACAAACAAAAAGTATGAAGAGGTTCTGAGTCCTAGTGGCTTCCTATCAGCCAGCACCCTATCTTTCCTGTAAAGAAGGTGGGTTGTGTGACAGTGTGTGAGCGATCAGGACCTTCGTGTTTCTGTGCTTGAGAGGCCTCCCTGGGGTTCAGGGGTCCTGGAGCAGGTGGCAGGAAGGCTGGGCCTGAGGGAAGAGGAAGGGTCGGTGCTGGGGGCATGGGGTTCATTTCCTATTTCCCTGTCCAGGGTCTCTCGGTCTGTCCAAGACAAGGAAGTGACTGGGGGGGGGTTACTAGGAATTTTGGGGTTCTCAATAATTCATCCCTCACATCAGGGACAGGGTTGACAATGGCTTAGCTGAGGATGCACAGGGAAGTCCTACCGCCAGCAATGGGGTGGTCTTCCCTGCATTGTTAGGCACTGGGGAGAGTAGGGTCCTGGGAAAGCTGGATTCCAGCTGGCTGTGGTCCCACCACTCCCAGGCCTCCACCTCCTCCAGAACACCCTAATGTCGCCACAAAGGGCTCCCTTCACTTCTGCTTGTGGAGCTAGGGACTGCCCTTGACCTCTCCTCCAGGAAGAGAAGCTCTAGACAGATGTTCCACAGGGGCCAAGGAAGATAGGTGGATCCCCTCAATTCCCTGAGGGGCAGTCTTGAGAGGTTAATGGCCTGGGAGGGTGGTTCTGGGTTCCAACATCTGGGAGAAATTTTCTTTTCACTAAGTTGCCACCAGACCCAGGAATTTTATGCAGCAGACCCCCGGCTAGAGAAGAGCCACGTCTCTTGGCTCCTGGGAAGCACCATGTTTATTGCATGCAGCGGGAGCTGGGGTCCTGGCTCCCCTTAGCCTTGAGGACATACTTAACACTGCAGACTTAGAACAGGGGGTGGGGGCCTGTTTCAGCCGAGAGACCCCTGCACACTGCTCAGAATGAGGGTAGGCTTTCTTTATGAGGACCCTCATCCATGGAAATAGGGGAGGTTTCTGCTGGTCGAGGACTGGGCCTCCCAGGCTACGGGTGCAGAATGACTCCCCAGAATGACCCGTCACAGTTCCCAGATGAGGATGCCAGGGAGCTGACCCAGGCCCTCTCTGCACTTCCCAGAAGGAGCCCCAGGCCTGCAGGGGTTCCTGAGGGGTTGGAGTCCTGGCCCCTTTGGGCCCCAGGGGAGAAGGAAGCCCCCATTGGAAGAGGCCATGAGGGGCTAGCTGGTCCCCATGCCAGTCCGAAATGACCAGGAGCCCCCAGTCATGCCCAAGGTCCTGCATCCTGGCTATGCCAGTCTAAGCTCTGTGGCCCTGGCTGGTCACTCATTCCTAAAAGATCATCTCCCCTCCCAACCCTCAGAGGTGCGAAGGAACTCCTAGCATGCCTTGGCGAGGGAGGGCAGGGGGCTCAGCCACTCTCCGGGTCTCGGGGAAAACGCTCAGAGCCATAGCAAGAGCCTGATCCAGCCAACCCTGTCCTCCCAGTCCCCAGCCCGCACGTGGACATTCAGGGACGACACATGTCAAGATGGCAGCTTTAATCATGGCCGAGGCCTTTGGGATCCCCCAGTACAGGCCACCTTGTCCACGCTCAGGACACCTTTCCCAGGTGGCACCTGCCCCATGGACACGGCCGTGGAACCTGAGGTCATGTCAGTCTGCGGAGCTCCAGGCCCTTGTAGCTGGGCTGGATCTGGGCAGGGGTGGGGGCGGCCCTGAACTCCCAGGCGATGTGGCCATTCCCGGGGCAGGAGCCAGTGTCCTCCTGGGCCACAGCTCCTTGTGCTTTGAGACTGGCGTGAAGAGCAGCAGCACTGGGGGCAGGGGCCCAGCCCAGGCCCTCAGGCAGGATAAAAATGGGGGAGTTGCTGCCTCACAGCATGGACAGGAAGACAGACACATGGGCACAGAGGGGCCACTTCCATGGCAATAGGGGCCTGGGATGGCCCAGTGACCCGTCACAGCTCCCAGATGAGGATGCCAGGGAGCTGACCCAGGCCCTGTCTGCACTTCCCAGAAGGAGCCCCAGGCCTGCAGGGGCTCCTGAGGGATTGGAGTCCTGGCCCATCTGGGCCCCAGAGGGAGAAGGAAGCCCCCATCGGCAGAGGCCACGGTTCCTAGGGGGCTGGAGTTGTGAGGAGATGCCGCAGCTTCCCGGGTGCTCGGTCCTCACGCAGCCCCGGCTCCACGTTGGCACAGACGCGCAGGTGGGTCCTCAGCTAAGGCCCGCTCCGGTCTGTGAGGGGCTTGGCGCGGCCGCTCCTCCGGGGCTCCACAGAGGCGGTGCTGCTGCTGGCGTACGTGTCGTAACTGTTGTCTGAGCCCATGGAGAGCTCATCGGAGACCTCCATGCCATCGCTGATCTCTGCTGGGCCAGATGAACAGGGCATGAGCTGGGGGAAAGGTGGGCGGGTAGGGGGAAGGGCGGCCAGCAGGAACTCAGGGGAACTGGAGGCAGTCAAGCCTGCGTTGGACTCGGCATTCGGGGTTCCCCTTGGGCTCTCTCCTACCCTCTAACCTTACCCCAGCCTCCTTTCCCCTGGAATGTCAAATGCACCCCCTTGAGTCTGGCACCCACATATTTACTTTGTACTTAAAGGCCCCTCTCTTGGGAGGGTCTCCCCCACCCCTACACACACACACACACGCACACCTCTTTTCTGAAGCTTTTTCTCACATTGCTGTTACTGGCTGTGCTCAGGGCTTACTTTTGGCCGTGTTCAGGGGACCGTGTGTGGTGCCAGGGATGGAACCCACATCGACCGCATGCAAAGGCAAATACCCTGTCCCCATCCCGCCAAATTCTTATATCGAGTTCTAACCCCAGTATTTTTTTTTTATTAAGAAGTAAAGTCACTGCCTGTAATGGGCTAAGAGGAAGTCCTCAAGGTTGTGGGTCCCTATCTAGTATGGCTGGTGTGTCCTCATAGAGGGAAAATCTGGGTACAGACCTGCATGGTGGGAGAAGACCATGGGAATGTAAGAGGGACTGTCTATGACCTAGGAAGGGAGGACAGGGCTGGACTAGGCTCTCCCCTCCAACCCTGCTGACACTCTGGTACTGGATTCAGTCTGCAGGACGGTGAGACCATAATTTATCTTGGTCGCGTCACTCCTGTCTGGCCCCTTGCTATAGCCTGGTTACCAGAGCAGCCATCGACAGACCTACCCATGATCCTCTTCTCTCATGTCTGTGGCCTCACCCATCCCACCCATGGTGGACAGCCAGAGGTCACACACAGAGATAGTTCTTGGCACTCCGCAAGCAGTGCTCCCTCAAGGGCGCTGATGCTTGTTCTTCCCACCCCAGAACATCTCTTCCTTTCCCACTGCAGTCCCAACCCTCTTTCCTACCCATCGCTCCCATTTCAACCCTTCACCACCTTTGCAGTGGCCCTAAACCTTCCCTCATGTCCCAAGGAGCTGTGAGTACTCTCCGTAAATCCACTGTGTCCCAGAACCCCTGTTAGAACTCTCATGACGCCCCATTCCCACGTATTCATTTATACAGCTGCCTCCTGCATTAGACAGGGAATCTCAATAAAATCAGCATTCAATGGCTTTTAGGCGAGGCCTCCAGCGCAGACTCCTCCCTGCACACTTCCCAGGCCCCCCAGACCCTGGTGCTGACACTGTACTGTGTTCCTCCTTCTTGCATGACTGTGACTCCCCCTCCCACCCACCCCCGCCCCCGCACCACCACCACCACCACCACCACCACCACCAAGAGCCTGTGGAAGGTGCAGACACGAGCCCAGGGCCTGTGTCAGTGGGCAGCAGGCTGCACACCTGAGAAAATGAGCTTCTCCTTCATGATGCTGACGTCCCGGCTGGTCCGGCGCACAGCTGCACTCAGCATGATCTGCTCGGGGTTGTAGCTCCGGATGCCACCCAGGCGCCACCTGCAGAGATGGCCCCAAGAACATCAGGTCCCCCCCGCCCTTCCCAGGAGGAGACTCCAGAGCCACTCTGGACTGGGCCTGAGAAACCAGCAGGACTCTTGTCTGACTATCTAGATGGGAAAACTGAGTCCAAGAGGAGGGCCACATGGGGCCTGAATTTGAGCTCCCTCTCTCCTCAGACCCCAAAATTAGCTCCTCTGGCCCAGGAAGATGGCCGGGGCCCAGTTGGTGTATCTCAGGTGTTAGACACCTGACCCTCTTGGCATGGGCAGATTTGGGAGCTTTTAGCAAGCAGGACTCTGAAACCCACCCTGGCTTCAGACCAATCTCGGGGAGCCCAGAAGATGTTTTCTCTAGCGCCATCATCCTCACCTGGCTGAGTGACGCCAGAGGGTAGATCCCAGTGAGAAAGTGGAGGAAAGAGGGGAGGTGAAGGAAGAGGGGGAGGCAGGGTGGAAGCAGGAGGTGGGGCTGCATGGGGGGGGAGACACAGGCAGAGGCACTGCCACTTCCTTTTCCAGAGCCTCAGGACATGCCCCCTGACCTCTGACCTCCAGAGGTAGGCTTTTCCTGAGACTGAGATCATCTATTCCCTCTCCCAGCAAGCCAGGGGCCAGTTTGGAAACTGAATTCAGCCCCCCTAGGACCCTAGTCCTGCTCGGGGCGGGGAGTGGAGGGAGCCGAGACCTTCGGGAACAGTCCACTCTTTCCAGATGGGTCAGGAGGGGGAAGCGCACAGATGGACAGGCAGATGGGTGGATAGACAGGCAGACAAGGGAAAGCAGGAGGCTGAGGGGAAGACCAGCCTCCCTATGAGCTGGGGGACAGCCATGGAGTCACTGGACCTGTCACTGCATCCACATCCACTCAACACCTGCCTTGAGCCTAAGCATACTTGAGTGGGTGAAGAAATGACAATCAGCCCCCGTGTCCCGTTATCCCTCAGGACTCTCCCGGTCCCCAGGAGGGCAGTGACAGCCCCACTGCCCTGCACAAAGGCCTGACTCCATCCTGCAGCAGCACATGCGGGGACTGTCCCCCCTGCGTGGCTCCATCCCAGCGAATCCCTCCGAGATGCAGTGCCCAGGGAGAAGTCCCAAGACCCAGACATCCCAGAGAAAATGGACAAGCAAGCTGGAAGGAAGGAAAGTGTCAGTCCCTGGCACATCTAGGACAGGAAACTCCCCCAGGGAGGGGGGCTCTCCTGGGGAAAGTAGGGCTGGGGGTGGGGTGGAAGCCAGAGACACAGAGAAACAGAGAGAGATGGAAAGATTGAGAGAGGAGGATACAGATAGGAGAGGCAGACAGAGAGGGGAGAGAGAGAAGCTGGTCAGGGTGCAGGTCCCGTGGTGCCAGGCTCAGCTGGGGTGGGCATCTGCAGAGCGCTCAGAGGGAAGATGCTCTGAGAGGGGGAGGCCGGGTCAGCCAGATGCCGGGGAAACACCCGTTCCCCATGCCAGCAAGAGCAGGCTGGACAGAGGTGCCAAAGGAAGGAGAAGGGTGGGATTGCAGGGGTGGGGAGAGCAGAGGGAAAGAGATAGGGCATCTGGGAGGATGACCCTGTGAGTGGGTCAGATGGGGCACTGCAGAAGGGGCGGCCAGAGGGAGGGGGAGAGAGGACAGAGGAAGACACCAGAATTACCTGATCAAGTGATAGCTGTGAGATGCCAGAGTGCAGCAGGGGGTGGGGAGAGAGAGGGGGGACATGCAGGTCAGAGCGTGTGGGCAGAGAGAATGCCCGAGTCAACACCAGAGCCCACCCGGGACTAGGCCAGCCCACCCCGATCCCCGCGGGAACCCACACCGCAGCCCGGGGGGAGGATGAGGAGACAGGCTCTGCGGATGGGGAACTTGCCGACGGTGCTGGGCTCCCACCCTGGTGCTCCTTCCAGAAGCTGCCAGTTGTGGAGGAGGATGGGCTGCGGTGGGGCGGTGGACGGGGCGGGGGGCGGGGGAGTCCTCCAGGCCATCAGATCAGGCCTGGCCCAGGACTCGGGGCCCATCACATGTCTGGGGCAGGGAGGGCTGAGGCGGGAGGGTAGAGCCTACTCACTTCTGGAACACGAAGATGCCAATGATGAGGGTGAAGGAGATAAGGTCAGCGGTGACCCACATGAGACAGTACTCGTCCGGGGGCTGTGGACAGATGGCCGTGGCCGCACCCAGTCATGACCAGCCCAGGCTGGGGCTCCAGACTACAGGCCACACAGGAAGACCCCAGATCACCCTCCAGGAAGGTTGGGAGGAGTTGAATGGAGTGTAAGTGGGGCTTGAGAGTGGGTTCTGGGCCATGGGCTGTGCATGTGGAGGGCATGTGGTATTACATGGGCTGTGTGCAGTATGATGTGTGTAGGAGATATGTGTGTATGTTAGTATCTGTGTGTGGTGTGTGATATGTGGGGTTATATATTTGTGTGTGTTGTGTGATATGTGTGTACTTGTGGTGCACGGTATTTGTGTGGTGTGTGTATGTGTGTGTGTGATGTGGTGTGATGTATAATATGCACACAGGACTAAAGATCTGAACAGTGTGTGGGTTTGTGGCTGAGGGACAAGAAAAAGAAATCAGTGACTGGGTGAGTGTGACTGTGTGGCAGATATGGGTGTGGGTGTCCCTGTAGATATGAGTCCGTGTGTCACTGAAGGCCGGAGCCATGAGGCTGCCCCTTTGAGGGTGCCTGCAGGGATGAAGCCCACCGGGAGCCAGGCTGAGGCAAGCCTGCGGGGTGGACAGGGTCAGCGCCAGGTGCACTGTGTTCCGGTGGCCGAGGGCTGGAAAATTCTAGCGTGCTTGTGACTCTAGCCACCAGGGACCACTGTCATCCTGTCTCCAGCTGAGCATCCCCTGGGCCTCAAGGACAGTGTCATGACCACCCCCAGCCTCCACAAATTCTGATCCAGACCTCCTTGACGTTTCCTTCTGCGTCAGTTTTGGGTGTGCCCCAACCCCACCTCCCAGTGTTCCTGCAGACCCAGAGACCATAAAACTCTGCCACAATTCAGCCTGAACCCCCACTATGCATGGCCCCAGCCTGACCCCACATCAAGAGAGCCCCAAGAGGCGGGGGTGATTCTGTCATCCCTCTCCCAGCCTCTATCCTATTCCCCACAGACCCCCCCCCCAACTCACCAGCATCCAGAGGGGGGAAGGCACCTGGGCCAGTGTGTGGGAGTTGTCGGAGGTGACAGACGGGACCCCAGCGCACCACAGCAAGGAGAAGAGCCATGGCGCGTTGACCGTGTAGAGATTCACACTCAGGTTCCAGGAGGCATAATCCCTGTGGGGCACAGAGAGGGGCAGGGGTCGGTGGCCCCAGCGAAGGAAGCTGAGGTCCTCTTCCTAGACTCATGCTCACCATGCACCCCGCTCCCAGGAAGGGGACAGACACTCTCTCAGCCTCAGCAAGGGACTCAGTGCTGCCCTCTTCTGGTGAGCCTGGGCAGGGCAGGGCAGGCTACCTGAGCTCCTGGCGGGACACCTGAGTGTAGCGCAGGTTCAACCACTGGATGTGGCCCTTCCTCAGGTTGGCGGCCGCCTCCTTGGAGCCTGAAGTCTGCTGGAAACCGGGGGCCACCTTCTGCACAAAGGACCTCTGTGTGTTTGGCAGCCACATGACCTGCCAGCAGGAGAGGGAGGTGGAGTCAGGTTTCTCTTCCAGAAAGTGGAGCTGGAGCGCTTCCCTGCCAAGTGCTGGGAAGGTTATGAGAGATGGGAGCTGACACACAGGAAAAGCCTAAAAGCATGGATCATCTGGGTCCGCGGGGACATCGAGCTATTAAAGTGCCCATCACGAGGCTTGAGAGAGAGTCCCAGAGGCTGAGCTGAGTGCATGCTTGGCATGTAAGAGACCTGGGTTCGATCACTGCATGGTCGGTCTCCCCTGACCACTATTGGGGGTAGCCCTTAAGCACCAGTGGGTGTGGCTCACAAATAATATATATATATTTTAAAAAGCCTGCGTCACCAGCCCGAGGCTCTGACTTCAATCCCTGGTACCTTCAAATATACAAAGCATGCCATACTAGGACCTCTGCTCCCTGCGATCTCAGGCACTGAGAGCAACTTCTAGCCCCATTACAACAAAGAGATAGGGACAGCAGAGCAACAAAAAGATGTGCAATACCTGGCCCCCTCCGCCCGCGCCCCCTGCCAGGGATGCAGTGCTGGTGAGTGTGTTAGCAAAAGGGGGAGAAAAAAAGGGGAAAAAAGAGAAAAGAAAACAACCCAGGTGTGCACAAACAAGACAACCAAAGAAACAACTCTCAGCTAGTACTGTGGCCAAGGGTGTAAGCGCCACCACCTGATTTGCAACTCCCGCTGGGAACAAAATCCAGGGTGCACACGCACAGCCAGCATGTGCTGTATGCTGTACTGTACACAGCACAACAGCATGCACTCCGCTCCAAAAAGGGAAGGGAAGTGGGGACAAGGGGATTGAATAAGTATAGGGGCGGGGCTTTCGCTCTGCAGCAGCTCAGGAAAATTTCCCCTCTGAATTCAGAGATTATCCAAATGCAAATGACCTCACAGCATCAGCGCCCTTGTGTCACAAGCTACTTTTATTTGAATACTGAAGACAACAGTGCAGTCTCCTGCCCCCGCGCCTGACTGTCCTCGCCTGACTGACCCCTTGGAGGGGAGCGGGTTGAGCTTTCCTCCCCGCCCCGACCAGGGCTCCGGCAGCCAAAGACCTCCAGGACC
>JAOXYA010000045.1:19910178-19934270 GCA_028565675.1 Sorex palustris | reverse complement strand
ATATCCACAAAATTAAGCCTATTGATAATTTAAGAACATGCCCCAAATCTTGACTGACTGTGTAGACTGTTTTCTAGAATTTTCACTTTTTTTAATGGGTGATACCAGTGACATGCTTCAGTATTTTGCCTTTTGTACAGACAACTACCTAATTGTTTTCATCTGGAAGCACAGCATACAAACTTTTAACAACAAATATTTAAAATAGGATTTGATTTAGAGTTTCAATTTGGAGAGAGGGCAGGGTGGTTGCCCACGCAGTGCTCAGGAGGCCCTGAAGCTCCTCCCAGAAATTCTAGAACAATAGAGCTGATGGTTCACTGTGAGTGCCTGGGGTTGCAGGGCTGCTCTGGGGCCTCCAGGCCACATCCAGTTATGCTCAGAGAATCACTTATTCACATTCAGGGCAAGCAGCTTAACCTTTGAACTATCTCTCTACCCCCCCCCAGCATGAATTCAACCTAATAAAAACCATTAATGATATAGATATATTCATCCCCCACCCCGACACTGCACTTTATTTAAACACCATGGTTTACAAAGGTGTTCATGATGATTTGTTACAGGTAGTCCACATTCCAACACAAATTTCACCACCATTGTCACATTTTCTCCACCATTGTCTTCATTTTCCCAACCACCCCTCACGCCTGCACCCTGGAGCAGGCCCACAATAATTTATTTTATATTGCTTGTTACCACTAAATGACCACTGGAATGATCAAAATATATTTTCATAGAAGAAAATTTGTGAAAATTATTGTATCTCACCATGGAAATATTAAGTCTTTGGCTAAGGGTTTACTATGCTTTTGTTGAAAATTAAGCCTCCTGTGTCAATGATTGTGTTAGTTGAAATTGGTTGGTTTCTGCACTACTGCTGGGATTGTCAGTATTGTAGAATTTGGAGATGTTATGTGACTAGAATGTGGTGCTAAAATCCAGGATATTTAACTGGGCAATCCGTATGGGGGCATGGTAGGATGTAGGAGCAGCTGCCAGGGCTTTGTTTGGGTGGGAACTGACCTGCCCCCACTCTGAGATCATCTTCAAGGTCTCAACTGGGAGTAATGTCAGAGAAATTTTTGCAGCTAGTTGTTCTCTTTCGAAACTTACTTATGAGTCTCTAGACCTAGGCTGTTAGGTGAGCTTACATGGGGCAGTGTTGGGACATGGGCATGGCCTCTGGGTATTCCAGAAGTAAGGGAAAGTGGGGAGAGTTCACCCATCCAGACTCCTAGAAAGTTTAGAGTTTTCAGCCACAAAGATCAGAATACCTGAAGTTTTCAGCAGACCAGTTTCTCTGTGGAGCTCAGTCCTCAGACAGTGAGGCATGGTGGCAGCTTTGGGGTAAGGGAGTGGCTGGTAGGACTTTGTTGGGGTGGGAACTGGTCCAACCTCTCTAAGATCACCCTGGAGCTCTCAGTCAGGAATGGGGGTTTGAGAAATTAGGGGGGTGGGTAGTTGATGTCTTCTGCGGAAATCATTTTTATACGACTCAAATGAGACATTCTTGATGTGGTTCCAATTTTAACAATTGACCATTCTACACAGATAACTGAGCTGGCCCTTCTCATGAACACTGAAACGCGGAGCCGTACTGAATAGGTTCATGAATGATGTCCTTTTCTTCAATACAGTTTCATTATAACATTGATTGGAGCAGAATTAATTCTTGCTCAGGGGTTGCTAACTGTGTGCTGTGTGTATGTTTTCCTATATCTGTGAAGTTTTTCTCTAGGCACTCATTTGTCTCCTCAATCTGAAACATGCACACATTTTCACTAGAGTATCTCAGATGTTCCGGTCTCAATATGCAAATGTGTGTGCATGTGTGAGTTCATACATGAACAACACGTGCTCACAAGATCCCCTCTGTAAAGGAAGGTTGTCCTGTATAGGGCTGGGTTCCCATCGTGTTTATTGAACAGTGGGATAGAGCTTGGTCACCTGAGACCCTAGGCTGAAATAAGCAGGTTGGAAAATGAATTGATGAATGTGTTAATGAATGCAGATGATTATTGAAAATCAGATATCTTCATTTATAATTTTGGTGATGGTTGTGACTAAAAATATGCCACAGGAACTTAATTCTTATTTTTATTAATTATCCCATGGAAAAACTTGTTTCATTATTCTTTTCTTTAAGTTGCAGTTTCTAGAGTCTATCATGGATATTAGGTGAGGAATTAGTATTTGTTTTTCTGGGGTCTTTGCTCTGGTACCACTCCTCGTGGGGCTTGAGGAATTATATGTGGTGCCAAGGGTGACCTGGGTCAGCTATATGCAAGGCACATACCCTACCTGCTGTACTAATTTAGTTCCCTCTACTTGAAGGACTTTGGCAAAGGTTTCATTTTAGGGGTGTTGTGTGTGTGCGTGTGTCACACCTGGAAGTGCTTGAGAGACCATGCAGTGCCTGAGATGCCTTCTGCATACAAAGAAAATGCTCAGACTGCTAGATACCTCTGGATATTTAACTTATCTGCCTATTAGAAACTCTTATCTTCAGAAACAAAAGTAACATTACTCTATAGGAAATTTAGCATGTTTTTAGAACCATTTTAATGATGTATGTCTGATGTGTTCAAAGTTATATTTATATGGGTCAATACTAACTTTCATTTCACTAAGAAATTTTACCTTCATAATCTCTCTTAGTTGCCTAAATGAGTAACTGACACACAATTACTTCTTTTGCTCTTGACTGGTTCTTTGTTCTTTTCATGCTTGCCGCAAGTATTCTGATTACAAATTTGAAGGACATCTAAGAGGTGTACATCTTATCAGAGTTTTCATGGACAGGAATTAGAGTGGGCTTCCATTCTCTTTACTGCAGTTCCCGACTTTCTGCAATTACCTAAGTGTCAAACCAGAGCTCACTGTTGGATTGCTATTAAAGGGTTCTTATTTTAAAGTAGTGATGATATCAATGTATTCCCTGTTTTCAGGAAAAATTTTAATGTTTTTGGGGAAGAACAGATAACCCTACTGCAATATTAAGGTGTTGTAACACTGTTAATCGATCCCTGGGCCCGCCTTGCTCCACCCTCCCCCCCCCCCCCCCGGGCTCCCTCTGGCCCTGGCCTGGAGCCCTCACTCCCCTGCAGTGCTTACTCCTGGCTATGTGCTCGGAGATCACTCCTGGATGTGCTTAGGGGCCGGATACTATGCCAGCGCTGGGAACTGAACTGGGGCCTGTCCCATGCAAGGCAAACACCCCACCCTTTATACGATCTCTCTGGGCCGGAAGTGAGTTCTTCTGATCCAGGTGCTTTGGCACCTTGAGAACTGGATCCCTCCCACCTCTTCATCTGGCCTTTGCATCAAGCGTACTGTAGAATTCCCAGAGGGCTGCTCCGTCCATTCCCCCTTCTCCTGGTCCAGCGGGACACTCACCATAGGGGCCCCGCGGTGGCCGATGAGTGAGGGCTTGGGGCCCAGGTCCTTCTTCTCCATGATGCAGGGGGAGGAGATGGTGAGCGGGACCAGGTAGAGGGCGAACACCACGGCGAAGAAGATGCACAGAATGGCCACCTGGGAGGCTGCACACAAGGCCCGTGAGCGCAGCTGCAGCCACTCCCTGGCCTCCATGGGTAGCCCAAGGGAGGAGGCTGACCCCTCTGCCCTTCACCTGTCAGGATCTCGGGGGGCTGCAAGAAGGGCAGCCCGGAGCACCCACAGAGGCGGGAGCAGAGGTATTCAGGGTGAGGAGCCCACCCCAGAGGAAGGCCTCTGACCCCCCCCACCACCCAGGTACACCCCCCGAAGAAAAGTTCAGCTGGGCCATACTCACAGGACCGCTCGGTGCGGGCGAACTGTCCAGCCACAATCCAGGAGAGTGCCGTGACCGCCACCAGGGCCCCCATGTGCAGGAAAGGCGCCGTGCCCTGGGCCGGAAGGGGAACCGTAGGGCTCACACCTCCTCACCCCTCCCCCCCCCCCAGCCACAGAAGGGCACTGGGTGTCCATCTTCAGCGGAGGAAACTGGGGGCCCAGATCGTGGGCTGCAACATACCACCTGCTTCCAGCTTCTATATGACCTGAATCCCTTCTAGAAGGTGGGAATGATACTCAGGAACCTCTCTGGGGGTTTGCATGTGGGTGCCTAGTACTATCCCCTGAATGGTCCCCCCAGAATTTTCTCCACCAAAGAAAATGAAGAAATCAAAAGGTGCTGCCACGTTTGAAGGTCCCACAGCGGCAGCCCCCCACTCACCTGCAGGGAGATGAGCAGCACCTCCCACTCGTCCTCCCACAGCTGAGCCACAGCCGACATGGCCACCACTGTGGCCACCAGGATGACCACCAGCCCGATCTGGAACGGGGAGAGCCACAGACAGAAGGTCAGAGTGCCACCAGGGGCCTGGGTGCCTGAGGGGGGATCTGAGGTAGGTGCAGGGGAGAGGGGAGGTGGGGAGAGGCAGGCAGGTAGAACTGCAAGTACAAGACAGGCCCCAGGCAGGCAGACCTAGGGTCCAAGGGACTTCGGGGTGGTCTTCCTTCGGCCCAGGACTGGCAAGGACTTGCCCAGCCTTCTCAGCAAACTTCCACCCAACCACAAGTTTCCCAAACTTCTCCAGGACTAAAAAAGGGGACTCAGAGCCTTCTAGAAACTGACTTTATGCAAACAAACTGAAAGCAGCCCCCAGCTGCAGGAGGTGACTACTGTCTCCTGGATCAGTCCAGCCCCACCTCCAACACCCTCCCAGCCCCGCACCTGTGACAGTGGAGGAGTGGAGGGTGCCGTGCCCTGCCTAGGACACCTCACACCTGGCCAGGCTCTCAGCTTTTCTGTAGGCTGGGTGAGCTGCCAGGCAAAATTCTGTGCCCATCTCTGCCCACCTGTGCCCAGACCACAGCTCACACTCAGCCCCAGCTCCAGGGGTGCTGGGCGCTCCAGCCTTCGGCAGGTTCTGAGTACCGGCCTCCCAGCTGCTGCCCGGACAGAGATCTTGGGAACAGCTGGACACTGAGGCTCTCCCCTCGACTCAGTGACACCCAATTTCCAATTGCCTTTACCACGGTCCCCTCTGGGCTCCTACAGCTCTCCATCTAAAGCCCTGGCCAGCCTCTCCCCCAGGCCCCAGGCTCTGTAGGGGGGCAGTCAGAGGCCCTGCTGATTCCAGCTCTTCTGTGTCCTTCCTGTGGCAGGGTGCAAGGCTGGGGTGCCCAGCACCCAACGGAAGAGGCAGCATTCCCCTCAGGTGCAACTGGAGGGGTGCTTTCAATTTGTTTGCATAAAGAAAGTTGATTTTGAGGATGCACTGAGTCCTCTTTTTGTCCTGTATAGGAGACAGAAGGCTGGAGAAGTTTGGGAAGCTCATGGTTGGGTGGAAGGTTGCTGAGAAGGCTGGGCCAAGCCGTGCCCGCACTCAAGAACGACAAGAACAAGCAGAAACATCTAAATGCTAAACTAAACCATACAGAATGCTTCATCATCCTGGACCACACGGTTGGTGCTCAGGAGCGCCTGGCTCAGAGCTGTGAGGGAATGCCGGGGGACCATAAGGCACTGGGATCCGCGTTCACTCCAGCCCACTGAGACATCTCTCCAGTCCAAAGACATGACTTTTTAATAAAATGGAGAGGGAAAGGATTTTTTTAAAAAGTCTTACACAAAGCTCCTGACCATAAAAAGAGATGAGTGTCTCACAGCCTTAAGAGAAAAGAAATTCCTACAGCCAAAACACAAGAGCAAAGTCGAAAGGTGAAAGACAAACCAGGCACAGCGATTTGCAGTTCATCAGCCAAAGGGCTAATTTTCTGAATCCATAAAAAGCTCCTGCCAACAAGCAAAACGCAAATCCCACAGCAAAATGGGCCAAAGATAGGAAGAGATGGTTTCTAGAAAAGGAAATGCTGATGACTCAAGCATTGAAGGGGGGGGGGAAAGATGCCTATCTAACACAGAAGTGGGGAATCGCCACCCCAACTGCTCCGAGGTGCCCCTTTCACCCATAGGGTCGGCCAAAGTCAAACTCATTGGAAGACATGACCGAAATCTTCCCATACTGTATGGGGGGGTGGGGGAGTTAGAGGCATCAGCAGAGATTTCTGGGAAGGATGAGGCAGGGGCACCTGCAAGGAGGCAATGCGGCAAGGACTATCAAAATGACAAAAGTCCCCACTTTAATCTAGCAGGTCCTTGCCCAGTAGGTCACTGCTACTTTGTCCTTGTGATGACCTGAATGTTATAGGGGTCAGGCCCATCTCCAGGGGGCTGGTTAGATTCCCGGGAAATAGAGGCTGGGGCGTGAGTAGGAGCCTGTAACCGACCCCGAAGAATGCTCCTAACATTACTCCTGGTGGTGCTCAGGGGAGCATATGGGGTGCTGGAGATCAAACCTGCTGTACTATTCTACCGGTTGTACTATCGCTCTGCCCCCTCCTTATACACTTTTAATTCTGAACAATGTTTGCTCGAGCGAATTGATGAACAATGGGAGGACAGTGACAGTGACAGTCGATATATTAGTCAAAAATTGGTCAAATATAACAAATAAAACATGGCTAAGGACAGAGGCTGGAGAGATAGCAGTGGTAGGGCGCTTGCCTGGCACACAGCTGACCCCAGTTCCATCCCCGGCATCCCATATGGTCCCCTGATCACTGCCAGGAGTAATTTCTGACTGCAGAGTCAAGAATAACCTGAGATTCACTGGGTGTGACCCAAAAAACTGAAAGAAAACAAAAACAAAAACAAGCACTTGCCCCAGTCCTTTGAGACACGGCCCTGGACCACTCACAGTCATTTCTGACCATTTCTGTGCCTTCCCAGTCTGCATGCAATCCTCTGCCAGGCTCTGGGAAAGGGGAGATGGCCTGGCTGGTCATCCACCCCCTATCCCAGGCTCAGGGCTCTCTCTTGCTTGGTTTTGTCCCGGTCCTGCACTCATGGGGGTCTCAGAGAGCTGGCTCAGTCACATCCCCGTGCATGGGCCCGTTTTGGAGTCAACCAGGAGGGAACTTCAGGGATAGAGAGATGAGTAGAGCTCAAAGGAAGTCTGCAGGGAGCACCCCAACTGGGGAGAACGGGGATGTCGGGGTCCTCCACCTAAGCCCTGGGCATTGCTCAGAGCAGGTGACCTCACCTCTTCACACCTCGCCTTTCCACAATGGAGGTGGGAGCAGTCCCCACAGGGTAGGGGTGAACAGGTGCATGCAGCTCAGAAAACAGCACCTGGCTGGTGAGCGAGGCCCTGGGGATGGACTGCCCAGGCTCCGCCCCCGCCCCGCCCACAACCTAGCCCTGCCCCAAGCCACAGCCCCGCCCCGGCTCCGCCCGCCCCGCCCCTAGCCACACCCACAACCACGACCTTGGTCCCACCCCGTCGTTGGCCACGCCCCGCCCGCGCTGTCCTTACCTTGTGCAGCCAGTGCAGGTTCATCTGCTGCCCCACTGCGATGTGACAGAGCGCCAGGACCTGAGGGAGCCCACAAGGTGCCCATCACGACCCTGAATCCCCCCGCCAGGGGCTCCGACGCCGGCAAAGCCCTTTGCCTGTGACAACTCAGCCCGAGCCTGGTGTGGCCGAACACTGCGGGGGTGGCCCCCCTACACCTCCCCGCCCTCTGGGCTGGCTAGCTGCGCTGGCCACAGGGCCTGGCCGAGTCCTCTAACCACTGCGGGTGTTTGCGGCGGCACAGGCTTGGCCAGTGGACTGAGCCTCCGCCCCGAGGAGGCCTGTCCAGCATGGAGCAGGACGTGAGTCTGAGCTTCGGCAACTGGGAGCAGGAAATGGAACAGGAAGAGGAAGTCTGCAGGGGTGAGGGGGGTGGGGCACAAGCAGGATGCTGCACCTTGGGGGGCCCTCATGTCCTGTGGAAGTCAGGGCAGCCCCTGGGTTTGGGGAAAGCCAGCTTTCTGCTTCAGGCCCATGTGGTTCCCCACCCCTCTGAGAGGGCCTCCCACCCTCTGGACACTCACGTACCAGGAGACCCGCGATGTACGTGAAAGCGGTGGCCGTGGTGAGGAGGATGGGCACGGACCAGTCGCTCCAGTAGCCCCTGCGGATGTAGAGGTACCTGTGGAGAAGAGGGCCCAGGGTCACATCTCCAAGGTTGCAGATGGTGCTGCAGCTCTTGGCTCTCAGCTCTTGGCTTGCGCCTCTGTGAGGCCCTTACCACACAGTGGACATCTGGGGATGCCAGAACACAGAGCTGAAGACCATCTTCCCTGCTGTCCTAACACCCCCAAGCAGCCATCACCAAGATTTGGCTGATGTGTCTGTTATTTTGTTTGTTTTCTTTTGGGGGAGCACACCTGGGGTGCTCAGGGCTTACTTCTGGCTCTGTGCTTAGGAATCACTTCTGGTGGGCTCAAGGGACCACAGGGGATGCTGGGGATCGAACCCGGTCAGCCACGTGCAAGGCAAGAGCCCCACCCCCCACCCACTGGGCTGTCATAGTCTGGTCTGACATGCCCGAAGTGGACACATCTGTCCCTTGTGTCCCACATATTAGCAGAAAGAGCAAAGCGGGACCCCTGTGGATACTCGGGCCAGGGTGTAGGTTGTTGTGTGTGTTTGTGGGGTGCTTGAGGGTTCAAATCCCCTCTCCAGCTGCTGTGGAGATAACTGACACCTAGGGTGGGATCCATTGGTACTCTCATATCCATTGCCAGGTGAGAATGGGAAAACTTGAGGTCAGACATGATACCCGACTGCTCGGAGCCTCAGTCTCCCCATCTGTGGGGTGAGAACAGAAAAAACGCCCTCCTGGGGCTCCTGAGGGTGCAGGAAAGTCCTGACTCAGCCAAGTCTCTGCTCTTTAACCTCCTGAAGAACTGTGATTCTTAAACAGCCGCGAGGCCTTCTACTGCATTAATGCACCGCCTGTTGCCGGCTTCCGCCTACTGGCAATTCAGATGTTCCAATTATTTGCTATTATAAATAAACACAAAAAAGAATAATTTTGTCCATCTCTCTCTGCACTACTAATCGTTTCCTTAGGACAGATTCTTCCGAGCAGAATTAAAGGGCCAAGGGGGAATGAACGACTTTCTGTGGCCCTGACAGACACTGGTAGATGGACCTCCAAAAAGACTGGACCAGCCACGTCCTCCCTGAACATGCAGGGAAACTGAGGCTTAGGGCAGGAAACAACTTGCTTCAGGTTGTCTGGGAATCTGAGTGGGGGCCAGATGTGCTGGCATCTTGGGGAGCTGCAGGGGGTCCAGCAGAACCCCCTGGTCTCCGCCTTTCCCTAAGTCTTTACCCCTTGACTGCCAGAGAAAACCTATTGCCTGAATGTACTCTCCTTACTGAAAGTTGGGGAAACTGAGGCCCCCAAAGGCACAGGGCTACTGGAACGTACTGGTCCTGCTTCTCTCTCACTTGGGATAAGAGCTCCCCCTGCCAACCCATCCACCTCATCTGGCTTCTGATCTCATCCTCTTTCTGCAAGAGCGAGTCCCTGAACTTCCATGAGGGTACCATGAGGGTCTGGCCAGGGCCTCCTATATCTCAGTGCTGCCTCCAGGAGACCGTAGAGACTGGCTGAGGGAGCTCTGAGTATTTGGGGGTCAGCCTGAGGCCCCGGGCAGCCTTCCTCTTGAGGCATCCTTAGCCACCCAGTGCTGGGCAGCACCTTTCTGGGGACAACATGAGACACTTCCTGCCATGATCTGTCGGCTGTGTGGCTTTGGAAAGGTGACTCAATCTCTCTGAGCCTCAGGCTCCTCAGGGGTTCTCAGTCTGTGTTTTGGACACAAACTGGCGGTGTGGCCATGGGGGTCCTGCCCATTTCTGGACAGAGAGCCTCTGGCTCCACACAGCTGTCTTGGGTCTGATCTGCATGGCAGGCAAGCAGGGAACATTCCACTTCCCCGCCATGGTGCCGCTACGTTGGACACGGGAGGGATGAATAATTGATTTATGGCATTTAATAAAGGCCAGAGGCCGCCTCTGGGGCTTGCCTGGGCTCTAGCTCAGCTCGTTGTGCTGCTGGGGACTAGCAGCACCCGTTATTGTGCTCATTAATAACAGGGGCACAGTGCAGTGCCACGAGGGGGGTGTCAGCACCCTCCGTCACCCTAGAACAGGGTCCCTCACACCACAGATGCTCACTGAGAGCCTCGTGCGGCCACAGGCAAGACGGAGCTTCAAGCCACGTGTCCTGTGCCCCGGCCCACTTGGCTCAGGGAGAGGCCCAGGATGTGACAGTCACCGCAACAGAAGAGAAGTCAGAGGCTCGGAGGAACCCAGAGGCTTGCTCACAGCCACGGGGCCGGAGTCGCTGCTTTATTTTCACTCTAAGATATCTAGATCTCCGGTGCTCGGGGATGACGCAGAGCAGAAGCTCAGCCTTCCCCTTCAGCGCTGAGCTGAAGGTGCCGGGAGCAGACAGCACCGGCATCAGGGACGGAGCGATAGGACAGCAGGGAGGGCACCTGCCTTATACATGGGTTCGATCCTCGGCATCCCATATGGTTCCTGAACACCTCAGGAGTGAGTCCTGAGTGCAGAGCCGTGAATAAGCCCTGAGGACCACTGGATGTGGTAACCCCTCCCCCCAGACAAAAAAAAAAAAGAAATGACAGACTGGACCAGTTTGCCTCAGTTTCCATGCCCATTGGTGGAGGCATCCTATTAGAAGCCTGCATCACTGTCCTCGTGTTATCAGCATGAATGGGCCAGATCAGCCCAGTGACGTGCTGAGGGCCTGTGAGGTGGGTCTGGGGTCATCTCCACTCCCGGGCCTGGGCGTCACCAAAGGGGGAGCAGGCCAAGCCCCAGGAAGGGTGCCTTGTCCTCCCACCCACACCTCGTTCTCCCCAGAGGCTCTGCCCCAGTTGTCACAGGCCTGAGGGTGCCTACAGGTGGTGCCACCCCCGTGCCCAGACCCCTGCGCCCAGACCCCCGTGCCCACTTACCAGTTGAATTCATCGTAGTCGTTGCGGACTTCCCACCAGAAGTAGAGCCAGGTGAGCGTGAGGCCGAAGGTGAGGGTGAGGAGCAGGAACCAGAGGCGCTCCCACTGGAGGGCAGAGAGCCAGTGAGCACAGGGCACAGCTGCCCCACACTGCGGGGCACCCAGGCTCAAGGGCGGATGGGGATCCTGCGACAGCTCAGAACAGAGAGAAGCCTCGAGTGGGGCCAGGGGCCCCCAGAGCTGCACCCGCTTGCCGGCAGCCCAAGGCCTTTGCAGTGGGCAGGAACGTGGGGGTGCAGTGCCCGTTTGCCCTCTGCCTTCACGTGGGGAGCAGTGAGATGGTAACCCTCACCTCCCACCTCCTCGCTTCACCTCTGCTGGGCCCAGAGGGGCAGAGATGAGGTGCCAAGTCCCACAGCAAGTTAGTGGAGGAAGAAAGATGAGCATTCCACGCGGGGCTGACTCTCCCCTCTCTCTCTCTCTGATTCTCTCTCCCTCTCTCACACTCCCCCTTTTCCTCTCTCTCTCCCTCCCCCCCCCCACACCATTCAGAGTGATGCCTCCACCACACACCCCCAGGCTTCCCCCAGCTTTCATGGGACCCTTATCTCAGACGCACATGCGAGAAGGACATCCTGTTCGTGGGGAACTGCTGACAACACCAGAACAAATCAACAAACAGCACCGGAGTGGAAGTGGGAGCAGGAGACCCTCACTACATGGAGTGGGGTCCCTGCTGAGCCAAGGGGTGCCCCCGGCATCTCCTCCAGCTTCATCCCCATCTGTTCCTCTCACCAGCTCCAGCCCCTGGAAGGACCTTTGTGCCCAGCGAGCCACAAACCCCAACTCTCAAACCCCAGTGATCAGCAAGAGCACTCGAGCACCTCTCCAGGCAGGGGGCTTTGTGTGGGTGACAAAGAGAGCGAGCGAGGGCCACCCTGTTCTGAGCCCCAGGATGATGTCGCCCTGCCCCATCCCTCCTGGTTCCTGGCACATCTGGGACAACGGTTCCGCCCACCCAGCTGGACCTGGTGGGGCTGCCGGAAGCCCCAGGTTGGGGTCTGCGTCCTGTGGATGAAGGCCCGGGCTGGTGCTGGGACCAGGGCAAGTCAGGGCTGGGGATACCAGGAATTGAGACGTCCCCTCTCAGAGCTCTGGCTGAAATGGGGGGTGAGGGGCCAAACGGGGTATGTTGCAACAAGCAATATAAAATAAGTTATTTCATGCAAGTCCGGGGCTGGGTGGGAAACGGGACGCTTTGGTGGTCGGGCTGGGGCTGGAATACATACTGAAGACCTGAAACCGCTGTATTCTGAACAACTTCATAAATTACGGTGTTTAGTAAATCGTGGTGTTTTAAATAACAGTTCATTCAAGGCAAAAATCAAAAAAAGTAAACTGCTCACAGATTTAAAAAAAAAAAGGTGCTCGGAGCTGGAAGCCGTGGCCCACTGGAGAGCCGGGCGGAAAGGCCCCAGCCCACGGAGGGAACCGGCTTTTCTGGAGGATGGAGCTGGAAGGAAGGGGAGGGAGGCGGGAAGGAAGCGGGGCCGCTCTGCAATACGAGGCTGCACCGGGCATGAAGGGCGCACATGGGCACGCAGAGGAGCAGCGGGGCACTGCCGCCAGCCCACGCGTGGTGAGTGGTCCTGCCTCGGGCACAGGGGCCGGGGTGCTGCGATCAAGGGGATTCCTGTAGCTCCCAGAGAGATGGAGACGGGGCAGCCTCCTGCCCCCTCCCAGGCCAGCTGCGTCCAACGGCGACGGGTCAGGGGGCGCGGTGGAGGTCCCAGGTGGGGGCCCCGGGAAGGGGACTGTACCCCATTTCCCGACAGCTCTCCCCAAGTCCGCCCTTATCCTGGGGACCTGCGATGAGCTCCAGCTCAGTCTGGGGACTCTGCTCTCCTCTCTCTGGGGTCTTTCTCCCTCTGGAGCCTCCCCATCCCCCAGAACCCCGGAGGTCTCCCTTCCCAGACGTTTCCTGCGCGGACTCTTGGTACCCACCCCCAACCCCACTCCAGGGCTGAGCCCGAGACGATGGAAGGAGCTGGACGCCAGGGGGCGCCAGAGAGCCCCACCCCGAGGGTGAGGACCTCCCTGGCCCTGGGGGCTGGTGCGCGAAAAGATGTCATGTGGCACACAGTCCAGCCCACCAGGGACAGTGCACCGGGAGACCTTCTGGGCAGGGGTGGAACAGATGTCCGTGTGCCCCGCGCTGGCCACGACGTGAGCAGTGGAAGAGGGGCCAAGGCGACGGCACCAGCCAGCCTCAGGCCCCCTGCTCCCCCTTCAAGGAAGGACGTGGTGACCCCACCTCCTTCCTCTCAGAGCTCTGCAGCCGCCCAAGGGCAGGTCACACTGGTCAGGCAGTTCCTGAGCTGGACCTTGGAGCGACAGGTTTGGAGGATGTGCGTCTGTCCGCACCAGCGCTGCTAGCCAGCAGGAAGGGGGCAATGAACGGGATGGAGAAGCCCCCCAATGTCCTGCCTCATCCCCCATTCTTGTCCCTCCCTCCAGGAGGCCCCCCAGGCCTCCCCCATCCTGTGTGACTGGCTCTCCTCACTGCCTCCCTCCATTGTCATTCTTCCCCTCCTCCCCGCCCCCCTGCCCTGCCTGTCCCCCTCCCTCCAAGGCTGTCCTACCACTGGTCCCTGTCAGCTGCTGCTGCTGCTGCAGAGACTTCTCCTTACTGGGGATGGAGGAGAGAGCTGCTGCCAGTCTATACCCTGGGCAGGAAGTGCGGGCACTGGCCGGCCCCTACCACAGACACTGCTCCCACTGCTGGGGGCACTGTGTGCTCGAGTCCCTCCCCTAGGCACCCAACAGAATCTGGGCCAGCACCCGAGCACTGGAGCTAACTGGCTACACCCCTATTCCGGCAGGAACCCCACTGTCACCCAGCTGCCCCCAGGAGGGGACCACGCACCTTGTTCTGGGCACCAGACTTCCCTGTCTTGGTCCCTGCCCCTGTTCCTCCTCCTTAGACAGCCACCGCGGAGAAGCAGGACTTCGGGGGTCCAGCCACATGGAGTTTGCTTTGTTTTTCATTTTGGGGCCACACCCAGCAGTGCTCAGGGCTTCTCCTGGCTCTGCACTTGGGAATCACTCCTGGGGGTGCTCAGGGGACCCTATGGGATGCCAGGAATTGACCTCAGGTCGACTCTGTGCCAGGCAAATGCCCTCCCAGTTGTACTATGACTCCAGCCCCCAGCAGACACATGGCGTTTGAATCCCACAGGGGGTGGGTGAATGGGTGCCCTTGGAGATGCATAGTGACCTTGAATGCAGGACCTTGGAGATGCCATTCACTGGTGCTTCCTGAGCACCAGCTTCCTGTGCTGTCTGAACATAGAACAGACCTGTCCCTGCCTACTCCGTGCCCGGGCAGCCCTGTCACCACCTAGAGCCTGGCCGGCAGCAGGGCAAGATATATTGAGCCCAAACAATGAATCGCAGGACTTGAATTCTGACCTCCCGCCCACTAAAGGCAGGGCTGGGGCGGTCACCAGGAGCCCCAGCCTCAGCTTCCTCTGTTCACAGCCGCTGACATCACCTCTGCCTCCCGGGAGGCCCGCCAGGCCCTGGATTACAGATGTAAGCTGTGAGTCGCCAAATCCACAAGCCCGCCTATAATTATCATTTCGCGTCTGACAGCCCTTTAATTACGTGAAGACAGCGCTCCGGTCTCCCACCCCCTTACATCAAATCTCTCCTGCCCTGAGCAGAGGCAGGAAGGCAGCCACCCCAGGGGGCTGGGTGGGTGCTCCCGGGGGCCCCAGGGTGACATGGAGCCCAGCCCTGGCTCTTCAGGCTGCAGTACCCTATAGAGCAGGCAGGGGATGGAGAAGCAGACCCCGCTGGTGACCCCAACCCGGCCACTATGGCCAGCGTGCAGAGCCTGATGTGAGCCTGCCACAGTGCCGAGGCACCCTCACCCTGCCTCGGTTCATCACTTCCTCCCCTTGACTCTGCAAAGCAGAGCTGGAGGCGGGCCGGGCTCAGAGAGAAGAAGCCGCCTGAGGTCACCAGGGGCAGGCCTCCCGAGCACCAGACTCACCTCTGTGCCCCTCCGGCACCCGCCGCTCTCCCAAGGCAACAAGGAGCAGCTCCTGTAATTATCCCTGTCTGACTGAGGCGGAAACCAGGCTCCCAGGGCCCAGGCCTGGCCCCACTCCCCTCCCAGTGCCAGCAAGTCATGTCATAGAGGACACCGGGGCAGGACCTGGATGCTCAGAGGTCCTCTCACCTCATCTGCACCAGGTCCATAAGAAATAGAGGACCCAGAGCAATAGGACAGCAGGCAGGACGTCTGCCTTGCACATGGCTGACCCCGGTTCGATCCCCGGCACCCCACAGGGTCCCCTGAGCACCGCCAGGAGTGATTCCTGAATGCAGAGGCAGGAGTCACCCCTGAGCATCATTGCTGGGTGTGACTCAGAAACGAGCAGAAGAAACGGAGAGACCGTGCTGGGTCCCCCAACAGAGGAAGGGTCTGGAACAGAAGCATAGGCTGAGCACATGACCAGTACATGAAGGAGAACGTGCCAGATGGACACCCACTTGGTAAAGGACGAAGACTAGCCTCCCTACTTCATATTCCACAGCAGACAAAAAAATCTCAGCCAGCAAAATCTCCTTCATTTCCCCGCCAGTGCCCTCTTGCAGTCTGTCACACACACGAGTGCTGAGCCCTGAACACCAGCAGATGCATCCCACCTGGGTCCCCTCTGAGCAGCCCACAGGCGATGCCACTCCTTGGAATGAGTCTGGAGAATGGGGCCGCCTAGAGGCACAAGGGGAGCGAGGGATCCAGAAGCAGTCTGGAGGGCTTCCTGAAGGAAGAGACCACTGCAGCAAAGCTGGATGAAACGGACTTTCTGGGACGTGGTTAGGGAATCGTTATTCAGGCAGCAGGAGTGAGGAAGCGGGGTTGTAAGGGCACAGAGCTTGTTTGGAGGAACAAAGTCCAAGTACTGGTTTTCACATATATTGTATGTTTTTCCCTTTTTATCATTTGACCTTTGTGTATTTTTTAATATTTTTTTTGTCACACCCAGCAATGCTCAGGGGTTATTCCTGGCTCTGCACTCAGGAATTACTCCTAGTAGTGCTCGAGGGGACCATATGGGATGCTGGGAATCGAACCCGGGTCGACCATGTGCAAGGCAAAAGCCCTACCTGCTGTGCTATTGCTCCAGCCCCTTAATATAAAATTTGAATACAGTTAAATCCTTTTCTTATTTTCCTTTCACGTGTTGTCTTTGGGAAGGTAGCCCAAGGTTATATATTGAAATCATATTTTATAGCGGCTATTTCTTGGCTCCTGTTTACTTTACCATCTGTAACGCGCTCGTCTATACATATGGATGTGTACGTGCAGAGGGGGATTTGGAAGCCTTGTTCCTAAAGCATGAAGATTAGAATTTTTACTCTTTCCAAATTGTTTGAATTTTCTCAACAAATGTGTGGTTCCTAAATAGGGAAAAAAGGAGCACAAAAAAATGAAAAAAAAAAAAAGAAGCCTATTTTAATCCATCTGAAATTTATTTTGATTTGAGGTAAGCGGTAGGGAATTTTTTTCCTTTTTTTTTTTTTGCTTTTTTTTTTGTTGTTGTTTGTTTGTTTTGGGGTCACACCTGGCGATGCTCAGAAGTTACTCATGCTCTTCGTTCAGGGATCACTCCTGGCAGTGTTCGGGGGACCCTATGCGATCGAACATGAGTCGGCCACGTGCAAGACAAACACCCTACCCACTGTATTATCACTACAGGCCCAAGAAATAATTTTTATTTCAACAAATGGACTCTTGGTTTCCCTGTGTCACTGAACACATTTGCAACAATTTCTGCATCTGTTTCCTGTGGGGAGCACTCCCAGATGCATGAGGACAAGCTGGACCTTCTAGTCTGTTCCCAGCCAGGTCTCTCCCTCTGGGCTCACTCCTGCCTGGTGGCCAGCACTGGCCCTGCATCACCCAATGTCCCAGCATCTATCTGTTGCCCTCAGCATCGCAGACCTCTGTGTGGAAGCAGTTGGAGGCGTGCCTGCCCCCCGAGTGTGCCCACCTGCAGACCCGCTCCGTTAGGCTCCCACGCCCATTCTCCACCACGTTCCAAATGGGGCTGGAGGCACAGGAAAACGCCTAGAAAAATGTCAGCTGGCGGGTGGAAAGTGCTGGAAGGAGGAGAGGGCAGGTTTTGGCAGGATCCCCCAGGAGATTTGGAGGATGGGGCGCCCTGGACAGCCGGACACGGATGCATTAGGGCCCAGCAGGGGAAGGGATTAGATCCACCCTGGCAGCCAGCTCAGTGCGGCCTGAGAGACTGGATTTACTTTTCTGGGCTACGGCGAGCTGGGCAATTAGGGTTTTCTGTGCCCTTGCTTCTGACAGTGTACACAGCCGCTCACTCAGCACGGAAGGAGCCTCAGTATCACCCCCAGACCTGCCCGCAGACAGTACCAGCCCAGGAGGAACAGCGCCCAAGAGTTGGGGACCTTTGTGGGTGATTGTCCCAGAACCCCACCGAGGGCCCTACAGAGCCCCACCACTAACTCCTGATCCGTCCGCACCTCCTCAGCAGGTGCTCAGGGCAGCCCCAGAGCCTCCTAAGCCAGGCTTGAAGGCGCCCCCCCCTCCCAGCATAGATAGCCAGGCAGGGCACCCTCAATGCCAGGCAGCCAGGAACTCAGTAGGGTGCAGGGTTCCCGGAAGCCCAGGGCTGGCATAGCTTTATTGCAGAGATAAATCCTCAGCTCCGGGTGCTGTAATCAGCCATGCTGGGCCAGGCTCCCTCTCAGCGCTGTAATAATATCTTCTCCCATGTTCTTCTCCTCCCGGCAATAGCATTAAGGCAGTGCTCCCCAAATGGCCATTCTGCACCCCCAGGGGACATGGAAATGATCTAGGGGATTCAAGGGGGAGGAGCGGCCTCAGTGCAGCTGTGGGAGTGGAGGGTTCTGTTCTTGCACTTAAAGAAGGTAGATTTTGTTTCATTTTGTTTTGGGGGGCATACCCAGTGGGGCTCAGGGTTTAATCCTGGCTCTGTGCTCAGGAATCACTCCTGGTGGGCTCAAGGGGCCATAATGAGTGATGCAAGCATTGAACCTGGGTGGATTACACGCAAGGCAAGCCCCTGCCCTCTGGATCATCTCTCCAACTGAAACGTTTCCAGGGGGCTGCGAGTGGTTTTTATTTGGAGGAAGGGGCTGGAAAGGAGACTGTTGGCCAAGCGGGTTTGGGATGGAATGTCGCCCCTTTTCAGAAATGGGAAACCCACATCTTGCAGCCCGAGAACACCCTGGAGAAGGGCAGAGCCAACCCTGCCCGAGGCGGGACTCTTGGACAGGATAAGGGATCTCCTGCCCATCACTGACACTGTGGGGCGCAGCATATTCTGTGGGGCCACGGGTGAAAACTGAATGAACGGGGACACAGCCTGACTAAGGGCACGGCCACTAGGACAGAGGGGAAGAAAGGGAGGGGCTAGAGTCTGAACGTGACCTAGTCTGAACAGGACCTCACCGACCCGGGGAAGGAAGGAGATCACTGCCGTGTCCCACAGCACTGAGTACTCCACAGCACTGGGTACTCCACAGCACTGAGTACCCTACAGCACTGAGCACCCCACAGCACTGAGTACCCTACAGCACTGAGTATCCCACAGCACTGAGTACCCCACAGCAATGAGTACACCACAGCACTGAGCACTCCACAGCATTGAGTACCCCACAGCACAGAGTACCCCATAGCACTGAGTACCCTATAGCACTGAGAACCCCACAGCACTGAGTGCCCTACAGCACTGAGTTTCCCACAGCACTGAGTACCCTATAGCACTGAGTACCCCACATCAAAGAGTACCCTATAGCACTGAGTACCCTACAGCACTGAGTACCCCACAGCACTGAGTACCCCACAGCACTGAGTACACCACAGCACTGAGTACCCTATAGCACTGAGCACTCCACAGCATTGAGTACCCCACAGCACTGAGTACCCCACAGCAAAGAGTACCCCATAGTACTGAGTACCCTACAGCACTGAGTACCCCACAGTACTGAGTACCCCACAGCAAAGAGTACCCCATAGCACTGAGTACCCCACAGCACTGAGTACACCACAGCACTGAGTACTCCACAGCACTGAGTACCCTAGAGCACTGACCACTCCATAGCACTGACCACTCCACAGCACTGAGTACCCCACAGCACCGAGCTCCCCACAGCACCAAGCACTTCACCCCACAGCTCCAAGTACCCCAGAGCACCGAGTACCTCATAGCACTGAGTGCCCTCCAGCACTGATTACCCCACAGCACTGAGCACCCCCAGCACTGAGTACCCTATAGCACTGAGTACCCCACAGCACTGTCATACCCCACAGGCTCAGTCTGGTTCATTTTATTGTGTCATTTTGCTTCTTTGGGCCACACCTGGTGATGCTCAGGAACCACTCTAGTGGTACTCGGGGGGACAGGTGGGATGCTGGGTTGGAAGTGTGCAGGGCAAGCACCCTCCCCATTGTATTATCTCTCTGGTCCCATCACCCTGGTTCTCTTTTTGGAGGAGAGGGGTGTTCTTGGAGCAACAGACATCTGTGATGAGAGGGGCATGGCAGGAAAGGGAATGGTGCCCTGGGGAGGCTGTAAAGAGGTGATGCTGGGGCTGTAAAGAGGTGATGCTAGGACTCTGCCAGTGTGGGAGGCACCATCCTAGGAGGCTGGCCATGAGGGCGGGGGATCTCTTGGGCGGACGCATGCGAGGAGCTATTCCTTGGCTCCTCAGAGACAAGCTCCTGCGCCCTCGGCCTGAGACGCAGCCTGATGGGCTTTGTGCTCTAGAAAGGATCTTGTGCATCTGCGTGAGGAGTCCCAGGGTCTCCCAGCTGGGCTGATGACTGCATCTTCAGTATGTCTCTAGCACCCCTGGCTACAGCCTCCGCCCTCCCCACCTCTGTCCCAGCTGCACCTTCCCCTGTACCCCGGGACCCAGGCGTGGAGCGGGGGAGGCTTTCAGTCCCAGCACCGAGAGTGCACCCAGAGCTCTGCCTTCCCCACTTCCCACTGGGCCTCACACATCGGCTCAGCTGCCCTGCTGTGGCCACCCTGAGGGGCCTGGCAGGAACGGGGCAGGTTTGCTGAAGGACTGAGCAAGTGGTACGGCCCCTGCAAGCCAGGGGTGAGAGAGCGAGTGGGCCCAGGGCTGGAGAGTGGGCCAGGGGCAGTGCCCACTCTGCTTTCAGTTCTATGGCTTGAATAAATCACTTCCTGGAGCCCCAGCCTGAGGCGCAAGAGGTCCAACAGACTTCCAAGAGCCCCCTCCAAGTCTCGGGTGGTCCAGAAGTCCAGGAGGTCTGTGAACACCTGACCTCTCCAGGAGGTCTGCGGGCACCTGACCTCTGACCCTGGGGCACAGAGGCGGGCATCTCCTCCCACGGCTACAGAGGGCCCCGTGGGGATGGTCTGAGAACTGCCTTCTGCCCTACCAAGTCCTTAATTGGCAGTATTAGAGTAATGAGTCACAGACAACAACCGATTAATTATCCCCCGGTTATAAAAAGCTTTGCTTCCCCTTCCTAGCTTTGGAGCGAGGCAAGAACTCGATCCTGCCTCCAGCTTGGGGCTCCTGGGGCAGGAGAATAAGCCATACGCACCCCCCTCTGATCTCCCAGCTTCCTGCTGCTTCCTGCGGGATCAAGGATGTGCTGGGGGAGGGTCTTGGGGGTGCGAGCAGGCAGCTGGATGAGGGGAGACACCTCTCTTCCTCTTCTCCGCCCCCTTGAGCCCCCCACCCCCACACCCGCCAGCCCTGCAGGAGACCAGAGCCTCTGCCAGAAACTGGCCTGGAGATCCCCCCATCTAGCCCCCTTACTCTGCACCCAGTGCTCCCCCCTCTGCAGGCATCTGCTCATCTCCTTCTTGTCTGCATCTCCTTGCAGTGAGCTCGCACTGAACACTCAGACCCCACCCCAGCATCCTGCTGCAGGTGGTTACATAAGCAGGGTGGCAGACGTTCCCCAGACACTCACTCCCCAGCCTCTGCCCGCATTTCACAGATGTCCGGTTTCTCCGGCCGGCTTGAGCCCCTGAGTTGAGTCAACTTCTCTGAGGCGGGAGGAACAGGGGCTTCCTGGAGAGACCCCAGAAGGTGGCAGTTATGGGGGATGTGCCTCAGAGAATAGGGGTGCAACACCCCAACTGAGGAAGCGTGGCCCTGCGTATGACCCGGGTGGGTGCCACAGCGAAACCCAGCCCAGCCAGGCCTGTGTGTGGGCCGTGGGGGGAGACCCTGGCCGGAACCCCCTACATCTTCATTGTGCCAGCCCGGGGCTGTGGGACCCCAGCTCAGCGGGGTGCAGGCAGCTAGCCTCACGCAGAGCCCTGGAGAGCCAAGAGAGGAACGAGAACTGGAGCAAGAGGGGGGAAGTAGGAATCTCGGGGGGCAATGGGGGGCTGGGTTGGGGACCAGGAGTCTCAGGGGGACTGGGTTGGGGAGCCGGGAGTCTCAGGGTCACTTGGGGGTGAGCTGAGCCCTGCCACCCAGAGCTGCTGCAGAAACCTCTCCCCTACCTTCTGCCACCAGCTGACTGTCCCTCCTGCCTCCCTCTTGCCCCCCAATGGCTGTCCCTCCCCTCCAGAGCCCGCTCCTGTCTCACCCCACACTTGGCACCTCTGAACTGGGCACCCGCCAGTCCTGCCCGGCTCCCTCTCAGCCCTCACTGGCCCCAGGCCACCCCTTCCTCACCGGGCTTGTGTCGGCCACAGCCCAGACCTTTTTTTTTTTCTTTTTGGGTCACACCCAGCAATGCACAGGGGTTACTCCTGGCTCTGAACTCAGGAATTACTCCTGGTGGTGCTCAGGGGACCATATGGGATACTGGGAATCGAACCCGGGTTGGCCGTGTGCAAGGCAAATGCCCTACCCACTGAGCTATTGTTCCAGCCCCAAGCCCAGTCCCTTTACCCTCTGCTCCGAGGCTTCTGCTGGCCGGACCACCCACGGTAGCCGAGAGGAGTCCCTCCTACCAGATCCCAGCCTGAGGAGCCCAGAGGGGCTTGGTGGGGTGGAGGCCTCAGCTCCACCCCTCTCCCCCTTCAGAGCCCCAGGGGCTCAGGAGCGGCCTGTCCTCAGGGTGATGGAGACGCCCCTGCAGAGCTGGGCCCCTATGTCCTTGGCAGTTGCCACCCACCTGGCGGCACCTCCTTGGGCGGGACGTTTGAGGAAGCTCACGCAGGCACCAGGAGCAGAGGCACACCGCGCCCCCACGTGGCACTGGTGAGGGGGGCGCTGCACCCACGTGGGAAGGCATGGCTGTGAGGGGCGCTCTCTCCTCCCATGCCCTCCCGTGGCCCCCTGCACCAGCTCCAAGCCTGGGGCCCACCCAGCCTCAGTTTGACCCACCACCCCCTCTGTGCTGTAGGTCGCAGAGGCAGAGAACCAGGCCCGGGCCCCCTGCAGGTCAGCTCCTCTGGCTGGGGTCACCGCCCTGCGGCTCCAGTCAGCCCACTCCTGCATCTTCCAGAAGTAGCGACAGACAACAGGCAGACAGGGGATCTGCGTCCACAGTCCACAGCTCGGGACCCTCGGTGTTGGACCCTTCCCCGCCCCCCCGCCCACGGCCTCTGGGGCCTGTCTCGGGCCCAGGGAAGCAAACGGCTCCTGGGTGCAGACACGCAGACGCGGGGGCAGGAAGGCTGTTTCCAGGCAGCAAAGCTCTAAGATAAACACCCTTTATCTCTCTCTCTCTGTCCCTCCTGGAGGAAGTGGGTTTCTTTAGAGAAGAAATGGGGCGCTCCAGGACAGGACTGTGGCACCGCCACCACGCTGAAGGGGCCCCCTCTGTATCCTTGTGAGCACCTGCTACCAGCGCCGGCAGCCCCAAGGCTCAGGTGACCGGGGTCCCAGTGCCAGCCAAGACCCTGCCAGCTCCCGCTGACCTCCTCCCCCTCCCCATCCACCCACCTGAGCCATGACTTCTGCATGTCTGGGGCGCCCTCCAGCTGGGGAACCCCCCCACCCCGTTCACCTCCCCAGCATAGCCTGGCCCAGAGCAGGGTTGACAACGGTAAACGCCTCGGACAGAGGGGTGGCGGGGGGAGGGGGGAGTGTGGTGGAGTGCTCAGAGCTGCTCTGGGCAACTTGACAAGGAGTGGCTGAATCCCAGGAGAGGCCTGGCCGAGCGCGAACCCCACCAGGCACAAGCTGCCCCTCCCGTGCCCGGCTCACCGCGGTGGTGTCATCGTGGGAGCGCTGGTAGCGTTTCCAGCGGCAGCCGTAGATGCCCGTGAGGCAGGAGAGACACAGCTGCGGCTCGTAGTACTGCAGGGGCTGGTGTCTCACCATGCTCGTGCCAACGCCCTGGCCCGGCCCTCAGGCGCCCATGGAGGCCCCTGGCGGGTCCTGTAGGAGAAAGGGAGAAAGAAGGCGGTGAGCAGTGAGCAGGGGACACAGCGCAGACTCCCTGGAATGCTCCCCTGCCACCCGCTGTCCCTCCCCTCCCGCCACCCTGGCCCAGTTCGCTGCTACGTCCTGTCCTGTCTTGGGCCTGGAAAATTCTTCCTTCAAACCTTGCATGGTAGGGGCCGGAGTGATAGCACAGCGCGTAGGGCATCTGCTTGGCACGCGGCTGACGTGGGTTCAATCCCTGGCATTCCATATGGTGGGTTCCCTGGGCCCTGCTAGGAGGAATTCCTGAATGCAGGGCCAGGAGCAACCCCTGAGCATCCTCAGGTATGGCCAGAACAACAACTCAGCCCTCCGCGACTCTCTTCTCCCCCACTGCCCCAGGTCCCTGCTCGCTGGGTCAAGCCTTCCAGAGTGACCCATTAGCCAGCTCACCTTCTGTGAAACGGCAGCCCCTCCCGCCTGCCACGGACACTCTAGGCTGCAGTCTCTCAATCATGCTTTCAAATCTACTGTGTTTCTTATCTGCCTGCCTATAATACAATAGTCACCAAAGCAAAGACTTTTGTTTTGGGGTGCCACACCCGGCGGTGCTCAGGATCACTCCTGACAGTGCTTGGTAGAATATATGGGGTGCTGTGGATCTGCAAGGCAGACACCCCACCCACTGCACTATCCTCCAACCCTGGATTTTATGTTTGACCCTGGCCTACATCCTCAAGAATTAAAACAGGGCATGGGGGTATGGTGCCGCCAGCAGGTCAATCTGTACCTGTGAGGCGTGTGCATCAGCGGCCTCATGGCGCCTTCAGACT
>JAOXYA010000045.1:19897798-19908997 GCA_028565675.1 Sorex palustris | reverse complement strand
TTCCTCCTCCTCCTCCTCCTCCTCCTCCTCCTCCTCCTCCTCCTCCTCCTCCTCCTCCTTCTTCTTCTTCTTCTCTCTCTCTCTCTCTCTCTCTCTCTCTCTCTCTCTCTCTCTCTCTGGGATTCTTTCTCCCTGGGATTATCTCTCTCCCTGGGATTCTCTCTCTCTGAGATTCTCTTTTCCTGTGATTCTCTCTCTCTCTCTCTCTCTCTCTCTCTCTCTCTCTCTCTCTCTCTCTCTCTCAAGCTCCGGCATCAGCTACATTGGACCAAGCCTTTCAGTACTGTAACCATATGCCTGTTGCTTGGTATCATTAGTGCCCTCTTTGACTCTCGCCTAAATGCCCTGATTTGTACAGCTGTATGGTCACTCTGCTTTTGAGGCTCCAGGCCTGGTAAGGAGCCAGGGCTGTGAGCACTGTGACATGGGCATCTTGGGAGGGGCTTCTCTTTCCAGTGTGTTCTTCAGGGTCCCCCTCTTACCCTGTCTCTTACGGAGCCAGTCTCTCCAGTACCTAACTCTCCCCCAGATCATTGCAGTGCTAGTGAGCTGCTCACCCCACGCCTCTCTCCCCTGGACCCCTTCTTGTCCCTGCACTTTCAAGGAGGGGGCCTGGTGCCCCCCCCCCCAGAAATCCAGCCCTCCCGCAAAAGGCTGGAGTCCTGGAAGGGCATGATGGGGTTTGCCGGAGTGAACCCCAGCCCCCTTCAGCCCACCCTGCCTCCTGTCCCTGAGGAAGGGAACAAAGGAGGGCGGAACATGCCCAAGTCTTGACTGGAGGCCCCTGGAGACCCCAAGAGGAGAGTGGGGGGCTCTTCCTAAGTGCTGCAGCCCTGCTTCCTGGAGCATTCACACACAGCTGCCTGGCCTCTGGGGACATGGAGTTGGAGTTGTTGCCACTCCATTGATTAGAACCTCCCCTCCCCCATCCTTCCTCTCCGGAAGCCTTCCCCCCCACGGTGCAGCTTTTGTCTGGGGGGATTTCCCACCTTCCCCAAGAGACTGTGGACAGGCTAGCCCCAGCCAGGATGGAGACTGCAACCTCCTAGGTCTTGTAACTTGGAGAAGGACGCAGGCTGTGAGTGCTGTGTCTGGGCTCCCCTATTTAATGAGTGAACCTGTCAGTGACTCTCGTTAACATCCCAGAGCTGAATGACAGCCTGTGGGGAGGCTGATGCTCCACCCACTGGCCAGCCTTTCCCAGCTGGGGGCACCTGGGCCCCAGCTGCCTGCATCCCAGTGAATCTTCACAGACCAGGCCCCTGGTCTGGCCGAAGGGGCTGGAGTATGCTCATGCTCCAATAGCTGAGGCCTGTTGTAGGCTTGAACAGCAGGAATTTAGGGCCGAAGCTCTCCAACTTTCCTTACCAGAGTCACCTAGAGAGCTTTGAAAGCACCAATGTCTTTCTAATAATCCTAATAACTGGGTTGCGAGTCTGGGTGTAACTGTGACAGACACCAGAATCATCTCTGAGGGTGAACTCGGGCTTGACATTTTTTTTTGTTTGAGGGGCGCACACCCAGCAGTGCTGGGTGCTTCTCCTGGCTCTGTGCTCAGAGGTCACTCGGTGATACTTGAGGTATCACGTGATGCCAGGGGCGGGAGGGAGGAGGTCAGCTGGGCAGTCAAGAGCTTGAAGTTGTTTCTGGTGCTCTCCATGCATATGCTGCTCTAGGGCAGTTTCTCAACTTGTTTCCCAGCCTGCCCATTGCCCCCCCCTCACCCCCCAGTCTGTGTCCTGGTTCTCATTTGTTGGATTCTCAAGGGCATCCCTTTGGAATATCCTGGAGCCACATCCGGCCCTGGAGTAGAGAAATGCGGCTCTAGGAGACCAGCCGGCTGGGTTTCCTGTTCTCCGATCAGGGACTAATTGGGGGTGGGAGTGATACTTTGTATACATAAGTGTCAATGTTGTAAGTACAATGTAAGACCTCAGGTGTAAGGTTAGAGGGGTGATGCATGGGACTGCAAAGATTTCCCCTGAGGAAGTGGGCAGCCTGACTCCCAACCTGGGCGCACGGACATAAGTCTGAGCTCCTGCTGGGGACGAGCAGGGTGCGGGAGTTGGTGGGCGGCGGCGGGACTTCAGGGTCGCCTGTCTCTGCAGCCCTTCCTCACAGGTCCTCCGTGGTGCGCCCACTACCTCCCAGCCATGCGCTGCCTGCTGCTCCTTGGCACCTGCTGCCTCCTGGCCCTGGCAGCCGAGGTGAAGAAGCCCGCCGCGGCCGCAGCGCCGGGCACCTCGGAGAAGCTCAGCCCCAAGGCCACGTCGCTGGCTGAGCGCAGCTCCGGCCTGGCCTTCAGCCTCTACCAGGCCATGGCCAAGGACCAGGCGGTGGAGAACATCCTGCTGTCGCCCGTGGTGGTGGCCTCCTCGCTGGGGCTGGTGTCGCTGGGCGGCAAGGCGGCCACGGCGTCGCAGGCCAAGGCGGTGCTGAGCGCTGAGCAGCTGCGTGATGAGGAGGTGCACAGCGGGCTGGGCGAGCTGTTGCGCTCGCTCAGCAACAGCACGGCGCGCAACGTGACCTGGAAGCTGGGCAGCCGCCTGTACGGGCCCAGCTCCGTGAGCTTCGCCGAGGACTTCGTGCGTAGCAGCAAGCAGCACTACAACTGCGAGCACTCCAAGATCAACTTCCGCGACAAGCGCAGCGCCCTGCAGTCCATCAACGAGTGGGCCGCGCAGACCACCGACGGCAAGCTGCCCGAGGTGACCAAGGACGTGGAGCGCACCGACGGCGCCCTGCTGGTCAATGCCATGTTCTTCAAGCGTGAGTCCCCGGGGCAGGGCCAGGCAGAGGGGGCAGCTTTGAGGCTCTCTTGTCCTACCTCTCGCGAGAATTCCGTTCTTTTCCCCCTGCTGGACGCTAGGTCCAGGATGCAGCTCCATCCTAGAGCGCATGCGCTGGTCCTGTGAGGTCCAGAATTAGAGCCCTGGCACCACGGCCTGGGAGATGGTACAGGACCGAAGGCACTTGTCTTTTATATGGCTGAGCTCTGTTAGATCCCTATCAGTGCCTTCCATCTACCCAAATGGGTAGAATAGCGGCCAGGAATAATCCCAGGACAGTCAGGAGTAAGCCCCCAGCACGACTTTGTATGTGATGCAGCACCAGCCCCTCCAATAAGATCCTTGGCACCGTCAAAATAATTAAATAAATCTGGAGCTGCAGCAAATAGCACAGCGGGTAGGGCGTTTGCCTTGCATGCAGCCAAACCGGGTTCGATTCCCAGCATCCCATATGGTCCCGTGAGCACCGCCAGGAGTAATTCCTGAGTGCAGATCCAGTAGTAACCCCTACGCATCGCCAGGTGTGACCCAAAAAGCAAAAAAAAAAAAAAAATCAAAAAGGAATGAGACAGATTCAGGAACATCGGAAGGACCTTGTTTCCTAGTTTCAAAGTGCTGTGGATTGGGGCCAGGGAGATAGTACAGCATTTGCCTTGCCAGAAGACAAACCAGGTTTGAGCATGGATATCAGTTATGATTCCTCTGAGCCCTGCCGGAAGAGATCCCTGAGCACAGAATCCCCAAACAAAAACCCAAAGCAATAACAACAAAAAGTTCTGTGTCTTATTAATGAAGTTCAGCAGTTAGTACTCATTCTCAGCAGTGGCTGGAACAAAGCACACAGCTGGGATCTCTTTTTTTGGGGGGGGGGTGTTGGAACATGAATTGCCAGAGATGGGGCCCAGAGCTCCCTTTGAGCTGTCTTTCCTGCCCCGCATCTCTCCTCCTGCCTTGGGACCTGCATAACCCTTAGGGTATATCACAGGTGAGGAAACAGACTCAGAGAGACATGCTTCAGGCTTACCTGTTTTGAGTTGAAGGTTCCGTTTGGGGGTCAAGTAGGACTTGTGTATTATGTGGTTTGCACTGTTCCTCTCAAGTGTGCTGTGTTTGAGGGTGTTCCTTTTTTATTCATTTGGGGAGCAAGGCAGAAGGGGTGAAAGATCTCACCACCACTCAACAACCAAGCCTGGACCGGCTCAAACATAGGCTGTGACTCAGTAGAGCTCAGATTACAGTTTTGGGACCAGTTTTTTTCTGTTTCCAGAGCTAGGACTTGCAGTGAAATATTGAGAGTGGTTGGAGCCAGAGAGAGAATACAACAGGTAGAAGTTTGCCTTGTACACGACTGACCTGGGTTTGATCCTTGGCATCCCAAATGGAGCCCCGAGCACTGGTAGGAGTAATTCCTGGGTGCAGAGCCAGGAGAGCACTGCTGGGTATGCACCACCACCCCCCCAAAAAAAGAAAAATTAAAAGTGGTCTTGGGGTACTCTCTGCCTAGAACCCAGACCCCTTAGTTAGCAGGGAGGGCAGAAAGTCCTGCTTAGCACATGGACCTTGGCGCTGGACAGGCACCAGGGCAGAGGCTGGAGATGGTGACATGGTGGTACCTCAGCAAGAATACATGTCATTGGGACCAGCACTGACATGTCCCAGTGCCAGGACTCTGTTCCCTAAAGCATGGAGCACATACTCTGAGCTGGGGGCTAGGCAGGGAGGGGGCCTTCAGGTGAGCCCCAAGACAGAAACCTAGATATTGACTGTTACAAAAACACGGTAGGCAGTTGGGAGTGGTGTGGGCTGTGATTGTATAGATGGGAGAGGGGTGATGCGCATTTCTTTTTAAATTTTTTTTGCTTGTTTGGGGGGGTCACACCTGGCAATGCAAAGGGGTTACTCCAGGCTCTGCGCTCAGGATTACCCCTGGCGGTGCTCAGGGGACCATATGGGATGCTGGGAATCGAACCCAGGTCAGCCACGTGCAAGGCAAACGCCCTACCTGCTGTGCTATCGCTCTAGTCCTTCTCTTTCTTTTTTTTAACTGAGTCACCTGTGTTCTCACTGCAGCTCACTGGGACGAGAAATTCCACCACAAGATGGTGGACAACCGAGGCTTCATGGTGACCCGTTCCTACACCGTGGGCGTGACCATGATGCACCGGACAGGTAGGTGCCTGGCAGAGGGAGGAGGTGCTGGGGGTTACCTGCCTGGGCTCCCCTGCTCTGCATGGAGCTCAGCGTCCTTTCGGCCCCCCTCCAGGCCTCTACAACTACTATGACGACGAGAACGAGAAGCTGCAGATTGTGGAGATGCCCCTGGCGCACAAGCTCTCCAGCCTCATCATCATCATGCCCCACCACGTGGAGCCCCTCGAGCGTCTCGAGAAGCTGCTGACTCAGGAGCAGCTGAAGGCCTGGCTGGGGAAGCTGAAGAAGAGGGCGGTGGCCATCTCCCTGCCCAAGGGGGTGGTGGAGGTGACCCACGACCTGCAGGTGAGGGGGCCCTCACTCGGCCTGTCGGACAGGAGGGGGCTGGTGTTTGGGTATCCTTCCACCAGCTCAGCAGGTCTGTCCTGAGCCCCCTGAGTGTCGAACTGGGCTTGGCCTCAGGCCTAGCTGAGGGAGGCGGCCTGCACCCTTTCCTTGGGTCATGGCCAGAACACCCTGAGCTAAATATGCTCTGTGCTGGCTGCTGCCAGGCTGCTGAGCGTGTGTGTGTGTGTGTGTGTGTGTGTGTGTGTGTGTGTGTGTCACTCCCATGCTGTGCGGGCTGCTGGCTGCTGCCAGCTTGCTAAGCATGGGTGTGTGTGTGTGTGTGTGTGTCTCATTCCCTGCTAGCTGCTGCCAGGCTGCTAAGCATGTGTGTGTGTGTGTGTGTTTGTGTGTGTGTGTGTGACTCTGCTGGCTGCTGCCAGGCTGCTAAGCATGAGTGTGTGTGTGTGTGTACTAGCCAAAGTGTGTGTGTGTTTGTGTGCGCGCACACCAGGCTGCCTTGCTAAGCATGGGGTGTGTGTGTGTGTGTAACCATGGTGTGTGTGTATGTACTAGCCAAAGTGTGTGTGTGTGTGTGTGTGTGTGTGTGTGTGTGTACACTAGCCGAAAGGCTTACTCAGTGCTGGAGTGATACACAGAGGTAAGGCGCTTGCCTTGCACATGATGACTGGAGTTTGATCCCCAGCATCCCTGAACACTGTCAGAAGTGATTCCTGAGTGCAGAGCCAGGAGTAACCCCTGAGCATCGCTGGGTGTGGCCCCCAATAATCATTTAAAAAAAAAACCCTTCTGCACCCAAAAAAAAACCAAACAAACCCAAAAGGCCCACTCAGCTATGCCAGTGCCCTGTGGCCTGCCTGCCTTCACGCCATGCCTGGCATCTGTCCTGGCTGCCTCAGAGTCTGCTTCAAGCTGGCAGACCATCTCCCCTTTGTGGTGAGTCCAAGACTGACTTTGGAAGGTCAGGAGCTTCACTTCCCAGCCCAGCGTGATTTCCAGCACTGCCCTTGGTCCTGAGCAGTGCCTGCCCTACCACCCTATGGAACTGTCCCAGATAGTGCCATGGCATTTCCAGAGGAAGGGTGACATCACTTTTTTTATATCAATCTTTCTCAACTTGAGTCTGCCCGGATTGACCTAGAGATTTTTTGTTGTTGTTGTTGTTTCCCAGGGCTTATGAAAGTTATTATTATATTTAAAAAATTATTTATTTATTTTGCTTTTTTTATTGAATCACAGTGAGATATAGACCCTTGCAAAGCTGTTCATGATTAGATTTCAGTCATACAGTATTCCAATATCTATCCCTCCACTAGTATACATTTCCCAGCACCAGTGTTCCCAGGTTCCCTCCCATCACCTGCCTCTATGGAATGCTTTCTCTCTCTCTCTCTCTCTCTCTCTCTCTCTCTCTCTGTTTTGGGCCACACCTGGCTGTGTTCAGGGCTTCCTCCTAACGCTGCTTTTGATTCACTCCTGGTGGTCTCAGGATTGAACCCGGGTTGGCCACGTGCAAGGCCAGCACATTACCCAGGTTGCTATCTGTCAACCCACCCCTTGACATGGAGATTTCTCAAAAAAAGATTCCTGGGCCCAGCCACAGCGATGTGGATTCAGCAGCCCTGGGTTCAGGCTGAGGTGGGGAATATGCCTTTCTGAGAACCTCCGACAGGGCGTCCCTGCCAGCTGGCTGCGATCACACTTGGAAAAAAAAAATCAGGGCAGGTTTGGGATCCATTTGCCTTTTTAATCCTGAGGCTCAGACTGTTTCTCTGGGCATTGGCATCAGAGGCTGCTGGCAGGTGCCCAGGGCCACGTGTGGACTCGGGTGGCGGGGGGGGGGGACCCATCCAGAGGAAGGGGCAGGCGGTATGGGGGAGGGTCCCTGAGCTTGACCCCTTGGGGCCTCACCTGGCACCCACCTGGTCCCACAGAAACACCTGGCGGGGCTGGGCTTGACCGAAGCCATCGACAAGAACAAGGCTGACCTGTCGCGCATGTCGGGCAAGAAGGACCTGTACCTGGCCAGCGTCTTCCATGCCACCGCCTTCGAGTGGGACACGGAGGGCAACCCCTTTGACCAGGACATCTACGGGCGCGAGGAGCTGCGCAGCCCCAAGCTCTTCTATGCCGACCACCCCTTCATCTTCCTGGTCCGAGACACCCAGAGCGGCTCCCTGCTCTTCATCGGCCGCCTGGTCCGGCCCAAGGGGGACAAGATGCGTGACGAGTTGTAGGGCCTTGGGGTGGCCGCGGGCTAGCAGGGGGCAGCGAAGGCTCCTGAGACACATGGGTGCTACGGGGGTGGGGGGTGGGGGTGGCTGAGGCCACCGTGTTGGATATGCCATGGGGTGGGGTGGGGGGCAACCTGCAGGTTTCCGGTGTGTCCAGGCGGCCTTGCTGGCCGGACTCCTGGCCGCACTGCCTGGACACGGGCTTCCCGAGGACTCGGCCCCATGCCCACAGCCTATAGGACCTGGACCGCTGTGGGGTGAGGCCTGCCTCAGTGTCACATCTGAGCACACCTGCTCTCCTGAGACCCCGCCCAGCCCGTGGAAGGGGCCTCTTGTCCTGACCCCACCTCAGTCCCCTCACAGTGACCCCAGACTTCCAGCTTCTCAACCACAAAACTAGGTGCTGTGGCCAGGCCCGGGCACCCCCCACAGTGACTCTGGAATCAGAAAATAACTCATGCGGGGGCGGGGAGCGGGGAGGGTGACTCTGGCCAAAAACAATCATTGTATCCGGTATCCAAGGGACGAACTTTACCCCCTTTTTATGGGTTTTCAGACCTGGAGTGGGAAGGGTGGGGAAAACGGGCCTTTGTTGCTGTCAGCCAAGAACTTATTTGTACGATGTGTTTTTCAATAAAACCTTTCCAGTGAAACGCCTTGGAGCTGGGACAGTCTGTGTCCTCCTTCCTCTGCTCTCTTCCCGTGTGGTGGGGATAGTATTGGGGTCGCTCGCCCCAGGCTGTGCTCGTGTTGGGTCCTGTGTTGCCCACACTCACGGGACCTCACCCTTGATTGTGGCACCGTGGGGGACAGTGCCAGGACCGGCTCTGAGCTTTCAGGACAGGACGGGGCTCTGTCGCCAGCTACGTGACCGCGTTCACTGAAGCCTGTGGGGTGCTTTCCTGAAGCCTGGAGTCCCCTGGACAGCCGTTTTATTCCCACCATGGTGCTGGTTGTGTGTCGGGGGATGATCCCCCGCATCAGGAAGGGTCTGACTGAGAGAGCAAATGTGGAGGGATAGGGATGCCCCTTCCGTGCGCGTTGGTGCTCGATCCTCACTTGATCCTCAGGGCGAGGGGCAGCTATTACTGCTCTGCATTACAGATTAAAAATGAAGATCAGAGAGGTTAAGTGTTAGCCCAAGGCCACCCAGCAGGCCACCGACAGAGACGGGCCTAGCAGGGAGCCCAGGTTTGGCTGTGCAAGGGGGAGAAGCCGCTGAGGGCACCGTGCGCCCACATCCCTGCTTTGCGGATGCTGCATCATCTCTGCCCCAGTCCCTGCAGTTGGGCTTGGCCCCCTGTGGGAGAGAGAGCCCTGCTGAGCCGGGTCTGGAGAGAGACAAGGCCTGCTATGTCCTGCCACATCCCGTCCTCGTTCAGCGACTGGTCCTGGTAAGGGCTTCTTCTAAGCAGATGGTGATTGCTATGTGCTTAGTGGGAGAGTTGCTGGAACCTGGCAAGCCTGGCCAACAAGTGTCCCAGATCTTGTTCCCCCCAGCTGTATTATTTTGCACCAGTTACTTAACCTCTCTGAGCTTCAGTTTGCTCACAAAGATGGGAATAATGAGAGTGTTCAGCTCATAAAATTGTGATGAAAATGAATTGAGGTGACCCATGGTACTTGGCAAATAAGATGTGAAGTAACGATTATTTGGGTTTGCTTGATTTTGGTTTTTGGGCCACATCTGGAGGTGTTCAGGACTTAGTCCTGGCTCTGCACTCAGGAATTACTCCTGGCAGTGCTCAGGAATGCCCTACCTGCTGTATTATTGCTCCGGCCCTAATAATGATTATTTTCTTAAAACTGTGGGGGCTGGAGTGGTAGTACATGAGGTGGGATGCTTGTCTTGCTCATGATAATCTGGGTTCAGTTTCCAGCAGCTTATGTGATTCTCCCAGACCTGCTAGAGGTAATTCCTGAGTGCAAAGCCAGGAACAACCTCTGAGCATCACCGTGTGTGGCCCAAAAGCCAAATTAAAAAAAAAAGTGCCGAGGGGCTGAAGTGATGGTACAGACTTAGAGCAAACAGTCTCAAACAGGCTCTGGACCCATAGCCTGGAGAAACCAAACCCTTTGTATACAGCTCCGTCATGCGTGTGAGGAAGCTCCATCATGCATGTCAGGATGAAGAACCCAACGGCCACGGAATTTTCCCATGAACAATAGTTTAAGTTCAAGCCTTTTTTACTGTCGCTGTTTATCTATTTTTGAGCATGCCCAGCAGTGCCCAGCAATTAATCCTGGCTCTGTGCTCAGGGATCACTCCCAGAGGGGCTCAGGAGACCATATGGGTACTCGGGATTGAACCTGAGTCAGCCATGTGCAAAGCAAACGTCCTGTCTATGTTCTATTACTCTGGCCCCATATGTTCAAGTCTGAAGGTAGAAGAGTGAAGTCCCAGCTTGAAACCCGAGTGAATTTTCTCTTATTCAACCATTTGTACTCTTTCAATCTTTCAAAGATCTTATGAAGCCCCCTCGCACTTTAACAGAAGTCTGCTGTGCTCAACCTACTGACTCAAGTTGATTTTTATTTGTTTTGCTTTGGGACCACACCTGGCTGTGTTCAGAGGCTCTTCCTGACTCTCAGGAGTGACTTCTGGTGGTCATCAGGGGATTAGATGTGCTGCCAGGGATCACACCAGGGTCGACTATATGGAAGACAAGCTCCTCACCTATTATCTCTCTATGGTTCAAATTAAACCTCACCCAGAATCGCCCTCACAGACACATCCAGAGCAGTGTATAACCAAACAGTGTGGCACCCCATGGCCAAAATCACGGTGACACGGAGAAGTAACCATCACACCATATAGCCTGAGGGGGCTGGCAGCCCTCTCCACCCCAGAGTGGTTGCTGGGAAGCAGAGAAACTCACCGGGCTCCTGTGTGTGTTGGAGGTAGTGCAGATCCCCTTCTGGTGTCATGGACTGATTCATGGGCTCAGTAGCCTGGAAGGCTGCCAGTGCCGAATGCAGCCCTGAGCCAGAGAGAGCTTCCGGGTGGTTCCGGTTGAAGGGCTGCAGCTCACTCTCATGGCCCCAAGCCCCAGCACAGCCACAGGCCATTGGGGTTCTGCGGGCAGGAGGGTGGGTGGAGCCTTGGGCAGACTGATGGCAGAGGCGCAATGCAGGAACTGGTACTTAGGAGCAAAGTGGGCACTCCTGACCAGCAACTCTCCTCCTTTTAAACATTCTTCTCTCTCTCTCTCTCTCTCACTCTCTCTCTCTCTCTCTCTCTCTCTCTCTCTCTCTCTCTTTTGCTTTTTGGGTCACACCCAGCATTGCACAGGGATTACTCCTGGCTCTGCACTAAAGAATCACTCCTGGTGGTGCTCAGGGGACCATATGGGATCCTGGGAATCAAACCTGGGTCAGCCACGTGCAAGGCAAATGCCCTACCCGCTGTGCTATAGCTCCAGCCCCTCTCTCTCCCTTTTTTTTAAAACTGAGTCACCTGAGATACACATTACAACATTGTTCCTGTCTAGGTTTCGGTCACACAGTGTTCCAACACCTGTCCCTTCACCTGTGTTCCTTTCCCACCCTCAATGTCTCCAGTTTCCCTCCCACCCTCCACCCCCATCCAGCCTGCCTCTGTGGCAACTTTTCTTCTTCTTCTTCTTCTTCTTCTTCTTCTTCTTCTTCTTCTTCTTCTTCTTCTTCTTCTTCTTCTTCTT
>JAOXYA010000045.1:19870075-19897698 GCA_028565675.1 Sorex palustris | reverse complement strand
TCGAGCGGGCCCAGTAATGTCTCCATTGTGACAATTGTTACTGTGTTTGGCATATCGAATACGTCACGGGGAGCTTGCCAGACTTTGCCGTGCGGGTTGAGATACTCTTGGTAGCTTGCTGGGCTCTCCGAGAGGGACGGAGGAATAGAACTCAGGTCGGCTGTGTTGGCCGCTTGCAAGGCAAACGCCCTACCCGCTGTGCTATCGCTCCAGCCCATAAGAATAAAATAAACAAAAATAAATCAAAAGAACCAGTGTCCTTAAGAGGAGGGTAGGTATGTTCCTAGGGAGGAGCAGCTCTGGTAAAGAATCAATGAAGCACTCTGGACAGTTTTTCTTTATCTTGTTTTCTCTAGTCCTCAGAGCTTACTCGTGGCTCTGCACTCAGGGATTGCTCCTGGCAGGACTCAGGGGACCATACAGGGTGCCGGGGATAGAACTCGGGTCAGCTCCGTGCAAGGCAAGTTCCTACCCACTGTACTCTCTCTCCGGCCCTTCATGCTACAGTAATTGATGCTGGCGTCTTTTGCACAGTGACCCAGATGCCCAGCTCTGAGCATGCCATGAAGTGCGTGTCAAGACCAAGTCTACCACAGGCATGAAGGAGTGGGCGCCCCGCTGAGCTGACCTGGGTCTGAGGGCATCAGCAGGTGCAGGCTTTAGCCTCGAGAGTGTCTGGGGCTGTCCTGAGGAGGCTGGCTTCTGATAGGCACTAGGAGGAAGCCCTGGCAGTTAGCTTGGCCACCCAGTCCCTGCGCTGTGTCTTCTGCAACTTTAGGCCTGACCCAATTTGGGGTGGGCACCATGGTTTGTGACCAGCTTATCAGAGCTCAACTCTGATAAGTCGGGGGCCGGGCCTGGAGCATGGAGCTCCAAAGCATGTACCCGATGCTGTCCACAGGTGGGGAGTGTAAGAACTGGGTTCCACCAGACACCCTCCAGCTGGTGTCATGGGGATGTTTGATATGAGTGGGGTGGTTGTGTCTCTGCTCCCATGCCTGTTTGTGAGTCTGTCCTGCATGTATGTTTGTTGGGACACACACACAATTCACACACATACATATTTTCACACCCATCTATATCTACATACTCACACCTTCACATAACACACAATTTACGTGCAGACATCCACAAACCCACACACACATTCACATGCATTCTCACATACACATTCACATGTACACACCCATTCACTAACACACCCTTACTGACACTCACAGTTCATGCACCCATGCATCCACACACCCTCACCTTCACATAGTCACACACACACTCACACATATGCATGCATATTCTCACACAACACACTCATACACATTCACACACCCACATACCCACATCCTCATATACATACTCATTCACACACCCACATACACATATCCTCATATGCATACTCATACATTCATATACTCAGTCACATACACACAATGCACTTGCACAAAACTGCGTACACACATTCACACACATATTCACTCACATATTCTCCCATACTCACACCAACACACACACACACACACACACACACACACACAAATGGAGCCAAAGACAGATTATGCTGAGCCCGATGGACCAAGTTTATTAGATTCCAGCAAGACTATACAATACGTGTTTCATGCAGATTAACTATGTGTCTTGGCTGCCCCCGGTGGGGGCCCATTCACTTCCAGAGCCTTCCTTGGCATGTTAGGGGGTGAGTGTCAAGGGGAACCCTCAATGTATTCCGCATGGGGGACAGTTGGGATCTTGACTGGGGGTGAGACAGTGGGCAGCTGAGGGCCCCGGGGACCTGGAGTCTTCAAAGGCTCAGGGACCACAGGACCTTGGTCCTTGGCTGCTGGTGGCACCAGGGGATCATGACCTTTCAGAGGCACCGGGATTACAGGAACTTGATTCTTTATGGGCTCAGGGACCACAAGGCCTTGTTTCCACGGAGGCTCTGGGACCACAGGACCCTGGTCTCTGACTAGTGCTGGGACCACAGGACTCTGATCTTTGATTAGTGCTGAGATCACAGGGCTCTGGTCTTTGATTAGTGTGGAGACTACAGGACCCGGGTCTTTGATTACCGTGGAGACCACAGGATCCTGGTCTTTGATTAGCGTGGGGACCACAGGACCCTGGTCTTTGATTAGCGTGGGGACTACAGGACCCTGGTCTTTGATTAGCATGGGGACCACAGGACCCTGGTCTCTGCCTAGCCCTGGAACCACAGGACTCTGATCTTTGATTAGTCCTGAGACCAGAGGGCCCTGGTCCCTGACTAGTGTGGGGACCCCTGGACCCTGGCTCTTTGTGGGTGCCAGTCCCGCCACACTGTGATCTTTCTGAGGCTCCAAGACCCCTCCACCTTGAATCTTCACAGGCTCTGGGGCCACGGGGCCTTCTTTGTTTCCAGGTGCAGTGACTGTGGTTCTCGGATCTTGCAGGGGCCTGGGTACCAGAGACTCTTGATCCTTGACGGGTGCGGGAACTGGAGGACTTTGGTTCTTGAGAGGCTCTGGGGCCACGGGACCTTGGTCCTTAATTCCTGCTACAGCCACGGGACTTTGGTTCTTGGGAGGCTCCGTGGCGGGTGCCAAGACCCCAGGAGCGACATGCTTGACAGGCTCGGGGCCCGGGGGAGCTTGCTCCTTCGCCGCTGCCAGGACTTTGGGCCCTGGATCCTTCACTGGTCCCGGGGTGACAGGACCTGGCTCTTTCGGAGGCTGGGGGGCCGGTGGGCCTTGATCCTTCGGTGGAGGCTGGACCCCCGGCTTTTGATCTTTCAGAGGTGCCGGGCCCACAGGGCCTGGCTCCACGTGTGGCTCTGTGGCTACAGGACCTCGGTTCTTACGTGACTCCTTGGGCTCCACGCGGCTCCTGCAGAGGAGAGAGAGGGGGGTCACTGCGGGGTCGGAGGGCGGGCTGGGGAGGGCAGAGCACAGACCGCTTGCAAAGTTCCGCCGAGTGGGGTCTGGGCAGGCGGTCCTTGCTGAGTGCCGGGAATGGAGCTGGAGGCCATGTTCTCAGGGCAGAACATGGGCAGGCAGCAGACTAGGGTCAGCCATTCAATGTGTTTGCCAATTGATTATCACCTGTGTGGCCCTTGGTGGTGGGAAGGGCCAGGGCCCCGCAGGAGGACTGGAGCTGCCCTGTGTTCCCCCTCCCCAATTCCAGCTGGCCTCTCTTCCATCCACCGGGATGGCTGGGACCCTCCATTCGGATGGGCCTCCGAGTTTCAGGGGCTCTTGCCTTGTTCTTGGGGTCCCCCCAAGTGTCCTTCTGTTCTCCCAACATTCTAGTTAAGAGGTAGCTATGGAGAGAGGTACATCCAGGATGTAAAAGGAAAGATGAATATCCCTCTGCTCCCCTCTTGTCCAGGGGGAAAGTATTTGGTCACTGTCACTGTGAGCAGCCCGCACTGAGAAAGAAAAGCCTGTTGGCTGGTCACTGCTTTCAAATGCTTTAAGACAATGCCCCCATCCCACTGCTGACTCACCCCTACACTGCTACTCCCATCTTTGTTGGGACTCCCCATCCAGGCAGTGACGAAGTCCTGCCCTCCTCACTTCCATTTCACTCCTAGGGTTGGTTCTCACTTATTCCAAGGCGACTGACTCAGCCCCCCAAAACTCTCTCGGTTCCCTGGATGCCCACCTCCCTCAGTCCAGCCAGTGGTGGAAAAAGGGGACATCACCACCACCCCAAGCAAGCATGGCCACACCGATGAGCTGTCCAGGTGCGGCATGCATCCGCCCCTCCCTTGGGGCCCTGCCGTGCTGCAGTAGCTCCTCGGCAGTAATGTGGGCCCTAGCACCCCGCAGCACCCCACAGCATGCCGCGCCCAGCGCTACCGAGAGCGCACTGAGGCATGGGACATAGGCAGCAGAGAGGGCTTTACCACCTGCCTTGTCAGGTAAAGAAACTGAGGTTCGCCAAGGGGCAAGTGACAGAAGGTGAGGTTGTGGCGAGGGCTCCCACGAGGACTTGAGACTCTGTGTCTCCCCCTCCCTGGGGCCTGCGCTGCTGATCCCCTGGGAGCCTGGCCTGGAGCAGGTGGCTCTCATGACTATTATTGCTCTTACCCTGTGGAGTCAGTAAGGAGAGAGCTGAACAGCTAAGGCCACCTCAGCAATTTAACAGTCTATATCATCTCTCTGTGTGTGTGTGTGTGTGTGTGTGTGTGTGTGTGTGTAAGGCTGTTGTGTGCATATATATGTGTGTGTAAGTACATATATGTAGATGTCTGCATATGAGTGTATGTGTGAGTACGTGTATGGGTGTAGCATATATGCAGAGATACGTGTATATGTATGTATGCGAATATGTATGTATCTCTGTGTGTGTGTGTATGTGTATGTGTGTGTGATGCTTGGGAGGGAACCAGGGTCTCCCATAGACAAGGTCTGTGTTCTACTGCTAAACAGAGGCCCAGGACCCAGAGAGATAGTACAGTGAGGAAGGTGCTAGCCTTGCATGTGACTGCCCTGGATTCAAAGCCCAGTACCCCATATCGTCTCCTGAACTCACCTAGGAGTGATCCCTTAGCTCACACCCAGGAGAAAGCCCTGAGCACAGCCAGGCATGACCACCCTCCCCCCCTAAACAAAAACAAAAACAAGCAAAAAAATCAATCGGAAAAAGCAGGTCCAATAAGAACTCTACTTGGTAACACAGTCTTGGTCTCACATGTTTAAAGTCACTGGGCTTCTAGTTTGTCACCTGTTCATTGGGTATCATGACATTCGCTCAAACCTTTGAGGACAGGAACACATATCCACAGATCACTGGCACCAGGATATTGTTAAGCACCATTATAATCACCTTACTCTTTACCTAGAAGTATCCCGACTTCTATGGGGACTATTTGGACTCTGACTCCAGAGTGAAATCCTGACTGCTGTGTGTAGTCTTTTGCACCCAAGCTTCTCGGGCACTGACATCTGGGCAGGGGCCAGTGGCTTCCACCTCGGCCTCCTGGATGTTTCTGAGCATCGCGATGGACCCAGAGGGGCCGGGGCTGAGGCTGAGGGTCACAGCTGGCTGCTATGCCCGCACGTAGACTGCACAGTGGGGTTCAGAGTCCCCTAATGTCCAGCGCTGGCCCAAGAGAAGAAATAAAACAGGAATCCAGAATGGACTTGAGCTGGGACTTGATGAGATGGCTCCTGCCAGGTCCTGAAAGAGTGATAAAGCCCAGACAGGAGACAGGAGCAGCTGAGCAGGGCCCACACATGACCTCAGTCTGGTTGCAGATGGTGCCGGTCACAGACCAGGAGCTCATCGCCCCCTACTGATGGGAATGTGAAAGGCAGGCAGCCCAGAGGTGGGAGTCCTGGGGTCCCAGTAATGCGTTTGCAGGGGGAGTTTGCAGTCTGGGCACCCCTGCCAGGCCCCATATTCCCACTGAGCGGGCACTCCTAGCTATCTGTGATCTTACACCAAATTTTCTTGGATATATTATAACCCTATATGCTTTTGGCTAATAAACATGTTTCCCTTACCCATGTCTTTAATCATGAGAGGGTTTGGAATGAAAATTAGACATGATAAGTAAAATATATATATAAGTAAATGATAAGTAAAATATAATATAAAATATTAATATTAATTAGTAAAACTAATAAAAATATTATAGCTTTTAAAAAAAGTTTTATAGTAGGAAAAATATGTTTGAGTACGTATGAGTATGTTTAGTTTAAAATTATTTGTGGTGTTTAAAATAATTTGGCATTTAGAACATCTAACAGATTAGTTCTGTGATTCTGACATAAAATGTGTCATGGAATCATTCACTTGGAATTTTAATTTGAAAGACACAATGACAATACACTTTTTTCCAATAATGATAAATCTTTTATGATAAAGCATCTTATTTTCAAGTCTAGTGTAATGATCTATAATCTGAATTTTTGGAGGGGATAGATTTAGTCATTTTTCAGCCCCTTTAAAGCTCTTTGAAAAGAGACTTAAATTTTGCTGTTTAAAATAATTTGTTACTTTTATCTGGGGCTGGAGCAATAGCACAGCGGGTAGGGCACTTGCCTTGCATGCGGCCAACATGGGTTCGATTCCCCGCATCCCATATGGTCCCCTGAGCACCGCCAGGAGTAACTCCTGAGTGCAGAGCCAGGAGTAACCCCTGTGCATCGCCAGGTGTGACCCCCCCCAAAAATAATTTGTTACTTTTATCAATGAATCACTCCTGGTGATGCTCGGTGGACCATATTTGGTGCCAGGGATCAGTCAAGGGTCCCTGACTCCCTGAGTGAGGCAAACACCTCACCTGTCTCACTCCCTCGACCCAGCCTCATTCAGTTTAAAAGTCAAAGCAAATGTGTTGGCTTCCTCTGAACAGAAACACTCTCACACAACATCCTACGGACCCTGCCTGGGTCCCATGCCCGATGGGACCGGCAGAAACTGAGCTCACCCTCTTGGTGTGAAGGACACAAAGAGTGGTATCAAAGTAGACACTGAGAAGACAGCGTTGGCTCCAGCCCCCCCCTCAGTCCACAGCCCAGCTGGGACACACCAAAGCCTTCAACCCAATTGCAAATATTCCCAAGACAGAGATGACACAGGCTCCTTTCACCTTCTAGAAAGACTGCTGACCTCACTTCCATTCCGTACTACTCTATCCAGCCGTAGCTGATCTCACTTTCTCCATCTCTAAAATGGGGATGATGATGAAACATGCCAGGGCTTGGAGGACAGAGGCACAGGAGGTCTGTGGAAAGGTGCTTGGGCGCACTGCCCCAGTAATCGTGTTTGGTAATGAACAGAGCCACTGAACTGCCTAAGCCCCGACGCCACTCCTGAATGCCCTAGAGGAAGGCAGGACTGGGCGGGGCCAGCCCTCACCCTCCTTCTCTCTCCTTTCATTGGCCATGCAGGGCTGCACGCCCTCAACATCTAGTTCCTGCTTCTTGGATGACCCCAAGAAGGCTGAAGGGAAAGATGTACAAGGGACGCAGACCCCCCACCCCCACCCCTCCGGTTAGCCAGCCACCCCGCGGCCCTGCTGTGAAAGCTCACAGTTCACCTGGGCACTCGTGTCCTGCTGCTGCACTGTACCCAAGCAGATCAGCGCCCCTGTGCTGGCCCGAGACCGCTCCCCAGCTGGCCACTCTCTGCCCCTCTGCAGCCCTGCAATCCACTCTTCTCACTGACATCAGAGGGGCCTTTCCCAGGGGCCTGTCCTGCCAGGCCCCAGGCTACCCTTGCCGTCCGCATGGAGACAGAGCTGGGCTCAGGGCCACCCTGCCCTGCTACCCACCTGGCTCTCTGTCCCCCCCAGGACTCGGGGCAACCTCAGCTGCCACCATGCTCCTCTGGAACCTTTGCCCTGGATAATCCTTGCGTGCTCACCACCTCCCAGGCCCTCAGAAGTCCTCCGTGACCCTGGAGGGGTCGGGCCTGGTGGCCCTGCCCTAACTCTCCCCTACCCCTCACCACAGCGAGTCCCTCAGCCTCGGGGGCATGGAAGCTTCCCTCAGCCTCCTAGTCAGGCATGGCAGCAAGGCCAGTGCCATCTCCCCACCTACGAAACAGAGACAACAGTGTTGGCCCCCAGTGATGGTCATGGGTGTGCCAACCCCTCTACGGCCTCTAGAGTATGGGGCGATGCTTCATAAATGTTAGTTTCTTTCTTTTTTCCTTTTTTTGGGGGGTCTTTCTTCTTGTGGGGGGTTGGCACACCTGGCAGTGCCCAGGGGTCACTCCTGGTTCTGCACTCAGAAATTACTCCTGGAGGGTTTGGGGGACCCAATTGGATGCCTGGGACGGAACCTGTGTCAGCTGCATGCAAGGCAAACACCCTGTCTGCTGTATTATGGCTACAACCCCAGTGAATGTTAGTTTCAAAGAGGAATTTAGGGGATGCCTAGGTAATCCTTGGCCCCCAGTGTTTAAAGAAGAGGACAAAGAAAGGAAGAAATCAAGAGGACAGAAGAAGAAGAGAATGGGAAGTAATGGGGGAACAGGGGTGGGGTTTTAGTTATACTGGTGATACGGATGAGCAGTACCACTATATGCCCCAAACACAGACTTAACAGCACGGACAACATGAGATCTAGGTTGCAACCACTGGAGCTTTGTAATGTGCTTGTCAAGGTGACAGGTTGGACGGGGCAGGGTTGGAGATTGGAGAGGGACTATGGGAACACTGGTTGGGGGGACGCTGACACTAGAGGTGGGATTGGTGTTGAGATACTACCAATAACTTTGCAAACCACAGTTCTTTAATTGTCCACTGTCCTCCCGTTGTTCATCAATTTGCTCAAGCGGGCACCACTAACTCTCTATTATGAGACTTGTTGTTACTGTTTTTGGCATATCGAATACACCACAGAGAGCTTGCCAGGCTCTGCCGTGCGGGCGGGATACTCTTGGTAGCTTACTGGTCTGTCTGAGAGGGACGGAGGAATTAAACCCGGGTCGGCTGCGTGCAAGGCAAATGCCCTACCCGCTGTGCTATCGCTCCAGCGATAATTTTAAATTTAATTTTTTAAATTAAATTTTAAAAATTATAAAAGGAGGGACTTAGGGATTCAGTCTGATTGTGGGACTTTACAGATGAGGAAAAATTTAGGCCCAGCGTGAGCAAGAGATTCTCCACAGCCACAGAGCTCTGGGATGAGGGCACAGGCCTTGCCCCAGTTCTAGGAGTGGGGAAGGAGCAGAGATGAGAGGGGCTGGGGGCTGGGGGCACAGACAGGTGCTGTGGTGGGGAAGGATGGTGGAAGGGGCCACCTTTGTGTCCCTGTTCCAAACTGGGCCTCACAGTAACTCAGACACTTGGCTTCTGGAAACTTCTCTCCTCACAACACAGCCAGTAGTTGCTTCCACCCAGCTCTTGCCCTTGGGAAGGGTCACCTCAGAAATGGAAGTGATGGTGAGCCTGTGGGCCCTGACCACGGAGAACACCCTGGCTGCCTCTGCTCTCCCTCAGGGCCTGTCCCCTCCTCTGCGACTGCAGATTGGGGGTGCCCCCCTCAGTGAATGCCTCGAACCAGGGAGTCTTCCTCCTGGGTTCCCTCATGCTCCCTCAGCCCCTGCGTCCCTCGCCCTTCCCTGTGGGGAGGGGTGACCCCAGTTCCGTGGGTGCCTCTCCTGAGGGGGCCTCTTGGCCTGCAGAGGCCCTGTCTGCTGTCTCTCCTCCACCTTCCTCTGCAGATGACGCATAGACTTCCTCAGGGCTGGTACTGAACAGCTCCTAGGACCAGTGAGCCCTGGCCCCGGAACACAGAGGGGGAGATGGAGATTGCCACCATCAGCCGGACACACTGCAAACAATGCAAAGGGACTGGGACTGGGGGAGAGTGCAGGGGGAGAGCACAAGTCTCCCGTGCCTGAGGCGCCAAGGTCTACCGGCCACCACCAGCAGAGGTCCCCAGGAAAGCCGAATTTCAGCCAAATCAAGCTGTAACCACCGCAAGCTGGACGCCCTTTCTAGCCTTCCAGATTGGACTGCCAGCTGTGGTATACTGAGAGGATTCTGCATCCAATGAGAGCAGCCAGGCAGGAAGGGCGCCTCCAGACCCCACTTTCTAGAGGTAGGAAGATGGCTGAGAAAGGGAAGGGCGGGGGTGGGGTGCAGGCGACAGTACACGGGTAGGGCGTTTGCCTGGCATGAGGCTGACCTGGGTTCAATCCCCCGCATCCCACATGGTCCCCTGAGCACTGCCAGGAGTAATTCCTGAGTGTAGAGCCAGGAGTAACTCCTGAGCACCACTGGGTGTGGCTCCCTCCAAATCAAAACCCAAATAAAACAAAATAGAAAGGGCAGGGCAGGGCAGGGGCCAGAGCAGTAGCATAGTGGCCAGGCCCTTGCATGTGGCCGATCCTGGTTCAATTCCTAGTGTGGCATATGGTTCTTCTAGCTCAATAGGAAAATCTCTACTTCTAAAAAAAAAAATAAAGCAGGAGGTGGGGAGGTAGTGAAGTTGGTAAAATGCTTGCCTTGCACAAGGCCGACCCAGATTCAATCCCCCAACATCTCATATGGCCCCCAGAGCACTGTCAGGAGTAATTCCTGAGTGCAGATCCAGGAGGAACCCCTGAGCATAACCAGGTATGGGCCCTCAACCACCACCACCACCACCACACACACACACACACACACACACACACACACACACACACCACACACAAACACACACACAGAGGGACCGTCACTCAGTGAGTATGGGCTACTCGGCCCCTTTTCTGAGGATTCCAGGCTCCAGACGGCTTTTCCCTCCCCAAGACAACACCCCTCTGCAGCCCCCTTCACCTGGAGAGGTGCCCTCTCTGCTGACTGAGCTCTGATTGGACATGGCTGGACCGCTTCTACTGGGAATGGGGACAGAAGCTGTTCCTTGGCCTCTGCAGGTTCAGTGCCCAGTTCCCAATAGATTCTTCTTGGAGGCCATTCGGGGGCCCTCCTGTCCACACGGCCCAGCGGTGGTGACCTAACATTTGGAGCTGAGGGGGTGACCCTGCTTGGGGCAGGTGAGGTGCTGAACTGGACCCAGGGCTTCAAGCTTGCCAGGAGCATGCTCCGGCCCTTGCAACCATCTCCCTGGTCCCCACATTCTGCTCTCCTCCCCAATCTCCCCACACCCTAAAACACAGGGTTACCTCCCACAGTCAGCATGCCAGGCCCATGATGAGGCGGTGGCCCCCTGGCCTGAGGATGCCGTCTGCTCGCTCCCACACCTGTAAGCCCTACCTGTACGGCTGCTCATCGCCTACCAGTCCAGGCCCACCAGAGGACACCCAGAGCGACTCGGCAGTGCAGAAGCAGACAGAACCCAGTGGAAAGACACCGCCACCACAAGGCTTTATTCTGGGCTCGGGCAGGGGGCGGGGGCAGAAAGTGTGACTGTAACCAAACACAGTGTTCCCTGGGCTGCTGTCCATCGCCACTGAGCCCAGTAGGCTGAGGCCTGCAGTAGGAAAGGGTGCAATGGAAAGACCGTTTCTCTGGTTTCTGCCCATCCCAGGGGCCCTAAGCTGCCCCCACGAGCAGCAGGAAGGGTGGGTTCTCATCCCCTGAATCTGGCCTCACCTCTGGCTCACCACTTAGAAGCTGTGTGACTTTGCTGCTCTGTCCTTGAGTGGATTTCTTACCCTGCCAATGGGATGATGCCCAGAGATGCTCTAGGCTGTGCAGGGACAACCTGACCACCAAGAATGAAGCTCCTTCCATGCCTTCCACTGTGCCAAGCCAGGGCGGGGCAGACCCTCGTCTGGACTTGGCCCACCTGTGCGTGCCCTCCACGCAGATCTGTTCTTCTGAATGCGGAGCACTGGCTGTCCTGGGGGAGGAGGGCAGGTGGCTCCATTTCCTGCCTCTGCTATTATGGGGTGGCAAGGGGCACTGGCTCTGCACTCAGGATTCACCCCTGGCGGTGCATGGGGGACCAAATGGAGTCCCGGGGATTGAACCCAGGTTGGCTGTGTGCAAGGCTAGTGCTTTACCCACTGTATTATCAATCTGGCCCTGTTCAGTCTGATTTTGATGTTCAACACCCTTTCTTAGGTCTGACTGCTAAGAAAAAGACTAAGTTCCCAGTTTCATAATAAATATTTAATTTACATCCTTGGTTGTTTGAACACCAAGAATTCAAAGCGAAGGGCAGAGGTGACTGTCTCGTGGGCTACCAAAAATGTCTGATGTTCCCCATGACCCTTCTCTGTGGGGCCTCCCAGGCAATGAGTGATTCTCGACCAACTGGGTGGGTGGTTCAGTGCCAGGGTCGGGATGCAATGCTGCTCGAACCCTGCCGTGCTGGGGATCAACCAGGCCTGACCCAGTGGTGCTGGGATTGCAGGGCTGCACCCAGTGATGCTTGGGAACCATGTTGGGTGCCTGAACCCCTGGATTATCTCTCTGGCTCCTGATGTCGCTTTTCAAATGAAAATGCTGGGAGAAAGCCCCCAGCAGCGACAGCCTGGTCCTCGTCTAGCTCTGTGCTCCTGGGAGTGTGCGAAGGGTTTGTGTCCTTTCCCCGCACAAAGAAGAACATCTCAAGCGACTGATGAAAAATTGATTTTGCCTACCCAGAGGGGCTCAGTTGAAACCGTGCATGTGAGTGCAGATGTGAAATTTGCACATGGTCATTTCTGGGGTGTACAGGGGTGGGGAGCAGGCAGGACCTGGGATGGGGGGAAGAGAAGGGAAGGACTTCCACCTGGTGTTGGGGGTGGGTTGCCCTTGTCGCTCTAGCTGCCTCACTGTTTGGGACAAGAGATGCGTGACTGGGGCTGTGTGCCCCTACCAGAGCTGCAGACAATCAGGACCCCTGGTCTGCAGAGTACGTTTGCGGCCACTCTCCTTGGGTCCTCAGGACAGACCAGGGACACGGATGCGGGAATCCCCGTGAAGAGGACTCTGGATCCTGAGCCCCCAAACTCTGGGACCAAACATATGGGAGTGGTACCACCCCAGCCCTGCTGAACAAATGCATCCGTGCTGCATTTCAGCACCACATGAACTGTGTGATGGGATCTCGTGTTATCGCTGTCTCTTTGAGAAATGAAGAAGCACAGGCAAAGTCACACAGCTCGTAAACAGGAGTCCCTGCATCCAGGCCCAGGGGCTCTTGCGGCAGCCTTCTCCCTATGGGGGCCTGGAGGTGGTTTAGGAGTTGGCACTGGCCTGGGCTGGGGTTCACCCACTTCCAGAGAGGACACTTTTAGCTAGAGTCCATAATTTCATGAAGTCGGGACTGTTGAAATAAAGTGGCCAAGTGACCATCAGAAGCCAGCCATAGACAGCTGGGGGCTTGGTTGTCAATGAGACCTGTCTCAAAACCACCCTTTGGGGGAGGGGCAGAGCCAATGAGAGACAGAGGAAAGCCTTGTGGTAAGTGTGAAGGCAGATGAGAAATGACACTTGTTTGCACACTCATTTGTCATTCAACAAACACTTTTGAACAGTGGCTTTCAACTTTCGGCCTGCAGGCAGAGAGAAAGCTGAAAACCAGTACTTTGAGGACATTCTCTAGGGGAGGTATTTCCCCAGGAACTAGGGCCACGAAGACACAGCGAGGACCTGCCCTGGAGGGACACACAGACACACAGACAGACAGACAGACAGATAGACAGACACACGCTAGCGAGCGCGCGACACAGTACTGGGCTAAGTTCCATGATGGAGACGCACGGGGAGCATCTTACCCAGCCTGCCGGTGCGGAGGGCTTCCTGGAGCGTCCCTGAGCGTAGTCCTGCAGGATGAGTTAGCCGGGTGAAGAAGCAGAGGGCGGCCGGAGAAGGTGGGTGCGCGGGGAAGGATGGATGAGAAGCAGCATGGCACACGGAGGGGACAGCGGCTCCTCAGCCCGAGGAGCCTGCGGATGGCGAAAGCGGGGCGTGACAGCTCACACGTGCGTGCTCTAAACACTCCCGGGCCGCTCAGCCCGGGGACAAGGCCAGTGATTTCTGGGTCTGCACCGGAAGCTCCCTCGGCTTCGGCTGAGATGTCTGCACTGAGATTCACTAGCTCTGGATTCACTGGCTGTGCCTTTCAGCCACCCCATTAATTTAGTAGCCAGAGGACAAAATCGGGCTGGCCGGTGGGTACCCTGGCTGATTTGGTTGGGTGACTAGATGACTGAGCTAGGTATGTGTGCAGACCTACTCTTCTTACTATCTCTGACTCAGAACGATTCAAAGAGGGCCCTGGGGTCTGCTGGAGGGACAGCAATGGCCCAGCCAGACTATGGCCCATGCCATGTAGGTGGAGCTTAGTTAAGAGTCCATCTATTTGCAGCCCTTTCAGTAGACCCAGGCCCAGTGTCCCATGGGTGAAGGGGAGAAAGGCCAGCCTGGGGGTCCAGAGCCAGGCCCCTGCTTCCCTGGATTTCTAGTCAGATTGAGCTAGCTGGCAGGCCCCCTCTTCTTGGAACCTTTCTTTTCTCTCTACTTCTTGAGCAAAAATCTGCTCCACATGTTAAGGTGGAGGACCTAGCTCAAATAAAGAAATACTTTTGTAAGAAACAGTCAAATGTACATTGTTAGAATATAAATGTTTGGGTCTGTGAACTCAGGGGGTGAGTGTGGCTGTGGGGGTTTGGCTCACATCTGGCAGAACCAGGGTAGACAACATGCAAGGAAGGAGCCTTAACTTCGTACAATCTCTCTGGTCTCCTGCTGGACTTCATCCAGAATGATGTGTTTTTGATTTTTTGAGCCACACCTGGCAGTGCTTAAGGCTTACTCCTGGCTGCGTGGGGATCATTCCTGGCTAGGCTCAGGGGACCAGATATGGTACCAGGGGACTGTGGCCAGGTCAGTTGACTGTGTGTAAGGCAAGTGCCCCAACTGCTGTGCTATGGCTCCAGCCCCTTTCAAAGGGGTCTGAATCCAAGGCTTGCCTCAAACATGTTCACAGATTCCTCCAAGTCAGTCAGCCCATGAGCGTGAGCACAGACCTTTGGATAACAAAGGGAGAAGGAGTCTCCAGTGGTCTGTATGGATACCCAGCTTGGGTTTCATTGCACAGGGGCTAAGCCATTTCTGCTCACTCCTCTTTTTGGAGGGTCCATGTTAGTGTGCCCATTTTCTGAGGATACCAAAGGTTGGAGAGATCCAGAAAGGATGTGGGACTGTAGGAATCTCCCCTGAATGGGCATACTCTTCTGGTGCACAGTCAATGGGCATGTATCTGGAACCCCATGAGGAAGGCTCGGTGCTGACTCTGCTCCCAGAGGCATCCCGGGGTGGTCTCGGGGGTGGGAGGGTCTCGGTATCGCAGAAGCACTGTGCAAACTGAGAGTCTGTAGGTGTGGAGTCTAAGGGTCTTGTTCTGCTCACTGAAATGAGGTTCTTCTCGTGCCTTCTTACTTTTCCTCTCTGCGTCTCTTTCAATTTCAGTTCCTCTCCTGTCTTTCTTTCTGTCTCTCTCCTTCCATGGTTTTGATCACAACCTTTCTTAACTGATCAGGGAGAGCTGAGCATCCTCTTTCACCTATTGTTTAATTGGCTGCCCAATATTTTGTGTGCTCTACCGAATATGCCCAGAGCAGGTAAGTGGGTGCAATGTTAAAGCTTCTCCCCCGCATCTGGAAAACCATGACTTTTTCCCATCAGACACTTGCCTGGGCTGGCTGTGGCTCCCAGAACCCAGAAATAGTGGACAAATAGCCCAGTCTAGGGCTCCCCGCCCAGGGGAGTGAGATCCTTTACATGTTGCCCGGTGTGTGCGTGAGGCCGAGAAGCATGATGGCAGGGAGCATGCAAAGGCAGGGTGCGGTCTGGTGTATGGAGCGGAGGCCCCCACTGACCCTGTCATGAACCAGCTCGGCCCCCTCTGACGTTCCCAAGCGAATGACCCCCCCACCCCCTGCCAGTCCCACCTCTCGGACCTGAGCTCACCTGGTGTGACCCCTCTGCAGCTTGGCTGTGCTGCTTCCTGTTTGGAATGCCTGCACCCCTGCTCTGCCCACTGGGCTCCACCTACCCAGGCTCTGATGCTTTTCCCTGATCCACGGAACCAGCGAGAAGGGCCTCTTCCTTCCTGCCGCACTGAGACCTGTCATCCTGGTCTCCCCTAGGACTCACGCAGTCCCTGGCACATCATAGGTGTTGAATCAGAGAGGAGGAAGAGGAGTGGGGGAGGGGTACTCCATAAACGTATAGACTCTGGTCTCCTGCATTAGCTGCAGGCACACAGTAGGTGAGCTTGACCCAAGACTGGAGGTTCCAGCCTGGTTCTGTCCACCCTGCCACCTCCCTCCCACTTTCCTTAGATTTTCCTGTCCTGAAATCTTTAACCCCCACCCAGGAGGAAGAAGCATGTTATCACTGGTATGATGCCATATCATCCCTGGTGTCATACTCCCTGTTTTGGCCTCTCTTTTGACTGCCTTTACACCCCCAGGTTAGGCATCCACAGACCCACCCAGGGGGCCAGACTCGGGGAGGGGGTGAACCCTCCCAAATAACCGGAACTAATTTGCATCAGGAGGCACCTCTGCTGCACCCATGGTCCTGCTGGTTAACAGGATGGGACTGAGCAGCAGGGCCTAGGCTTCCGGGTGGTGGCACAATGCTGGCACAGGTGGTCACTCATCCCAGCAACACAGCATCCAAACATTACACTACCTTGTTGGCCAGCGGGTCTCCCGGTCCATCTTCGCCTCTCTCAACACTTAGCTCTGAATGCTCGCAATGAGTATCGGGGAGGCAACCTCAAAGAGTCAGGCTGCATTATGGAGAACCCCAGAAAACTGTAGGGCACAGCTCATCTCGTGCAGAGTGGCTCAAAGGTTGCTTCCTTCGCCTACTCAGCTGGGCTTTACCAAGGAAAGAAGATCAAGAACGTGGGGTTCGTCTTCAGCATTTATTTATAATTGGAAAAAAGGTGTTGGTGGTTGGTTGGTTTCTGAGCAAGCACAGACCACAAGCACGTCACAATCAATTGGCTATACATGAATATTTTTTTCTCGTTTTCTTACTAACAGCAGAAATGAAATAGCACCAAGAGAGGTGTGTGCTACACATTACATAGACAATCAGTGGTACACAACAAAACCCAGGCCACAAAAATTGGAGATACTTCTTGTCTGCCTTGGAGAGGCAAAGATATAACGGACCAAATGAGAGCACCAGCAGATAAGAAAAAGCTTTGGGGGAGCCAACACACAGCTTCAGGGGTCATTGTCACTGTTATTAGCATTGGGCCACACTGGTAATGCTTGGGGGCTGCTCCCCAAGGCACCTGGATTCCACATGCAAAGCATGCATGCCAGCCCTTTGAGCCTTCTTCCTCTCAGTTAGGGATGATTTTTTTTTTCAGGCAGAGACTGGGAAAGTGTCAGTTCTCTCTCTCTAGCCAGAAAGATTGGGGAAACCTCAGGGAAGTGTGGCCCCCAAATGGGCAGAATAGGCAATGAAAGCTTGGTCACCTTCAGAAAGGCAGTATCACTGCATATGCAATGGAGATCAGATTCAATCAGTCATTTGGAAGCTAGGAGGAAATCGGTAGTGTGTTCTTTGTAAACAGTAGAAATCAAAGGCGGTCTCTTGCCAGCGAAGCAACACATTCAAGAGTCAGAGTGAACTATAAACAGGTTTCTCTTGGCTGGGGTATGAGAATGATGGGGAGGCCAAAGGCTGAGAAAGACACTGGACAGATCAGGGAGGGCCAGAAGGAGGCTAAGAGGCGGATGGGACATTCTCAACTTGGGTAGCATAAACTGGATGGGACGTAGGAGCAGGCCATGTGGATCCAGCGGGTGACCACAGAGGGAGATTTCTCTACACTCCCGCCTTCAGCCCAGTGGCCAGCACCAAGGCTTCCAGTAAGTGAAGGTTGAATTGAAGACTCTCCTGAGCAATGCAAAGTTGCTGTTTCTATCCTTAGGGAAATCTAGGGAGAAATCTATAGAGAAATTGTGGTGACCATCGACAAGACTGACCAATGCCACACTCCAAGGGGAGCTTAGCTTGACCAGTTCTCTAGATAAATCGCTCCCTGCTCAATATTAAGATTTGCTAGTATGGATCTAGAATTGGAACTGAGATCTACTCTGGAAACTTCTAGACAGATTTAAAATTTGACTCACAAACTGAAGCTTACTAATATTTTTTTACTTTCCTCTGTTCTTCCCAGGTCCAGGCTCTGAGTAAGAAAGAAAGATGGGTACAGGCTGGTCAGCCCTTCACTCTATTCTCTTTAGAAATACCACCCCGCACAATTCAGGCAGAAGTGATTCACCCAAGACTTCTCCCCTGGCCCTTCCCAAGGTGACAAAGGGGTGTAAATGGAGACTTTGCAGCTTAAAGGGTCAATACAAGGGAGATTGTGTGGAAGTTTTGCTTCCTCCAGACCAGAAGGACCTAAGGGGACTCTGGAGGTAAGGAACTCTGAGAGCTTCACTCTTTACCCTTTCACTACAGAAGAGCAGAAAGCCCAAGTTAAGGCCTTATTCCACGGTCCAGCAATTTCAGAGTGTGGAAACCATCTGGACAAGAAGGATATGAGTAGGTACGCACACTGAGAAATACACGCCACAAGGATTTACGTTTGCAAACGTTAACTTTCTTGGTAAGTATTGGGAGGGGGTTCTCTCATGACCACTGGGGGTTTCTTCACAGCAACTCTCTGCCTACAATACAACTCTAGCACAGCTAAGGGGGTACTTGCCACCACAAGGGACTTCAGTCACACAGACACGCAACATACAAAAATACACTGACAGCTGCTTTTAGTTGTTAATGAGGTGAAGAAGGCTTGCTAGTCACTTGGCATGGGACTCACCTGGTCTTTTGCTAAGTCACAGACCGATTCCCACTACCTCAGCTAAAGCCTCTGTCCTCGCAGAAAAACAGCAGGGGCAGTGCAGGCAGGGCGAGTCAAGTCGCCAGGCCGGCCACTTCCATTCCTTCCCACCTGGGGTTTCTCAGAAGGTCATGTTCTCTGAACACTATCCTACACCTGTAACTTTCTTCCTCAGTCATTTCTAACAGCTGCTCCGCCAAGCTGGCAGCGCTGACTAGACTGAGAGTCAACAGAGGAACCTTGTCCTCTGGTTTCTGTCATCTTCCTATGACATCTAGCACACGGAGCCTTTACCCCTGGCCTCATGGTAGTCTAGGAGGGTATCTATTACCTGGCATGCCATTGATAAACCCATCGGTAGCCATCAAAGGCAAACGTTTCTCACCGAAGACCGGTAGGAATTTTCTTAAACTTTACAGACACAACTCTTATCAGTGAGGCCGAGGCCCAGGCTTATGTGCCTTTTGCTTTGTCCCTATTTCCACGGATATCATCGGTCCTTGAAGCCCACGTGGAGCTGCCATGGCACGTGATAACTCGCTACAGATTGGGAAAGTTCAAAACTGACCACGGACACGAACCTCGGGGGAGAGGAGAAGGAGGAGGAGGAGGAGGAAGAGGAGGAGGGTGGGGAGGAGGAAGAGGCCAGGGAGGAAGGGGAGGAGGGGGAAAGGGAGGAGGGGGAGGCCTAAGACATTCCGGAGCTTGAGCAGGACGCTTCTTGCACCTGGGACCCTGTTTGCTGCTGCAGGGTCTGAGTCCTTCTCAGCAGCCGGCAGCCTGCATGAGCAGAGGCACAGCCAGGGAGGGGGTGGCCTGGGGCTCTGTGGCACTGGCCCTGGTGCCCAGGGAGGGACAGGCAGCGCGCAGGCCCCGGCTGCTCTCGCGGTCAGAGGAGCCTGCCTGTCATACCGCCTCTGAGACAGGCCCCTCCGGCCAGGAAGGCCACAGCCGGGAGCACCGGGAGCGCTCAGGACCAAGGCAGATGAGAAGCCTCTAACCAATTTTGTGGCCTGTTTTGTTGGTTGGTGAAGGAAAAAAAAATAATGAAAGCAGGAAAAGAAAAGGGAGGAGGAGGAGGAAGAGGAGGAGGAGGAGAGAAGAAAAGGAAAGTGCAGTGAAATTTACTCTTTCGCCTCAGCCAGTTTATTGTTCATCTCTTTACTTTGCTCCTTGGTGGCGGCGGGGGCGGTGCTGGCCTCGACGCTCTTTTTCTTGGCCGCCCGGCCCGACCCCACCTGCTTGTCTTTGGTCTTCCTCTGCGGCTTATGGCTCACTGAGGTCTTTTTTGGTTTGGAACTCTGGACACTGGGTCTCTCCACCTGCACGGAGAGAGACAGACGGACCACAGAGACAGAGACAGAGAAAAGGGGAGGGTGGGAGAGATTTGGAGAGAAACAGGGTTAGTTGGATGGTCACACTGGAGAAGGGCGGCGCTGGGCCTGGGGCAGCGTGAGGGCTTCCTTCACTCGGGGCAGGAAGCATCAGGGGCCTCTGGCCCGAACCTGCAGGTCCATCGGGTCAGGAGGGGGGTCATGCTGGCCCTTTGACCTAGACCCGGGTGGTGGCTGAACCCTCCCGTGACCCTCCCTGCTGCGTCTCACCTGTGCCTTATCCAGGCAGGCACCTGAGCAGTGGCAGAAGAGTTGGGGACTCAGGCCCTGCTCCCCTACTGTGCTTCTGCCCTTTATGGCACACCATGAGGCTGCAGATCCTGTATCAAGGCTTTGGGGGAGTGGGATAGATTCTGTTTACCACCACACACACAGGCCTTCCCCTGTTCTGGCTACAGGGGCCACTCTGATGGAGACACAGCCTCACCTTCCCACGGAGTGGGGCGTCTCCACTCTCAGCCCCGTCTGTAGCTGCCTGACCCTCTGTGCTGCCCCCCTGGCTGGCTCCCTAGCCTGTCTCCCCCAGAGCCACCTTTGAAGCCCACACCACTACCCTCTCCTCCGCCCCCCGCATCACCTCCAATTCTGCCCCCTCACGCCTTAGAGGTGGCCTTGTCTTCTTCCGGCCTCTGGGTGGGGTGGAGAGACAGCGGACAAGGCTCACACCTGCTTCAAAAGCAGGAGACCCAGGCTCCAGCTCAAGAATTGCAGGGACTCCCAAACAATGCCAGGAGCAACCTCTGAGCACTGACAACCCCCCCTACCCCCACACCGGCCTCCTAACAAGGACTTTGGGTCATGGAGACAGCTGAAGTGGTTGGACATTGTCTGCATGTCCGGCTTTGAGCACAACCCCTGACAGTGTATGGCCTCCTGGGTATCACTAGGTGTAGCCCTGTTAAAAAAAAAGTCAATTACATATAGAGGCCAGGACAGAGTTCAATTCCTGGCTTGTTGAATTCCTGGCACCACATCCCCCCCCCATTCCCAGATGCAGCCCTAGAGACCCTTGACCACCTCCCGGTGTGGCCCTGGAGGCCCCTAGAGATCATTGCCAGGCGGCCTGGTTAATCCGTGGCACTGTAGGGTCCAAACAGCAATACAACCCCAGATCCTTGCATTAGCCTGATTGGCGGAGAATCTCTGGAGGGGCTCCCAGTTCTCCCGAGCTCCATGTGGGAGACTCCACATGAATAAATACATATTTAGGTAAGTTACTCCGCAAAATACTCTGGAGCCACTGGGTCTGATCGCCTCATTGGCCACCCACCCCCACCCATCTCTACCTTTCCAGTCTTTCTTGTTCCCCCTAAATCCCTTTTGTCCCCAGCCAGCCCCATCTGGGTCCCATGTCATTGGAGAATGGTGTGCACACTTGGCCCCACAGCCCAGGCTGCTCACTCACTGGGCTCAGGGATTTCATCACCCCTGACCCGTATGGTGTTCGACTTGCCCAGGACAGAGGGTTTGATAGAGCATGGAGCCTTCAGGATTCTAGCTGGAGATGGTGAGAAAAAGCCGGTTGGTCAGTTACCTTACCTGCAAACCAGTCCTGGGCTCAATGGGAAGCTCGACTTGAGTGAAAGACTTTAGGGCAAAAGCAGATAAAAGGTTGTGCAGGTTCTTGGTATTTCTCTGCTATTACAGACAGGAGAACTGATTGTTGCACCACCCCCTGCGGCTGGACACCACAGACTAAGCTATGGAATGAGTGATTCCTGCTTTAGCAGCTCATCTTCAACACAAACCCTCCTGGGATGCAGATAAGGGCAGGTGTAGAATTACAGCAAAGTCCCTGAACTGGATGCAAGTTTCGCAAATCTATGTCATATACAAGCTGCTTATCATGTTCCTTGGAGCACTTCTTAGAGCTGAAGCAAGAGAAATGCAGGGTGAGAACTGCGGGTAGACAGTGTCCCTCAACGAGGAGGGGAAGGAAGGAAGCGCAGATAGAGCAGCGGGAAAGGCCTTGCAGGTGGCCCACCCGGATTCAATCCCCGGCAATCAATATGGTCCCTGAGCACCTCCTGGAGTGATCCCTGAGTATTTAGCACCACCATGCATGGTGCAGACATCAAAAAAAGAAAAACAGAAAAAGAGAAAGAAAAGAGAAAGGGTGGATGATAACCACAAGCGTAGGAGACATGAAATGAAGTGGCATGTCACTGGAGCTGAAAAGTCAGGAGCCTGGGGCAGCGGGAGGCCCAAACCCTGGTCAGTGCTTCATGGGCAAAACTTCATCTTAGTAGGGGCTGGAGAGATAGCACAGCAGACAGGGCGCTTGCCCTGCATGTAGCCCACCTGGGTTTGGTTTTGGTACCCTGCACACTGCCAGGAGTAATTCCTGAGAGCATAGCCAGGAGTAAGTGCTGACTACCACTGGGTGTGGCCCCTCCAAAAAAACCAAACAAAAAAAAACAAAAACAAAAACAAAAAAAAGTGTTCAGTCTTAGCGAGACAAAGAGATTTAGGGTTATGTGAGATTTTTTTCTGTGACTTTTTTTCCCCTGGATTTTGCAAAATCAGATGCTAGCTCTCTGAAGACTTGCCAATCTGTTTTCTTTTGATTATATATATATATATATATAACATATATATGTTAAAGCAAGCATTTGTTTATAAAAGAAAAGGAGGAGGTAGTAAATATACCCCTGCGGGTATAGGGAATGGGGGTCCACTCAGAATGGTTTCTTTCTTCTAGTTTTGAAGGGCACACCTGGTGGTGCTTACTCCTGGCTTACCTCAGGGATCATATCTGATGTGCTTGGGGGATCATATGGGATGCTGGGATGGAACCTGAGTTTGCCGCATGCAAGGCAATTGTCCTACCCACTGTACTATCATCTTGGCCCCCAGAATGGTTTCCTTTTTAATGAAAGATCCTCTGGATCCTATGCCACAGGAAATGGAATGTCTTCTGTGCTGGAGGATCACACCAGACATCTTACCCTTGGAGATTCCTTGAAAGGCTCGCTGTAGAGGCTGCGTATTCTCCTGCGATCGATGACCTTATTATCAGCTGGTGTCGGCTTATTGGCTTCCCCTTTGAACTGGGCGCTGTAGCTGGTCTCGTGAAACATCTTATCCCCCGGGGGCCGGTACTGGGACCTGGCCTTGATGGGCTTCACAGGCTTGATGTCGGTCCATGCTCTGAATTCATTCCTGTGAAGGACAGAAAGCACACGTGAGCCAGAGTCCATGGGGGCACCAGGGGGCTTGGGCACAGGGCCACGCCTGTAGCACTCATCAGGTTGGAGAAGGCATCAGCACCGCTGTTATCCGAGATAAGTGTAAATCCTCCTTCTGGCACAGGCAATTCTTGTCTTTGGACCTCAATTCCCCAAGATCTAAAATAACCATATGACCCAGGAATACCACTTCTTGGCATCTATCTCCCAAATACAAAAACATTAATTTGAAAGGATATGTGCATACCTATGCTCATCACTTAGAACAATAGCCAAGATAAGAAAACAACCCAAACGGCCTATTAAGGGTGAATGGATCAATAAGTTGTTTTACGTATACACAATGAAGTGCTAAGAAAAAGGAAAGTCATGTACTTTACAGAGACATAGATGGAAGTAGATGATTCCATGCTGAGTGAAGAATGAAAGGGATAGATGCAGAGTGATCTCACTCATATGCAGGACTAAAAGTTACACAGCTACCAGGGCTGAAGAGAAAGTATAATGAGGAGGGTGCTTGCCCTGCATGTGGCCGATCCAGGTTCAATCTGTGGCATCACATATGGTTCTCAGAGCACCACCAAGTATGATTCCTGAGTGCAGAGCCAGGAGTAAAACTCTGAGCATGGCCAGGTGTGGCCCCCAAACCAAAACACAAACAAAAACGAAGATTCACAGCTAGGTAGTGACAAAGGTTCAAAGGCAGCAACAGAATAGGAAATCTAGTCCATATAACCAAGTCGGGGGTGGGGGGTGGCCAATGATGTCCTTAGGAAGGGGAGTGGGTACACTGGTGACAGCTGCGGTGTTGGAATTGTGTGTATGACACACCATTATTAATAGCATTGTAAACCACAGAAACTCAATGATTTTTTTTTCTTAATTAGCCTGAGAGGCCTGAGAGTAGCCTTATATGTGGTTGATCTGTGTTCAATCCTCAACTCCATATATGGTCCCCAAAGTGCCAGGAGTGATCTCTGAGCACAGAAACAGGAGTGAGCCCTGAGCACAGTGGGTGTGAAACCACCACCACCACCACCACCACCACCATCATCATCATCATCATCATGATAATAATAAATGAGTCTAAGGGTAAATCTAAAACATCATCCACTTTATAGCTTTCATATATATAATTGTACGTCTGTTGTGTGCAAAGTCAGGGTGGAGGGGGCCAGTGAGATCATGTGTTGGGCCTTCTGGTATCCTGGGGCCTGTGGGCACAGGCACTGTCCTTTTATCACTCAGGCAGACCCCCTTTATCATCAGGAATCCTTAAGGGAAATTCATTCCTTTGACAGCAGGTGGCTTACTGTGCCTATTGCTAGAATATTCACTATCTTAATCTCCTTAAATGAAAATCTATGAAATGACTAGATGCCTGTGGAGCCTTAAATAAACACCGTGTACTGCTGTCGCAGTAGGACATGTTGGGGGGCTACATGGGTGACGGAGAGTGTTCATGAGTCTTGGTGTGAATGGCTACCAGTGCTGACCCTTCAACCCCCCAGTGACCCCCTCATCTGCTACATTTTTATGTATTTTGGGAGCCAGTAGATGAGTTTTCTCATTTACAGCAATGTCATGGTTTCTAGCCAGTTGATTCTCTTACTGAGACAGAATGTAGATGGCTGACAAGCTTCAGAACAGGGTCCATGTACAGAGCTGTTGTGGAAGGGGTCACCCAGTTTGCAAAGCGGGGCATCCCGTGTCTGCACCCTGTGGTTACTGAGGTCTTTGATGGTTGTGCTGAGGGTGGGATCACGAGAAGTCATGCGGTGGGGGAAGAAGGGTCATGAACATCTATGGAGTGTGGTCCTTCCAAGGCTGGCTTTCAGCAGGAGCTCCTGGGGCCCCCAGGAGATGGACACGCAGGCTTGAGCATAGCTATTCTTATTCACTGTGATTGAGCCTCTTCCCTCTCTCAGACTTTGTTTCTTCCCCACAATTGCACATACTTCCAGAAGACCCAGCAGCCATGCCAAGTTAACTGCCCGGTTAACTACACAGTTAAATATTCTGGGTATTTTCTGGGAATTTCTGGAGTGCGTGTCCACATTTGTGGACACATGACATGTTTAAACTCTACAACACTGACATCCCAGCAGGAGCACACCAGATCAGATGAGATGTAATGCAGACGCCAACCAATGTTGACTAACAAAAACATTAACACAGAAGGATTGCAGCAACAGCTCAGTAAAACCCCCATACAAGGACTCAATGTTCCCATGGTAAGAAGCAACAATTTTCACAAATTTTCTTTTATGGAAATAATTTTTTTATCATTCTGTTAGCCAATTAATGGTAACAAGCAATATAAAAATACACTATTATGGGCCTGCTATGAGGGCAGGCTGAAGGGATTGTTGGGAAAATGGAGACAATGGTGGAGGGAAGGTGACAGGGGTGGAGGAATCAGTGTTGGAATAGTGAATGCCTGTAACAAATCATCATGAACAACTTTGTAACCCATAGTGTTTAAATAAAATAGAAAAAACCGCTTTGTTTCCTCATATAACAGAATTAGAGGCTTTCTTTGTTCCATTGTACCATTGGGTATCTTTATCTGAAGATAAAGTGTGATGGTGCAGATTGTGGGTCTGAGGCAGCCCTGTGCCTTGCAAGTTTTTTTTTTATTTGTTTGTTTTTTTTATAGCCCTGTGATTTACCAAGTTGTTCATAATACAGTTGTTTCAGGTATTCAGGGTTGCAAGACCAATTCCACCAGCAGTGTTCCCTTCCCTCCACCAATGTCCTCAGTTTCCCACACACCACTTCAGCTTGTCCCCTTGCAGGCACAAAGTTACTTCATATTTGTTATGACAGAAAAAGCAAATGGAATAATCAAATCTTACATCATAAGAGTCAACTTGTGACCATTGCACAAAGTTCCTATGCAACTTTCCAGTTAGATTTTTTGTGATCCTATTGGGCTTACGGTACTATGAAATTTTTGAGGTGTCCAGGAGCTATAGAACTAGAACAATTTGGTGGCTTTGCAGTTTGATAAGGTTCAGTTATGGAGCAAGGCTGTTTCGGTGGTGAGAGTGTCAGGTGTGGTTGCAGAGTGCTCTGTCTTTAGGTAGAGAGGGGAAACTGCCCAACCCCATTCTCAGAAGGTCCCAGAACTCTTGGTCCAGCCCTGTCTGCCTGGGACAACTTAGCAGTCCCATGTTCTTTTGGAGACGTGAGCAAGTTACTGGCCCTGTTTTACTCCCAGTGGGAGCTTACTGGGTGCTTCTGTCTGATTTTCCTCGTCTTGCAATATTTAAAATTTCTCATTATTCTATCTGATTTGATGATGATATGTGATGTTGTAATTGTCACTACTTGGGCTTCTACTCCATGCCCAGGCAACACAGTAAACTCACCACATGAATGCTGTGTGTGTTCTCACTGGGATGGCTCTTCCCTGTGTCTTGCCCTCTCCTCAAGACTCTGTTCCCTGAGTTACCACAACATTTAAATTAGGCTCATCAACTACAAAGAACTCTGATTGTTTGGAAGAGTCTCAGGTCTCTCACATTAAACTAGCACTGTAGCACTGTAGCACTGTTCTCCCGTTGTTCATCGGTTTGCTTGAGCGGGCCCAGTAACGTCTCCATTGTGAGACTTCTTGTTACTATGTTTGGCATATCAAATATGTCATGGGTAGCTTGCCAGGCTTTGCTGTGTGGGCAAGATATTCTTGGTAGCTTGCTGGGCTCTCCGAGAGGGGTGGAGGAATCAAACCTGGGTTGGCTGGGTTGACCACGTGCAAGGCAAACACCCTACCCGCTGTGCTATCGCTCCAGCCCACACATTAAACTAAAAGCCAGAAATAGTAATGCTTAGAGAGGGAGGTGTATTGAAAGTCAAGACTGATCAAATCAGGGTGCAGTGCCGCTAGCAGGTAAACTTGTACCCATACGGTAGGTGCATCAGCAGCCTGATGGTGCCTTCAGGCTTCCTGATACCCCAAAATTGCTGCTATGCCTCTGGCTGGACCCCAACAACTAGGGACCAAGTTTCCTGAGAAATGATGAAAAGTTAGGTATGTGGGAGCCACACCCACAAACCACCTCTGGCTCAGCTACACAAGCTTATTTATTGGCCTTGCTTCAGAGACCCATAGATAAATCTTGAAAGAGATCAAAATCCACAATTAATCTCGCACCCATGCAAAGCTGAACAGACCCAGATAAATCAGAGGGTAGGGGAAGGGTTAGCCTGGTGCCCACCCAAGCAGAGCCTTCAGCAGTCGCTTGCTCCCACAAACCAAAATCACCACCATGCCAACAGATGGACTCACCATCTTGGGACAGATCACAGTAAAATATAATCTGCTGAAAATTTGGGTTTAGGGGTTTGTGACTGAAATCTCCAGGCTTTGTCAGGGTTGGGATGAGCTATCTTCCCCTAACTCCCTGTACTTCCAGAAGCTCTGGCAGACATATCCACACCCCAAAGCTGTCACTCTGTTAAAAACGTTACTCCAGCCTTACCTTCCCAATAAAAATACTGAACACCCTGAACAAACATGATGACCTCTTAGTACCTGTATTGCAAACCATAATGCACAAAAGGAGAGAGAAAGAAAGAAGAAAAGTGGGGGGAGGGGTGTTGGGCAATGTGGGGAGGGAAATTGGGGACATTGGTGGTGTGAAATGTACACAGGTGAAGGGATGGGGTTTTAGTCATATAATAATCTGATTATTATATGACCTAATTATAAAGGTAAAAGGTAAAGGCCCTCCCGTTGATCATCGATTTGCTCGAGCGGGCCCAGTAACATCTCCATTGGAGAC
>JAOXYA010000045.1:19848405-19860598 GCA_028565675.1 Sorex palustris | reverse complement strand
AGTGTGCCTGATCACCTCTGAGTGTGGACTCTGGGGGAAAGCCAATTAGCATGTATATACTCTGGATGCTAGTCATCTATTTTACATTATACGCCAATATGTATTAAGTTGATGGATTATGGGTCCTTTCTCTAAGCAAACTGCTCACATTGATATCATGTGACAGCTGTCATTTGTAAAGCCCAGGAGATGAGCCAGTCACCATGGTGTAAACCACTGTGATTTATGTAGCATGGCAGAAGAAAAGGGTTTGTAAATCAAATTACCATTGAAATAGAGCCCAACTTGGCTTCTGGGGCAATGTAAAGCTCATCTGTAGCAGTCATAGGGCATATGTAAAAACCAGGAGGAAAAGAAAATGAGGAAAGGAACATGAGACAATAGGGCTGGAGAAATCAGGATTATGATAAAACTATAAATTCTAAGCATTGTTCTTCGTATTGTTTTTTTGTATCTCCCTTTACCCAGAGTGCATTACCCTATTATTGGTTAATTTTTCTTCTCAAAAAAAAACTCATTAAATATCACATCAAATTTGTTGTGCACTGAAATTGTCCATTAAAGAAATCAATGTCTCATAATAATATTTATCCCCTTAATATTTCAAAATCCTCCTGATTACACAGCAAAAGGAAACAGCTGGTTCTCAAAGTCATGTGCATAATTAAATTTCATGGAAGACCAAATTTGAAAAACAAAATATCTTTGAGGTGCTCAGAGATTTTTCTTGACAGGTCAATGGAATTTTATTAGTTATTAAGAAACAATCATTCTCAGGGCTGGAGCAATAGTACACCTAGTAGGGTGCTTGCCTTGCATTATGTGGATTCAGGTTTGATACTCAGAACTCCATACAATCCCCTGAACACTGCCAGAAGTGATCCCTGAGCTTAGAGCCAGGAGTAAACCCTGGGTGTGGCCAAAACACTAAATAAAAATCATTCTCATAGACTACAAGAACACAGGTTGTCCCAGTCAATGCTGACCTTTGCCATATGCATGTAATTCATCTGTACGTCCTGACATGCTGACCACAGAACTGAAGTGCTTGTCCAGGGCCAAGAGGCCCAATGGAGCAAAGGTATAGCCCCAAGTACTTGCATTGAGATAACTGAGATAGAGTGGATGGAGGTGAGGATAGCTCATTCCTCCCTGTGGGACATTTCTATCTACCTGACAGTAGTTGAATGGGAGTAGGAAGAGGAAGAGACTGAGACTCTAGTTGGTGACACGAGGTCAACCTCAGGGTTCAAACGGAATGAAGTAGGCCAAGAAAGCCATGACAGAGCATGAAACCACACCTTGGCTTTCTCATGTGTATATGTCTCTGGTTTACTTGTTTCCTTTCTTTTTCTTTTTGACTGCCCCTTGGTGGGATCATAAACATTGACTATGCCACATCCTCATGACTATGAGTCAAGGAAAAAGATCAGAGTCCTTTGCCTGGCTCAGAACCTTAAATGGAAAATGATATGCTGGGCGGGGGGATGAGGGGGGTGGGGGACCAGTGTGATTGTGTATGTGTGTGTGTTTTCAGTGTGATTGCGTTAACAATAGATCGAGAGGGACCTGTCAAGTGGAAGGTATAATTCAGGAAGAAAAAGTCAGGTTCATTTCCCCCTTCCCATTGTGATATTCCTTCCAATGTTAAAACTTGGGAGGGGCACATTTCCCCTTCACAGGAGAAGGAATATCTAATGTAATAAGCCAATGTCACATTAAAAATTTATTCTTTAAAAATGGGAGAGAATGCCTATGCTATTTCAACCATGGCATTTAAGGGGTTGTTTGTTAGGATTATCAGAGAAGGACACCCATCTGACATGAAGATACATACAGGGTCTTGGCAAAAGCCACTAGCTCTGCAGTCATCCTGGCCACACCCTAAGCGGAGGAGACATTTAGCAATGGCAGCAATGAAGGTCCTCGGAAGTCACATTTTGGACACCCCAGCTCAATTAACCCTCATGCATATCTCCTTCCCCAAAGACCCCAACCACATTATTGGATACTCAGGGTCAACTATGATCTGTTAGCTAGTTGACTTAGGTTAAAATATAAGGGTAGGGCTGAAAACTAAGCATTCAGAGGACAGGGCAGCTAGGATAAATGAAAGGTGAGAGCATCTGGAGGGTGAGGCTACCGCAGAGGGAGAACTCTAAAAAGATGAAAGAAGAGTCAGAATGAAAAAGGAGGAAGAGGAAGAGGAAGAGGAGGAAAGGGAAGGGGGGGGATGGAAGAGGACAGTCTTTGTTTGAAGGCATCATTTACAAGAATTTGAAATGTGCAGAAAATAGGGTTCTTTCTGGCTAGGAAGGTTTCCTCACTAGAGAACGCACAGGGCAAGAGGATACTGGAAATGCATCAAGGGCCACAGAAGAGAGCTCGAAAAATATGTTGACTGTTTCATATTAAATCAATCAATGAAGGAACAATTCCGTGAGCAATCTCTGACAAGCCTGTGAGCAATTCTGTAAATCAATCCCGTCTTACAGACCAGAACCTGAGCTCCGGAAGATCAGGAAACTCAGAGTAAAAAACAGAAGGTTTCCGGGCCCGACTCCAAAGCCAGAGGGGTATGGGCGGGGGAGGGGCGATCTCTCAGGGGCCTGCAGGGACTCCAGAAAGGGGTGTGGCGCTTGGCTGTCTCCCAGCAACTGGGAGTGGGGAGGAAAGAATGAAAAGCCTAAATGAACTGGGTCGGGGGGCGTGGGACTAGCGAAAGCGTTGGGAACACAAAAGGGCGTCTGGCATTCTTCCTGGGATGGCGGGGTTCTGCGGGAAGGCGCCCAGGCCTGCAGCAGCATCCAGGCTAATGGGGCCGGGGCATCCGGGCGGGCCGAACCGAACCCTAGTCGGCGAATCAGTGCTAAGGGAGCATCGGAGCTGGGGCGGCGCTGGGGAACAGGTGGCTGAAACGGGATAAACGAAGACCTGGGCAGGCAGGAAAGGAAAAGAGAGAGAGCAGAGAGGTCCGGGAGTTTGTCTGGGATGGGGCTGGGGAGTGGGGAGGCCTGGGCACTCTCCGGGCGGTGGAGGGGTGAGAGTGATGAGCCCTGTAGAGTGAACTGGGGAGAGAAGGGCGATACCCGGGTGCCGCGGGCCACGTCTCACCTGTAGGAGCTGCCGGCCGCCGTCGCCACCTCCTCGCGGATTTGCCTGTTGAGGGCGTCGGCCGCTGCGCGCCCCTTGCCGGTCTCGGGGGCCGGGGCTGGGGCCTGGGCCTGGACCTGAGCCTGAGCAGCGGGCAGCGGCGTCTGCTCTGGCCCCAGGCCCTCGGCCCGTCGCAACATCCAGGCGGGCCCGGCCTTCCTGCGCGTGTCGCGCTCGTCCCCGCCCGACGGCTTCCCCGCGGCCGCGGGGCCGCTCGATCCTCCCGGGGCCGCCTCCTGCTCAGGGGCGTCGGCGGCCGCGTGCACCGGCCAGCGCTCCTGGCTCTGCGGCCGGCGCCGGGGCGCCCCGAGCACCGGGGCCGCAGCCTGGGAGGCCGGGGGCATCTGCACGGGCTTGGGGATCCAGGGGTGGTCCCCGCGGCGCGGCAGCGGCCAGGCGCGAAAGTCCTTCTGGTACTGGGTCTCGCGCTCGAAGGGCGCGTCCGACGGCTGGTACTCGCTGCGCGGCCGGCAGCTGGGCTCGGGCCGCTGCACCTTCCAGGCGCGGTAGTCCTGCCGCATCACCGAATCCGCGGTGCCCGAGCTCGAACCGGAGCCGACGGCTGGGCCCGAGGCCAGGCCAGCGGCCGCCCCTCCCCGGCCGTAGGCGCCCGCGCCTTCGCGCTCCACGGCTGGCCCGGGCGCCGGCCCCGTTGCCCGGGCAACCGCATCCTGCTCGCCCTGGGCCGGCTGCGTCTCTATGGCGACCGTGCGCGCCGAGGGGGGCGCGGGCGCCGGTGGTGGTGGTTGCACCGGGGCACCGGGGTGCTCCGTGGCCTCCGAGTACTTGGTGAAAACCAGGGGCACGGCGATGTCCGCCTTGTCCAGTTGGTTCCAGAAGCGGGCGATGCAGCAGGCCCGCGTGATGCACGGCCACGCCATGATGCGCGCTGCAAGGCCGACCCTCCCGCTTTCTTTTGGTGGCTTCTGAAACAAGTCTGGACTCTTCCTTCGGGCCCCTGACCCCCAGCTGGCGAGTTCGTCCCCACCGCTTCCCCTTCCCGGATCGGCTAGGGCTACCTGGCGCTCCTGCAGTTGAGAGCCTCCGGGGAGGTCGGGCAGGCGAGTCTGTCCGGTCCTTCGATTACCCGCTGCAAAGGCCTCCGGGAACCGCCTGCAAAGGTCTGGGGAGTGCAGTCAGCTGCGGGCACTGCAGGGCGAGGGACGCGGCGTCCCCGGTCCGGAGCGAGGGCGTCGGGGACGCGCCCCTCCCTGTGGCTGCGGCCGAACCAGGCGACGAAGGTGCGGTGACCGCCGGCTTAAGCCATGGCGCAGAGGAAGGCCCGGGCAGGAATGTCCGCCGAAGGAGCTTTCGGATGTCCTTTCCGCGGGCGTCCACTGCAAGCTGGACCACCCAGCGGGGCTCAGAGGAGATCAGCTCTCGCCGAGACCGAGCATTGCTGCGGCCGCGGCTCTCAATGCTGCTGCAGCGCTGCCGCCGCCGTCTCTGCTGCAGGGACGCGGCCCCACCCTTTTCTGTCGTTCAACAGTAGGAGGGGGAAAAAAAATCCAGGAAAGATGCTGAGAGCAAGCGCGCTGCAGGGATGGGTGGGGGGGAAAATCACCTGCTGTCGTCAGCGCGCGCGGCTGCGAACTCGCCCTCTCCCCGCGCTCCGCAGCCGCAGCTCCTCCCTTCTCCGTCGCTAGGCGACAGCCTAATCTGGGTTGGGTGGGTTCAAGTCCCAGGCCGGCAGAGGCAGATGTGTTTACGCTGATTGCTTCCCGTCCCAAATCTCAGGTCAATCACGGGGTGGAGAGGAGGATATATATTTCATATCACACACACATATACATATATATAAATATATGTATAATTAAACATTCCCCTTCACCCGGGGAAGTGTCTGTCTCAGAATAGATGCTTTTTAAAAGGACCGGAGAGCAATTATCTTGCCCAGGTAAGGCCTTCAGTTCAATTCCTGACACCATGAAAAAGGAAAACAAACTAAGTCTTGTTCTAAAATCACTTACCACCACATCTGCCATGGAGCATCACCCTTAAACGTATAGACAGTCCAAACAAGCAGTTAATAGGTGAAGCTCCCCAATCAGGCCAGCCCCTTAGACACCTTCTCTGAGTACTTCTTGGTCTCCTAATGTTTTTTCATCTTCTGGACTGCCTTCTGCTCCCTGCCTTTAGCTGTATGCCCTGACCTTCAACTCTAATTCTCTGCCATAAGATGGAGTTTTCAGAATCGTGTCAGCCAGGGGCTTTGGTGTTTCTAGGGAAGAAAGTTGCTTATGCATTTATACTGGAATTATTGTGAATGGTCTCTTTCATTCTTTTTAACCTCAGGATCAAACAGGATAAAAAAGACAGCTAGGATCAAGTCAATTATCTGCTGAATTTCCTCCTACTTGGCTCTTTGCTTCTTGGTGATTTAAGTTCCACAAACAAAAACGATTCCTGGCACTCTTTCCCAGTGATCAGAAGATACAATTGTATAAACAACACAATCTGGTTTGACCCATCCTCCTCTCTGTTTTACAGAACACCCTGAGATTTGAAGTCTTTCCAAGAAGATTTCAACAGGTGTCTTTTTTTTTTTAAGGGATTAACAATTAGAAGAGTCAAGGAGACTTTTCCATTCTTTCCTGTAAGTCTAGATTCCTGGTTCCCATTTGTACTTCAGAGAGATTCTAACTTTAAACTGGAGGCTGTGGTACGGGAGGACTAGGAGAAAGACACACCAATAAACAGCAGACAGTATGGTGGGAACAACAGGTCCATTTACACAGAGCTCAGTGACTAAGGAGACATGGGCAGGGGCTCTGCTAGTGGAAGAAGAAGTACATCAGGAACATCACTACAAGTAGCACCTACCACTTCCAAACCAATCTGCACCCTCCTTGAGTCACCAATGCCCCCCTGGGGACAAAGAAGTCCAAGTGATTATCTGCTACAGGTCTGATCAGCACAGCCTTCATTTGAAGGATAATCATGACTCATAAATGAAGATCAAGTGGCCATTCGGGTCCTACTTTCAGTCCTGGTAATTCAGATGGGGTTAGTCTTAATCAACTTTCAGGTGTGACCTACATATTTGCCAGGGCACTATATCCCCCTGACAAGGTAACCAGTGATGAGCCTGTGATTCATGTTGGGTGGATTAAAGGAAATGCTAGACTTTAGCTGGAAGTGTTTGTAAGAGTCACTGCTTTTTTTTTTTCCATTTTTTTACCGGAAAGGCTAAAATGAGAGACTATGAGGCTAATGTTGTTAGAGACCAAAAGAGATGTTTGATGATGTCAGTGAAAGACATTTGTTTGATCATTTGTTTGATCCCCAAAGACCATTTTTCTTTTACTAATAGAAGCCTGCAGCTTTTATTTTGGCTGGGTGGTGAGGTGGGGTGGGGTGGTGAGGCATGGAATGAAACTCAGGGGAGCTCATGGGATACTCCTGACTCTGTACCAGGGTCCCAGTAGTTCTTACCAGTGTGGAGGATTAAACTTAGGCCCTGGACTCCTGATTGCAAAGCATGTGCTAGACTAGCTAGCTCACCAGCCCTAAATTGCACTCCTTCCTTCCTTCTTTCCTTCCTTCCTTCCTTCCTTCCTTCCTTCCTTCCTTCCTTCCTTCCTTTCCTTCTCTCCTCTTCCTCCTCTCCCTCTTTTTTTTATTGTACATGGTGGTTTTTATTTTTTAAAAAAAATATGGAATGCTTCACGAATTTGCGTGTCATCCTTGTGCAGGGGCCATGCGAATCTTCTCTGTATCATTCCAATTTTAATATATGTGCTGCCAAAGTGAGCACTCCTCTCCTTTTCATTCTTTTTCTTTCTTCCTTTTCTTCCTTTCTCTTTCTTTTCCTTTCTTTCCATTTGTTTCTCTTTCTCTCTCTTCATCCTCCCTTTTTCTTCCTTCCTTCCTTCCTTCCTTCCTTCCTTCCTTCCTTCCTTCCTTCCTTCCTTCCCTTCTTTCTTTCTTATCTTCCCTCACTTTAGTGGGCTTTTGGACATCCAATCAGAATTTAAATTTCCCAACCTTCCTCACAACAAGAGTAACCTATATTCTTCCAGGTCATCTCCTTGAAAGACCTTGTGTTCAGTTTCATCTTTGTTCTTTTTTTCAATTTTATTTTTATAAAAGTAGTTCACAATAGTTCATTACAGACAATATTCAAACACCAATCCCACCACCAAGCACCTTCCCACCACAATAAAAGGGAAGTATGTGAAGGTTGTTGTATTTAATTTTGGATCCATTTAAGCCCGTAGATAAGAGAATACAAGCAAGTATGTTAAAACCAAACAAATGTGTGCTACTTTTGATAAGTAAGTCAGATAGAGTGTCACGGCCACAGGCTCCAGGAAATTCTGTGGTGCTCACTTCTGGGAGCTTTAGTTTATAGTCTCTGGGTCTTGGCAGTTGATGAGATTACATGGCACCAGAGGCATCATGTAGTGGGTGTGACTGCCAAGCTACTGGAAAACTGGGACCCAGGGGGAGGAAGCCCAGTCCCGATCTGAGCAAACTTGGAGATCGCAGTCATGGGTTCCCACATACCTGGGTTTTTCTGCTGGCCCCCTCTTGGGTGAGGCTCATGTGAGCCTGTGGAGAGTGGCCTTGAGCATGGTAGCGGTTGGTTTCTGGAGGTTTTCGGTTGCCAGGGTTCTGCTTGGAGCAGGGAGGGAAACTCAACCTGCCCCCCTCCGAGGTGCCCTGGTGAAGAAAGCATGGCTCAGGGTCAGGACATTCTGTGCTTCTCTTTTCTGGGAGCTTTAGTTTATAGTCTCTGGGTCTTGGCTGTCATCTTTGTTTTTTCAAAAGAGTAGTGTGTGAGCATAGTAGTGGTGAGTTAGCATCTGGGTGATGAAGATGACAGTGATAGATGGCTGAGAATTGTCTGGTGCCAGGATTAAGCTCTCGAAGGAGAAGGTAAAAGAACAAGAGGAAGGAACCCAATATTGCATAGTCTAACAGGATGGCACTACTTGGCAGCATCGGAACACCTTCCTGTTTCCCAACTCATGTGAAAAAAAAAAAGATATTTTTTCTCTTGCTTTTGAATTACTGATTTTGAGTGTCTCTGTTTAGTATTTTAATTATTACAGCTTACGGATCTGGTCATACTTGAACTAACTTGAAAATAGCAAGGAACTGAAATACTGGAAAATTGGGCTGGAGCAATAGTACAGTGGGTAGGGTGTTTGTCTTACATGCAGCCAAACTGGGTTCGATCCCTGGCATCCCATATGTTCCCCCAAGCACCACCAGAAGTAATTCCTAAATGCATTGCTGGGTGTGACCACTGAACATTGTCCAGTATGACCCAAAAAAGCCCCCCAAAAAAGAAAAAAAAGGGAAAATTATGTCATGTAAATTGAGAGGAGTGATTAGAATCAAGATATTCTAAACCCTTGTTTGTGAAGAGAGATAGTGATTGAATTGTTATCTATCTAAACATGCATGAGGCCCTGAGTTGTTTGATCTCCAGCCCATACACACATACATACACACACACACACACCACATACATACAAGCACACACACACACAACCCAATCTATCTTGAGGGGGACCAGGAGATTGCCTTAGCAAATGTGAGATCCTGAGTCTGACCCTTAGTGCCACCTGCATGTGCCAAAAGCAATTCTGACAACTCTGTTGTCTATAACGCCTAGAGAATACCACACCTGAAATGATGTGGGAACATCAATGATGTGTGAACATCCAATGCTGCCAAGCAGTGCCATTCTGGCCAGTCCAACTCCCAGCAAAGACATGTGTGAGTCCTGCAAGCACTGGTAACCAGAATGTGCATGAGTGCCACACTGAGAGTGTGCAGCACCCATGGGCATGTGCGGAGACTGTGACTAGAGGACTCCAAACCTCGTGAACACCCCAGCCAGTGTGAGAGGATCACAGTGCTCTCTGTGAGCCCTACCCCCTGCAAGCACAGAAGATGGAACGTGAGCGCATTATGGCAGGCAGGCATGTGACCAGCACAGAGCAGCCATTCGGGAGGGAAGGGAGAAGTGGAGTGGGAGTTTCTTTCACCAAAGAATTTTTTAATGCACACTGGAAGAAAGGAAAGAACTTAGAAATATAGGCATGTAGAAAACTACTAAATCTGGAAATGGGATAAAAAATAACCACATACAAAATACGACAAAGAGCAAACACAACAGAAGGTAGTAGAAATGTTTCCAAATATAGTAGTGATTGGGGAAAATGTATATGGTGGAAATGTTCTAATTAAAAGACAGAGGATACAGATTAGGTTTAAACACAAACTCCAATTCTACATTGTTTGCAAGAGACATACTTAATATAATGATAGGCTGGAGAAATAGTACAGCTGGTAGGGCATTTGTCTTGCATGCAGAAGATATGAGCTCAATCCCTGGGTATCCCAGATGGTCCCCCAAGAACTGTAAGAAGTAATTCTTGAGTGCAGAGCCAGGAATAATCCCTTAGCATTATTGGGTGTGATCCAAAACCCAAGGTAAATAAATAAATGAAAGAATAAAATAAAAAATGGCAAATATCTGGGGGAGGTGTGCTGAGGGGAAAGACAGCATTGGTCAATATTAATTAGTGAGACAGAGGGACACCATAGATATAGTCCATGGGCTAAGGCACCTACCTGGCATGACGCTGACCCCAGTTCGATTTCCAGCACACATGATCCCCTGAGCATGGCAGGATGCTGAACACCTGAGCACCTCCAGGACGAGCTGGGTGATCCCCAGCAAAACAGAGCCATATATTCAGACCCTTGAACTGAACCACTGGCCTGGTTGATGGGGTCCACCCATTACTCAAAAGCAAAACAAAACAGGGGTGCTTGTCTTGCATGTGGCTGACCTGAGTTTGAGTCCCCACACCCAATATGGTCCCCTGAGCCAGCCAGGACGCAGACCCTGGTTCAATCCTGGCAGGGTCTTATGGTCCATTGAGCACTGCCAGGAGTGACCTCTGAGTGCAGAGCAGGAGTAAGCCCTGAGAATTTTTGAGTATGGGCAAAGACAAAAACAGTCAATACATAAAAATAAAAGAAACAATTCACCATAAACTAAAAACAAACGCCCTACCCGCTGTGCTATCACTCCAGTCCTAGACCCACAAAATTTTAAGTTAAGTTCATTAAAGCATAATGATTTACAAAGTTATTCATAGTTGAGTGTTAGACAGACAATGTTCCATTACCAATTCTACTATAGTGTCAGCTTCCCTCCACCAGTGTTCCCAGGTTGTCTCCCCCACCCCATTCCAAACTGCATCTTTTTTTTTTAACATTTTATTTTATTTATTTTTTGCTTTTTGGGTCATACCTGGTGATTCACGTGGGTTACTCCTGGCTCTGCACTCAGGAATTACTCCTGGCGGTGCTTGGGGGACCATATGGGATGCTGGGAATCAAACCCGGGTTGGCCGCCTGCAAGGCAAACACCCTACCTGCTGTGCTATTGCTCCATCCCCCCAACCTGCATCTTGTCAAGAACCTTTTAAATTTTGGAAAAACGAAAAAAATTTTTTTTATAAATTGATAGATGTAATCAACTCTGTACCCTAAATCAGAAAATATACATTCTTTTCAAATTTAGTGGTGAATATAAAAACTGGCAATATTTGTTCACAAAATATTTTTCAACAAATATTCAGAGATGAAAGAAAATGAAAACATTGCATGTTGAAGTTTATGAGAGGCAGCTGAAAACAATATTCACAGAGAAATTTTTAGCCAAAGTACAAACTTCATTCAGAAACAAAAATTAAAAATACTCTAGTGATCATATCCAAGAAATCAGAAGCAGTACAGAGAAAACTCAAAGTAGAAGGGAAAAGCTTAGAAAATTAAGTATAGATCATATATTGAAGGGCCTCGCATGTTACTCAGAGATATAGCACTTACTTTGTGTGTGTGAGGGTCTGGATTTGATCCCTGTACCACAAAAATAAAGAAACCATATATTAGAGATGGTTCAAAACCCAAGTTTCCTTAAAACATCAGTCTTGAGACAGAGCAATTGTATAGTGAGTAGGGAACTTGCCTTGCTTGTGGCTCACCCTAGTTTCACCCCTGACACCCCATACAGTCCCCCAGAGTCCTACCAAAAGTGGTCCCTGAGTGCAAAGCCAGAAATAAGCCCTGAGCATTGCCGGATGTAGCACCAAAACAAAGAAACCAAAATCCATTAAAAACCCAAGCACATCTTTTTCTTTTTAATATGTTTTCATGTCTGATGCGAAGCTGGGTGACTGACCTCCCTTCTTTCTCTCTTTACAATGTTCCCAGTGATTTCACTTCTCAGCCCCAGGGACGGCCACGTGACATGCTCTGCCCAGTGAGGCCTAACAGATGGCTGCTGAGGGCGTCTGGGGAAACAGTGGCTCTTCCAATAACAGTACTTTGCCTTCTACTCCCTTCTTTCTGCTTCTCTTTTTAATTTTTGTCTGTAAATAAGACTAGGAGCTAGAGTGAGTCACTGCCCTTTGCCACCATGAGGTCACAAGCCTGAGAACAGAAGCTGCCAGCAGAGGGTTGTGGGGGGACAGGCAGGAAGAAGGGTGAGTATTAAAGACATGGTGGGGGGGGCTGCTATCTCTGGATTTTCTATTTTTGGCAATGATTTTTTTCTTGGCTGATTTTTAGAATTTAGTGTTTTGTTTGGATTGATTGATTGATTGATTGACTTACAGTGCTGGGGATGGAACCCAGGACTTCACACATGCAAGACAAGTACTCTACTCTGGATCACCTCCCCAGTCCAAGAATTCTTTTTGTGAGAAAAAAGAAATCCATTTTTAGTTAGGTCATTTTAATTGATAATAAGAAGGAACTAGGGTTTGTTTGTTTTTAGTTTTTATTTTTTCTGTATAAGCAGTCAATTCTTTAAGCATGAGTATTTACCTAGTTTATCCTTTCCTTGAAGATGAATAATGCTTCCTCTAGCATCTAATAAGGTGGGTTTTTTTTTTTCGCTTTTTAGGTCACACCTGGTGATGATGTACAGGGGGGTTACTCCTGGCTCTGCACTCAGGAATCACCCCTGGCGGTGCTCAGGGGACCATATGGGATGCTGGGAATCGAA
>JAOXYA010000045.1:19816420-19837720 GCA_028565675.1 Sorex palustris | reverse complement strand
GGGCCGATCCCCCCCTCCCCCCAGCTCCGTCCTCCCGCTCCCGCCTGTCAACGCGGAACTCCTCCGCCTGGAAGCCCCGTGCTCGGGGGCAGCAGGAAGGCTGAGGCGCGGCGGGGAGCGGCGTGACGCGCCGGCTGGCGAGGACCGCAGCCCCGGCCCGGGGGAGCGCTCGCGCGCGGGCCCCCTTCCTCACCTGGCAGCCCTTCTTGTGGTGAAAGCCCACCACCACGATGTGCAGGACCGGGCCCCGGGGGGCGCCGTCGCCGCCTCGCCCGGCCTTCTCCATGGGCGGCCGCTGAGGGCGGGCCGGCCAGACGGTGTCTTCAACCGCCGCGGCCGGCGGGGCGGACGGGCCGGCGAGCCCCAGGAGGACGGCGAGCAAGCGGACCTGAGGTGTCAGCTCGGGCGCTGCACGAGGGCCGCGCACCCACCGCTCCGCGCCGCCCCCCGCGGCCGGCCGGGTGGAAGCGTCCGCCCCGCCCCGCTCGTCGGGCCCGCCCCTTGTGAGGTTATAAAGTGGCGCGCTCCGGGCGGCGGGTACCGGGCCGCGTCCGAGGCTGCGCGCTGGGCTGCTGCTCGGGCTCGCCACGGGCCGGCCACCCCCTCGGGAAGCCGAGCCGTAGCCGCCCCGGAGCTCGGCGCGAAGCCCTGGCCTCGGCGGCCGGGGCATGGGCCAGGGGCGCGGGGGACGGTTTCCTGCAGGGTGGTGATTTGCAAGCGGCTTCAGCATGAAGACCCTCATAGCTGCCTACTCGGGGGTCCTGCGAGGTGAGCGGCGGGGCCCTGGCGAGGTGGGCAGCGAGGGCACCCCGAGTGGTCGGGGGACTGGGACCCGGCGGGCTGAGAGAGCCTTGCGGGAACCCTGCAAAAAACAAATGAAAAGGTGCTGGGGAAGGGCTGAGACGGGGGCTCCGGGGCTGCGGGCGTGTGTCCCGTAACCAAGGTCCCCTTATGAGGGTCGGGCCCTTCCTCTTCCTCGGGCAAGCTTGCCCGCCGCGGCCCCGGTGCGTCTGGGTCTGGATTCGGGAAAGAAATGGGTTTCCTAATCTCGGGCTTCCTGGCGGGGCGACCCAGGGTGGGATCGTCAGCTTTGGTGACCTCTGTGACATCACTTCTCTGCCCCCCGGCCCCGGCCCCCTCTCCCCGGCTTGTCCTCCTTCCTCGGAGCGAGGAGGGGGCTGATACCCCGCCCCAGCCAGCTCCGTAATTAGGGGGAGCCGAGAATTCCTCCCCGGCTCCCCCGCATCGCATCGCTGGGGCTCCTGGGGGTTCCCTCCCTGCTCCTCCCCAGGTGGAGCCGGCTCAGGGAGACTGGCTGGGGCAGAGTGACGAGGGTTTTGCAATCCCCTGAAACAGCCACCAGACGGGCAGCATGCCTGGCCGGGACAGGTGTGCCCGGGCGCGCTGTCCTCGCCCGGCGCCCGTCCTCCTCCTCCGCGGCTCTGCCCGGCGCTGTCTTAAACAGGGCGCGCAGGCAAGGTGGGACTCGGCGCTTCAGGCAAGGTGGGACCCAGCACCCCAGGGTCCTCCGCCGTCGGGGGGCGGCGTTGAGATTCAGCTCCGAAACTTTTCCCACGTGACAAGGAGCAGCCCCCCCCCCCTCCGCCCAGACAGTTGGAGAAAATGAGGCAGAAAGAAGCCTGATCCGGGTTTCTTTAATGCCCTCCCACGCTCGGGATTGAATTCAAATCTGGGGACCCTGGGACTGTCGTGACTGCTGTCCTACTGTCTAAGCAGAAGGCCCCCTCCTGCCAAGTCTTTGTTCTGCTTGCTAAACCTATCCACTGGGGAAAAGTTACTTAAGAAAAACTTAAGTAAACTCTCACCTCCTCCACCCACCTGCATTATGAAAATAAAACACACTAATGATTGGAACTTTCAAGAAAATAATGGAAGAGCAGGATGAAAAGAAAAAAGTGGCTGGCAAATCAGTGCCCCTCTCCCTGCCCCGAGAGAGCTTCCCATGGCCACATTTAGTACATATCTTGATAATTTTATCTGGGTCCAGTTCTCTGCCAGAAGGTTGAGGGCATGCCATAGGCATAGTTCTGAATCCTGTTTGTTTTTGTTTTTGCTTTTTGGGTCACACCCGGTGATGCACAGGGGTTACTCCTGGCTCTTCTCTCAGGAATTACTCCTGGCAGTGCTCGAGGGGAACCATATAGGATGCTGGGAATCCATCGGGGGTCAGCCGCGTACAAGGCAAACGCCCTACCCGCTGTGCTATCACTCCAGCCCCATAAATCCTGTTTTCTAGCTTGAAATTGTCAGTATCTCTTTCTCTTATCTCAAAATCACAGTGAATGAGGCTCTGGGTTGATCTCCAGCACCATATACGAGAAAATCGTTCCTTACAATATTCTCCAGACTGCAAGTGACCCACTGGAAGTACATGGAAGTTCAACTGTTTCCTGGGCATGAGCGTTGCTCCCTCCCTGGCTGTCGCTGTCACTCTTGGCTGCTCTTGATCCTCCGCTGCTGCTTACATTGCCCTGGGAGAGGAGCTAGCCGCTGCCACTGTCTCTGGCAAGTGGCCTGAGCTGCCCCTGCACCTGGCTGTCAGTGCTGGCAGACCCATCCCTCACTAAAGGGCTTGCTTTCACTGGGACATTAACAGGGAAGGGAAGAGATTGCCCAGACTCGTGCCTTTTTAAAATGCTCTTTTGGAGCCGGGGCAATACAGCAGGGAAGGTGTTTGCCTTGCATGCAGCCGATCCGAGTTTGATCCCCAGCCCCCTATATGATCCCCTGAGCACCATCAGGAGTAATTCCTGAGTGCAGAGCCAGTAGTAACCCCTGAGCATTGCTGGGTGTGGCCCCCAAACAAAAAATAAGTAAAATTAAAATATTCTCTTGAGACTGGAGCAATAATACAACAGGTAGGTGCTTGCCTTATATGCAGCCGACCCAGGTTCAATCCCCAGCATCCCATATGGTTCCTGAAGCACTGCCAGGAGTAATTCCTGAGTGCAGAGCCAGGAGTAACTCCTGAGTGTGTTCCCTCAAACTAAAACACACATACACACAATGTCTCCTGATAATGGGTGAGGGATATGCTCTGTGGTGGTCCTTCCTGAAGACCCCACTTCCCTTGAGCTGTGTTACAGGAGGAGCCCATCACCCTGGCCCTTGGGTTTTTTCCCTGGTGTCTGTCATTCAGCAGGACTGATGAGTTTTACCAAGTTGCTTGCTATTCTCCCAGAGCATTCCCCATGCTGCTCTCAGCGCTGAAACCTTTATTTATTCATTTTTCTTAATTGTCTGCATGGAATTCCATCATGGGATGGAGCAAGGCTTGCTCTAAAATGCAAACTAGTCACATTGGCACTCCGGGTTTGCTTTGTGAAAGACTGGGAGGGGCAGGGGAGGGTGCTGAAGAAAATTTCATGTTATCTGGGCATCTCCATTAGACCTGCTTTCTACATCCTTGGTGTTTGAAGACACTCCCCAGTGGCCTGGTTTGCCGCTGCGGGGAGGTGGTGAGTGCCCTGTCAGTGGCAGTGTGTTCGAGGAGAAACCATGGATTCTGCACAGGGAAGCCCAGGGAAGGGTGAGAGACTGAAACAGATGCCTTGGTGTTTGGTTTCTCGGTTTCTCGGCCAGAAGCAAGCGAAGCCTAGCCTTGGGGAGCAGGGGGAGGGTTGCTCTGGGGCGAGGGTGGGGGGAATGGTTGGGGGGGGTCTGTGTTGGAGTCTCTCCTCTCTCAGGAAAATCCTGCCCCAGGCACAAAGGCCGGGTCGTGTTTGTGCTCCTGCCTTGCGCCTGGTCAGGTGCCCTGTGAGCAAAGGCTGAGTTGCCCGTGTCTGCGTGGGGCCCCGCGCAGGTGGGCCACTGCACCATGGACAGGATTTGGAGAGATGGCGGGGCAGGCTGGGGAAAGAGGAATCCTTCTAACCGCTGCTGAGGACTGCAATGGGCTGGACATTGGAGGCGATGGGTCTCCCCATCAGTGGTGTGGTGGGGTGTTCACGGCCGGGGTGAGACTCGAGACTAGGCTCTTGGGGGTAACTCTGGGGCTGAGGACTCAGCTGACCCAGCCCTAGATAAGAGCATGAGGCTGTGACTCTCACCTTGCCCTTCCTCCCACCCCACCCCCATTCTCTGTAGGGTGCCCCCTGCCCTACACCACTCGCCAACAGCACAGGGACCACTTTGGGGCAACCCTGCTTCTGACCGTGCTTCTGGACAGAGCAGGAAGGGCCAAGAAGGATGTTTTATTAGTGATTGAGTGACTCAGTGGCTAGTGTGGAAATTCTGCCCCACCCCCGATTTCAGTGGTGAGGGTTTGAGTCATAAAATCATAGTTATCAGTTAGCACTGGATGGGGCCCAGCCCTCACCCCGCAGTGGGAGTGTTGGGGGACAGGGCTGCAGGGCTATGGAGGCCAGGGACCCTGCTCTGGTTCAGTCCTGGGAGGGGAGCAGGGGAGTGAGGTGATAGGTATGGGCAGGTGGGCGGTGGAGGGGCTGTCTTCTCAGGCACTGCCCATGTCCTTGATGCTCAGCGGGACCCGTGGGGTCATCTCAGTCCCCATGCGGGTGTCACATAACCCCTTCCCAGACTTTTTAAAGGATGTCCCCCACCTTGTCCTAGGGCCGTGGTTGCCAGTGACAGTGGGTGCTGCTCTTCAAACTTAGGTCCTCCGAGATACAACCTGCGCCAGCAGCCCCAGGGCCTCCCACCGCCTCTGCTGGGACGACGGGCCTTGCTGTGCCTGAGCATTGCCAGCCCTGCCCTTGTCGTGCCTCAGTGTGTAAGAACTGTGCAGTGCAGGGTCCCCCCCCCGCCCCGATCCCTCGGCCCCGCGCCTTGCTTGGGCTCTCATTCAGAGGTGCCCCTTCATTTCTGCTTGCTTGCTTTCTTTCTTTCTTTCTTTCTTTCTTTCTTTCTTTCTTTCTTTCTTTCTCTCTGCATTCAGGGATCACTCCTGGTGGGCTCAGAGGACCCTGGGGGGATGATGGGGATCGAACCTGGGTCAGCCGCATACAAGGCAAGCTCCCTCCCTGCTGTGCAGTCTCACCCAGCCCCTCAGTAAATATTTGTTGAATCATTAATGGACCTCAGCCCACAGAGAGCTGCCTGTTCCTCTTGGCAGGAAGCCTGCTTCCAGCCCATGGTTACCTTTTTGTTCTTCTGGGGGACCTCCGTGTATACCTGTGCCAGGGGCTGGTGCCATTGGCTGTCCGCTTTCTGGAGATACCCTGGTGTCAGGAGGAGTTGGCTCCAGGGCCTGGATGGGATGGGGCTGGGGCGGCTCTTGGGGCTGTCCCTGTTGCTTCTAGGGCAGAGGTCCTGAAGCCATGACTCAGGGGGCTTCTAGGGAAGGGGAGACACTGCTCCTCCCTGTGGAAACCAACAACGGGGGGCGGGGGGCAGGCGGAGTCCTTGCAAGTACAAAGTTTCTTGTCAGTGAACTCGGCATGCTCACTCTTGTCCTCACCCCCCAGACAAGATGGGTCAGGCCGTGGACCTCCCTCCTGTGTGGTGCCCCCAGCCCCATGAGCCTAGCTGCTGGCTTTGGGGGAGGGAGGGAATCCAGGGATGGGGGTCTGCAAGCTGGCAGGGCAGAGTGGGCCTCCTGACATTGGGGAAGCGTCGGGGAACTGTGGTGGCCTGGGGTGAGGGGTTCTGGAGAGCTGGCCACTCAGGCGGGACCTGGAGAGACGAGCAGGTGTTAGCCAGGCCATGGTCAGTGCTTCGGGGCCTGAGACGCAGGCCCAGGGCCTCTGGCTGCAGGGCTGCACTGAGAGATAGGAGTGGGGCTTGGGACCCCCTCGAGAGCATGGCCTTGTGACTCCTGGGCCCCTGGGTATGGGAGGTCTCAGCACCTGACCTTCAGTCTTCCCAGGCCGAGACACGTGACACCTAGCTGCAGACTCTTAGGGAACCCAGGGCAGCTGTGGGGCTTCTGCGTGTCCTCAGGGCTCCCAGGAGCAGCCCCGGCTGGGGACCAAGAGTTGACCCTGGGTCTGCTCCTAGTCCTGGGCCCCCGAGGGGCTGCCCCACTGGAGGAGATGCCAGACTAGGCTTCCGTGGCTTCAGGTGTGTATGTGTTTGTGTATGTGTCAGTGTTTGTGGCACTGCCTGCCCCGAGGGACCATGGCCTCGGGGAGAGGGCCCCTGGCTCTCACGTGCATGCGGGGAGGCCTATTTTGAGGACTCTGTGATGACAAGCCTGGAAGCTGGTGTGTTGCCGTGGCGACGCTTCCCACTTCGGCGCTATTTTTGACCGTATCAGAGGTGGAGGTGGGGGGAAGTGCAGCCCCACCAGGGGCCTGGGGGCGGCTCCAGAATATCAGGAACTTGGCGTCCTGCGAGCCCCCCCACTTCCTGCTCCGTGCCATCCCAGGGGAGGGTGAGTTTTTACCAACTTGCTGGAAACCCAAGCCGTAAACATTCAGGCGTTTGTCCCTTTAGGAACATCCTGTACGGATAAAAGTTCATCAAAGGGCAGTGCTTGGGGTTGGGGGTCTCGGGCAGTCAGCTCTAACCTGAAGCCCCTAACGGGGTCCCCCTCACCCCGACCAGCCGCGGTCATTTGGGGCCCCTGAGCGTCCTGCCAGGTCGAGCGTCTGGAGCCTGACCCTCCCGTCACACCCACCCTAGAGGCTTGGCCTCATCCTGACGCCTCATGTGCCAATGGCCCTGCCTTCAGGACTCCGAGTTTGCCAAACTGAACCCATCAAGGGGCAATTGTTGAGTCTTCAGCAGAGACCTCCCCGGCTCTTGGGCCCGGTGAATGGCTGGCCCGTGGCCGCGGCCCCTGGGCGCCATGAAGCTGGTGGAGGAAGTGGGGCAGTGCGTGGCCATCTTCCGGGTTCTCGGGAGGAGCTGGGCCGTGGCCTGCTTGGCCCTGTTTGGTGGCTCCTGCTCTGCTTTCTCACCCACCCCAACCCCCACCTGCCCTGCGCCCACCTTCCAGGCCTGCCAGCACCCCGTGCCTGGGTTCCCCTTTCCCCCGCTCCTTCAGCCTGGCCAGCCGTTCCTCTTCCCTGGGCTCGCTGACCCTGGCTTGCTGTAGGATGGTGGCCCCGTGTGCCGTTGCCAGGCCTCAAGGCTGGCTGGACACCGAGTCCCCAGGCCTCGCTCACCTTCTGGGCCCGTCTGCCCTGTACTAGCTGGTGGGCCGGAGGGACAAGCAGCGGGCGCCCAGTGGTGAGGTGGGTCCAGGCAGCCCGCCTGGTGGTCAGCGTCCTCGGAAGGCTTGTGGTGGAGTCGGTGCTCACGGTCCGACTCCAGCCTTCACCCCCTCATGCCGCTCCCTGCAGCTCCTGTCTTTAGTGCCTGAGCCTGCAGCTGGAGGAGCCCCTTCCTGACAGCTCAGCCCCCGCGGCCCCCTGTCTTGGTGCACTCAGCCAGCTGGCTTCACGCTGTTCCCCTCCAGGCCCTGCCTGCGTGTGTGAGTGTGTGTGTGTGTGTGTGTGTGTGTGTGTGGTGTGTATGTCTCCTCGGGGTCCCGGGACCCCATTATCGAACGCCAAGTGCCAGCTCTGGACTGGGAGCAGGACATGGTGCTGGCAAGCAGCTCTCTCCACCAGACTGAGAAAGGCCAAGGAAGGGGGCGAGTGGGGAGACGTGGGGCGTGGGGGAAGCTGCTCCCCCTGGCAGAGCGCCCAGGTCATCGCGGGGGCCAACACTGGGTACTAGGGTGGCGCTTGGAAAGAGGACACCGTCTGGCAGTGGGGAATGACGGGGTGGTGGCAGGAGCGGCCTCCCGCGTCTGCACGGACCTCACCGAGACTGGCAGACATGACCCACTCTTCACGCATGCAGGGGCTGCCCCTGAAGGGAGGTTGCTGGAGGAGAGCCCACCTCTGGCCTTGAGCAATGACGCCTCCCTGACCTAGCTCCCCAGAGCACCCTGGAGCCACCAGGGCTTGGGTCCAGGTATGGCAGTTTGGGGCCCCTGGACAGGAGTAGGGAGACACCTCACTCAAGGAGCCCCTAGCGCAGAGGGTCCCACATTTACCACTCAGGCTTTTTATTTGGGTGGGGGCCACACCTGGTGGTGCTCAAGGCTTACTCCTGGCTCTGTGCTCAGGGATCACACGTGAGTGGGTCAGGGGACCATATGGGGATCGAACCAGCAAATGCCCTGCTAGCTGGACTATCTTCCGTCCACCACTCAGGCTTTTTCCCCTACGAGAAAGCTGATACTCTCTTATGAATACCTCTCTCTCTCTCTCTCTCTTTCACTCTCTCTCCCTCTCTTCCTCTCTCCCTCTCTCTCTTCCTCTCTCTCTCTTCCTCTCTCTCTCTTCCTCTCTTCTTCTCTCTTTCCCTCTCTCCCTCTTCCTCTCTCCTTCTCTTCCTCTCTTTCTCTCCCTCTCTTCCTCTCTCTCTTCTCTCTCTCTCTCTCTCTCTCTCTCTCTCTCTCTCTCTCTCTCTCTCTCCACACACACACACACACACACACACACACACACACACACACACACTCATATTTCTCTAAGTAAATTTCTCTGAATAAAACTCTTCCCTTGGTGCCGGAGAAGCTGGTACAGCGGGTCAGGCGGGATTACGGCTAAGGAGTCCTCTGAATCCGGGAAGGGACTTTCAGGCTCTCCCGGCAGGCTGGGGACAGGGCCCAGGCTTGCATCCCACGGCGGCGGCCGACGCCAACCCTCGGCTTGAGGCGGGGCAGGGGCGGCTGTCCCCATTAAACTGGAGGGCGCTCGGAGGCGCGCTTGCCAATTACCCGGCCTTCACGCCGCCCTTGACTCTTTGCGAAGCTCCAGCCTAGACATTATCTCCGCGCGTTCTCCACGGCTGGGTGAGGTCGGAATGAGTGCCCTGCTCCACGCACATGGGGACGCGCAGGCTTGCTCAGGAAGTGACTCAGCTAGGCCGAGTCCCTGAGTGCCAGGGTCAGATGCCCCTTGCCCCCCAACCCGTGCCCGCACCCCTCCCTCCTCACGGGCCAGGAGGTGGGAGTGGGCTGACCCAGGGCCCTGACTTCCCATGCCGCCCAGCATCTCCCCAGGAGCCAAGGGGCCTTGTGGCCTTCTCTCCACCTCATCCCCCGAGCTCTGTTTCTTCCCAGTCTGGTTTTCCTCAGGACGCACATCCTTCTTCTGAGCAGGCAGCATGCCCCCCAAGGCCCCGGGCCCCCTGGGTGCTTCTTCGTCACCCAGTGATCTGTCCCCAGCTCAGCACTTCCTCAATGCTCCAGGCTTCAAGTTGGGGGATTTTTTGATGCGGTTTTGTTGTTGTTGTTCTTTTGGGGGTGCAGGGTTGCACCCAGGCATGCTCAGTACTACTACTGATTCTGTGCTCAGGGTTCACTCCCAGCGGTGCTTAGGAGGGCAGAGGTGCCAGTGATGCAACCTGGATCTCTTACCGTGCAAAGCATGTGCTCTGCCCATTGAGCTCTCTCTGTGGCCCCCAAATTAAGTTTTTGTCTTTTGTACCATACCTGGTGGTGCTACTCCCAGCTTCCAGCTTGGGTGGGGGTGGGAGGGGGTGCTCCCGGTGGTGCTTGGGTGGGGGCATGTGCTTTCAGAGAATCAACAAGGGTTGGCTGCATGCAAGGCAACTACCCAGCTCTGATTCCCTCCCACCCATTTAGGTTTTATTTGTTTGAGGGGGTCACATAATGCTATGCTCAGGGGTGCACTGGTTCTAAACTCAGGGAATCATGCCTGTCAAGACTCGGGGGACCCTGTGGGGTGCCATGGATTGAGCCTGGTTGGCTGCATGCAAGGCAGGTGCCCTGCCCACTGTACTATCGCTCTAGCCCATTGCTTTGTCTTGTTTTGTTTTGTTAAGGTGAAAAAATTTTATCTTTTGAGTCAGCTGCAGGACTCAGCCTTGTTGGCAGTATCAGAGCACTCTGGTCAGGAGTGCGTGGACGTGGACAGCCGCCTCGGCCCCGTTGCATCTATCTGGGGCACTTCTGCCCCAGAGCTGAGCCTCTTGGCTTGGGTAACCCCCAGGAAACACACCCGTGTTGCTGTCCTGGGTCTTGGGTCACTCAGCCGTCAGGGAGTCGCGGATGGCATCAGAAGGGTCACGCTTGTTTCTGAGTTCTGTGCCAAGGATGTCTGGGCCGCGGCAGTGCCAGTGTGTGGGGCTGGCGGGAGGGATGCCATGTGGGTCTCTGTGGCTCTGCATCCCTCCCCGTACCACCTTCCTGAATGTCCATGGCATGGCGTGAGCGTTGGCACCTCCGTCCCCATCTCCTGCAGAAAACCTTCGCTAATCACTCTGGCCCTTTCTGGCATCATCCTCCACTCCTGTCTCTGGTCAGCGGGGACCCCGGGTCCCACTCGGGCCTGTCTCTGCGGTGCCTTCTGAGTCTGGGTCTGGGCAGCTGCCCCCAGCATTCACTTCCCTCGGCTCTGCCTGCCAGGCCAGGGTGCTGCCCTGTCACCTTCCCTGGCACCTCCTTCCCTCTGTGCCCCCCATAGCACACAACCTGTGATCACTCCCAGCTCATCCTTTAACCCTCCCCCAAACTGTGTCATTCCCATTTTATTATTTTTTTTGTGTGTATGTTTTGTTTTTTGGGGGGGTCATACCGCAGTGATGCTCAGGGGTGATCCTCCTGGCTCTGCACTCAGGAATCACTCCTGGTGCTGCTTGGGGGACCATATGGGATGCCGGGGTTTGAACGCGGGTCGGCCTCGTGCAAGGCAAACACCCTCCCCGCTGTACTATCACTCCAGACCCTCGTTCCCGTTTTAATTACCTCACAGATCCCAGCTGAGTTTGGCAGGGGGGAGAGAGGTGGGCCCATCCCAGGCCTGGTGAGTCTGATTCTCACCCCAGCAGTGCTCTGATGCCGGAGGATGGTGGGGTCCCAGGGATCCAACCAGGGTTGGCCACTGTGTTGAGCCCTGCACGCTCTCTCCAGCACGCCCCCTCCCAGGGGTGCATTTCCATTAGTCCTTCCCGCCAACCTGCTGGAGACTCTGCCCCTCAGCCGCGTGCCAGGAGACCGGGGCGTGTTGTTGGTTTCGCCAGTCCCCGGTGTGGCCTTCCTGGTCCCTGTGCTATCAGATGTGAGGAGGAGGTGACCAGACACACCCGGGTGTGCCCTGGGACTGGGGGTGCCCCCCCACCTGCCAGCCCTGCAACAACTCAACTCACGGGGGCAGCTGGCAGAAGCTTGTCCTGCTTGTACGGCCAGTCTAGGAGGGCAGCGTCCTGCTGGACTCGGGTGGGACGGGGCGGCGCTGGCAGCCAGCCCTTCCCCCGGCCGTGTTCCCCAGGGTGTGTGTGGTGTGTGCAGTGTGTGGTGTGTGCCGCGTGTGCCGTGGGGAGCAGGCCTCGGGGCAGCGGTGAGGGTCTCCAAGCCCCACCCGGCCGTGTGCCCCGGCCCCTCCCTCCACCCTCACCTCCAGCTCAGCACGTCCCCTCTCTAGGCTTCCCCTGGCCTCAGTTTCCCTCACTGTCCCACGGGGTGGCTCGGGCTGAGAGACCCTGTGGGGGCAGTGGGACGGTGAGACCCTGTCCAGCTCCTGGCCACCTGGCCAGCAGCACCCTCTCTGCTACCCCGTGCCCAGGGCCGTGCGCCAGAAGAGTGGATAGGGAGGGACACTTGGCTGGGCTTCGTGGAACCTGTCACCTTCCTCTCCCGCCCGCGGACCCCATTAGAAAGACCTGTGGGTGGTGACTGTTCCTGTCCCCAAGCTTCCGGTCAGGCTGCCCCCTCCTGGGGCCTGCAGTCCATGGCTGCCCGGCGGGCTTGCCAGTTTTATGTCTCCACCTCTGCTGGCCGGGCAGAGGTATCAGCGGTAGCAGCCCCAGCCCCCCGGAAGTCACTGGCAGATAAAAACATTGGCTGAGGGGTGCAGGGGGTGGTGTGGGAGCCTGCAGGCAGGGGCCCAGCAGTGGGGCAGTGTGCCCAGCATGTGGGAAGGGCAGCAGTGTGGCTTTGCTGACATTGGCTTTCACACCAGCTTTGGCTGAACCAAAGATGGTCCAGAGATGCGGCCAGCCTGGGCTAGTAGCCACAGGGCGTGGGCAGGGGGTGCCCCACTGAACCCCCCTTTCCCTTCCGCCAGGGTTGCTGCTAGGGGGGTGAGCTGCCAGTGGTGCCCTCAGAGGGCTAATCCCCAAAGCAGAGTTCCTCTGAGGCCCAGGGCACAGCTGAGGGGGACAGAAGCCAAGGCCAGCTGTCACTTGACCTCCTGCGCACCTAGTCAGTGCCCAGCCCATCTCCTCCAGCCTCCTGAATTTAGTTGTGGGGAGAGGGGAAGGAGCTGGGGTGGGGGTGGGGCTGCAGGTTGGTTCAAGGCTCTACCTTGGGCCTGTCACCTCCCTGAGCCTTTCCAAAAATCATCTTTGTTTGGGGTTTTGTTTCGGTTTCTTCCCCCACCCCCCTCTTTTTTTTTTTTGGCTACACCTGGTGGTACTCAGGAATTACTCCTGGCTCTGTGCTCAGGGATCCCTCCTGGCGGTGCTCCGGGGACCATATGGGATGCCGAGGATTGAATCTAGGTTGCGGTGCGCAAGGCAAGCGTCCTGCCCGAAGTACTGTCTCTCCGGCCCCTCTTATTTGTTTGTTTGTTTACTTTAGGTTTGAGGGCCACACACGGTGGTGCTCAGGTTTTACTGCTGTCTCCATACCCATGAATCAGTCCTGCCAGGGCTTGGGGGAGCCTGGGGGATGGCGGGGTCAAACCTGGGTTGGCCACCACGTGCAAGACAAGTACCCTACCCTCTGTACTATCTCTCCAGGCCCTCCAGCCCTTTAAAAAAAAATTATTTTTTGGTTGGAAGGGTCTCCCAAGCAGCGCTTCTGGGGTCAGGGGCCATTCCTGGTGATGCCCTGCCCCGGGGCCGGGAATCCAGTGCTAGATCCCGTGAATGCGGGGCAGCTGGGGATGATTTGGGGGCGCAGGGGCACACCCATGCACCCAGGAGGCCCCAGGGTGTTGGGTGAGTGAAGCACATACTCTGTGTGCACCCTTAACCCCTGAGCCACCACCCATCCCCTTTTTTGGTCACTTTTTAAATTGGAGGAGATGGTGAGTTGCCTCTCGGTGCTCACACAGGGCAGGAGGACCACCAGCTGGGCAGGGGACCACCAGCTGGGCAGGGTGAGGTGGGCTCTGGCCTATGGGCACCACAGGCCAGCACACAGCTGTGCTCCGTGCTCAGCCACATGGGCACATCTGGCCAGGCCTGGGACCCCACCATCCCTGGCCGCTCCCTGCAGGCCCCCTCAGCCTGTCCAGCGGCAGAGCTGACCGGGCATGACCAGAGGTGGCGGAGAGCCGGACTGGGTGTGACACCCCCCCCCCCGCCCCAGAGCCCCTGTTGGGTCAGATCCTCGTAGGGGTGGGTCAGACACGTTGCGGCCCCGTGCAGCTGCCCTCTGACCCCACCTCATTGTGAAAGACCCAGCACAGGCTGAGCAGATAGATTTGGGTCAGCCCGGGAAGCTTGTTCAGGTCTTCCTGATTGTTTCCTACGGGCATGGGTCACCGGTGTGGAATGACCCCGTGCCTGCCCCCTCCCCCAAGGTGGAGCGCCTTGCAGGGAGGGGCGCCATCGAGGCTGGCCAGTAGGAGTGGACAGAGGAGACCGCGTCTCCTGCCCTGGGTCACTTTAACTTTTCTCCCTGACCTGCACCAGGTGGAGGCCCCCCGCGCCTCTACCTGCAGTGACTTGGGACGCAGGCTCTCATTTCTGTGGGCAGTTTGGTTCTGGAGCCAGCAGCCCCGCGTCCCTCCACAGCGCCCAGGAAGGGGCTGGAGTTCCTGCATCTTCCTTCCAGTCACCTGCCTGAGCCTGTGTGGGCCCCACTTCACTGCAGAGCCAGCTGCCGCCGGGGAGGGGGCATTTCTCGTGCCGGCCCCCGGAGCCGGGTGTTTAGGCCTACACTGGGGCCTTCCTGGCCTCCCCCTGGCCTCCCCACCCCCACCCCATTGATGTGGCCTGAGGGGTGGTGCCCGGCAGAGACCCTGGTGCCCACCCTGCTGTGTCCCCTCCACCTGAAAGCCTTGCTGCTTGCTGTTCGGCCTCCTCCCAGGCCAGGGGTGGCGGAGGAGACTAAACAGACAGCTTTGCGGCAGACATGTAGGGCCTGAGACTCAGCCTCTGCCCTTGAGGCCATCCAAGCTGCTGCCTTCGTGGTCCGCCCCGTTTTGTCTGTAGGACATCCCCAACTGCCCCGCTGGTGCCAGGGGCACAGGCCCGATGTGCCCTGCCAGAGGTCTGGCATGGCCTGCCCACCTCCCCTGAAAGCCAGAATGTTCTCTTCCAGCTCCTGCCACACTGCACCCCTTCAGGCTTGGGGAGACGCCCTGCTTTCCCCAGACCCCATCCCCTCACAGCAGGGAGCCAGGGTGAAAGGTCCTGAGAACTCCAGGACGAGGTGGGAGGGGCCTGTGACAGCCGGCCAGAGCAGGGACCCAGCAGGCGCCTGACTCGCTGCTCCTTGGCCCAGGGGCCTGGCCGGCTCTCCTCACATGAGTGCGCCCCCCTCACGGGGCCCAAGGCATCACCTGGGGGCCCGCCTGGGTCAGGTTAATGGGCACCTCGTGTAGCAAGCGTAATTGCAGCTCTCTGTGGCCCCCCCCCCCGCGCCTCCCCCCCTCCCCCTGCCCCAGTTCCTGGGAAGCAGAGACTCTGCCCGAGGCGGCTGCACCCGGTCGTGGGCACCGAGCTCAAGCGGAGGGGGTCCTTCCTGCTGAGGGCCTCCGTCCCGGCCTAGCTGGGCAGGGCAGCGACCAGGGGCGCTCAAAGTACACTTAGGGGGGAAAAAACAACACTCGCGTTGGAGTTAGACCTCTGTCCTTGGCCTCGTAGACTCAGTGCAGATTAAATATTTGTCCTGGATCCAGATAAAGGACCAGGATGGGGGTTGATGGGGTGGGGGTGAGCGGGGCGGGGGTGGGGGGGAACGGCTGACAATTAGGCACAGCTTTTCCCAGGGCCCAGCCTGGGGCTGCCCACATTTAGTCTCCAAAAATGACACTGTGAGGGGACTCCAGTCCCCATTGGACATCTGAACGCAGAGATGTTGCGGAGAGCCCTGGAGTTGCGGAGCGGTTGCTGGCCGCGGGCTGACCGGGCCCCGCTCTCTCGCAGGCACCGGCTCCAGCATCCTGTCGGCCCTCCAGGACCTCTTCTCCATCACCTGGCTCAGCAGGTCCAAGGTGGAGAAGCAGCTGCAGGTCATCTCCGTGCTGCAATGGGTCCTGTCCTTCCTGGTGCTGGGTGAGTGTGGGCGCCGCCGACAGCAGGGCAGGGAGGGGCATAGGACCACGGGAGGGACCCTCAGACTCACGTGCCCCTCCCTCCTCCTGCATCCCCTATCCCCTCTTCTCTTCCCCTGCAGCTCCTCCTCCCCCTCCCTCTTCCTTCCCCTTCCCCCCAGCACCTGCCCAGTATCAGGACCCTGGATTTACAGGAGGACAAGGAATTATGCTGCTCTCCACAAAGTTCCCCAAGTCCGCAGCATAATTAGCAGCTCCCCAGTGTTGGGGTGGACCAGCCCAGGGCTGAGCAGCCTCTAGCTTCCCGGGGCCATGGGGGAGCCCCCCAGTGTGGCCCACAGCAGTGTGCAGGCCAGTGGGTGGCCACAAGCACCCAAGCTGGGCAGGCCCCACTGGGAAGCCACCCATCTCCCCTCCATTCTCAGGATGAGAGACAGGTCAGGGTGCCTTTAGGCATGCGGGCAAGGAATGCATCTCTTCCTGACCCCCTCTTTTGGGTTTTTGTTTTGTTTTGTTTTGGTTTGGTTTGTTTTGGTTTGGAATCGCACCTGGGGTTACTCAGGGGTTACTCCTGGCTCTGCACTCAGGGACCACCCCTGGTGGTGCTCTGGGAACCGTTTGTGTTGCCAAGGATTGAGCCCTGGTCAACCACGTGCCAGGCAAATGCCCTCCCCACTGTGCTGTGGCTCCCGCCCCCGGCCCCGTCTTCACGCTGAATGCAGGAGACTCAGAGTGGCCAATGGCTTAGGAGAAGCTGGGGAGGAGTGGGTGGGCCGGGACTCGGAGCCCAGAGCGCTCCCAGGGAGCCTGACTTCATGGTTTGGGCTCAAAACTCTTCCCCCATGAGACCCGAGAGTGAGTGTTAGGGGACCCACAGACCCCCTACACCATCCATGAAAGTGCAGGCACATTCTTCTGGGGAGAAGAGCGTTGCGGATTATCCCTGGGACTGGTCAGCCCACAGATGCCCGCTGGGCTGTGGGGGGCAGAGCTGGAGTTGCCTCTGTGCTCGGGGGCAGTGCTCTGTAACCCCTTCCCCTCCACACCGGAAGCAGGGCTCGGGAGGAGCTAGCTCCTGCCCAGATCTTGAGAAGGAAGGAAGACATGGAGCAAGTGGTCACTAGAACCGAGGGGCTCCGGCCTCCCGGGTCCCTGCTCGGCCCACTCCACTCTGCCTGCCAACCCCAAGGCTACAGCCCCTGACACAGCTTCCCTGCTGGTGGGTGAGTGATGGGTCAGTCTGAGCATGGCCTGGAAGCTGCCCCATCACCCTGACACTGTCTAGGCATGGAAAGCGTGGCTGAGCACCGGGCTGTGGGAAGTGCTGGCAGAGGCTCTCTGGCCCCTGGTTTCTAAGGAGACAGGTGATACTGGAACAGGGATATGCAGACACTGGGCAGTCTGATGAGGGAAGGCAAAAGGAGAGTGACAGGAGTGTTCATGACCCAAAATTTCCTTGAACAAAGGAGCTCACTGCAGTACTGCATGTTGTCCGAAGATCTGATTAGACAGGGAAGAGGACAGGTGCGTGTCCGTGACTGCATTAAGTCGGTTAAGTCAAAACAAGGAGTGAGTGGTAGTGCCGTGGTTCCTAAGAAGTGCTAAGGAGGGTCCGAAGCTATAGTAGAGTGGGGAGGGCAGTTGCCTTGCCATCTGCTGACCCAGGTTTGACCCACAACATCCCATATGGTCCCTCTGGGTCCGGCCAGGAATGACCCCCCCTCACCACAGAGCCAGGAGTAAGCCCTGAGCAGCCCTAGGTGTAGCCCCCAAACAAACAAAAGGAGTGATAAGAAACGGCATTAAGTAGGAAAGTGCCTCTTCTTGGGGCCTTTGTGAGCAGCTGCCACGCAGACCACGGTGGCTGCATTCTTGCACGGAGGGAGCCCCCTCCCCTCCCCTGCTCACGGGTGAAGGGGGGGGGAGGGCGCTGGCCTTGCCCTGTGCGGGCTGTGGAGCTCCACGCTAGTCCCCCTCAGCTCATCATCCCAACACCAGTCCCCGGCGAGACCAGGGAGTGACCCCAGCGACCCCGGCTTGTGTCCAGAGTGACCTGGTGCTGTGTGGGGAGGGGTCCCCAGGGGCCACCCCCACAGCTGGTGCTTGGCCACGCTCCCATGCCCACACAGCATCAAGGTGATGGGGTGGCTTCTGGGCCATGCTCAAGCTGACCCATTGCTCTCTGACCAGCAGGGCAGCTGGGGTTGATATGCAGAGTGGGGCGGCCCAGAGCCTCCGGATACCTCTCTGTGCCCGAGGTCAGCGCCACAGGAAGCTGTAAACCCAGTTCCTCCCACACATCTGCCCGGACCCCGGGGAGCCTGGGTGCCCTTCAATGCCAGGATGACTGGCAGGGCGGAGCAGAGAGTGCATGGATGTGCTTACTGTGCTTGCCCCTCCTGTGGACCCTGACCCAGATATGCCCAACTGTTGTTTTGTTTTGTTTTGTTTTGTTTTGTTTGGGGGCCACACGTGGCAGTACTCAGGGCATATTCCTGGCTCTGCACTCTGGAATCACTCCTGGTGCTCTAGGGACCTGATGGGATGCCAGGGATGGAACCTGGGCTGGCCACATGCAAGGCCAGCACCCTCCCTCCCTGCTGTGCTAAGCTCCGGCACATGCGCCCTCCACACTCGGGGGCCTGACCCTGGCCGCCTGCCTCCCCCAGGAGTGGCCTGCAGCGCCATCCTCATGTACACGTTCTGCACGGACCTCTGGCTCATTGCAGTGCTCTACTTCACCTGGCTGGTGTTTGACTGGAACACGCCCAAGAAAGGTAGGATGGCCCCCAGCCCTGCCGGCTGGCCGATCTTTCCCCCCCCACACACCTGCTTCATGACAGTGTTCTTAGATGGGGGGAGGGATGCTCAGAAGCACCACACAGGGTACCCTCCACATCCTACCAGGTGCCCACACCCAGCCCAGGTTGCTGCCCCCAGGGCCTCACCCAGCTCAGTCCCTTCCCTCCCGACACTCTGTTTTGTTTCCTGAAAGGTGGCAGGAGGTCACAGTGGGTGCGGAACTGGGCTGTCTGGCGCTACTTTAGAGACTACTTTCCCATTCAGGTAAGGACTTGCGGGTGTTGTCTGGGATGGGGGGGAAGGGAAGTGGGTCTTTAGTCTCAGCCCAGTTGTCCACCTGGCCACGTGGTGGGGGACTCCCAAGTGATTCTCAGGAGAGCCAGGGGCCCCGTGGGTGATTCTTGGCCAGCTGAATCAGTGGTTCAATGCCAGGACCTCGGAACAGGGTGCCCCTTGCTCTGCAGTAGCAGGGAGTGCCAGGCCTTATCAAGCAATGCTCAGGACCATGTGGTGCTGCGGATGGAACTAGAGCCAGCCACAGGCAAATGCCTTGACCCCCATGCTCTCTCTCTCTAACCCCATGAAACAAGTTTTTTGTTTGCTTTTGTTTGGCTTTTTTTGTTTGTTTGTTTGTTTTTTGGGTCACACCTTGCCATGCTCAGGGGTTATTCCTGGCTCTGCACTAAGGAATTACTGGCTCTGCACTAAGGAATTACTCCTGGCAGTGCTCAGGGGACCATATGGGATGCTGGGAATAGAATTTGGGTTGGCCGCATGCAAGGCAGATGCCCTACCCATTATGCTATCTCTCCAGTCCTCCCATGAGACAATTTTTAAAGTGATGAATAGCACATCAACATTTTATTGAGAGGGGCTATTCAGGAGTAAGCCCTGAGCACCACAGGGTAGGTGGCATAAAAACAAACACACAGAAAAAAAAAAACCCAAACCAACAAAAAACATTTAATTAAGAAATATAGATGCTTTGTGGGGCCTGAGAGATACCGTGAATACAACTTTCACCTTGCACACTGCCAATAGGGTCAGTTTTCAGCACCACAGCGGGTCCCCTGAACCCTGCCAGGAGTAATCTTTGCACAGAGTCCGGAATAAACCCTGAGTATCCCAGGTGTGGCCCAAAGCCAATAAATAAATAAATAAATAAATAAATAAATGTAGACACTTTGAACACTTTTTTAAAATTTTAGTCAGCGTGGCTTACAGTATAATTAATACTGTAGGTCAGGCCTTGTGCATACAAGGTTCCAATACCGCCCCTCCCCACCCAACACCCCATCACCCCATCCTTGGTAAGCTCAGTTCTATAAACCAGTTGAGAAAAATTTTTAAAAAGGGAAACATCATTTTGGGGTTACTTTTTCTCTTTCGCTCCCACTTTGGGAAGAGGAAGATTCTGTGTTCGTTTCTTCTTCTAGCTTTGGGGAACTGAAAGCTATTGCGGACACGGAGATCCTGAGGGGGTGGAGGAGCCACAGCTGGTGGGGTCTTCGCCTGCCCTTGGGTGGACCTTACAGGCGTAACTCATCTGGGGCAGCCCAGCGGTGGCCTCGGTCAGCCTGGCGTGCAGTAAAGTCGCACACGGCGCATCTGCCAGAGGCTCCTATGGAAATGCCACGACTTGCGGAGGTGGTGCACTGGGCCCTGGGGTCCCAGGCAGTCTAACATGAGGCTTAGGGGTGTGGGAGACCCTCCCCCTTGCTGCCCACACAGGCTTGTGGGAATAGCAGGAACACTAGCAGCTCTGAGGTGGCCGGAGGCCGGGCAAGCGCAGGCATGAGTGTGAGATGCAGTCGGTCCGTGGGCGGCGGGAAGGAGCCTCAGAGGAGCCAGGGCCTCCCCAGCGGGCCCTGGGGCCCCACAGCAAACAGCTAATCGCCCGTTTTATAGGGGAGGACAGTGTGGGGAGGGCAAGGAGAAGCAAGATGGGGCTGGCATAGCCGTGTCTTGCCGCAGAGGTGGGTCCCGCCACAGTCCACACTCTCCAGGTGGCCAGTAAGTCTGGGCAGCCCCGGACCCCCACAGGCCTGGCCGGGGGACAGGAGCGAGGCCCTGGTGTGAGACCTGGGTGCCGGGGGCGATGCTGCGGGGTGGCAGGTAACTGGCAGAGTCCCTCGGGGACGCCCACAGGAGAAAGACCTGTCTGGCGAGCTCCCTCAGCCCTGGCACCGCTCACTGCCAGAGTCACTGTGTCAGAGGCTGGAGAGCCAGGGCGCGTGTGTATGCATGTATGTGTCTGTGTGCATGCGTGTGTGTGCGTGTGTGTGTGCGTGTGTGTGAGCACGTGTGGGTGTGCCTTTTGTGTGCAAGCGTGTGTGTATGCGTGTGACATTGGCTGCTGTGAGTCTGAGATCGACACTGCCCCTGCTGTCCCTTCCTCCTTTGTATACACCGTGGCAGTGCAGGAAGCTGCCTCCTACGTCGGTTCCAGGTGGCAGCGTACACACATGCCCGCCTGGGGAGAAGTGGTGCTGTGGGGGGGGGGGCGGTCCCAGGCCCTTCCCACTGGACCCTGACTTCTCCTTCCTCCCGGGGAATGTCACCCCACCGCACTTAGCCCTGGCACCCCTCACTCTGCAGGGACCGCAGGCACATGCCCTGAATTCACTGAACTGCGGCCGCTTCCCCGGTGCTGGCGTGGTTCCGGGAACAGAAGTCGGTTGTTCTAGTGAGGGCCAGGGGTCCTGGACTCAGGGCCTGTGCCCCTAGGGGTTGCTTTTATTTCTGGGCCACACCCAGTGGTACTGGCCTTTACTCCTGGCTCTGCATTCAGGGATCACTCCTGACCGGGCTCAGGGTCCATATGGGTTGCCAGGGATCGAAACCGGGTTGGCTGTGTCCAAGGCAAGCACCTTACCCGCTGTCCTGTCACTCAAACCCCAGCCCCTAGTGTTCTGAGTGGCCTGCATATCCTCCCCTCAGAGCTGAGCCTAAAGGCACCCTTTCCCCAACCCCTACCCTTCTGAAATAGTCGAAGCCAAACCCCAAGTTTCTGACCACACCCAGGAGTTTGGGAGGGCCCGCGGCCAGCTGGCCTGAGGCAGGCATGGCCCCTGGCAGCGTTCTGCAGCCTGGCCTGGGCACTGCCCATTGCTGTGCCCCTCAGATGCCCCTTCTCTGCAGGGACAGCTTTGCCTTGGGGACCTGAGCTTAGGGCTGACATGATGGGGTGGTATATGCCTCTCCGTATCCACCCTGCCCTCTCAGCCTTATGCTGATATTATGTAGACACCCCATCTTTTCCCACCCCTTTCTCAGGACAGCCCCTATTGGTAGCCAGCTCCCACCCCCCACCCCCCACCCCAAGACC
>JAOXYA010000045.1:19773511-19785465 GCA_028565675.1 Sorex palustris | reverse complement strand
GTGCGCCCGGGCGCCCGCTCCCCTGCGCAGCCGGGACGCGCGGAACTCGAGGCAGGACTCGGCTGTCCCCTGCGCCGCCTCCCTCCCTCCCTCCTTCCCTCCCTCCCCCTGCCCTGCCCCCCTCGTCCCCCCCGATCCGAGCTCCGAGCGGCGGCCAGAGCGACCCCGAGGTGAGCATCCCCCCACCCCACCTCCCAGGCCCCCACGCTCGCCCCTCTCTTTGGAGTCATCCCAGCCCGCCGACCGGTTCGAGGACCCGGGAGGGGGGCTGCGGGACGCGCGCGGGCACCGGCGTCCCAAACAATCAGCCCCCGTTAGGGGGTCCGCACCCCTCCGCCGCCGCCCCCCCCCACGCCCTGGTCCCTGCCGGTTCCCCTGCGCCCTGAGGACCCGTGTTGGCCTGTCAGCGCCGCGGAGAAAAAGGGGATTTGCGGGGCGGGCCGGGGTGGGGTTGGGGGGCGCGCGGCGGGAGCCGGGCTGGCCCGGGAGGCGGGCGCGCGGGGTAGCGGCGGTCGTGAGCCGGGTTCCGACCCGGGGAGGGGAGGGGGGAGAGAGCGGGCGCGATTCCTGCCGTCGCCGTCGCTTTTGTTTTGCAGCATTTCTGCAGCCGCAGCAGCAGCAGCAGCAGCGGGGCAGTTGCTCTCCGGCCGGCCCAACTTGCAGCTGTTGTGCCCGCGCTGCGCCCGGGGCTGGAGCGCGGCCCCGGCGGCCGGCCCGAGGGACCCCCTCCTTCCCTCCCTCCCTCCCTGCTCGGCGTGTGCGCGCGGGGATGCCCGTCGTCTAGACAGGCTACACCCTCCCTCGGTGCCCCCGGGGGCCCCCGGGCGCGGGGGATGGGCGCCGGCCCGCGCTGCCACTGCGGCCGCCCGGGTCTTGCCCATCCTCGACGCGTGTGGGATTGATCTACCGGCGAGGTGAAGTCGGGCCGGGGGCATCGACCCCGAGTCGACCGCTGAACCAGCCTGCTCGCGGGGGCGGGCGGCGGGGGGCGCGGGTGGCCAGCTCGGGGTCCTCGGGACCGCTAAGCGGGCGGCTGTCCCGGACGGGGTCGTGGGCTGGGGCCGGCCGAGGGGGCGGGGGCTCGGGTTTGCTGCGGCTGCGTCCGGGGGCTGCGTGCCCGGATCCCGGGTACCAACTGGATGGAGGAGCCTGTCTCCTCCCCGGGGCAGGCGATTTCTCATCATCATCCGCGCGCAAAGACAATCGCGGGTGCGGGCGGTCCCGCGTGGGGGGGGGGTGGAGGGGTAGGCGGTGGCCGTTTGGCATCGCGGAGTTTTCAGGGTTGGGGCAGGTGTGAGCTGGGGCCTGGGAAGGGGTGGGGGTGCGGCGTGCGCTGGGGGAGGCGCTTGTGTGCGTCCCCACCCCTGGGAGAGAGGCGTCGCCTCCAGGCCCGCCTGTCTTGTGTGTGTACGCACCGTTCTGGCGTGTGTGTGTGTGTGTCTGTGTGCGCGCGTGTGTGTCTGTGTGTGCACGCGCGCGCGCGTCAGAGTGTGTGCACGCGGGTGCTCCGTGGTTGAGTGCACGCGCGCGAGTGTGTCTCTGTGTGTGCACGCGGGTATGTGTGTGTACACGCGCCTGTGTGTCCGTGTGTGCACGCGCGCGTGTGTCTGTGTGGGCGCGCGCGCGGGGTTGGAGGGGCGGGGACCGCAGCCCGCGGCATCCTAGGGACACCAAGGGACCCCGATCCCCGTAGGGGTCTACACCGCCCGCCCCCTCGTGGTGACAGTCGGGAGGCTTTTCGGTGTGTGTGTGTGGGGGGGGTATCCGCACCCTTTCGTTACTAGGGAGGAGTTGGGGTGCGCGGGGAGACTTTGGGGTTTGGAGTGTGCCGGGCGGTGAGGTCTGGGACAGGTGGTCCGTTTCTTGGTTTCCCCGACGGTGTCCCCTGACCCGGTGTTCTAGCCGTCTATTCGGTGTGGCCGGGAGGTGCCGCGCGTGTTCACCACTCCCAGCCCACCCCACTCGGGTCATGCGGCCAGCGGGGGTTGACCCTGGCACTGGGACGCTCCGGGGTGCGCGCGCCGGCACTCGCCCCCCACCCCCCCATTCCTGCGTCCTGGTCATCCGGGGCTACAGGCAGCGGGGCCCTGGCGGTCAGTCCCCGATCTGCGCTGCGGTGGCTGGGGCAGCCCCGGCGCTGGGTGTTCGCGGCCCGAGGATGGGCTCGCAGACGCGGCGCCCGGGCGCCCTGGGAGGAGGCAGCTGGAACGGCGGCGGCGCAGGCTCGGGCCGGCCAAAGTGACCCAGCGCGGACGCCGCGGCTGCGGATCGCGCCCGGGGAGAGGAAGGAGCCGCCCAGCCTGGGGCGGGGAGGGGCTGCGGGCGGCCGGCCTCGGGGGGTCTGGCCTGCAAACCTCTGGAATCCAGGTCTCACAGCCGGGAGAAATTGCTTGACTTTCCAGAAAACCCAAGCCCCTCTGGACAGAAGGCTCCAAGGCACGTTAGGAGACGCCCAGCCCTTCTCGGGATGCCTGGGGTTGCCTGAGGAAACACCCTTTGAGTATTTGTGACCGGATTCCACTTACACCCAGATCGTCTCCTCTGGGCTGTGTCAAGTGTCTCGCCTGGATTAAGTGCCCATCAGAGGCAATAGTTCTGGGGCACATTCGGGGGTACGGTGTCATTGGTGATTAACAAAGTGCTAGAATTAGGATATGCTTTACAATGGCTCCAAGTGCCCAGGGTTGGTGAATATGAAGTCCATTTTACAGATGAGCATACTAAGGCTGGATAAAGTGTGACTTGCCTCTCCGAAGTGAAGCGGCTTCTTCTTTCCCTCTCTTTATGGGACTCTGAAATTGTACCCACATGTTTTTTTGTGGGGATGACCACTCCTAGGTGGTGCTTAGTAAGTTCAATGTCCCTGACTGTGATTCTCTGCCAGCTGCCCATTCGTTCTTTGCAGAGCCCCAAGAATATGATGCTGTTTGGGCCCTGTATTGCTGGGGACACTTGGGCTACACCTGGAGGTGCTGGGGTCCTCCAGGGGTACAGCCTGCAGAATTGAACCCTACTGGGGAACATTCAGGCATGTGCCCTACCTGCTGTACACCCTGCCCCACCCCCAATTTTTTTCTTCTTTTTTTCTTTTTGGGTCACACCCAGCGATGCACAGGGATTACTCCTGGCTTGTACACTCAGGAATTACTCCTGGCGGTTCTCTGGGGACCATATGAGTTGCTGAGAATCGAACCCGGGTTAGCTGCCGTGCAAGGCAAATGCCCTACCTGCTGTGCTATTGCTCCACCCCCCCCTTCTTTTTGGTTTTTGGGCCATGCCCAGTGATACTCAGGGGCTACTCCTGGCGTTGCATTCAGGAATTACCCCTGGTGGTACTTGAGGGACCAAATGGGATGTTGGGGATCAAACCCCGGTCGGCCTCGTGCAGGGCAGAAGCCCTATACTCAGTACTACCTTCTGACCCCCCACACTTCTTTTTAAAAAGAGTAGGTCATGAAGTATTGAGCAGAGGGGTGATTTGTGTTAGTATTTATTCCTATCAAATGGTTTTATTTGCTATCAGTCCCTTATGAATGCTTCAGGAACAGCAATGTGCATTGCTATTGTATTACTATCACTCACTCATCTGGTGTTTGCTTTTGGTGAAGGTTTATCAGCTTTGATACCTTTTGACTTGCCAGGCACGTGGTTTGCAGGTTGTCACAGCACATACCTCTGCTCAGAGATGTATTCATGCAGCGCTTATGAATCTAAGGCTTGCTCTCGAATGACTAATTTCAAAGCCATCATCAGACTTAAAATGTGGACTCGGGAGACATGCCCTTGCATCATCCCGGCCCTCTCCATCCCAGGGGGCAGGGATAAGAAGCCTGGTGGAGAACATGGAGCTCACACGTGCCCATGTTTCTCCCAGCCTGTGTACCCACAGTTCTAACAGCTTGCAGGCCTCTTGGGTTTGGCCCGGGAACCCGCCATTCCTGCACAGTATAGTGCATCGTGAGGTGCATACCAAGAACAGTCAACCTGACAGATCCTGCTAGCCAACATTGTATTTTGGCTGTAAAGATAATGCAGGTTTTGTTTTCCCTCCCCCTCGTCATGCCAGGGTAGGAACCCAGGCCTCGTTTGTGTAAAACATGCCTTTGAGTTACATCCTGGCATCCTGTAGGAAGAGATTTCAGTCCAGCCAATGTGTACTGAATTCCTCCCTTGGACGAGGTACTCTGCTGCATTCAGGAGCAGAAAGGACTAAGTTATAACACAATAAAAGGAGGATTCCCAGCCTGCAGGAAGAAGCAAATCATAACTCCCTTAGAGTCCATTTCAAAGGACCCATCATGCAGTTCCTGTTCTGGAGAAAAATGCAGAAGGAAGTAACAGAGGAAATAAGACCCCCCCCATAGCCCTGATTCTCCTAGGCTGCTTGGAATCGCACCCCAAAAGGGGCTGTTACTGGCTGTTTGGAATCTTCCAGGTGGGTCTAAGGTCACGAATTCCTGAGTTTTAGGCATTAGTGGAAAATTACCCTGCAGTCAATTGGCAGGTTAGAAGCGCAACTGAGCAATGAGAACCTGACAGATTGTCCTCTCTGTCCCTGCCCCAGCTTGGTGGGCTGTGGGACGCAGACACCGGCCACCTGGCTCCGAGGATAGCCAGGCCAAGTTCTCACTGGGTCTCGGCCTCTAACCGTTGTCTGTGGTGCAGGTCTGAGTTGATGTCTTCACGTGGGTCTGTTTTTTCTCTTCCCAGTTCCGCTTCTGGGGCCCTTGACACTGTCCTTCATTTCCCTCTCAGCATAGGCCTCGGTGCCCTTGCTTTAAGGTCGTGTTGTTTGCCACTGAGCTCTGAGAGGAGGAAGCAGGAGGTGGTGGTTAGGATGGAGAGAGAGTCCTGGGTGCAGGGAGAGAACAGGAGGTACAGACTGACGGGCAAATTGCAGCATTTGGGAGTTCTCCAAGCCTGATGGTGTTTTTTGAAGCGCTTACTCGATCATGATCACGTGGCAGCCCCCTTTGATGTTCTTTTAGGGGATCCTCTCTCCTCTGGGCTGCACTGCTGACTCACCGGTCACCTGCAGGCACAGGCAACCGTTCACACCCAGACCTGGTCCTCCCCTGTGTCTCCCCGGTCCCTTTAGAGCAGAGTGGGGATGGTGGCCTTCTCCCTGCGTCATGCGGCGCTGACTATTGACATCTGCCTCTTGCTTGTGCCTTCAACTCTGCCCAGACCTGAGATTCAGAGCAGGACAGACACCACCCCAGTTTCTCAGCATCAGAGCCCTAGACAGAGATGCTTTCTGGAAGCAAAGGAGAAAAGGTCTGCCAAAGGGCAGGGACCAGCTCCCCTTTCTCCTGGCCTTAGGAAGAAGACTCTGGAATCATCCTGTCTTGATTGTCTGAGATCATTTTCCTCCAAGTCTGACCTTTTCTGTCTTCTTTGTGCACCCAGAAACCCGGATGAGGGGTTGTATTGGGGGGAACGTGGCTGGTGTGGGGGTTGGCAGTTCCCTGAACTTGGATCTGTCTCTCTGGGTTTTTTTTTTTTTTGCTTTTAGGGTCACACCCAGTGATGCACAGGGGTTACTCCTGGTTCTGCACTCAGGAATTACTCCTAGCGGTGCTCAGGGGACCATATGGGATGCTGGGATTCGAACCCGGCTTGGCTGCGTGCAAAGCAAATGCCCTACCCACTTGCTCTCGCTCCAGCCCTGATCTAAGTTTTGATAATTCTGTTTGCCTTTGTATAGCAAACAATATAAAATAAATTTGTGCCTGCAAAGGGGCAGACTGAGGTGGTGAGTTGGAAACTGGGAACGTTGGTGGAGGGACCGTCACATTTGTGTTGGTGTTGGAATATTTAATGCCAGAGACAACTGTATTATGAGCAACTTGATAAATCACGGTGTTATAAAAAAAATTAACAAAAAAGGTACTTTTTGCATCTGAGAATCTGCCTAAGTAGTTTAGTGGTGCATTTCTCTGTGTGCATTATGATTTTTCATTTTCTCTAATTAGCAGAAGTAGAATAGTTGCAAAGCTCACTTGTTTTCTGCTGAACAGGCAGTGCTGGGGGCTATTCCCACTTGTTGCTTGGGGTGACTGCCTGGCAGTGGAGGGGATTGGATCCTGGCCTCCCACAGTAAGAGCTTGCCCTTAAGATCTTCCAGCCCATGAATGACATATTGGTGGAGCCTTGCATTAAATTGCCAATGTGATTGTCTGAGAATTGCCAGGATGAGCCCCACTGAGCACCTTTTAAGGAGCACTCCCTGAAATTTGAAAAAAAAATATTAAAGAAGAATATGTAACACTGTCAGCTTTTCTAGCATTACAGCATTCAGTGGAACCCTCAAGCTAGTTCCTCAGACCAGTGTGGCTTTTACTCTTTTCATTCATGCTCGGTATCTGGGTGATTCGGACCGCTTCCAAATCTGTATCTTTAATCTATATTTTCATATATCTAAACTCTTTACCAGTTTGCTTGGATATTCAGAGACCCATACACTATAAATTCAAAATTGAGTACTGTTCCCTTCACTGTCTCAAAAAAATGTCCTCCTGGGGCTGGAGCGATAGCACAGTGGGTAGGGCTTTTGCTTTGCATGGGGCCGACCCGGATTCAATACCCAGCATCCCATATGGTTCCCCGAGCACTGCCAGGAGTATTTCCTGAGTACAGAGCCAGGAGTAACCCTGTGCATCGCTGGGTGTGACTCAAAAAGCAAAAAAAAAAAAAAAAAAAAAATTCCCCCAATTGTTTCTTTAGTTTAGAATGGGTATCACCTGGGAACCTGGGATCCTTCTTCTCTTTGATTTACTGTTTTAGAACATCTCCAAATGATGCCTTCTAATATCTACTTATTGCCTGGTCTTGAAAACTTAGCAGTTATAGCTTCCTTAAAATATTGGTCGTGTTTCTTCTTTATTCCAATCACTTAGCGTTATTAATGCTTATATAGTCTTGCTGCGATCCAGTTTCTGATTTCTAAGCTTCCATCTGTAATACTTTACATCTTCATAAAAAGGTTTTTGTGATAAATGCCCCGGACCCAGTTTTTACACTCTTCTGTGCTTCTGTAGCACTCTCTTCTTCCTTTTTCTCGTCCCTGCATCTTATCCTATTGTAGTTGGCAGTTGCCCCATCTCTTTTTCATAACAGACACCAATGAAGCTGGGTGAGGGTGGGACACTATCTTCTGAATGAAACTTTATCGAAAATTTCTTTGAAATTGTCATTGAATAATTCTATTGAGATAAATTCCTTGGTCATCATCAGTAGTATGTTATCACAATTCTATTTCTCTTATTTCTGACCGAAGTAATTTAAGTGTAGACGCATGCCATTTGCAATTTAATATACTTGAAATCAATGTTTCTTAAATGGGCAGTAGTGCCCCTTGTGGTGGTGCGGTGGTGCTGGACTGATGGGGATAGTTGTAGCATCGACTGCTGGGGATGGGGGTGGAGGGTAGGAGGGAATTTTCTGTTGGTTTACTTAAAAAGGTAGATTTCTTGGGGGAAGGTTGTTCTGAGTGTTTTCCTCCCACCCCCACCGCCCGGAAAGGGGGTGGTAAATAAGTACAGGAATCTGTGCTTTAAATGGAACACTTCATTTTCCTCCCAGACTTGCTTTGCCTTTCATTATTCATCTTTATTAACTACATTTTTTACTCAGGCTTCAAATATTACACATTTGGTTGATTGCTTTTATCCCCTTGCTTCAGTCAGCACTAGATTCGTTTGTGTCTTGCTTTGAGGTCATTCGTATTCCTGGCTACTTTTCCATCTCCATTGATGTAATCCAAGCTCAGACTAGCACCCTTATCCTATACATCACCCCTCATAGACTAGACTTGAACTTCCTAAACATTTTCCACCCAAGCCCTTTAAAAAAAATGTATTTATTTATTTTAATTGAATCACCGTGTGATACACGGTTAAAAAAGTTGTTCCTGATTGGGTTTCAGTCATATAATGTTCCAATACCCATCCTTTTACCAGTGCACATTTCCCAACACCAGTGCACCCAGTTTCCTTCTGCTCCCCATCCTCCTCACATCAAGCCTTTTTTTTTCTTTCTTTTTCCTTTTATTTTATTGAATCACCGTGAGATACAGTTGCAGGCTTTCATGTTTGAGTTACAATCATACAATGATCAAATACCCATCCCTCCACCAGTGCACATTCTCCACCACCAATGTCCCCAGTATCCCCAATCCCCACTCCTTTCCAATCCTCCCCCTGCCTCCATGGCAGACAATTTCCCCTATACTCTCTCTCTACTTTTGGGTATTATGGTTTATCAAACCTTTTTTTTTTTAATGTGAAAAATGTTTATGTCATCCTGGGCATATAGGTATAACAGACAGGTATAAAAGGAAACATTACCTGATACTAAATAATAAGGAAATTTATTTTAGAACAAAACTTAAGGTTTCCATAGCCCACACATTCAGTATCCTGACCCCTGGGTGCAGGAGTTGGGGAGAGGTGACAAAACAAGTTTCAGATAGGCCTCAGCTCTTTCTTATTTCATTACCCGATTAATTTCCCTGAAACATACTTCTTTCTTCCTTTGCTTAGTAACTGTGTAGAGTGACTTCTCATTTTTGGGGAGATGTGTTTAAATCTGCCCTTGATTTATTAATTCTCCCCATCAGCTTGAATGCTGTCAGTGATCTAGTATTTTTGGTTTTCTCTCCTCCTCTCTTTACCACTCTCCCCCTGCCCTTTGTACTTTTCCCAGGGTTTGAGCTCTCATTAGTACGTGTGGAGTTTCAGAATAGCCTTCTAAGTGGTATTTTGGCATTCTGCCTTCTCTAGTTCATCATCTGTGTCATAATCAGAGCCTGATTCCCTAAATGCAGCTCTCATCATTATACTGCACTGTCCGAAACCTTTCCTGAGTTCTGATTGCCCGTAGGTTGTCTTCACTCTTTTAGCAAGTCATTCACGGCTTTTTGTATCCTGGCCCTCCCAACCTGCTTAATCAGCCCTGCACATCTCTCACTATTATTTCAGTTCTCCAGGGCACTGGTAAATTCCATGGCTCTGAAGCCCAACAAGTTGGACCGCTTAATTTTTTCCAAATGCAGCTGGTATTTTCCCACTGTAAAGGTATTTGGTCTGTATGGTACTGTCTTTCACTGCCATTTTGCTTTTATGTTCTTTATTTGTTCCCAGTACTGCCATCCCTGCAGCCATCCTTAAATGCTTCTGCTTCTCCGAGATGCCGTCTTCATATCCTCCTAAGAGCTTTTACTTTTTAAGTGTTCCTTTTTTAGGGGCCACACCTGACAATGCTCAGGGGTTACAATGCCCTGCGCTCAGCATTAATTCCTAGTGGATCTTGGGGGACCATATGGGATGCCGGGGACCAAACATGGATCAGCTACGTGCAAGACTCCTTTCCTGCTGTACTATCTCACTGGCCCAACTTTTTAAGGTTTTTTTTTTTTTTAATTAAAAAAATTTTTTTATTTTAAAGTGTTTAATAAGAAAAAATTTTAATACAGTGAAGAAATAATTATATTGAGTATGTCTCAGTTTTTTTTCCTGTTTTTAATTTTTATTAGTGAGACACCTCAGCACTCTTTACTTCATATCTTGATGTTGATTCCGCATGTAGAGCAAGCGATTTGCCTTACGTGTGCCACTCATGGCAGAAGCCCCCCTTTTTTTTTTTTTACTTCACATCTTAGTACAATAGGAGTTGCCTGGAATGCATGTATATGAAGTGTTAGCAAGCACTAAATGAATAAGTTTACATATAATGCTGCTTGTTTCATAATCATGATAATCACTTGCCCTGTTAACTGGATTATTTCATTGCAACTTGTAACTTTAATAAAGTTAAAGGCAGTCTTGTGACTTTAAGTTGCCCAAGATGTGCAGTAATTTTTTTTTCCAGGTGGATTGTTTAATACTTCATTACAGGACCAAGCAAACTGCAATCTAGCACATAGTCCTTTTGTTTTATTTAATTTTTTGATGGCTGGAACTAAAAATGAGTTGGACATAAAGAATTTGAAGGAGAAAATAAAAGCAGTAAGATGACATGTTGCTTACAAACCCAAAATACCTACTACCTGACCATTGGTCGGGAAAGCATAGACACTGCTTTGGAGATGCACCTGATGGTCTATCTGGAACTACTGCTCATTGAAACTCTCATTGAGGGCCTGTGAAATGATCCCTTTTCCTTGAACAGTTCTAATAGGCGTCGAGCAGACTGGTGATTATTCCTTTCCCTGAAAAAAGAATTGTTAGGCTTGACTTCAGAAGAGTTTTGAGTGACACGTAAATCTCCTCCGGGCTCTTTGGCACTTGGCAGTATCTCACTCGGATAACCAGATACAAATGAGCCGTTTCTTTCCATTATGATCCTTCAGCACAGGCCTGTCAGGATCGCACATCTGGTGAAGTTAGTTGTCATTCAGAACAAGGCTCTTAGCATATTTCAAGAATGTTAATTGCTAAGTGGCAGCTGAAGCAGAAGAGCTTAATAATGTCCTTAAGTTACCTTAAATGTCCATGGACCTAGAATTTTAGAACTGGAAAAGGTCTGAGAGATCATCAAGTGTGGCCTGGTCATTAAGAACAAGGGCTGTGGAGCCAGACTGTGTGACTCTCCTCCTTAATCCTCTCTCTCTCTCTCTCTCTCAGTTTTCTCACCTTTAAAGTGGGGTTAATAATAGTAGCTGCTTCACAACACCATGTGAATATTGAATGTATTAGCACAACATTAATATTTCAGAGTAGTGTTATGAAAATTAGCTCTGCTGGCATATTGTAAATACCATCAATGTTAGGCTTGTGCGTATCTATGTTATTTTGCTATGTTTATTAGAGAATTCCCATTTTAAAATCATCAAGAGGAAAAAAAATTTTTTCCCCCCTCCCAGGTGGTATTCCGGAGGCCCTGGGGTCATTCACAGTGATTTTTTTTTTTTTTTGTCAATCAGACCAGAGTTTCAGTGCTCTGGCTGGTGATGCAGTTCTGCTCAGGGTCATTAGGGAAATTGGTGGCACTTGGAGGCCCTTCAACGTTCCTCTTATCATTGCTTGGGGGCCATATGATGCTGGGGTTTGAGATGAAATTCATACAGTGAATTTTAAAATTAGCTTTTTAAAAATGAAAAGTTCAGTGTCATTGGATATATTCCCAATGTTGTATAACCACCATTTTGATCAACTGCACAGTATTTTCATGACCCAGAATGAAAACCTATACCCATCAAACAGTCCCCCTCCATTTTGCCTTGCCCAGCCTCTTATCAAACACTTTGTGCTTGTGAGAGTTTCATATAAATGGGATCATACAGTACGTTACGTTCTCTGCCTGGTGTCTTTTTCTTCCCATAATGTTTTTGAGGTCCATACATGCGTAGCTTGCCAATTCTTTCCTTTTGGTATATACCTTTTGGGAGAGGAGTTGCTTCATCACATTCTGATTCTGTTTTTAATCTTAGGAGTTGCCCAACCTTTTTCCACAGCAGCTTACCATGGTACCTTCCTGACAGCAATGGATGAATGTTCTAATTTTTCACATTCTTGTCAACACATGTGTTTTCGGGCTTTTCCTTGTGGGAATTTTTATGATAACTGATTCCACTGCTATTTATGTTATGACCTTGTTAAATTAACACTTGTTTATTGGCGGACAGGGTGCTGGATTTTAGAAATTTGAATATTTTCCTTTGTCAGTATTCTTAGGTTTTCAGTTGATCTTTAAAAAGATCAACTGAAAAAAATAAAAAGGATTTGCCTTTTGATTTTCTTATTTCTATTTCTGTTGTTTTTATATTTTCTGTTTCATGAATTCCTGTTCTACACTTTGTCATTTCCTAGTTTGATGCTTTGGGTTTATCCTTCCCCCATCCCCACCCCCCAGTTTCTTTTTTCTTTCTTTTTTTAATTTTTTAAAAATTTTTATTAGTGAAACACCATGAGGTGCAGTTGTAGACTTACAAATTTTTGTGCTTGGGTTTCAGT
>JAOXYA010000045.1:19693512-19703535 GCA_028565675.1 Sorex palustris | reverse complement strand
GGAATCGAACTCGCGTCGGCCATGTTGGCTGCGTGCAAGGCAAACGCCCTACCGCTGTGCTATCGCAGCCGGCCTTTTCTTATATATCATCATGATATTTGTGTACATGTGGCTCTGTGATACAGTAATTTGAAGGAAGCAGTAAGTCTGGACTTTGGTGTGAGTCCTGAGGCCGCAGCCCTCTCTCTCTCTCTCTCTTCCTTTTACCCTAAAACCTTGGGCAAGTCATTTTCCGAGTTTCAATTTAAGGAAATGGTATCAGTTGGGGTTTGTGTGTATGTAATGGAAACCTTAAATTAACAATGACTTAAACATATAAACTTTTATTATCACACATAAAAACCCAGGGATCAGTAATCCAGGGCTGGAATGTCAGGTCCATAAATGCTTCAGAAAATACAGACTTCTTCATGCTCTCTGCTCTGCAATTCCTATGGCTCTGCTCCAAGATAGTGGATGGAGGGTCATTTTTTATTCAACCAGCAGGAAAATGGGTGCTCACCCCTTCCTGTAAAGACTTTTTCACACTCTACAATGCACCCATAAGAAACTGAGCAATGCGTTTCTTTCTGATAGACTACTAAACTTTTGGGGTTATGTTAACTGTAGAAAAAGTGAATGAGCATAGCAGTCTTTGACATCCGGTTGTATTAAAAAAATTAAGTGATACATGGAAAACACAGCATTAGACTGTAATTTAAAAAATAATATAAGCTGTATCTTAATCATTGATAATAAAGTTAAAAGTTTTAACTGAACTTCAGAAAGAGTGAAATTGATAGATGGGCTAATTTATTTAACTGCGTTGGGAGGGAATTTCTATTACTTTCAGGGAGTCAGGGAATGAATTAGTGAGAAGTATATTAATTTAACAAATGAAAAAACTAGATGGTTGTTAATTTCAGAAAAATTTAAGTTTTAAAATAATATACTATGCTTTAATAAATAATAAATACATAATATATGGCTCAAATCAAGTAATAATTGCATTTTTATAATCCTGTGATGTTGTAGATTGATTTAACCCAAACTTATTGGTGTTATGAAAAGAATAGAGGTGGGGAAGGGGGTGTTAGGGAAGGAGATGGGAAAGTGTTATGTAAGACAGCTTAATCCTGCCTCCCCCAGTAGGTACTCCATAAGTTATTTCTAGAACTAGAAATCAAGAAGCAGGACTCTAAGGATATTAATTAGATATATGTAGGGTAAATGCCAAGGGAGAGGGAAAGGCAGCTTAAAATATTGTGGGTAATTGGTTCTGCAGCCCAGGAATTGAGGCAAAGTTCAGGTACTAGCTAATAAACACGAAACTATTTTTATTGTCATGTCTGTAGAACAGTTTGACTTTTTAAACCATGTGCATGTCATTTTGATCAAAATAAAGATTAATTTTTCTGTGCTTCATATATTTGTAAACCCATTTATAGTTGATCCAGTGCACACTTACTCAACACCTGCTATGTTAGATCTATTCTGCAGGAGAGAGGTGTGTAGTTACAGGTTTTGAAACAAAACCCAAAATGAATTGCATGCTTCCAAATGTACCGGATAAATACTGATAAATTTTTTTGAAACCCCTATCAGTCCTGAGTCAGGATTGGGGGAGACTTGCAGTAAATAGACTGTTTGCACTGAGCCTCAAAGGATGAGAGGAATTTGAATGGGAGATTAAATGCCAGCTGTGGCCCACGTTGTCAGTCCCGTCATGACGGAAAGTCGGTGCGTGTAGGAAAGCAGTCTGGTGGGGCTGGGGAGGCTATGTTGACTTCTCCTTTCCTAGACGTTTCTATTCGTCATCTTTTCCTGAGGATTTACTCCTCCCTACCCTATCACCCAGACACTCTTAATTTTAGTATTGACTTTACCCTGCTGGGTGAGGCGGTGGTTCTCGCTCTGCTGGCACCCCGCCTCTTAAACTTTTGGTCTGATTTAGGGAGCAGTAAGGAAAAAAGAAACGAAATTCTTGGCTTCACCTAGCCAAATACAGATTACTGAGTGTCAAAATGGTAAGTCTCTTCCCTGACCCCCACAGACAGCTAAAGATGGTGGTTCCCTTTTCTGAGGGCCTAAGATTAAACATTCATTTTCACAATTTGAACGTAATGCGTAGCACACCTCAAGAGTAATGTATTACATGTCTAATTGATTGCAAAAAAAAGTAATAATTTTATGACTGGAATAAGGCATTCCTGTAATTTGTCAAAAGTGCTTTTCAGGAAAAATTGGGTGAGTGAGAGAGAGAGAGAGAGCGAGAGAGAGAGAGAGAGAGAGATCCTCCACATTTAGTTTTTTTGTACTCTGATTTTGTTTTCTTTTATATCGTTGGGTCCATAAGAGGAAAGACTGGCTTAGAACTAAATAGCAGAACTAAACCATATGTTTTATACCAAATTAGAAACAGGTGAAGGTTGTTAAAATTCAGCGAGAGCTTACGAAAGCTTAAGACTCCAGTTTGTATTAAAGGCAGGTGGTTATATGTACAATAAAAAAGCAGTCACCAGCACACCAGCTTATTGATACATATGTGATTGATCTTTTTGGATAAAAACAAGGAGGAGTTAATAAATCACTGCACATAGCTATAAAGATGTTTGGGCTTGAAAGCCTGGTCTGTAAGAGCAAATGTGGACCCAGAAGGAAATTTATGAAGCATAGATCCTTTTAGCTTTACTTAACAGCTAACATCTGACTGACCCAGGGGGACCATGGAAATTTATTGCCCGGCCATTCAAATATTTAAGCTGTTGTGTGATGTAGAACAGGTAAAGATTAGCCCAATAACAAATATGAGGCTATAAAATCAAATGAGATTTCGATGACTTGTAAGTACTTGTCAGAGGTCAGGTCCAAATGGCTGGTCAGAAATGGGAAAAACTTGTTGATAATTAAGGCAGATTGATTATGACAATCCACAAGTTTGCATTGGTTGCTGTTCAGATCAGTGAGTTTTGGAGTTGTCTCCTGAGAAACTGCTTAAATGGAATGCCACGGGGCCTCTTAGTTTTCTTCTTGTGTTCTGAAGTTGTGTAAAATGGTGAACTGGGGTCATTGTTTTGCAGTTTTATAATTGATACGTGACTCAAGTGTATTATGAATATATGGAATTCTTTGGTCACTTATTCATCTAGAAAGCTGGAGTTCATGCTACAAAGTTATGCTTGTGACTTTGAGTCCAGTAAAGGAGGGAAAAGTTGGGGTCTTTACAGAGTATCTAAAATTAACCATTGAAGCTCATCGAGTTGACAGATTTGTACACCCAGTTATTGAAAAATAAATTTAGTGAAGTTAAGTAGATTGTTTTTTTAAAACATGATTTATTTCCAGATCTTTTTTCACTTTCCTTTGTATCAGTCCGAAGAGTAATAAATGTATGTGTTACCATTCTTGGGATCTTAGGAGTTACATTTTGGACTGTTGTGACTGGTGTTGATAGTCTGCCTTTCTGACTTATGCTAAATTCAAAATGCTGTCACATAAAAATTAGAGTCAGTGGTTTTCAAGGTGCCACCTTGTCAAATTAGTTTTATTACTTTGGTAATCATCTAGTTCACGAACATCTGATTTGCCAGATGAGGAAATTCCACAACTTGTAATCAAATTCTTGAGTAAGTAATATTTATCGAAACAATATAAATTCATCAAATGTGACTATTACTAGGCAGTGACCCTGGTGTAGAATTGAAAGCCTGAAATCAGGAGTCAAACAGGCATAGGCTGGAAATCTAGCCCCAGCCCTTCTTTCATACATCTGTTCCGCCCTTCATTCCACAGACGCTTTCAAGGCTGAGGAACTGGGATACCATATTAGCAGGACTCAGGCTCATGGATTGTGTTGTTGTGGAACACTCCAGTAATAAACAAGCAGTCGCAATACATTGTGCAAGGGTGATCCTGGTGTCGGGGGTAAGCAGGGTCCTGTGAGGACATGTGGGAGAGGAATAACTGATGCTATTTCTGTGTGGTGGAGATGGTCTGTAGGGGGATTGGTCTTTACAACTGCGTGTAGAGAGAGACACTGTTACCATGGACTCTTTAATAGCAAAGCCTGGATTGTATGGGTTGAATGCATCCCACCTGCTGAGTGTGTATCTAATGTCGATTCCTAGTAGGTGCAGCCCAGCATCAGCATCACCGCCATTGCTGTTATCCTGACAGCATTCTCTAACTCCTTCCCTCTTGTGGTCGCAAGCTCTGCCTCTAGTACCCCACAGCAAACACCATTCTGGAACTTGGAATTTCCTCAAGCACCAGAGCTTGTTTACGCAGAACTCAAAATGCTTTGTAAATATGAGTTTTATGTTTATTAAAGTTACGATGGATTGAAGTGCTTATTTCTAATAGAAACTGTTTCTGTGTGTCATAAATATTTGTCCAATATTTAAGGTTTTAAATTTGGCTTTAATATTTCTTTATTTCTCCTTTTCCTTCCTGTTGTTGTTGCAGTGAGAAGGGGGGTCACATACACGGCACCTGACTGTGATGCTCACACACATAGTTTTGGTGCTTCCTAGGAGTTATGCTCCTTCATCTGAGTCTCTGCTTCCTGGGCTTCGTGCTCTCTTAATTGTACTCACACACACTCTCTTGTAATGCTCCCTGCAGTGCTCTCACAACATATTCACAAGGGCTTGTACTTTCTAGCCCTGGTGCTCACAGAGTGTGGGCTACTTTGGTTTTGGTTTGTTTTTTTGTATTTTGTTGTTGTTTGGGGGGGTTGTTTTTTGTTTTGTTTTGCTTTTAGGTTCCTTTTTTGGATCCCGCTCCACTCAGAGACTACTCCTAGTGGTGCTTAGGGGATTATATGTGGTGCCAGGAACAGAGCTGGGTTGGCCACATCGAGGGATGCTCCCTTCCCACTGTATCATCACTCCCACTCCTGGGTTTGTGTTTGAAATTGGTGCTCTCCGAGTTCACACATCTTTTGCTGTGGTTCACATATAGCCGGCTTCCGTGTGACTGGAACCCGAGTTTGCAACTTCCGGCAGCAGAATGCCATGAATAGTGTTTGGTGCATGAAGGAGGTGGTGGTTGAATGTGTACCTTCATGCTTATCTGGCCAGTCTTCCCATGCCCTTACTTTAAATTTTTATTCTTTCATAATTCATTTATTTGTGAATATTTGTCCAGTCTCTGCTGTGAGACTCTGAATTTAGCATCCACCACTTCAAAGGAAATTAAATTTGTGTTAAACAATTGAAATAGAGAATTAAAAGTGCCATGTGGATATAACTGAGAATAGTTAAAGATTTTAAGAGGCAACAAAATTAATATGCTCTCTCTCTTTCTCTCTCTCTCTCTTTCTCTCTCTTTTTCTCTCTCTCCCTCCCTCCCTTATTTTTGTTTTTGGGCCATATCTGGCTATGCTCAGGGCTTACTTCTAGGCTCACTACTTAAGAATTACTCCTAGCAGTGCTTAGGAGATCACTTGGGACACAGTGGATGAAACCCAAGTCAGCCTTATGCAAGGCTGCTTACCTCCTGTACTCTCTTTCCAACTCTGGTATCACTTCTTGTGGGTGATGATAGGGGTAGGAGAAACATGGTCAGAAATAAGTTGTGCTAGTCATTGAAAGCCCATTTTAGCCTGTGTTGGCTTTAGAGTGTTTGGTGTGTAATTCTCATAGCAATCCTAGACTAGTGTGGATTTATGAAACCCATTTTAAAGATTTGGAAAGAAGCAAAGAATGGTGTGCCCAAGGTTTACATTGCAAGCAAGCAGCAATACTCGGATCTGTGCCAGACTTTAAAGTCTAAACTTGTTACATCCAAATCTTTCTCTTCTTTTCTCTTCCCAGAAATAGGTTTTGTAACTTGAAGAAAGAATTTTGATATAAATGTTGAACATCTCTTATATTTCCTACCTCTGTGAGGAAATGGCATACAAAGAATAAAATACTTGGTGCATCGATTTATTTAAGCAAGCATATGTTATATGCACACATTATAGCATTGTCTTTATAAATTTTAAAGATGAATTTTTTTTCCAAGTTTATATTCCAGGGACCTAAGAGATAGTACAGCAGGTAGGGCATTTGCCTTGTACATGGTCAACCCAGGTTCAAACCTTGGCACCCCATATGGTCCCAAGCCCTGCCAGAAGTGATACCTGAGTGCAGAAGTAGGAATAAACCCTGACCACCACCGGGTGTGACAAAAAAAAAAAACCTCAAACCCCAATTCACGTTCCAGATGGAAATATCTTCTGACATTCCTAGTTTTAAGCACCTTGCTTGCTTGCTTGCTTAATTGTAGATGGTTTCATTGGATTTTTTTTTCTTAAACATTTACAGGTTTTGTGGGAAACAGGTGCTGTTAAGCCCAGGCAACGGCAGAATAGCTGTTAATGTTGTGGAATGTGATTTTGATTTTCTTGGCAGAACTTTTATTTCACAAAATTAACTATTAAAAAAGACATGATTTCCATCCCTAATTTTGCTTCATTCTCTGAAATTTGCTTGTAGATTATTTTTCAGCAAGTTACTTAAAGGATGTAGAGAAAAGAAAAGATTTCTACAGGAAAATTAATACTGAATTCTTTAACAATTCCCACAATTCTGTATATTGCCAAGAAAAAAATTAATATTTGCCTTCTTTCTGATATTATCAGGCATGCTGTTTTCCTAAAATTCTATTCTCTCTTTAGTAAACTCTGTCCAAAGAATTATATTTATTATTGGCAAAGAGAACAAGTGATGGAAATAATTTTATTACATGATTTCTCCGATAAAATCTTATCACAGGACTGGAGAAATAGTACAGGGATAAGGTGCTTACCTTGAACGCAACTGACCTGGGTTCAGTCTCCAGTACCACTCCAGTACCTGAGTGCAGAGCCAGGATTAAGCCCTGAGTACTCCTGGGTGTGGTCCCCAAACCAGAAAATATAATAACAAAATCTTGCTGTGTAGTGAAGAGATAGTACAGGAATTAAAGCACTTGACTTGCATGTGGCCAACCCCTAGTTAATTCCCAACACCACATATGACCTCCTGAGCACCCCCAGAAATGATCCCTTAGCACCCACCAGGTATGGCTCAACACCCACCTCACTCTAGTTGAGGCTGTCATTACTTGTTCTACAGAATGTAATCCCTTTGACAGGTGTCTATGATTTACTCTACCAGTGCATATTTCCCACCACCAATGCCCCCTGTTTCCCTTCCATCCCCAATACCCCAACCTACCCCATCACTCTCAGCCTCTCTCTATGGAAGGCACTTTCCATCTTGGCGTTTCTCTCCTTTTTCTTTTGTGCATTGTGGTTTGCAATACAGTGCTTAGAGTTGTTTGTTCAGGGCATTCAGTATTTTTATCGGGACGATAAGGCTGGAGTAGTTTTTCAGTTGGGTGACTGTTTGAGGTATGAATATGACTGCCAAGGCTTCCAGAAGTACAGGGAGGTTAGGGAAGGTTTCCCAGGGTTAGCCCATCCCAACCCTAAGAAAGCCTGGAGATGTCAGTCACAAAACCTGCATACCTGATTTTTCTACAGATTATATCTTGGTGGAGTCCATCCTGAGACTGTGGAGTCAGGCCAGAGGTAGAGTGGCGATTTTGGATTGTGGAAGCAAGTGGCTGCCAGGGGCTATGCTTGGGCAGGCACCAGGCCAACCTTCCCCCATCCGATTCACCCCAATCTATTTTAGCCATAAGCAGGTCCAAGATTAACTGCAGCTTTTGATCTCTTGAGATTTATTTATGGGTCTCTGAAATAAGGCCAATAAATGAGCTTGTGTAGCTGAGCCAGAGGTGCTTTGTGGGCGTGGCTCCCACATACCTACACTTTTGTCATTTAATTTCTTAGTAACTTGTCCACAAGTTGTTGGTATGAGTTCACAAAGTAAGATGTGGGTGCTGCTGCTGCTACACGTGTGCATTCAGTGGTCCAGAGCCGCCTCCCCACTTCCCAGGCCTCCCCAGCAGAGAGACAGAGAGACAGGGAGATGGGGAGGTCAGAGCTTGCTGGTGAAAATGGCCCGTTTAATGCAGAGCTGCTAGCATACTTAGAGAACATCTGAGGGGACTTGAGGTAAAGACATATGTGTGATTGATCATTTACATAGATAAACGTTTGGCAGAGGAAATTCTCTTGAGGAGATTAACTCAAGGAGACACTCTGTCTCCCAGGGACAACTACATTGCTTTTATCTTTCCCTCTAGTTTTATATTTTATCAATACTTGCAGTTGTTTGGATAAACACAGTAAGAAACAAGGATCTCAAAATTTAGTTCTCTGGACTCTGAGAGCAAGCAGGGCTTTCTAACATTTATTTCTCTGGGTTCTGAGAACAAGCAAGACTTTTAACGTAAATCCCAGACTAAGTCCTCAGGTGAGTTCAGCTTGTGCTTCCCCATGGGGGTCCTGTCTCTTAAGTCATAACAGCTTGATCAAGATCAAGCATTTATGCTTTCTAGAATGCCCCATTTCATTGCTGGGGTAGCTTTACCACTCGCCCCAGATCCATCCCAGTCCCGCGGCGGGACCTCCCTTTTGGGGTGTTAGGAACTACAGCAACTGAAGCCTGAGTCAAGTAATTATGACCAAGTAATTATGCCCAGGAGTGGATATATTTCAGAGTTAGTCGACTCCAAATATTAGGAGCATAGCATTGATGGACTTACTGTGTTTAACCAAAGAACATTGCTCTATAATAAAATATAAAAAGGTTACAGGGGAAATAGAAAAGCAGGTGCAATACACAGCACTTCAAATACAAAGCAGTACAAATGCAAAGTTCAGAATTACCAGAAAGTTTTGACTTATAAGTAATCAAGACTGACTTGGAGAACTGTGACATTGAGAGGTAAAATACAAAAGAAAGGTTAAAGATAAACTTTAAATTATGGATGCTAGCAAGAGCACGGTAAGCTTCTCTGGGAGAAGGAAAAGGGACAACTTACTGATGAAGCCTAAAGCACTTAGGGTTAATATCCAACAGTTGGTTTCAACCAAAGACACAGCGGCAATTTGGGGGTGTCAGGAAGCCTGAAGGCACCTTCAACCTGCTGATGCACTTACCCCACAGGTACAGGTTGACCTGCTGATGGCACCATACCCCAAGAACATTTCCTTTTTTTTTTAATCTAACAAGGGCTGGAGCGATAGCACAGTGGGTAGCGCGTTTGCCTTGCATGCGGCCAACCCGGTCGGCCCAGGTTCGATTCCTTCGTCTCTCTCGAAGAGCCTGGCAAGCTACCCATGACGTATTCAATATGCCGAACATAGTAACAACAAGTCTCTCAATGGAGATGTTACTGGGCCCGCTTGAGCCTATCGATGAACAACGGGAGGACAGTGCTACAGTGCTACAGTGCTATTCTAACAAGGAGACATCTTCAACCACTTTCTTTTTTAAAAACAATTTGAAGACTGATTACAATACTGTCTGTGATAGGGTTTCATGCGCAATAGTTCCATCACCAAACTCTCCCCCAGGAGCTACTTCCTTCCACCATTGTCTCAGAGTCCCCTTCCTACCCACCATCCCCCACCCCATACCCTTTAGTAAGCAACAAACCAGTTCTCAGGTTCTGTTATCTTTGGCCATTTGTTAGTTCCCATACTATGTTTCTGTATATCCCACATATGATAGAGATCATTCTGTGTCTGTCACTCTTCTTCTGACTGGCTTCACTCAGCATGATACTCTCCAATTCTATCCACATAGCAGCAAATTACATGAGTTTATTTTTTCTTACAGATGAGTAATATTCCATGGTATATGTCTACATATGTATATACAACAGAACAGAGAGAGAGAGAGAGAAAGTTTCTGTATCCGGTCATCTTTTCCTGGATACTTGGGTTGTTTTAAGATCTTGGTTTTTGTGAATAGTACTACAACTAATATAATTTTTTTTTCTTTTTACCTTTGGGATAAAGGTAAAAGGTAAAGGCCCTCCTGTTGATCATCGATTTGCTCAAGCGGGCCCAGTAACATCTCCTTTGGAGACTTTGTTGTTACTGTGTCTGGCATATCAAATACTCTCGGTAGCTTGCCGGGCTCTCCGAGAGGGGCGGAG
>JAOXYA010000045.1:19648501-19667403 GCA_028565675.1 Sorex palustris | reverse complement strand
GAATCGAACTCGGGTCGGCCATGTTGGCTGCGTGCAAGGCAAACGCCCTACCGCTGTGCTATCGCAGCCGGCCAAAATATATAAATATATATATAAAAGTGTCATCCACTGTGGACACAGGCATAATAAAGAAGCATCTGAGCGCACTGGCGGTGAAGGAAAGCAGGCTGTTACTGGAGGACAGTCGGTATTTGGAAGCCGCTAACATTCCGAGTGAGGTTTGCTCCATCTGTAAAGGGCAGCTATAATTTTGGTGGAAATTCATGAACATTCTGTTTTGAAGAACCAAAGAACAGAATTCACTGAACTACAGCTGCTGGAAAGTGAGGGAAGAAATAATACACAACGAGAGCTGATGATCGGAACCCCAAATCTTTGAGTGACCCAAAAGCCCTGCAAGGCGGCCAGCCTCTGAGAAGAGGAGATAGATGCTTTCCTGGTTGAGCACAGCCAAGTTAATTGCCCACTGAAGAGAGCAATGTCATTAACAGTGACAAAAAGCAAGGGCAAAGTACAAAAAAAGGGTTCTGACAGTATTTAGGATAACACCCCAAATTGTTTGACATACAGAAAATCTAAGAAAATGAGGGACTGCCCTCAAGAGGAATGTGACTATAATATGACATAAGTGTTAGAATTAGCTAGCAGTTAACAAATAGCTGTTATAATTAGCATCAGAGATCTAATGGAAATAGGCTTTTGGTGTATGTAAAGACAGGAGATCTCAGCAGAGAAACGAATAGTTTAAATGAACAATAAAAAGAGGCCAGAGCCATAGTACAGTGGGAGGGTGTTTTCCTTGCGCACAGCCAACCCGGCTTCAATTCCCAGCACTCCATCATGGCCCCCTGGGCTCCGCCAGGAGTGATCCCTGAGTGCAGAGCCAGGGGTAGCCCCTGAGCATCACCGGGTGTGACCCAAAAAGCAATAAATAAATAAATATAATCAAATCTGTAGAACAGTTTATAAGATCAAACAGAAATGAGTAAAGTTCCAGGGGCTTGTGAACCATTGTTATGAAGTCTTCCCTAGAGAAGGCAGCTGGAATAGAGACAGGATCACTAAGAAAATGATGGCTTGAGGAACTGGTCGGGATGGGAGATATGTTCTGAAAGTAGATAAAGGACCAAACATGATAACCTCTCAGTGTCTGCCACAAAGTAAAGAGAGAGAGTATGGGGAATATTGTCTGCCATGGAGGCAGGGGAAGGGTGGGAAAGGGAGATGGTAGGGGGGTTTCCGGGAATATTGGTGATGGGGAATGTGCACTGGTGGAGGGATCGGTGTTTGATCATTGTGGTGTGACTGTAACCCAAACATGAAAGCTTGTAACTATCTCACGATGATTCAATGAAATTCAAAAAAAAAAATGAAGTCTCCCCAGAGAGAGCACAGCAGGTAGGGCACTTGCCCTGCATATAGCTGACCAGGATTCCATCCTCAGCACTGCATATGGTCCCCTGAGTCCTGCCAAGAGTTATCCCTGAGCACAGAGCCGAGAGTAAGCCCTGAGCACCGCCAAGACAAAATAAAGTTAACCTACATATTAATGGAAGAGAGAAATGAAAGTAATGAAACAAGTGAATAGACTCCCAGTGCTGCAGGTTGAATATTTGCAGTTTCTGCTCCCAGAGACATTTATTTAGAGACCAAGATGGAATCATTGGAAGGAAATTAGTCATGAAGGCAAAGCCCCCAATGAGGTTAGGACCCTCCCTAAACTCTGGCCCCTGACCTGTCTTCCATTCTCCAGTAAGCCATGAGACATAAATATCTATTGTTCATAACCTATTTAGTTTGTGGTATTTTGTTAGAATAGCTCAGTGAAGGAGGGATGTAACTCCGTGAATATACATGTATATTCATTACATGTATGAGCCCTGGGTTTAATGCCCAGCACCATCACACCAAATAAAAAAAAATAAGACATCTGTAATATAATAAATATCAAAATGTCTAGCATAAAATTTAATTGGAAAGAGACAGAATATGGGGAAATTTTTAAAGATATTTTTTCCAAGTCTGACATGCTAAGAGACCAAAATGTAGATTTAGAAATCCCAAGCACAGTCAATAAAAAACAGATTATATACATGCATGATGCATGTACATCCTCACTTCCACATAAACATGCACACACACACATACACACACACATACACACACAACCAAATTGATCCCAATTTTATTGTAATTCCAATCATGCAAAATGAGATTCAGGGGCCAAAGAGATAGTACAGGGGCTAAGGTGGGGTTAAGGTGCTTGTCTTGCATGTGACTGACCCCACTATGATCTCCCACACTACATACGGTCCCCCTGAGCACAAAGCCAGGAGTAGCCCCTGAGCACTACTAGATGTCACCCACAGCCATCTCATCCCACCCACCCCCCAATAAAAAAGAATGAAATCCAAATACAGTTAGTGAATGTCCCAAAACCATAGTGAGACGTTTCTGAATATTTGTTATTTTCTGGCCAAATGAGAGCAGACATAGAGATCACAGTATTTTGAGATCAATTTTCTCTCTAATAATCAGTGCTCTTTTACTGCCAAGTGTGATTCATCATGGTTCTTCTAAAACAAACGGATGCGTAATGTGTCAGCTTCTGAGCATTTCATTCATGTAGACTGTACATGTAAAGAGAGAAGGAGACAGGAGGGAGGGAGGGAAGTTGGAAGATTGGTGTTCTGTTTTTAATGTTTATTCACGTAGAAGTACTGCTGTTTTTTCAGCCATTGATTAAGCTGATTGAATTGGGCATTAACTCCACATTACTTTTTCAAAAATTTTTAATTGAATATCCGTGAGATAGACTGTTCCAAAGCTATTCATAAATGGGTTTCAGTCATAGAATGATCCAGCACCTATCCCTCCACCAATGTACATTTCCCACCACCAATGTTCCCTGTTTCCTTACACCATCCCTCAGCACCCCACCTCCATCCCCTTTCCTTCTGGCTTGCTCCTTTTCCTTTGATGCTTTATGGTTTGCAATACAGGTGCTAAGAGGTCATGGCATTTTGGTTTTTTGCTTGTTCAGAGCATCCATGAACCAGTTCTTATGGTGTATTGCCTTGAGGGTAGGGTGGGGAGTATTTCTTTTGTAATCTTCAGAAATTAACCCAGACCAGAATAATAGCTTAGTGGGCTTTGCTTGTGTGACTCCTGGATTCAGTCCCTGGAACCAATCGGAATACTCTTTCCGTATCCTTTAATCTAGCTAAATCTAACCAAGTATTGCATAACCCAAATAGGTTATCATTTCTTTTCTAAACATCACTTTCTACCCTAGACTTGGCTAAATAGCCTTCCTTTCCTATTAGTTTCTGTATTGTAACAATATTTTATATGTTTCTGATTATATTACAATTACCTTAAAGGCAGGAAATTTCTTTTTTTGTGTGTAACTTCCTCCATGGCCTGGCACATACCAGGTATTCATTGTCTACTAATTAGATGGATGCTTAATTCCATCTACTTGTCTTTGTTGCTATAGAGTACCTGAGGTGTCACATAAAAGAATGGATTGATATTTCTTTAGCATCAAAAGTGTTGTGCTTTTCTAGTTTGGTAAATGAAGGCATTTAATACTCTCTACTTTGCTGTAACATCCAAAGTTTGTGTCCTGCACTAAACCAGCTATTCATGTGGTTCGTTTTATTTTTCTTTCACTTTTCCAGTCTGTCTTCTATAAAGTTGAGCATCCACAAATTCAACAAATTTGGCTCTTGACCTGATCAGATCATCCAAAATATTTTAGAGAACATCATCTCTGGAGAGCGAACACTCAGCCCTTTCAAGCAGATGATATTTGGGATGATTCTTCGGGGTCTCTGACCCCTTCACCCTGATCACTTAAATTAGCCATTGGATAAATATGTCCATGTGTTTAATGTTATCTGTCTGTCAAGGAACTGCTGCTCTGGCCAGGGTTTACCCATGATTTCACTCTGACTATCTTCCGGTAAAAGGTAGAAGTAATATTTTCCACCTGTGTTAGTTTTCTGTTGCTTCATAACAAATTACCACAACGTTAGCAGCTAAACAACATCTATTTCTTGCTCACAGTTTACTGTAGGTCAGGTATCTGGGTGGGCTCATCTGGTTTCTCTGCCCATAGTCTGACAAGGCCAAAATCAAGGTGTCAGTCAGACTGAGCTTGTATCTGGAGGCTCTTGGGAATAATCCACTCCTAAGCTCATTTAAATTGTTGGCAGAGTTGAGTTCCCTGCAGCTGTGGCTCTGAGGATCCTATTTACTTGCTGGCTTTCAGCCAGGGGCCACTCATTGATCCTGAGACCCCCTAGCATTCCTTCTCACATGACTTTTCCATCTCCAGACCAATAATGTGTGTCATCAAACTCTTCAGGCAGTTCAGACCTCTCTGAACTTTCTCCTCTGCTGCCGGCTGAAAGAAGCTCTTGGGGCTGGGGGCGTCAGGGGTGGCACTTCCATCTTGCTCAGGGCCATATGCAGTATATCCCTCTCTGTTCGTCAAGGCCATGAGATTAACTTAGTCTCACCCAGATAACCTCCCTTTATCAAAAATGTAAAATAAGAGGAGACGGTCATTTTTATTCTGCCAACTGCCCCTCACTTCAAACTCTCACAGAAGGTTGTACCTTGCTTCTGGGTTCACCTAGTTGGTGTATATTTAAGAGGTAACCAGTCTCCCTCAGGATGTCAGCCATGGCTGGGTCATTTTGTGATTACCCATTATACCTTAACACACCTGGGCTCTAGTTTTTGTTGTTTTTATTAACTTGTAAGACCAAGAGATAAGTAAAATTCTCCCAGACCAAATTGGTTGAGGTTTTGTTTTGGTTTTTGGGTCACACCTGGCAGTGCTCAGGGCTCTGTGCTCAGGCATCTCTCCTGGCGGGTTCAGGGAACCATATGGGGTGCCAGAAATTGAACCCGAGTTGGCTTCATGCAAGGCAAATACCCTACCCACTGTACTATCACTCTGGCCCCTCTCCCAGACCAAATTGTAAGAGCATCTGTTCAGTTAGAAGACCAGTATGCATTCAGCAGTTTATTGTTATTCTCTCTTTTTTTCTGTTTTTTTTTAAGCTGCATTTAATTGTGCTCTATCATGAAGATATATAGAATGGGCAGTGGGCATATGTACTTTGGTGTGTTAGTGCAGTTCAGGTGAGGGCAGTAAAATCTCTCTCTTCTCTCTCACTCTCTCTCTCTCTCTCACACACAAACACACACCTAAAAGACACGAAATAGATACAATAGTAAAATTAATGTTGGAGGGATCATACCTAGGCATCACATATGCAGAGAATGCACTCTGTCACTGTGCCACATCCCGACCTCAATAAACTTGATGTTTTAAGTTGAAAATCATTTAAAAGGAAAAGGGGTTTTTTGAAAAATTTTCTTCCATTTAGGGTACCTTATTGCCAGATTCTTTCAGGGAAATTGGAGGGTATTCAGAGACAAAGAGTGATGAAAAAAGAACTATGAAGAGGTTGTAGGGATTAATTTTTCAACTGAAGGTTATTATTTCTTTTTTCTATCACAGGATTAAATCCAGGACCTCGTACATGAGGATAGGGAATGTGTTTTACTCCTAAGCTCAAAAAGCAAAGATTTGTGTTTCTCTGGTCTCTAGTATGAAGATTAAATGAGAAATGGGAAAACAATCTTTTCTAACCAACTTACAAGAAATATTTTGACAGTTATAGGTAAGGATGTAAAAGATCAGAGTTAAATTCAAGTCCCAGGTCTGCTCCTTGCTGCCCATGGAATTTTAGACAGATCCTTTAACGTTTTAAACCTTATCATATGTAGAGTAGGAACTATACAACCTACTTAATGGAGCTATTATGAAGATAATATGAAAAGATATAACTTAATAGCCAGACTTCATGCCTGGCTCATTTTGCAAGATGAAAAGAGCAGTAGCTATCATTGGTATTAGCATTATCTTCGTCATTCTTTTTTGTGTGTGTGTAGTAAAGCAAGATAGTTTTTACTGAATGAAACTCAGTGAGGCGGGGGGGAAGGAAAAGAGGAATATATGTTCAAGAGAGAACACGCGCTTAAAGAACAAGCAGAGACAGACAAGCAAGTGGGGTACATGATACAGATGATGATGGCTTTCCTTTCAGGCCTGTCTTCTCTCTTGAACACGTGTCTTACTTGCTGAGGTCACCAAGCTTGGGGGATAACTCTAACCTCTATTATTCATTTAACTCCTTCCCCCCACACACACTTTATTTAAATAAATGGCTTGTTCATGATGATTTGTTATAAGGGCATTCAATATTCTAAAACTAATCTTACCACTGCTATCACCTTTCCCCCACCATTGTCTCCATTTTCCCAGCCACTCCGCAAGCCTGCCCCATAGTAGGCTCACAACAATTTATTCTATATTGCTTGTTACTAATTGACTAACAAGAATGATCAAAAAATATTTCTGTAGAAGAAAATTTGTAAAAATTGTTATATCCCACCATGAAGTCCTTTTCTAGGGACTTACTAAGCTGTTGATACAAGTTAAACTTTCTGTGTTAATACTTTTGTTAGTTGAGATTGGTTGGCTCCTACTCTAAACAGTGCCATATTCAGGGACTGGACTTCAGTGGATAGGGTAGCATGCCTTCCACACAGCCAAACTGGGTTTGATCCCTGGCACCCAATATGGTTCTTCCAAGCCTACCAGTACTGATTCCTGAGTACAGAGCTAAAGAGTGACCTCTGAGCACCGCAGGGTATGGCCCAATATTCCCCCCCAAAGTATCATATTCATACAGTTGACCCTTCTGGTAATCCCATATTCTATATCTGTGGAGTCAACCAAAATGAAATTTAATTATGAAAATTAAATGAAAAGATATAACTTAATAGCCAGACTTCATGTCTGGCTCATTTTGCAAGATGAAAAGAGCAGTAGCTATCATTGGTATTAGCATTATCTTCGTCATTCTTTTTGTGTGTGTAGTAAAGCAAGATAGTTTCAAAAATGTCTGCTATTGGGGCTGGAGTGATAGCACAGCAGGTAGGGCATTTGCCTTTCACGCGACCCGACCCGGGTTCGATTCCCACCATCCCATATAGTCCCCCGAGCATGGCCAAGAGTAATTCTTGAGTGCATGAGCTAGGAGTATCCCCTGAGCATCACCGGGTGCGACCCAAAAGCAAAAAAAAAAAAAGAAATGTGTGCTATGTACTTAGGTCTAGGATGTCTGTTTTGTATTGAACACATACAGATCTTTTTTCCCCTATTGTTCCCAAGCAGTGCAAGGGAACAATAACAGTGGTCTGCATAGCATTTTCATTGTCTTGGGTATTATACATAATCTAGAGATGATTTGAAGTTTATGTGAGAACGTGTATAAGATTTATGCAAATACTATGCCATTTAATATAAAGTACCCTTATTCCATTTCATGCCAAGAGGTTTTGAATTGGAATGAATGCCCTTTTATTTTCCCAGAACTACCTCTGTTTCCACTATTGTCAATTCCACCACACAGAGAGTTCAGTAATTCTATGTTGAATTGAATTTCTACAGTGTATTTAAGTGCACTTTTCATTCCAATAAACCCCAATACTTAGATTTACTTGAATTTCTGTGAATGAACCCCCTGCACTTATAACAATATTTTTGCCTTTTGCATTCATGAGTAACTCCCTTTTAGCTCCTCTTTACAAATAAAGATTTGAATAAAAAGGATTGTGTTGCAGTAAACAGAAACTGCTCTGGCTAGATTAAGCACAAATGGAATTAATTAGAAGGTTACTAATTCGGTGTTAAAAGATTAATCAGAGGACATTAATCATTTGTATTATGTATTCATCAGAGGCTAAGTACAGAAATTGCCAGAGTGTCCGAAGATGAGATTGCAGGGAGCAGAAGAAAAGTACCTGGAAAGATGCTGAGTAGCGTTGTCTGTTAGGGAAATGCAAATTAAAACTATAATGGAATACTACTGCATACTTCCTAGGGTGGATAACATCTTTTACCGTGATACCAAGTCCTATCAATGATTAGACCACACACACACACACACACACAGTGCTGGTGGAAATGTCAAATTGTGTAGACCAGGGCTGGAGAGACAGTACAGAAGTTACGGCACTCACCTTGCAGGTGGCCACCCTGGCCACAGCACCACATATGGTCCCCAAGTGCTGCTGGGTTTGGTCCAAAAATATGTAAATAAATAAGTGTTGTATAATCACTTTGAAACAGCTGAGCATTTTTTTTAAATTAAGCTAACACATATCTACCATCCAGTTCAGGCATTTTACTCTTTAAATATTGACCCAAGAGAAGCAAAAATACTTGACAAGGCCCAGGGGTATAGGTCAATGGTAGAGCATCTACGTGGCAGGCATGAGGCCTTGAGCTTGATCTTTGTCATCACCCTACAAGTCAAGTGAGTATTCATGATCCCCAGAACCACAAACAAAAAAGTGCCATCTCTGGCACACCACAGCCTAGTGTGTATGACTCGTAGGTATCTCAGCAACAGTTACAACAAAGTGAAGGGAAGCAGGAGAAAGATACTGGTCCACACATAAACTTGTGCCCAAGTGTTTAAAAAAGTAGAGAAAGAAAGAAATCAAGGCGGTGGGAGGAAGAAGATGAAAAAGGGGAGTAATGGGGAGACAGGGGTGAGGGGTCTCAGTTATACTCATGACATGGGAGAGTGGCCTAACTTTATTACCAAAGCACAAAGTCAGCAACACTGAAAACATGAGATCTAAATCACAGAAATTTGAAGTGTGCCTGTCAGTGTCAGGGAAGGCAGGATAGAACAAGGGAACACTGTTGGAGGGAAGTTGACACTGGTGGGATTGATGTTGGAATATTATATGCCTGAGACTCAACTATCAAAAAATTTGTAAATCATGGTTCCTTAAATTTTAAAAAGTTTACAGCATGTTAATAACCAAAATGTGCAGCAGCCCAAGTGTCCATCAATTAGCATAAGTAATAGCTATTTTTAATACAATCCTACAGTGGAGGGCTGGAGTGATAGCACAATGGGTAGGGCATATGCCTTGCACACAGCCAACATGGCCGACCCAAGTTCGATTCCTCCGCCCCTCTCAGAGAGCCCGGCAAGCTACCCAGAGTATCTCGCCTGCACGGGAAAGCCTGGCAAGCTCCCCGTGATGTACTCAGTATGCCAAAAACAGTAACAACAAGTCTCACAATTTGTTGTAAGATGTTACTGGTGCCCGCTCAAGCAAATCGATGAACAACGGGAGGACAGTGCTACAGTGCCTACAATGGGATGCTACTCAGCAATTTAAAAAGAATCAGCTATCTTATATGCAATAAATAGGATGAATCTCAAAAAGATAAGTAAAATAAGGCAGAAATGAGGCTAACTATTATATGACTCAATTGCTCGGACTTCCTAGAGGATCTCGAATGTCTCTGCCTTGTTAACCTGTGATCTTCTGGATCTGATAAAATGCTTCTTACCAGGATTGTAGTGAGCAGGGAGCAGAATGGCTGAGCACGGCATAGCTTCTGAGGAGGAAATCAGGGATCCAGACTGGATCATAGGTCAATACAAGAGAATTTGGGATCCATTAGGATCCTCAGGACTATAAGATGAAGATTGAGAGTAAAGGTCAAATTGCTGGCCTGAATAACATGAATACCTGTTCTTGAGGTTTGTTTATGAGCTTGTAAGCCTGTAGCATCCAGGAACATAACCGCTACTTTCCGATCACTAATTAAAAGCAATTGTAGTTGATGCTTGACTTGCCTTTGACTGATGTCCAGTTCTGCTTTGTTTGTTCACTTGCCAGCTTCTGTACTGATCCTCTCACAGTTCTTTTGAATTGGTAGCAATAGACTCACAGACCAGTGAAAGAAAGGACCATAGAAAGAAGTCAGTAACAAGGACCGTCTTCATTGAAACATTCTTAATCTCATAGATTTTATAGAAAGTTTTGTTTAAATGTAACCCATGTCTTACAGATACAGCAAAGCAACTTGTGATTGAAAGAAGAGAACCTGTGATTTTGAAGTCAGTGAATTTTAGAATAGACCCTATATTCATCATTTTCCACTTTCAGGCACTGTCCTTTCCCTGTCCTTGGAGGAGAAGCGAAGCTCTTCAGCTCTAGAAAGAGTCTCCTGAGGATAGGGGCAGTGGGATGCCTGGGCGGAAGAAACTTCCATTTCTTAGATTTAAGAGTTGTTAGTCTTGACGTTTGGGCTTTTCCAAATTGTAGAATGGTAGGCCCTAGCTGGGCCCAGTGTTTACATTATAACATCTATTTTTGAAAAGAACTGGCATGGTTTATAGATGAGGATGGAAAAGTACTTAGGTTGTTCCTGCAACCAGAGGCCCATAATCAGGTTTTTATATTTTTCCTTAGAGGTATATATTGTAATGGCTCACTGTAAGAAACAATATTATTGTTCATATTAAATATGCTTGAAGTAGCTTTTCCACATCTTTGAAAGAGCTATGTTTTCTTCCAAGAAGGCAGGTTTTACCTTTACATTTTATTTAATTCATTCTTTTCGAATTGGTGAAACTGTAACATTTAAAAATGAGTAAATATATTTGTTACTAGTCCTATAGAATGTTTTGTCACTATGAAAGTCAAAACAGTAAAATTCAGCCTTTGATGGAAATGTGCATTTTTAATTGCTTGGGTTGGTTCCGCCCTCAATCCCCTATTTCTCTAGACCACTTCTCTTTATAGTCAATTTCATTGTAATCTCATCACGAAAGTGTTGATCTTTCAAGTAATTTTTGTTGAAGCATTGTATTAGTCCACATTCCCTCATGGTAACAGACGGTTTATATCAAACATATCGTGCAACGTAGCTCAGCCCCATATGGAACTAATAAACTATGCAATAAGTGGCCTTGTGTAGATGAATATCATTTAAAAGGGTGTGTATTTGTGTGTGTGACTCTGTGTGTGTGTGTGTGTATATTGTCTACACTGAATTTCTCCTGACAAAATGAATCCTGAAACCCACAATCTTTCCTGTATGTGGGATAAAAATGCTTAAAGAATAAAAACATAATGAATAATTTTTAAATTAGGCCTCTTAAATTAGGCCTCTTAAAGACTCAATATAAGGCTGTTTACTGAGTACAAGAACTCCACATTTATTTCTCAGAAAGTTGATCATATGTTATTAATATGATCTCCAGAGCTGCAAATGGTCTTCTGAAGTCAGGGAGCATCATTTATCAAGGTGTGTGAATTATGAATTTCAACTACAAGAGCACTCAGATCATAATTGATCCTCCTTATGTGGTAAAAGTTCTAGTGCCTTCAGTAATGTAGTAACTGGGGATGAAACCATGTGATATTGGGGGAAAAGCTATGGGAGAGAAGACGCAAGATGGAATTGACAGTATTGTAATTGGCTGTGGTCTAAATGTATGCTTTGTCCCGGTTGACTTTCTATTTGCTTGTTTCTATAACTATAAAGCCAGATCTTCCCGGTTATTTTAGTATAGGAATTTTCTTTTGCCAATAGACAATAGCATTTGTTCATTTTTCCAGGGAACTTCTTTCCACTTCCCATCTAATTTATCATCAATGCGTAGTTTCCACCTTCCCGCCTACCATAGATGTGCACAAAAATTTAATTTCTTCCATGGAGTTCCAAACCAATCAGTAAAGCTGAAATTCTAGCTAATTGAAACCAAAATTCCACTTAAAAATGCTTAGACTCTTTGGGTGGTGGTGCAGTAGGAAGTTATTACAAAAGGTGTTTATTTCAGAGACTAATTTGAAGCAGTTAGACAGACCCAAAGCAATATTTTATTGCCTGGGTTTCTTGGCATCTGCCTTTCGCCCACAGAAGTGAGAGCAGAAGGAACTGTATTTAGGGAGGTGTGCGGTGTTGATAGTAGGTGGGAGAGGGCAGATTTTAATGGAATGTACAAGCAAGATTTCTTAAGGAGGGCCTCAGTCTTTCAAGTTAGGCCTCACAGCTGCCTCTGGAGTTGTTTTCCTGACATTCATTCTTCAGTCTTCCTCTAGACAAGCAAGAGACCATCTGAACTCCTGAGCTTACAACTCTAGGCCCTCAATGGTTTTTTTGTTAAATAACCTCTAAAAGTCAGGCCAAGGAAGTTTCAGTTCTCTATAAAAATCCCAGTTGATCTCTTACAACAACTTTACGAGACAACTATCGTTGGACCTGCTTTATAGAGGAGGCACAGATTGGTTTGTAACTTGCCCATGGTAACGCACATGGTGAGAAAAGGACTGTCATGCCAGAGACAGAACTGCCTCAGAGTGCTTAGTGGAACTTGAATAAATGTCGTTAAATATTGTTGACTCTGGGACCAATCAGAGCTAAGTAACTCTAGCCCCCTCCCACCTTTCCCCATCCTTGTCCTTTCCTCCTTGGCCTCCTATCTTCTCTCCTTCCTATTTTTACTAATACCTTATCAGGGAGTTAGCTTTGACTTAAGGGCCAGGCCAGAGCGATAGTGCAGGGGTGAAGATATGTACTAATGTGCCTTCCTCACTCAAGATTGTAAACGTCTTGTCACCCTAGCCATATTTTTATGTCAAAATCCTCCTATGCAGAGTCCACCATAATTTTCAGAGCTGTTAGGACTCAGCAGACCTTTGACAGATTTCTCGAGATGGTCTATTGCATAGGAGATTTTTTTTTCCCCTTTAGTGCTAGGATGATGGCTCAGTTGGTTGCAGTGCTTGTGTGGTGTGCTGGAGACACGTCTTACCGCCAAGCTAGCCTCCAGCCTCCAGGGGAGTTTAAGCTACAAAATGGGAACTGCAACTTGGCTCCCAACTTGTACTCCACCACCTCCTACAATTACAGTCCTACCCTATGTTTTGTTTGTTGGTTTTGGTTTGGCCTCACATCCAGCAATCCACAGGAGTCACTCCTGGTGGTGCTTGGGGGACCGTATGTTGTGCCAGGGGCTGACCCTCGGTTGTCCTCATGCCGGGCAAGCGCCTCACCTGCTGTACTCTCTCTCCCACCCAAACCAAAGAACTTAGAGCTAAAAAGTTTGAAAATGATTTGACTATTTCAAGGAGGGAGGGACTTTCTCCATGACAACACAGCTGAGTGGGGTCTGTCACTAGGAATGATTCCTCATCCTGTATCAGTTGCTCCATGTCATGTGTCTAGAGACGGACATTTGTATGTGCTTATTGCTGCCTCTCTCTCTTAGTGCCTGCTATCAGAAGCTTGACAAATTAGTAAAAAACTAACATTGTTTTAAAATGTGAACTATTTATTTAAGATTTTCCCTTAGATTTAAACTCTTTTTTACTTCCTTCTTTGATCTCTTTCTCAAAGCCAGTACTGAACACCACAGTGTGCCATACTTGTGGTAGGTGCTATGAGAATGATAACAGAAAACACATGGATGGTGAAAATAGTAATGGAGTGTTTTGAGCACCGCTTGGATGGTGAGAGTGGTAATAGAGTGTTTTGAGCACTACTTGGTACTATTTGGGGTACTCTATATAATCTGTCACTGTCACTGTCCTTCCGTTGTTCATCGATTTGCTCAAGCGGGCCCAGTAACATTGTGAGACTTGTTACTATGTTTGGCATATTGAATACGTCACGGGGAGCTTGCCAGGCCTTGCCGTGCGGCGAGATACTCTCGGTAGCTTGCTGGGCTCTCCGAGAGGGGTGGAGGAATGAACTCAGGCCGGCCATGTCGGCCGCATGCAAGGCAAACGCCCTACCCGCTCTGCTATCACTCCAGCCCTGCTCATGGGGGGCCCTTCTATATAATCTACCTTATTTAAATATTGGAACTTGGCAAGGCTGATAAATCTTTCATTTTAAAAGTGAGAAAACCAACTCAGAAATGAAGTAACTTACCCAAGTCAAGAAGCTAGTAAGTTAGCCACCATGCTGGTAATCAGCCTGTGTGCAACTGAGGTCATTTCACAGGGTCAGGAGGCTTCTCATTCCCTTCCCTACTACATTGGTTGAATTTGCTAATTAACTCTTATTTGTCAGTATTTCTTCAATAGTTTAAACTTCCCATGAGAGCAAACTAAAAGGTAGTGTAGAAAAGGATGTAGGAAGAGGAATATAATGCCTTCTCATCCTGAAATAATGAGAACGTTTCCTTCAGGAAATGGAATTTACGTTGCTCTTTGAGAATAGGATGTCACTCCATATAGGCTGCCCAGAGAGAGACTTGGGGTTGGGGAGGAGCTCTGTGCCAGGAGCTCTGTGCCAGGGTGGTAAGCACTTTGCAAAAGAAGGTCGTTAGCCAGTGTTAATAATCATAAACATATATGTATATAAATACATACATGCAAATATGAAATGCATATAACATATATTAGGGTACTTTATAATTTTTAAAAAATGAATAAATTTACATATCACATACCTAAAGAAATGCTACTGCTAAAGATTAAAATTGCGAACTCACAAGGATTAATCAAAGAGACAAGAGCAGGTGATTGAATTGATAGCCTTGTAGGAAAACACAAGGAAGTCATTTAATTCATAGTATGGATGAAACTAAAGCCCAGGCCCTTCGGGAAGCAATGCAATTCAAGGCCTAGAACTCCAGAAGAAGTTAGGATATTAAGATGTACCAAATACCTTCCTAGAATGTAGGATAAGGAATGAGTCTAAAAGTGGGAGGATACATTGAAAGTTTTCAGAAAGAGAAAAGATAACCAGTTTCCTTCTCTCCTCCTCCCACCCCCTAACAACACCCCTCCCACCCCCTATCACCCCCCTCCCCCCCCACCCCAGCCGCATAGCTAAGCACTTACCCCTGCAGTGGGAAACTGGATGTTTACTTTGAGAAAAAAAATTCAATAAGAAGCTCTTATCTGCCTGGTATACTTGGACACGTAAGCCTTAATGAACACAAGGGGGTCCTGAGAGAGTCCTCAGACCAACTCAGCAGCTCCCTGATGCTTTTTCCAACTTAGCTCCCAGAATGGAATCATTATCTCAGCAGGCAGAAGACCAGAGGGGTCTCTGGAAAGCAGCCCCAGCAGTGATATTGATATTTTAGAGATATCCAGAATTTTAGAGATATCCAGAATTAGGGTGATGAGACTCACTAATTCCCCAAGTAAAGCCTTATCTGAAGACTTAGCAGCAATAATTTAGAAATTATGAATGAAAATTTTGTTCAGTCTTGAATTATATACCTAGGCAGACTATCATTCAGATGTATGAGTTGAATAAAAATGTCTTTAAATATTCAAAATATCAAAAGGAAAAGACACTACCTATGTACCTATTTCTCAGAATACTGTTTATATACTCTGCCAAGGTAGGAAATAATCAAAAATCAAAAAAGAAATCTTGAAATATAGAGAACAGGAGTAGCTTCAACCCAGAAGAGACATGAAGCAAAACTTCTAGGATGATAGTTAAGGAAAATTCTAGGAAGACACGGTCTAGAATACAGTTGTAATTGGCCAGAGAGAGGGACTGTAGGAAATATATTTCCAAAGGGGAAATGCGTTTGATAGGTTATCTAATAAATTTAGGCAATATTTTCAGATTGAAAAAGATTTTCAAATTTTGTCCCATTTGTGGGTAGATCTAATGATAGATAACTATGCTCAATACTATTGGCGAGCTATAGGCACTCAACAAGTGAGAAAAATGCAGTTATCACTTCAGGAATGGCAGAAAGGAGTAGTATATTACAGGATGGAAGAGTAAAACTACTTTTGCACCAATAATAAGGTAAATAATACAGATTTTATTTTAAAATTTTATATTCAGTATTGAGAATGAGAAGCATATAGAGATTAGAGAATCAAAACCTCGTGGTTTAATTAAAAGTAAGTCAATAATCTACATATATATGAGGAGATAAGATGTTTGTGTAAAAGAAGAGTAATTTAAGAAAGTCAAATTCTCATGGTAAGATCACAGGGGAAGATATCTCAAACTGGTACTCAAAGTGTAAGAAATGTTAATATCAGCTTATTTAGAAATAGGAAGATAAAGAAACAGCAATTAAAGTATAAGAAACTGCTGCTTTTCGGTTGTAAGATGTACAGTAACAAACTTTTTAAGAGCATGTGTATTTTATTAAACAATACATATGGGCAGGGGGCTTGTACGTGTGTGGTACAGAACCCAGAGCCTCACACCTATCTGCACAGCAAGTCCTCGACCACTGAGCCACATCCCCAACCATGTGAATTTTTTTTCCGTCCTATATGTTCAAATTAAGAGGATCACATTAAAGACAAATTTGGAGTGGGGGGTGATGGGAGGCCTGGAGGTTTGTTTGTTTTGATCACACCTGACAGTGCTCAGGGCTTGCACTCAGGCCTGCCTGGCAGGGCTCCAGGGACTTTATGGGGTGCCAGGGATTGAACCCAGGTCAGCTGCATGAAGGCCTTACCTGCTGTATTATCACTTTGGCCCCACGATAGTTTGAAGTTAGTTTGAGTCTTTCCAGTTAGTTTGAAGACAGAGCCTTGGCTCTGTCCCTTATCATCTCTGTGCCAGTGGGCAGACGCTTGCCTTACTGACCACCCTGGTTTCTTCATTTGTAAAAGGAGGTCAGAAAATATGATTTCTCAAATGTCTTTTCACTATAATGCCCTTATATTCTCTAATAAAAGTTATTGTAAAAAAAAAAGGTAATTGTCCTATGAAGCAAATAAAGAGTTAAGACCTGGGTGGAGGCATATTTTCCCCTTTTTTTGGTTGAAATCAGACTTGGAGTGAAATTTTCATCATGGTCTCTGAAAAGAATTCAACCCCACTTCCATCGTAGACCCTGGGGGCAGGGAATTGACTGCTGGCTCAGGGACACGTAGCTGAGTGTTATTTCAGTATGGGTTCTTTTTTTTCAATATTTAATATTTTTCAGTATGAATCACAGGTGAAATTTCCGTGCCATGTGTAAACAATTTCACTTTTTTATTGAAACAATGAATTCAGGAATGCCATATTGGGCTATCAGCCATTTTGCTTCTATCAATGTATGGGAAAATGCTTTAATATGAGTACACAAAATGATGTCATTTAATATAGGAGTAGATCTTATAATTCAAGGTCAGCAAATCTAGGAGGTGATTTTAGGTCACAAGCTAGCTTTGAAAAAAAAAGGAAAGAACATTTTTCCCCCCTCCATCTTCTCAAGTTTGTTCTTACCAGTTTTCCTCTCAGATTTTGGGCTAGATGGTAAGTAACGCACATGGTTGTGAATCGGGGTGGCTGGCTAATATCCTTCCCATTGAAACATGTTGTCTGTTGTCTGGAAATTTCCTTTCCCATTCAGGGCTTTAGTTTCCCCATCTGTGAAAGGAAAGCATTGGTTTAAATGATGTTCAAGATACCTTTTAGCTGTAGGATTCTGTGTTTCTTGTTCTTAGCATTTTATGCCTCACCTTAGGTGTGTAAAATGACTATGCAAGATACCCGATTAGATTTTAACATTTTTCCTTTAAAGGCTCAGTATAGGGCCAGGGAGATAGTTTAAAGGGTTGAGTACCTGCTTTGCAAGTGCCCCATGGCACCAAGCACACACAGCCAGGAGAGACCAAGAAAACGTACTTTGATTTTTTGTGTGTGAGTGATTTTCTGGTTTGGTTTTTTGGGTTGTTTTCTGTTTGTTTTTTGGAAGGGGGAGTGGTTGGAGGTTACACTCAGGGATTATTCCAGGTAGTTTCCAGGGGACCATAGGGGATGCCAGAGATAGAAACTGGATTGGCTGTATGCAAGGCAAATGCCCTACCCGCTGTACTATTGCCCAGGCCCCTGGTTTGGTTTGGTTTGGTTTGGTTTGGTTTGGGGGCCACACCCAGCTATGCTCAGAGCTTACTCCTGGCTTCATGCTCAGGGATCACTCCTAACAACGCACAGGGGACTATGTAGCAGGAATTGAAACAGGGTCAGTCATGTGCAAGGCACGCTCCCTAATTTCTGCATTCTCTCTCTATTCAAATAGCAATAGCGTTTTAAATAGCACCCCAAAAGTGTGGCTTGCGATGTTGACTTAGTCATCTTTTAAAGATTTTTTTAATGAATCATATTTCATAAGTACCTGCCAGAGTGTCTTTTAATTCCATTTTTTCCCCTTTGCAGTTAAGATATCAACATGGATTAGGCACTCCAGACTTGAGACAAACCCTTCCCAACCTGAAAAACTTCATGGAACATGGACTGATGGTCAGGTGGTGAGTATCTTTATCTCTCAGAACTAGAAACTGATATTGGCAAACAGTCCAAGAAGTGTCCTGATTGCCCCCTTGCTGCACACCTGCTGTCTGGGTTTTCTCACTCTGTCCTGATGGTTAAAGAGAAGGACAGACGGCAGCATGGCGTCTGTAGGAACTTTGGGCTGGCTCAGGAGAGTGAGACCTCTCCGGAGGGGTTTGGGCTGGTGGTGATATTACACATCCGAGGCTGGTTGGGAAGGGAAACCTGGAGTTCAGCCAATGTGACTCGTTAAAGGGAGACTGAGTGGGACCAGAGATAGTACGGGGGTGAACTCACGCACCTTGCATGCAGACGACCCCAGTTCAGTCCCCAGCACGCAATAATCCCTTGCACAATACCAGTTGCAGCCCTCAGAGTCCCCTAAATCCTGTTGGGGTCACCTGAGTAAAATCCCAGCACCTTAGGGCTGAAGCCGCACCAGTTTTTCAGGCCCTCACTTTTTTTTTTATTCACGGTCACGGTCCTCCCGTTATTCATGGATTTGCTCCAGTGGGCCCAGTAAATCTCCATCGTGAGACTTGTTGTTACTGTGTTTAGCATATTGAATACGTCACGGGGAGCTTGAAAGGCTTTGCCCAGCGGGCGAGATACTCTCGGTAGCTTGCCAGGCTCTCCGATTTTATGACCCCTTTTTTTTATTATTAATTTTTATTAGTGAGACACCATGAGGTACAGTTGTAGACTTACAAATTTTTGTGCTTGGGTTTCAATTATA
>JAOXYA010000045.1:19591028-19610912 GCA_028565675.1 Sorex palustris | reverse complement strand
CTGTTAACTACTTAACTGGAAGACAGGGTCCCTTCGCCCAGAGGAATGATGAGTACATGGTGAGGGGCTAGAAAAAGAAGGGGTGGGGTGGGCTGGGACACCCCTCTGTGGCGTGGCTCCTGGCACGGCCCAGGGCATGATCTGAGCCCTGCTCCCTTCCACACAGACTAAATATTTGGGCTCCTCCCCAGCCTGGCGAGACCCAGGACCCTGTCTGGTGTGGCTGCTCTGGCTTCTGGGGTGTGGCACAAGGCAGGGGCTGGGGGTGGACGCTGAGCTGGGGACTAGCGAAGATGGGTCCAGGCGAGGGCACCCACGGCCTGCAGAAGCCTGGGGCTCAGGACAGGAAGACTCCAGCCTCAGTTTCCCCCTGGGTAGAGTGGGGGCGAGGCAGGAATGATGGGGCTGACTGCTGAGGCCCCACAGTTTCTCTAGGGACTGTGGCCTCCACCTTCTCACCAGCCCCCAGCATCTGCCACAGGAACCCGCAGGGGGCACCACAGCACTCACTGAAAGCCCCCAAAGCCGCCCAACTTCCTTCCCCCGCCCCACCAAAAGCCACAGCTTGAGCGCCCCCTCTGTGGCAAGGCAGAGCTGCATCCTGGGTCCTAGCACCCCATAAGAGGTGGCCCATGGGCAGGGGAGGGGGACGAGCAGCCCTGCCTAGACCCTTCAGGACCATCCTGTGGGGACACCGCAAGGCCACCAGCACAGCGCTGAGCCCCACACACACCCACTTCTCCCTGCATCCCGGTGGGGGTTCAATTGTCTTCACTCCACAGAGGAAGAGCCTGAGCACTTGGGAGTGGGGGAGGAAAGGAGGGGTAGGTTGAGCTGCTGATTTGCTCTGTTTTATCTTGTAACCCCAGCTGGAAGAGTCCCCGGCCTTCAGTGCTGCACACGCTGCTCAGGCCACCACGACTCTGTCAGGGATCACGTACAGGGTTCACCCTCCTGCGGCACCCTGGCCCCTGGAAGCTCCACCCCACGCCTCCCAAGCCACAGCCCAGAGCCAGGGGTTCTGCTGCTCCTCCCTCAAGCCCTGCCTGGCTTCAGGTCTGCAGAAGGGCCACAGGGCCGCCACACAGTCACCTTGAGATTGGGTGGAGCCCCGTCACGGGCTGGGCACTGCAGGCTGGGCGGGCACGAGCGCCCATAGGAGCAGCCTGGCCCATGCTCTTCTGGCCTGGGCTCACTGAGGGGCCACTCTCACTGGTAGCAGCACCCTTCAGAGGGAACCCCCTGGAGCTGGACCTGAGCCCAGCCTCAGACCCGGGGTGCGCGGCCTTCCCCGGGCCGCCATGCCTGCTGTGTCTCCAATCCCAGAAGTGGGCAGTCGCCCAGCCAGGGGTGGGTCTGGCCAGAGGAGTGTCCCCGAGGCCTCCTGGGCTGGTCCAAGGCTTCCGGCCCACTTGGTGGCGACAAGGAGGAGAATACCCAGAATTGGCCAGCAGAGAGAAGAGCAGAAACCGGGTTGGACAGAGGCTGTAGGTGGGGCAGCGGGCCAGACAAGCCAGTATGTGGCCAGGGTGGGGGGCCCACCATTCTCTGCCCACCAAGCATACGCCTGGCCCACAGGACACCCTCTTCCTTCCAGCCGCCCCGGGAGGGCAGGTGTGAGCAGAAGTGAGGGCGCCCCCCAGAGGCCGGGGTGGGGGGCACAGCCAACCAGGATGTCCTGCCCACCGCTGGGTCAGGCCTGGGATGCTTCTTGGAGTCAATGGGCCTCCCCGTCCAGGACATCTCAGGTGGAGGAGTTTGGGTCTTTGAGTCCAGGCACGCTGGCGCTGAGCCCCACATGCTCTCTGGGGGGGGGGCACAACATCTGCTGCAGCACGAGCCCCCGCCACCACCACCCCCAGCCTCTGCAGTGCATGAGGACCAAGGGGCTGGGAGGAGGCCGGGGAGCTGAGCGGATATTGATCTGGGCTAAGGGAGCAAAGGGGCCTGTAAAACCAGGCCGTTAACTCGGCAGAAACCAGCCGTCGCGGCTGGTGGGCGGCAGCCAGGCGGGCGGTGGAGAGTGGATACCCCTGCAGCCAGCACCCGGTATGGAAAATGCTCACGTCCCAGCCCCGGACCCCAGGCAGCCTGGTGGGGGTCTCGTGACTGACCTCTGGCCCCTGAGCTCTGGACACTCCCTCTCAGCCCCCACGCAGAGCCCTCCTGTCTTTCCTCCTCTGGAGTAGCAAAGAGCGCCACCTCCGGGAAGCCCTCTGTGAGGGTCACTCCTGACCACTGACACCCAGAGACTCGGAGTCTCTCTACCTTCTGCCACTCTGGGCTCAGGGCACAGGGAAGGGGTACCAACTCACTGAGTGTGTGGGGGGGTGGTCCTCGGTTGGGAAGGACAGCTGAGAGCATGCTGGCACATCTGCTGTCCACTGGGGAGATAGTGTCCAAAACCTGTGGAGGCCCAGTTCCTGTGACAAGCATCCAGGGTCGGAGGTGCGAATCAGTCCTCCCGCTTGCAGGGCACCCCTTGGCTGACCGCTGGCACAGCTCAGTGGGACCCGCACCCTGGACAGGCAGCCTCAATGGGGGTGGGCTGCAGGCTGACGGCCTAGGGTGGGGGTCTGGCCTGGGGTCCCAGCTCTGCCCTTCCCACTGGCTCCTCAGACACAGCGGCAGAGACAAAGGGCGGGAGGGGCCTTCTTGCCTCCTGCCCCCACCCCCCTGGGCTCACTTGGGTCTGGGGTCCTGGGCGGGGCCTGGGCAGTACAGCCGCCAGCCAGGACCAGGTGACAGCAGGGCCTGTGTGTGGGGGCCACCCCCCACCCGCTTTTTTCTCAGGCCTGACCCCGTCTCCCCCAAGGATCTTATCTGCCTCCTCCCTCCTTTCCCACCACACTAATCTCACCCTCTTCGGCGAGTTCCTGTTTGCTCCTGAGAGCCTTGGAGTTGCCCTCCCCTGGCCTCTCCCACCCGGCCTCTTGGGGGGCCCAAACCATCCTTTCCGCCTAGTTCCATCTCCCCTGGCTCTGCCCGGGGCCCTAGGAAGAAGCTGGACCAGCTTGAACACCACAGTCCAATGGGCTTGGCCGTTCTTTGGGGTGTCTGGGGGCATCCGCAGCTTCCCACCCAGTGGGCTGAGGATTTCCACTCTAAGACCCCCAGGTGCCTAGAGCCAGAGACCTCCAGGTGACACTGGGATCCTCGTGTGGTGTCACAAAGGGACCGGCATTGGCTCTGCATCAGGCAAACGGGATGGGGGGATACTCACTCAGAGGGGTGCTGGGTGGGGGAAGTGTCTCCCCTCTGCACGGCCCAATACCCTTGCCTGTCAGATATCAGGATGTACTCAGCTGGCGGGAGCACAGCCAGGGCCACAGTACAGGGCCACTAATCAGTCTGCCCTCCTGACAGCATCTCCGCTCCGCTTTCCCCACTTCCCTGCCCCGGTCGAAAGCCAAAGCACTGGCCAGGGCCGTCCCGGGGCCTCGGCTGCAGCCCAGGCTGCCCTGCCGGGCTGACCTGGCTCCCCTGGGCACCAGCCGTGCAGTACCACATCCTCTACTCTTGTGTGGCGGCTGGCCTGGTTGGCCCAGTCTGGGAGAGGCCCCAGGCCCACTTAGCACTGCATGGCGAGGCAAACAGCCAAAGAGATATGGAGGAAGCCCCGAAAGCATGTATTGTTTTATCTGGTCAGGACTGTGTCTGGCCAGGACTCCAGATTCTGGGTTTCTGAGTGTACGGGGAAGGTCCATGAGGAAGCCCAGAAAGAAGCTTAGCTAGGTGGGGCAGGCAGACAAGTCTCTGCCTTTACTTAGCACAATGTCCCCAGTAACTCAGAGGAGGCCAAAGGCTCAGACTGGGCTGCTCAGGGAAGGCTTCTTGGAAGAGGAGACATTCAGCTAGGCCTGGAAGGAGAGTGGACATTGACAGCTGCTGCGAGCTGCTTTCAAAGGCCCCAGGCTGGCCAGGAGCCAGGCTCAAAGAAGTCTCTGTGGAGAGGGAAAGGAGGGTTCCAGTGGGGTCCCCAGAGGGAAGAGGAGGCGGAAGGGAGGGGAAACTGGGTGGTGGCACAGAGTCCCAGGGGCAGGTCGGGAGCTGCCGGAGTCGCGCCCACCACTGGGTGGTCAGTGAAGGCTGAGCAGACAGAATCCTCAGGGGTGATCTGTAGCTGGTGCCTGGGGGCCCCCTGTGGCCAAGGCCCCCCGAATCGGTTCTCTCGCTGTGCGTGCAGGACAGAGCCGTGCCCCTCCCCAGCCCCCCCACCTCATCCCGCCTTTCCCAACTTGGTCCCGGGCTGTCCCAGCCCATCCAAGCGCCTCCCAGGGCTCTGAGCTCAGTATCTGTGCCTCTGCCCCCCCTCAGAGTCCAGAGGCTTCCTCCACCCCCTCAGCACCCTCCATGCCCAGACCCCAGACTCTCCACTCCACAGGAACCCCACGAGTCCCCACTGCCCACCTCCAGCTGTAATCCCAACACCCTCTTTGTGCTTTCTTGGGGGAGGGGATTGTTTGGGGACCACCCCCAGCAATGCTCAGGGCTTATTTCTGGCTCTGCAGGAAGGAATTCCTGGCGGTGCTCTGGGGACCGTATGGGATGCCAGGATTCGAACCTGTGTTGCCTGCATACAAGGCAAACAGACACCTTCCCTGCTGTACTACTGCTCTGGCCCACCCAACACCCTCTTGGACAAGTGAGGAAACTGAGGCTCGAGTGGGGCAAAGCCTTCTCCAGGGTTACACTGGGGTCTGGGTCTGCCTGACCCCCGCCCTGGGTCTCTGCCCCCTTGGTTTGGCATGGGGGTGGGGTGCGGGGTGCTGTTCTCTCAAAGCAGCTCCTGGGTCCAACGACAGCCAGGTGGGCGTCCCCAGGAACAGGAAGCAGCCAGTTGGGCCAGAGGGGGCTGGAGGGCATGTGTGTGGAGGCAGGGACGGGGACACCAGGCCCCAGGATCCCCCACGATCACTCGAGGAGGCCCGACAGGGCAGGACAGGGCAGCTGAGATTCCGGCATTTATTCCATACAGCTGTTTCAGACGCTTGTTTAAAATAGAGATCATCATCTATATATATTTATATATATATAAAATATATAAGGAGGAATTGAGGCGAGCCACTCCCCCCGGGAGAAAAAGCTGTTTTATAAATATTTCTGTAGCTCCCACATCCCAGAGGAAGGGAAAAAGAGAGAGAGAGAGAGAGATTAAACAACACAAAACAAAACAAAACAAAAAAAACATTTACAACCCAGGCTAGTGGTTCCATGTGGTGGTGGGCTCGGGGATTCCAACCTGGACAGGCGGGATGGCCTAGGCTCTGCGAGCAGAACATTCAGAGGGGGTCCTGATGGCTGGGGGGCACGGGCAGAGAGAGCATCTGGCGTGAGGGGTCGCCTGCCCCTGGCCCCTGGCTCCTCGGGCCAGCCTGGGTGGCCACGAGGGCCACCCCGGGCTCAGTTAGTTTAGTTTCAGTCCAGGCGGTGCCTTTGCTGTCCAGCCCTGCTGGCAGGGGGCAGTGGCCGACGCGGCCCGTGTGTCCATGGCGCCTCACTTGCACACGTAGCGCTCCACGGTGCGCTCACAGCGGCGGCAGGTCACGTAGCAGCACCAGTGGTACCGGCAGTGGCACCGCTCCACTACGCGGTCCGTGTAGGGGTTATAGCCGCGGCCACAGCACATGAGGTCACAGCTGTCACTGCCATGGGATGTCTTGTTGCACTGCCTGAGGGGGGCGGGGAGAGAGGTCAGAGCCCGGGCCCACGGCGCGCCCAGCACCCCAGCGCGCCCAGCACCCCGCAGCTCAGCTCCAGGGACCGGCCAGTGACGCGCCTCCCCGTGCCCAGAGTGTGTCCTTATTGGGCAGTTCTGGGAACCAGAGGGGCGTGTCCTCCCCCTGCTGCCTCTGCTTCCTGCTCAACAGGGTCCAGGCTCACCCACCAGCGTGGATTCCCACAGAATCTTTCCTTTTGCTTGTTTTGGGTTTGGTGGCCACACCTTGCAGTGCTCAGGGATCACTCCTGGTGGGGCGCAAGGGACCATATGGGATGCTGGGGTTTGCATGCAAGGCAAGCGCCCTCCCCGCTTGGACTATCGTTCTGGCGCCATTCCCCTGGAATCTTTAATTTGTTTAATTTGAGTACAACAGAAGTAAAGCTAGCTGGCTTGTACGGTACTTTTTTTTTTTTTTTGAGAGGGGAGGGGGTTCTCCCAGGCTGGGCTCCCAGCACCGGTCTAGGGAGATCTCCAGGCCAACTGGATTGGAAGGTCAGTGCCAGGGCCCTAGGATGTCATGGGCAGCACAGCAGAGCCAGGCGCCTCTAGTGAGGGGTCTGCTGCTCTAAGCTGGGGGCTGCCAGGCCTCTGTTGGTGTCTGGGGTGAACAGAGACAGGAGGGACCCGGAGAAAGAACACAGACCCCGGGAGAGGCCAGTGAGGGGCTCGGGTGGCACAGGCCAGGAGAAGGAGCACTCGAGGGAGCACGACCCCCCGGAAGGAGCCTGAGGACTGAGCTCTGGAATCCTGCGTGCTGAGACCTCAGTCCCGGCCAGGATGCCCCCACGGAGACAGCACCTGTGCGCCTGTCTTCAGTGAAGAAAACTTCCTTCAAGCCCAACCTCCTAACTGGGAACACCACTTCCCCCTCCTCCAGGAAGTTTTCCTGGATCTGCAGGCTGGGTCAGGGCCTCACCAGGCTCTCCTTGCCTCTGGGATATCCTCTGTGACTGTCTGAACATAGGGTGTCCCCGTCCCTCCCCTGCACCCATGACGCTGCATGTCACGAGTGTGTGGGGAAGGATCCTGGGGTTCTTTGTTACAGCAGAAAATATGGATTGATACAGATGCTGGTGGAGGCCACCCAGAGGCAGAGCTGAGAGCTGAGTCTGGATTTGGGATGGTCAGTGGCCTGCACTGTGAGATTGGGGGGGGGGGCGCAGGGCAGCGCAGAGAGGAGAGGTATTGGGGGCAGGGATGCTGGGCAGGGCCGGAAGCTGGAGGCCTAATGCGGCAGCAAGGGAGGATCCAGGGAGACACAGAGCCTGCCAAGAGGGACGAGGTCAGGGTAGGCAACGTCCTCCCGGCAGACACACGGACCTCGTGGACAGTCCCCACCCCGCTTCCTCCTGCCCCTGGCCTTAACTGCTCCCATCCTCGCCCTCCTGACCCCCTCAATCTGGCCTCCAGATGGGCGCCTGGGCCTCCTCGCAGAGCCGCTGGCCGGGGCCATGCGGATGGAGCCCCCCTCCCCGCGGCCCCCCTACTCCGGGAGACAAACGTGGGCTGCGGAGGAAGCAAGTGCTGGCTGGGCCCCAACTATGTGCCAGACACGTTCCCAGACACCCTCTTTCGGCTTCAATATTCTTTCCACCCGCAGAACAAGAGTGTTGTGGAATGCTATTAGGCTCCTTAATAAAAGAGTTCCCGGCCAACACCTCGGGGAAACCTGGCTGGCAGGCCCTCACCGCCCGCTCCAACCAGCCTTTCCTATGTTCCTTGGAAGACACAAGGAGAACTTCCCAGAGCAGTGAGACTGTCGGCCTGCCTGCCCCTCTCAGCTCAGGATGGACAAATCCCTGGCAGACACTGCTGGTGCACACACAGTGGGTCTGCAGCCCCACTCTGCTGGGCACACAGTCGGCCCACAGCCCCCCACGACAGACACATAGTGGGTCCACAGCACCATCCTGGCGGGCACATCGTGGGTCTGCAGCCTCACCTCGTTGGTCACACTGTGGGTCTGAAGTCCCAACCACTGGGCACACAGTGGGTCTGCAAACCTACCCTGCCTTGGGGCTGGAGCGTTAGTACAGTGGGTAGGGCATTTGCCTTGCATGTGGCCAACCAGTTTTCAATTCCCAGCATGCCATATGGTCCCCTGAGCACCACCAGGAGTGATTCCCGAGTGCAGAGTCAGAAGTAACCCCTGTGCATCACCAGGTGTGACCCAAAAAAAAGCAAAAAAAAAAAAAACCTACTCTGCCTTGCACACAGTGGCTCTGCAGCCCCCTAAGGCGCCCTCTCAGGTGTAGACCCTGCAGTGAAAGAGATAGGGCTGCGGAGGCCCCAGCCCTGACTCTGATGGGGGACACAACAGGGGTAGGTGCCTGTTGGGGCAGTCTACAGCAGGCTGGACTGTCTGAATGAAGAGCGGCTGTCCCAGTGGATGTCCTGCCTGGCCCTGGCTGTGCTGCCCAGTTCCCGTCCCACCACATTCCCCTCCTCTTCCCTGAGCCTCAGTTCCTCAACTGTCCAATGAGCACAAACGGACATTTGTCCTTCACTGATTCATCAGGTGAATGAGCCCTGCCTCTTGCCATTTGTCCCCATGAGGCAGCCTCCGCCACTGTCCAGTCCCAAGGGCCCCTCCCGATGCTCAACAGCTGCGTCCCTGAAGCCCCAGGGCCCTGGCATCGCCTCCCCCACTCCCTGGGCCCCCTCGGGGTGCATCCCCACGGGTCCGGGTGCCCTTACCTGTCCTGCGTCCCCTGGGAGCCCACTTTCTCGTTCTTCATGCAGAAGTCGGGCGAGCTCTGCAGATACACCAGCTCCGAGTCCTTCACGGGCCGGATGTCCAGGTCTTTGGGTACCAGGTGTTTGCGGGTGCCCATGGGCCGGTGCACCACCTTGGTGGCCGACAGGTAGCGGGTCTTGAGGTCAGCAGCCACATCACGGAGCTCCTGTAGCCCTCTCCAGCAGGTGCGGATGGAGCAGGAGCCCGACACCCCGTGGCACTTACACTTCACCTCCAGGGCCGCGCGCAGAGCCTGTGGACAGGGGGTGCATCGGGCTGCGGCCAGGGTCCCCTCCCCACCCCCAGGGTCCTCGCGGGGAGTGCCCCAGTCTCCAGTGAGGGGATCTGCTGCTATGAGAAGGGGGGGTGGGGGGCTGCAGCCTCAGCACCTCCTCCCCCTGGAGGGGGAGTTTGGGGGGCAGGAAGAGCCGTCCTGGCAGCTCTGGCGGCCAGTGTCCTCCCGCAGGTACACCGGGGGCTCTGCAGCTGGCTGGGCTGGCCGGGCAGCTCAGCGAGGTGGAGGCCCTGTCCCAGGGGACACAGCAGGGAAGCCTTGGAGTGACTTTGCATTGGTCTTCCTCTCCCCCAAACTGGGCTAGGAGGGCTGGGAGAACCAGAAGGGAGAAGGGGAGCACTGGGCAGGAGGGGGCACTGGGGTCCCCATGGGCAGGAGGGGGACACTGGGGCCCCATGGATAGGAGGGTGGTTCTGGGGCCCCCGAGGGCCTCTGTTGGAAGGGTTCAAGGTGACATACCAGGTTCTATAAACTGTGAAAGTGGAGTTGGGACAGGCTGGGAATGGTCCTTCCAAGGAGTGACCACAGCAGCTCTGGCTACTCCCTGGGCCTCAGTTTCCCAGAGCGGAGGGAGGTGCAAGGCATGAGGCCCATGCCCAGCTGGGCTGTTACCCTCTATACTGGGCATGCTGGACCGAGCCCTCTGGCCACCTTGGCATCAGAAGGACAAGGAAACTGAGGCACAAAGAGGTCAGGGACTTGTTCCCCACCCCAATTCTTTTGGTGGGGTTGCAAGGAGCTGGTCTGGGTCGTGAGCAAGAGGGAGGAGGGAAGGTGAGGTCTGGCCACAGTGTTGGACTGAACAAAGCCCACAGAGCACATGGCGGGACCTGACACAGCTGCGGCGCCACCACTGCGTCCACAGGGCATGGCGGGGGGGTGCGGCAGGAAGTAGGGGCTGTAGCGGTCTGTCCCTCGGAAGGTGGGGGCTTGGGGGTCCGTCCCTCGGAAGGTGGGGGCTGTGGGGGTCTGTCCCACGGACAATGCTGCATGCAGGGAGGCTGCTCAGTTCTTTGCCATGGGCCCCTGGAGTGCACTGTGGAGTGAGGGGTGCTGGCTGCTCAGGCCTGCACTAGGGTGCCGGGGCAGGGGCTCACTGGATGTCCCATGGTGGGGCACAGGAGTCCAGTGGTGCTGGCAGGTTTTCTACAAACCCACAGTATGACTCAGTCTCAGTTTCCCCAACCATCCAGAAATAGCCGGCACACCCTAAAACCCTCTGTGCTGGGGCTCCCCAGGCCTGGCCCTATGGCCCCACACCTCTGTTTGAGAGGAGTTGCCCCTACTCCTGGAGCATCTGTGAGCCAGGCCCACGGCTGTGGAGAGCATGTGGCCCCCGAGCCCTCAGGGGAGGGGCAGCAGCTTGCGGGAGGGGGGGTGCTGCTTCTCCCACAGTGCGGGTAGTGGCCTCAGGAGGGAAAACCCATCCTGGCCCAGTGTCCAGCCCCAGTGTCCAGCATGTCCAGCAGCACAGAGCATAGCTGGTTCACCAGCTCAGTTCCTTTTGTTTGCTTGGGGGCCACACCCAGTGATGCTCAGGGGTCACTCCTGGTGCTGCTTGGGGGAACACACAGGATGCTGGGGATTGAGCTCAGGTCGGTCACGTGCAATGCAAGCGCCCTCCCCGCTGTGCTGCCCCAGCTTCTAAAGAAGATCCATTCTCGTGTGCACATGCGCACCTGGCCTTCTTCGGGGCTGGGGCAGGAATGAGGGGAACCTGGATGGTGCAAGAGGGAGGGACCATGTTCAGGGCTGGACTGGGCTGACAGCCAGGGGGGGCACCCCATTAGATCCAAGGAGACAGCACCTTGGGGTTAGGCTCTGGCATCATCCCTCTACACAACAACCCCCCCCACACCAACACCCACCACCAACACTGAGCCTCCTTCCCCACTCAGTGGCGACCCACGGGAAAGAGACTGATTCTACAGGAGGACCCACTGTGGGCAGAGGCAGAGGACAGTGTTCAGCACCAGAGCCAGGCAGGACCTCGAGGGGGCACCTTTGTCTCCAACCCCAGCCCTGGATGCCCAGAGGAGCAAGATCGGAGGAGGAGAAGGAGGAGGAGGAGGAGGAGGAGGAGGAAGAGGAGGAGGCCCCAGCTAGAGAGGGCAGAGCTGAGAGTGGGGAGCAACATGCCAGCATGGGCCGATGGGGGGCCCGCCCCCCACACACACACCCTCCCCCGGGGGCCCAGGACGGCAGCCCGCTCTGGGGGTGGCACCGCACAACCTCTGGGGCGGGGCGGGTGGGGGGTGGTTACCTGTCTCCCCACTTCACTGTTGTGTAGACGCATCAGTTTATTGGCTTGGGATCCTGTTTTTTTCACCTTCATAGGAGCATCGGAAAACTTGGCCCCCATGAGGAGCCCGTAGCCGAGGTTGTCCGCGCAGCCTCCCCAGCGGTTCCCGGGCCCGGGAGGCTCACCTGGCACGGGGCCGCAGGAGCAGCCGGGCAGCTCGCCGGACGTGCAGGCCCGGGCAATGGTGTGGCTGATGGCGGCGGCCGACAGCGCATACACGAAGGCTGACTCCCGGGTCCCTGTAGAGCCGCAGGGGCCAGGGGTCAGTGGCTGGGCCGGACCCAGGGCACGTCCCCCACCCAGCCCTGGCCTGAAGGGGGCTGGGGCCGCTGCACGCGGGGAGGGGCCCGGGGAGAACAGAACTGTCCTAGGACTTCACTGGCCATTTCTCACCAGCTGTGCGCTCTCTCTCTCTCTCTCTCTCTCTCTCTCTCTCTCTCTCTCTCTCTCTCTCTCACACACACACACACACACACACACACACACACAGAGAGAGCCTTGCACGCCCACAGCACACCCTCCCGCACACCCATCATTCCCCACCCGCAGTCCGCTGAGCGGCTATAGCAGAAGCCCAGTCCCATCCGTCCTGAGGATTCCTGCCCTGAAACCTCCCGAGGGCAAAGCCCATAGGCTTGACACTGTGCCCATCTGTGGGCGGGAGGAGCCAACAGGAGCTCCCAGGCGTCAGCACGGTGACCTCCCAAGCCAAGGCTGTGGCACTTCAGAGTGCCACACAGACACACGTTGGGCGGGGGTGCAGAGGAGGGAGGCAGCTGCCAAGCAAGGGCTGCAGATGGCAGGTGGGCAGAGCAGGGGCCCCTTCCCCCTTGCAGGAGCACTTTCAGCGGGAGCCTGGCCCTGCCCACACCAGAAGTGCAGCCCTGGTCCCTGAAGAACACTTGTGGTCCCGACCACGGCCACAGGTGGGAACCACAGTGACGGCCCATGGGGTGTCCGAGTGCTGGCCCATCTCTCTTTCTTGCCTCTTTTTGGTGCTTGGGGGCTGCTCCCGGCCCAGTGCTCAGAGCTATAAGATGCCAGGCACGGAGCCTCGGAGCTCCACATACAAAGCACATGCTCCAGCCTGTCCAATTCCCGGCCCTGTTTTTCCAAGCAGGTCACCCGTTTTCCAAGCACCTACCTGGGGCTGGCTGCGGAATCAGATCATTGGGAAACCCTGACCTTTGCCCAGGTCTGTACCAAGATTGGCTGTGACTCAGCAGGGGACAGAGGAGCCCCAGAAGTGCATTTCTGTCCCACAAATACCTCTTTTTGTATTTTGGGGTCCCAGAGCTAACTTAGAGGCCCTCTCCTCCAGGAAGTCTCCACGGATGCCCTTTGGTCCCTGCATCGGTTTGTGCATCGCCAGCAACACCCATCGACGCATCTGTCCGACCCCACTGCCCACCTCACGTGCTCCCCTCCACAGAGCCCCTACCCCACCCACTCTTTCACTCACACATCTTGGCGCATATGCAGTTGTGCCACGATCCAGTCTGTGCTGTGTGACCGAAAACTGACACACCGTCCAACAACTCACACAGCGCCCCACACCTCACACCCCGTCTCATACTTCACACAGCATCCCATACCTCACACCCTTCCCCACATCTCACGCCCTACCCCACACCTCACACCCCACCCCACACCTCACATCCCACCCCACACCTCACCCCATCCCACACCTCACATGAGGCCCCACACCTCACACAGAAACCCACACCTCACACCCTTCCCCACACCTCACACCCCACCCCACACCTCACACCCCATCCTACACCTCACTGAGGCCTCACACCTTACACAGAAACCCACACCTCACACCCCGTCCCACACCTCACACGGAGCCCCATACCTCACACCCATCCCACACCTCACACACTGTCCCACACCTCACACCCCATCCCACACCTCACATGACACACCACACCTCACACAGAGCCCCACACCTCACACCCCATCCCACACCTCACACACTGTCCCATACCTCACACATTGTCTCACACCTCACACAGTGTTCCACTTTTCACACACTGCCCAACACCTCACACACTCTCCCACACCTCACACCCCATTCCACAACTCACACCCCATCCCACACCTCACACAGAGTCCTACACCTCACACCCCGTCCCACACCTCACATAGAGCCCCACAACTCACACACTGTCCCACACCTCACACCCCATCCCACACCTCACACCCCATCCCACACTTCACACAGAGACCCACACCTCACACAGAGCCCCACACTTCACACCCCATCCCACACCTCACATGAGGCCCCACATCTCACATAGAGCCCCACACTTCACATGCTGTCCCACACCTCACACAGAGACTCATGCCTCACACAGAGACCCACACCTCACACAGAGACCCACACCTCACACCCATCCCACACCTCACACAGTCCCACACCTCACACAGCATCCCACAACTCATACCCCATCCCACACCTTACACACCACCTCACGTCTCACACACTGTCCCACACTTCACACAGTATTCCACACCTCACACGCTGTCCCACACCTCAGACAGTGTCCCACTTTTCACACACCGCCCCACACCTCACACCCCATCCCACACCTCACACGCTGCCTCACACCTCACACGCTGTGTGTCTCTGTTCAATGATTCCGGCCTGTGACTCTGCCCCGCCTTCCTCCGTGTCTCCTTCTGTGTCTCCACGCACTCCACACCCATGCCTCCCCCTCGCCCCGCTCTCGCCCACCCCACGCCCCACCGGCCCCTTACCTCTCTCGAGGTCAAGCAGGTAGTTGGGGGCGAGCTCGATGGAGGAGCAGTTCCAGCGCATGTCTGCAAAGGCCCTGCGGCAGGCCTGCACCACCTCGCGCGCGGCGTGCACCACCGTGCGCATCAGCTCCAGGTTGCTGCGGCACAGCTGCACCTGCGCCGACACCAGCCCCTCCAGCTGCTTGCAGTGCTGCGTCTGGTTCAGGGCCAGCGCCGCCGGCGTCTTGGACAGTGCCCTGCAAGAGGAAGGCCACAGCCGTGGCAGAAGGACAGGCTGTGAGGGCACAGGGGGTCCCGGCCTCTCCCTGGGGGGCAGAAGGGGGGCTGGGAACTCCTACAGGCAGGAGACCAGGAGGCAATGCACTGCTGCTGTGTGAGCTTGGGCGCTGTGCTGTCCCTCTCTGGGCCTAGCTAGGACAAAGGCTCACCACCCGCCCGGAGCTGTGTTCTGCTGACAACCTGAACCCCACAAGTTTCGCCACTCGCCAAGCTCCGGGGTCCTCTCACATAAGCCCCCCACCCTCTCCAACATTCGCTCGGTGCTAAATGTGCCAGACAGACACGGCCCTAAGTGCTCGATCATTGTAAGTCCGTCTGCAAGCAAGCGGACCATTAACCCAGGCCGAGCAGATAAGCAGGCTGGGAGCTTTTCATCATTGCGCCATGTAATTATTAAACTCATTTGCTAAGCTGTAAATCCCCCCCCCCTACAAAGGGCTTTATCAGAGGACTACAGAGTTGTTCAGTTCACGGGTGGGGCGCTCCAAGGCAGGGGGGCCCACCAGGGAGCTCTCAGTCAACACAACTGAGAGTCTAGACCCCGGTCCAAGGGGCCATCTGCTTGGTTCCTGCCAAGCCGAGGGTTACCTGGGCCTTTCAGTGTCACGGGGGCTTCATGGCTGCACTCTGCCACGCTGGGGCTGAGAGGGGGAACCCGAGGGTGCTGCAAGCCAGACCTGGGTCAGGCACATGCACACTAAGTGCAGTAACGGGCCACTCCGTCTTGTGTCTGAGCTATGGACTCTGCCATTAATCTTAGATAATAAGTTGCCTCTCCCTCTGGGCCTATTCCTGGAAACTATTTTCCTTTTTTGGTCTTAGGGTAACACCCACCACCCCTGGCTCTGCGCTCTGGAGTACTGGTAGTGCTCAGGGGACCATCTGGGGTGCTGGGGATTGAACCTGGATTGGCTGCGTGCAAGGCAAATGCTTGACCCACTGTGCTACCGCTCAGGCCCACTGGACACTGACTTCCTATGCTCAGTCAACAGAGACATGACAGGTCCTGTCCTCAATGAATGGCTGCAGAAGCCTTGGAGAGCTCAGAGGCAATGGCCCAGGGGGCCCATCCTGAGGGAAGGCAAAAGCTTTGGGCACCAGCTGTGCGACCTGGTCAAGGCACTAAACCTCTCTGGTCCTCATGGTCCTCCATAAGATTATTTCCACTTTTTTTTTATTGGATCACTGTGAGATACGGTTATAAACTCTTATGATTACATTTCAGTCATACAATGATCGAGCCCCCATTTCTCCACCAGTGCACATTTTCCACCACCACTGTTCCTAGTTTGCCTCCCCCCGACCCCCCTCCCTGCTGCCTCTGTGGCAGGTACATTTCTTCTTACTCTTTCTCTAATTTTGGGCGTTATGAGTTGCAATACAGATGCTAAGAGGTCATTATGTTTGGTCCTTAGTCTATTTTCAGCACACAGCTCCCATCCCAAGCAATCCCTCCAACCACCATTGACTTTTAATGATCCCTATCCCAACTGTCTTTTCCCCCAGCACATAAGACCAGCTTCCAAACTGTGGAATGATCCTCTTGGCCCTTATCTCTACTGTCCCTAGGTGTTAGTCTCCTATTATGCTACTTTATATTCCACAAATGAGTGACTTCCACTTGCAGGGTGACGGGAATGAGCCTGAGAGAGCGCTCAGGACTATAGCATGTGTGTGGAAGGCCTAGGTTTGATTCCCAGACACTGCATGGTCCCCTGAGCACCAAGCAAGGAGTAATCTCTGCACACTGCTGGCTGTGGCCCCAAAACCAAGAAGTGAAGCCAGGGGGCCAGAATGATAGTACAGTGGGTAGGGAGTTTGCCTTGCACACGGCCGACCTGGGTTCAATCCCTGACATCCCATATGGTCCCCCAACACTGAAAGGAGTAATTCCTAAGTGCAGAGCCAGGAGCATTGCTGAGTGTGACAAAAAAAAAAAAAAGTGAAGCCAGGGGTTGGAGTGATAGTATGGCAGGTAGGGTGCTTGCCTTAAGCACAAATGACCACGATTCTATCCCCAGCATCCCATCTGGTCCCCCAGCACCACCAAGAGTAATTCCTGAGTGCAGAGCCAGAAGCAACCCCTGAGCAATGCTAAATGTGACCCAAAAAACCAAACAAACAAAGAAATGCGTCCAGTCCCTGCAATAGGTTATTGGTGCTGGGCCAACCCAGGTGGGAATAAATTTTGTACCTTGGCCTGTTAGCCCTGGTGGCCCGGTGGCCACCATCCTCCAGAGGCCACTGGGCAGTCAGGTTTGGGCTGTGCCTGCAGTGATGAGACATTTTGGACCCCTCCGGATGGTGGCAGAGCTGGTCCTGTCCTCCCCACCCCAACGAGACCCCAAGTCATAGCCCATGAATGCCCTCTCTGGCTCCTGATCAAGCTGCTTAATGGCCATGAACCCAGAGACTCAGAAACAAATCTCGAAACCCAGTGGCTTTTGGCAGAAATCCATCTGGACCCCGCAGTAGGTTACTGTCGCCAGGCCACCCCAGGGAGGAAAGGGTATTGTCACTCCACCTGCTCCCGCTTGGCGGCTCGGTGGCCGTCATCCTCCAAAGGCCATTGGACAGTCAGGCTAGGCCCCGCAGTGACGAGACATTTGGGGCCTTACAGGATGGGTTGAGCCGGTCCTGTCCTTCCCACCCCAAAGAGACCCTAATTCATTGCCCACAAACGGCTTCTGTGGCTCCTGATCAAGCTGCTTAATGGCCATGATCCCAGAGACTCAGAAACAAATCTTGGAACCCAGCGTCCTTTGGTTGAAATGCATCCAGACCACGCAGTAAGTTACTATTGCTGGGCCACCCCAGGGGGGAAAAGGTATTGTCCCTCCTCCTGCTTTCCCCTTGCAGCTCGGTGGCCGTCATCCTCCAAAGGCCACTGGACAGTCAGGTTTGGGCCCACAGTGACTAGACATTTAGGGCCTCATGGGACGGAGGTGGAGCCGGTCCTTTCCTCCCCGTCCCAACGAGACCCCAAGTCATCGCCTCCAAACGGCCTCTCTGGCTCCTGATCAAGCTGCTTAACGGCCATGATCCCAGAGACTCAGGAGCAAATCTCGGAACCCAGCAGGTTTTGGCAGAAATCCCTCCATATTTAAGTGTTAAAATTTCAGAATTTCAAAATCGTGCGACCACTACTGCAGTCAATCAACATCATATGTTATTCATAACCAGCAATAGAACACAAATTGTCTACTGATGACTTTTCAGCAGATATGAGTGTTGGGGTAAAATCTCAAATAATAATGGTGGGTCTGGGGTTGAAATATTGAATGTGGTCAAAGAATAGAGAGAGTAATGTGGAAATCATCTGCCCCACAGGTATGGGGAGGGTGTGGGATGGGAGTATACTGGGTTTTTTTGTGGTGGAGAATGGGCACTGGTGAAGGTATGGGTGTTTCATTGTATGACCGAGACTTAGGACCAAAAGCTTTGTAACTGCTCTCACAGTGATTCAATAAATGAAATTATAAAAAATGAAAAAAAGAATTAAATTTCTTAATAGGCAATAATATATAAGTCACAAATTTTGTAAAATATATTTCATACTCTCTTTAGGATCGTTTAACAATCAGTCACAAATTTGGAGAGGAATAAAGCAATTTGTAGTATATTTCTTCATAGAATTCTTTTGATTTAACTTGATTAAGATTCATTCAATCTATAGGTTTTCAATTTGGAAAAATGTTTTACAATATAAGAAATATATTGAAGGTCAGAGAATAAAGACACTTGCTCAAAATTCTAGCAAGTGTTAATGCTTGAATTAAAAAATTTCAATTAAGTGGGCTGATTTCAGGTCCATGACCTTAACCCTCTTTACCTTTACCATAGTTATGTCATACTGGCTCTTGTTAGCCGGCAGGAGGAAATCTTTCTAGAATCATATCATATTACTCTACTTAGACAATATCACAGTGAGCATGATACATGTATATCATGTGTTATTTTCTCTGTGATTATGCATATTATTTCTCCTTCTTGAATAGCCTTTAAAATAATATGTTAAATCTCTTTTTCTAGGAATCTTTACATCTGCAGGCTATCAACAAAGCTTGGACCCCTTTGTCCTCCTTTATAACCTATAATTGTCTCACATTTTAAAATCTGTGTCATTCCTATTTGTTGTTTTTCTACTTTACCTTGTGGTACTTACACATTTTAGCATATCTAAATAATAATACAGTATGTGTAGATAGCACACCAGTTAGCACTGTAGAACTGTCCTCCCATTCTTCATCGATTTGCTCGAGCAGGCACCAGTAATGTCTCACAACAAATTTGAGACTTGTCATTACTGTTTTTGGCATACTGAACACATCATGGATAGCTTGCCAGGCTTTGCTGTGGGGCAAGATACTCTCGGTAGCTTGCCGAGAGGAGCGTAGGTTTCGAACCTGGGTTGGCCACGTGCAAGGCAAATGCCCTACCCGCTGTGCTATCGCTCCAGAAGGCAGTCTCCTGCCCCCGTGCCTGGCTGTTCTCACCGGGGACCCTTGGAGGAGGGCGGGTTGAGTTTCCCTCCCCTCCCTGAGCAGAGCCTCGGCAGCTGAAGACCTCCAGAACCAGTCACAGCCATGCTAAAGACCATTCTCCACATGTTCAGACGAGCCTCATGCATGAAGGAACTGGCAGAGGAACTCAGTCCTGGGTGAGGGACCTAGGGCTGAGATCTCCAAGCTCTGAGAATTGATAAAATTATGCGATTTTCTAAGGCTGCTCGGATCGGGACTGGTCTCCTCCACCCAGATCCCCCATATTCTAGTAGCTAGGCATTACCTGCCCCGGTTCCATGTAATCCCATCCATAGCCAAGACACAGAGACTATAAAACCAAGTTGCCTAAAGCATGCAGCTGTGTTATAGGCCGCATGACTTCTTATTGTTTAGTTCTCGCTTTTAATTTTAATTGAAATTAAAATTTCTATTGCAATAAATAAGAAGATAAATCTATCAAATGTGACTTAAAGTAAGATTAACAGATTTTTTAAAAGAAAACATTATGTAAAAGAGAACTCTCAACAGCTGCTGATGGGAATGTTGTCTGGTACACCCCCAGGGGAAGCAGTATGGAGAATTCTTAGTAAATTTAAAATTAAATTGCCATATGATCAAGCAACTCCACTTTTATGTATCTACCCCTAAAGCATAAAAACATTCCCCCAAAAGGACATATGCCACCAATATTCATTTATGCACTCTCAATACAATAGCTGAGATATAGAACACATCTAGGTGTACGATGGCAGATGAATGGATTGTGAAGATGTGGTATACATACACAATGAAATGCTATTAAGCTCTGAGAATTGATAAAATCATGTGATTTTCTATAACCTGGTTGGAACTGGAAGATACCATGAGAATGAAGTAAGATAAAAGAAGAAAGACAAACACAGGAAGATCTCACTTGTCTGTGGTATATAGAGAATGTTGGGTGAGGAAATGCATTTTAGTAAAGGGTGTGTGTGCCTGGATCACCCTTGACTACAGTGTTTAGAGAGGAGGAGGACAGAGAAGCAAAGAAACCAAGGATGGGGAAGAAAACAGGAAATGGGTGAACAGGCCTCAGGGCTTCAATTATACCAATGATATGGGTGACTGATATAACTATGTTTCCAAAACAGACTCAAAAACACCAAAAATATGAGCTCTAAGCTGAAACCACTGGGAATTTGTAATGTTCCTACCAAGTCAACAGGCATGGAATGTTGAGGGTAGGTTGGCCTCCCACTCTCCAAGACCCCAGAGTTCTCAGCCTGTAAACCAGTGTAGTTG
>JAOXYA010000045.1:19560246-19577560 GCA_028565675.1 Sorex palustris | reverse complement strand
GGGGGGTGTTGGGAGGGGTTGGCAAGGAGGCGGGGCCAAGGCTGTGGCGGATGGGGAGGCGGGGCTGCTCTGCTCCAGCGCCACTCCAGCAGTGCTCTGGGGTCACCGACTAGTCACACTCTGTGGTGCTTGGGGACGTCCACGTTCCAGCCACCAGGCTCAGATGCCAGGAGTCACACATGGGTCAGGTGCCTGCACCCTGAGCCCTGGTCTTCACCACAGCTGTTAACTCACAAACAGTGTACAAGAAACCATTGACTCATACACTTAAGATCCCTGTGAATTCAGTCTCAAGCTGTTTCTTAAAGAGCTGGGGGGCTCTCGGGGCTGGAACGATAGCACAGCAGGTGGGGTGTTTTCCTTGCACGAGGCCAACCTGAGTTCTATTTCCAGCATCCCGTATGGTCCCCCGAGCACTGCCAGGAGTAATCCCCTGAGTGAAAGCCAGGAGTAACCCCTGTGCATGGTCAGGTGTGACCAAAAAGCAAAAAATAAATAAATAAGTAAAAAAAAAAAAGGGCTGGGGCTCTCAATCTTGGTCTCTCTGGGGGAACACAGACCCTGGAACACCCCTCCCAGGCTGGGGTAGCTCCAAGTGATCAACTCGCTGTTTTGGCTTCTCACCTGAGCCCAAGGGGGCCTGAGTCACAACCCTGGGCATCTAGGAGCCCTGTGGCATCGTGCAGCGGACACTGGGCACGGAACAGCTGTTCCCGACATACATGTTCTGCGTGTGTGCCTGTGTGTGCCCGATCTGTGTATGCACAAATGCCTGTATATGCCTCTATGCCGTGCGTGTCTGCACATGTGTGTGCCTCTGTATGTGTGCCTGTGTGTGCCTGTGTGCTCTCCTGTGTGTGTGCACATGTGCCTATTGTGCCTATGTGGACATGTACCTCTGTGCACATGTGTGTGCCTGTGCCTGTGTGTGCACGTGTGCCTGCTTGTGCCTGTGTTTGCGTGTGTGTGTGTGTGTGTGTGTGTGTGTGTGTGTGTGTGTGTGCATAGGCCTTGGTTCCCAGTCAGAGAGTTTGGGATACTGTATCACCCTCACCTCTCTTAGGTCATTGATCAGAAGGAGGCTTTGCTGGGGCTGCCTGCAGGGAGCAGAGACATGATAGATAGGTGGGTACAAAGTTGCCTTTTGTTTGTTTGTTTGTTTGCTTTTGCATTTGGGGGTTACACCCAGTGATGCACAGGGGTTACTCCTGGCTCTGCACTCAGAAATTACTCTTGGCGGTGCTCCGGGGATCATATGGGATGCCGAGGATTGAACCCGGCTCAGCCGTGTGCAAGGCAAATGCCCTACCCACTGTGCTATCGCTCCAGTCCCCTGAGTTGCCTTTGGAGGGATAAACAAAATGATCTTGAACCAGATAGTGGCCGTGGTACAACATTGCCAGCCTAGAAAATGTCCCATGGGCATACTTACATTTTGTGCATTTTCACACAATGAAAACGTTTAAACAAATGGAGACGTGGAAAGGGAAAGGCACCGAGGACCTGAGGTGCGTTAGGACAGAGGCTCGCCAAACTCCTCTGGGAGGTGAAGGTGTGTAGGGGTGAAGGGTGTTGGGCTTAGGAGGATTGAGCCCCTGGATGAAGCCCTGAGCCCTTAAAAGAGGGTGCCTGGAACCAGCAGCAGAAAGTGAGGCGTCGATAGGAGGGACCCTCTCAGAGACCAGCAGTGGCTGGCCAGAGCCATGGGGGAGGGGTGTGTTTCACCACCAACCTCCAACCTCTTCATGCCTAGGGAGAATCTTCCCTGGAGTCTTGGCAGGAAGGGGCACATCTCTGTCTGGTTCCTCCCCTTCCTCCCCAGCCCTCCCTGAGTCAGGGGCCAGGGACAAGGGATAGCTTTGATGAGCTTGGGGGGAAGGGGGAGTCAGAGCAAGTTCTCAGTGGTTACTCCTGTCTCAGTGCTCAGGGATCCCTCCCAGAGGTGCCTGGCTGGACCATATGGGGTGCTGGGGATCAAATAGGAGTCAGGGACCTGTGGTAAAGCCGGAGTCAGTCAGGCTGCAACACTGTGGCCCGGAGGGGTGAAGGGTGTGTGTGGGGTGGGGGGGTTGCTGTACAGCTCCACCTTAAACCGGACTGTCCAGGCTCTCAGAACTGTTCCCTTGGAAACCTGCTGCCTCCTCTCAGCCTTTGCGCCACTTCCATGTGGGCCAGCCAGAGGCCCAGGCAGACAGACAGACACTCCCCACAAGCAGACACCCACCCACCCCCTGCCCACAGGCCACGGTGGGCTCTGGCACAAGCAGGGAAGGAAAGAGGACCGTGGGGAGGAAGGCCAGGGCGGCAGAGGCCCAGGGCCCAGAGGCAAGGGCAAGCAAAGATGGCATGGGGTTCTAGGGTGCTGCCCTTCCTGCCCTGGACAGTGCCTGCGTCCTATAGAGCGAAAATGCCAAGTGCTGGGAACTGAGCATGGAGTGGGGGCGGCTGGAACCTCTGGACAGGTGGGGACGCCACGTCGGGGTAAAGGCAAAGCAACAGACTTAAGGTAAGGGAGCAGGTGTGTGTGTGTGTGTGTGTGTGTGTGTGTGTGTGTGTGTGTGTGTGTTTAAGAGGCTTAGATCTAGAGCCACTGAGGGTGAGGGGCACCTCAGTAACTAGACAGTGTTGGGGCTAGAGCAATAGTGCAGCACATAGGTGTTTGCCCTGCAAACAGCTGACCCGAGTTCAATCCCCAGCTTCCCGTATGGTTCCCTGAGCACCTCTGAGAATTGAGTGCAGAGCCAGGAATAAGCCCTGAGCACCACTGGGTGTGGCCCCCAAACAAATCAAAACAAAAAGAACATGGTGAATTGTGACTGAAACTTAAAGGAAAAAAATTGAAAGTCAGTATTGGTCAGACATGGCTGCCAAGATTTGGGAGGGGATTAAGCCCCTTCCGGAAAGCACTCACATACCAGCAAAAGACGGACGAATCCATGAAAGGAAGAGCGCCAAGCACACCCCAGCATCAGAATTCCAAACACGGCCACACCCTTCACAGGGGAAAGACTTTTATTGTGGTCCAGAGGGCAGAGGGGGCAGAACAGTGTTCGAATCTCTCGGTCCCTTTGTTTCAGGGGACGTCCTTCCAGGCAGAGGAAGGGCTGGAGCTTCTATCTGCTCTGTTCCTTGAAACACAGGAGGTGGGCTTGGGAGCCGACAGATAGGGCCCCTGAGGGCAAACAGGAGCTATCGGGGTCGCAGGACGATGGTGTGTGGCCTCCTAAATCAGACTTTGAACGGGTAACTTAAAGTTCGTCTGAGAGTCTCCTGCTGTTTCGAAGACAAGCGGCGAGCGGGAAAAGTGCTCAGAGAGTTCTGCTGGTGCCTTTGCTGCAAAGATACTTGTAAGCATACTTCGCTTCTGCAAAGCGTTTCCGGCAGAACCAGATAGAGTGAGAGATATGTCTGTCTGAGAGATATATCACCTGCTTCATCAGGTGGCTCTGTCTCTTTATGGCCACTGTTTCAGAAACAAATGAGAGAGAGAGAGAGAGAGAGAGAGAGAGAGAGAGAGAGGCAGACAGACAGACAGACGGGCAGTCAGACAGAAAGACACAAGACACACAGAGACTCAGAGACAGAGAAACAGAGACAGATAGTGACAGAAACAGAGAGACACAACAGAGAGACAGAGACACAGAAAGAGATAGAGTCAGAGATAGAGACAGACAGACAGACAGACAGACGAGATAGGGAGACGGATAGCGGCGGGCTGTAGCCTCCTTGCCTCCCAGGCTCTGACTCCAGTCCCAGCCCCAGCAGTCTTTCCTGTGCTAGCTGTGGGCCCTCATTTCGCTGTCGGGTCTGGGGGCGAGAATGGCTTTGCGGAGGGGGCTGGCATGGGGTCTCACCGGCCACGGGCTGGCCACATTTGCTTTTTCTTGTTCTGCTTTCCTCCCACACCCCCACGCCCCCAGCCCGCCATAGATGGGAACCCCTGGTTGAGGCCCCTGAGAGCCCGGGCCCTCTGGAAGCTGGAGGCACATCCGAAGGGGGCATCGAGGCCCACTGACTGCATGGGGGGCGGCCTGAGGCCCAGGAGGTGCGCCCTCCCTCCCTACATACTCCCGTCCTGACCCCCGGTGCCTCCGCCCGCAGTCCTCCATGGATGTTTGCCCGACGTAAACAGTGCCCAGGGGTTGCTCCACTGCACACTGGCTGCGGACTAGAAATTCCAGCTGTGGGGGTCTCCAGGGCGGCCGTTTTAAACAAGCTGGGAAGATCCCCTCCCGTTCCCTTGACCCCTCCCTGGCCCTGCCTAGCCTGGAGCCCCGTGGACACCCAGTTTCTCCTGGAATCTCTGTTTGGGTTGGGGTTGGGGTTGGAGTTTGTTTCCATTCAAGGGAACTTGATCCCAAGCCGGTCGCCCCCTCACCCCCATCCCTGCCCCCTGGGAGGGGCCCGCTGGGCCCTGCTGACAGGGGCAGGCTTCTCCGGACCTCCCAGCGAGGCAGGCGGGGAGTCGGGTTGGCTTTGATGTCCTGAGAGGGCCCCCTCCCCAGCCTGCCCCCCTCCTCCGAGATGTAAATAAGTTGGAGTCAGGGGGGCCAGCCACGAGCCTAGCCGAGCAGCATGGGGGTCCCTGCTGGCCTGGCCCTCAGAGGGGAGCGGGGAAGACCCTCCCTGAGCGGAGACAGCGTCCAGGGGCCCTGTGTGTGTCCAGTCCTGCTGACCCCCAGCCTCTGTTTTGCGTCTGTGGTCCCACGCTGTCGAGCTGGGGAGCTGCAGGCTGAGGGAGGGACCCTGCAGTAGACGAGCCAGGAGGATACCCCTGTGCTGTCAGGGGCACAGAGACCCCCCTGGGGGCTGCCCCTCCTGTTCCCTGCCGTGATGCACCAGCACTCCAGGGTCTCTCCTCAACCACCAGCTTGTGTTGGGAGAAACTGAGGTCAGAGCAGTGGTGGTGGGGCTCGTCTAGGACTTGGGTTGAGGCTCAGCGTGGGAATGGGGGGCCAGACCCAGTCACCAGAACCTTCCATTCAGCCCTGTGCGTGTTTGGAGTCACGCTCACCGGCTGCACGGCTTGGACAGACGTTTGTTACACGGGGCCTTAATAACGCAACTCTGCAGAGCGGAGGTGGGTGGCCCAGGGCAAGGGGCTTGGGGTGTGGTGGGCCTCTCCTGGGTCAGCTGGCTGTCTCTGGCTAGGCTCTCCTTAGAAGGGCACTCATGGCTCTCACAGGGGCTGCACCCTCACGGCCCCATCACCCCCAAAGGCCTTGCCGCCTCCTAACGCCATCCCAATAGGGATGTGGGCTTCAGCCTGTGCCAGCGCTTAGACTGTCAGTCCCCTCCCTCCAGCTCTCAGGCACCAGCCTTCTGGGGGTTCCGGGATCCCAGGGACAGGGGCTCTGGCTGGGCCAGTCTCTGCCCAGCTGTGTCAGTGCTGCGTTCTGCTGTCCCATCAGCCCGTGGCTCCCAGGGTCTGCCGAACTGGCCCCCCCCCCCCAGCACCCAGGCTCTGAGGAACATCCAGCATCCAGCAGGGATGCCCCCCTGCCCCCACCTCCCCCCCCCCCACCTTGCTCTGCTGACAATGCCGGGCAGGCAGTGTGCTGTTTGGTTTGCATTGCCTTCAAAGGGGAGCGCTGGGCTTGGCCAAGCCACATCAGAGCGTGAGTTCACCCGCCCCGGGCAGGGCCGCTCACAGAGTCGGAGAAAGGGGCGGGGTGGGGAGGAGGCAAAAGGTGGCATCATCCTTCAGGGCTGGAGGTGCCCGGAGCTTGACCTCCTCCGGTCGAGGTCTTGGCGGCAGGCCCTGGTGTTGTCCCGCTTGCAGGACCTGGGCCCCTCTTGCCCCTTCCCTCCTGGCTGGAAGAAACAGCCAGGTGATGAGCGCCGCTCGGTGGGAGGACTGGAGGTATTTGGGTGAGTACAGGAGTTAAGCGAGCAGAGGGGGAGGGGGATGGAGGAAGTCAGGGAGGGCTTCCAGGAGGAGGTGATATCTGCTTCAGGAGTGAAGGTTACACATCAACAAGGGACGGCGGAGGATTGAGAGAGCCTGAAGGGAGAGGGCAGACTGCGGGGAGAGTTGGGGTTGGGGGTGACCGAGGTTCAGACCATTCTTGTCTTCCCTCAGAGCCTGGGCTGTGTTTGGAAGGTGGGTAGGAGCCAGGGCCCAGTTTGAGGGTGGGCGGAGGTCACCCAGCACCCGAGACATCACTGATGAGGGGCCAGGCCCTGCTGTATGCTAAGACAGTGGAGTCTGGGGTCTGGACAGTCGAGGTTGCCCAGCACAGAGTGAGGGGCCACCCCGTTGAGTCCCACTGACACTTCTGGCCCAGGGACCCCGGGAAATGTGAGGCGCCCCTGGAGTCCACCCCATCGCTGGCATCCCCGGCCCAGACTCCAGTGCCAAGGGTGCCCCCTCTCAGCCTCAGACCTGTGCTGGGAGCCTGAGCCCCCAACTGGGCCTGTTCACGAAGGCCCAGCCCAGAGGCCAGGACCACAGTGGGCACCTGCCTCACTAAAGGGCAGGGGGACAGTGGGGCAGAGCAAGAGCCAGGCTGTGAGTTCCAGCCCTGGTGCCGGCATACACACCCTGTGCAATCCAGGAGCTGAGCTGTCTGTGACCCCTGCTGCCGGACGTTTCTGACCACTTACATGTGAGCATCACATGAGGGGGTCCTACCCCAGCGAGTACCACAGCGGAGAGATGTTCTAGCCCAGAGCCAGGAAGTGCACCCCCTCGAGAGCACTGCACCACAATGTGTGTCGGTGCCACGGCTAGGGGCAGCGGCCCTCCGAGCAGGAGAGGGAAGGGGGAGCAGAAGTCAGGGACAGAGTAAAGCCAGTGTTCAGGAAGGCTGCAGGCCACGTGTGTGGCTGGTACACACTCGGCTTGAGGCTGAAGGGGACAGTGTAGGCCCGTGGCCACGTGGCTCCTGCTGCCTGGTTCCCGGCTGGCAGGAAGGTTCACAGGTGGGAATCACTGTCTCTTACGCAAGGAAAAGAAGACAGGAGGAACGTAAGGTGACCTACAGCCAGGACCCTGGATCACCACTGCACAAGAAAGGGGGCGCTCTCGAGACAAACCAGCCACTTGGATGGGGCTCCCGGGCAGCACCGGGTGGGCTGGAGGCTGATCTCACACACCCGCACCCAGCCTGGGACACGTACTGCAATCCTGCACTGTCACAAAGTGAGGAAGATGGAGACATCTTGGTGACGGGCGTGGAGCCCTGCTTCCTGGCCTGTTCTTGAAGGCCCTCCCGAAGGGCAGGGTAGCCCAGTGGGCTACCCTCAGTGGGCTGAGTGCATAGTTTACCCGCCGGAGGTTTAGGTACCAGTTCCACTCCTGAGCATTGCTCATGTGTGGACAAAAAAAGAAATCAAAATTCAAATCCAATCAAATGCCAGTGGGTCCCCAAACTCCCCTCTGATTGCCTCTTGCCCATGCCCGGAGCTATCCATCACTTCACCCAGAGTGGGGGTCTAAACCCTGAACATGCTCTTCTGAAGCCTCTGAACCACAGACCCCAGCACAGGCCAGGCCTCTTCCCAGCCACAGTGGGCCCCTCTGATGAACCCCATTGTCCCCAAATCCACCATTGCCAAGGGCGGCTTTGCCAGCCAGCTGACAGCGGCCTCCATACTGCTCACGGCCCAGAACACGCCAGGCCCTGCCAGTAACCACATCTCTGTAACCCACAGAGTCATGGCAGAGGGCGGCCACGACGAGGGGGAGAACCCAGCCTCTACTCTCGGAAGCCATCCTTCCCTCTGAAGCTTACACTGAGGACACCGGGTTTTTTTTTCCCAGGTGATGTCACCTCACGCACCACCAGCAATGACCTCGCCCCAGACACCGTCCCCCGCATAAGAAGTGAGAACATTGCACGGTGGGGAGGGGTTAGGGGGGGTGGGAGGGGGCATAGACACGACCTGCCAGGCACCACCTGCTTCTCACCCGCTCTGCCTGTCCCCGTGGGCTGGACCGGAGGAGGCGTCGGACCTCCAGACTGGCTACAGCCCTTCTAGGCAGACGCAGTGAGTGGCCGTGCTCCCCCAGAGGGCTCCTGTCTGTCTGCGTGTCCCCAGGCCGGCTCCTCTCTGGCTCCCCGACTCGGTCAGAGGTCAGCGGGGGCTCGAAGCGATCGTGGCCGCAGAATCTTCTGACCTGCTCTGCCCACCCTCTCTCCTGGGAGACGATGGGTTTGATGCAGGGAGATGGAGCCCGTCGGATGTGACGTCATCCACGTCTGAGGAACGTCTCAGCTACGGCTGCCTGATGAGCTGAGTGGGGGCCCCCAGGAAGGTGAACATTCCCGCCCCACCCACGCTCTCTGCGGCGGGGGAGCGGCTCCGGGAGTCTGGGGCGCGAGGATGATGCTTGTAGCCTCCGCTACCTGGGAAATCACATCACTGCGGAATGTCAGTGTGGCCAGACTTCAAAGCACGGCCCCCATGAGCTCACCAGCAGCTCCCAGTGCGGATTAGCAGGCGCGGGAGTGATCTTGCTCATGCCCTGGAAACTGGGCCCGGGGAGATGGAGGGAGTGACTCAGTGGGGGTGCCAGGGACTGTGCGGGGCCAGCAGCCGGGGACATGTGGACCCCGCTCCAAATCAGGGTCTGGGTGCCTTTGAATGGGCCCCTCCATCCCTCAGGACCTCAGTCTCCTCCTCTGTACCTGCAGAACACTGGTCCGCATTTGCAGGACGGGCGGAGAGTGGAATCAAGAGACCCAGGTCACATCTGGTGGCCGGGCATGTGACTTGTCAGCCTAAGAGCCCAGCTCCCCATAGCCAGCCACAGCTGCAGCTTGGGGGGACAGTCAGAGATGGGTGCGGGGTGGCCCCGTGTCCCTGTGCACCCCACAGCAAGGGGGTTGGAAGATTCCCAGAGACAGTCTGAAGGTGGTGAGATGCAGCCTCCGGGGGAGTGGTCGGGCCACAGGACCTGGTCCTGGGGTACAGAATGGACATGCCATGGGACCTGTTCTGGGTTGTAGAGTGGCCGCGCCCTGGGACTGGTTCTGGGGTGTGGAGTGGCTGGGCCATGGGACCTGTTCTGGGGTGTGGAATGGCAGGAGCACGGAACCTGGTTCTGGGGCGTGGAGTGGCCAGGCTGTGGGCAGCATCATCACCTAAGGTGCCTCCATCTCTCCGTGTGAGCCAACAGTCCTGCTCCAGGGAACACGTTCCTCATCATGAAGTCCCTTAGAAAGTGACACGGGTCCCTCCCAAATGTCCTGGGTATGGCTTTTGGGTCATTGTAAGATCCCAGATGTGTTATTGAAACTCTCCAAGCCTGATTTAGCTTGCCCTTAGAACAGGAAATACATCATCTGGTTTGAGGCCATGGTGAGACGGATCGAGGCTGCACAGAAAGCAGTGCCTGGCATCTGGGATGTGGCAAACACGAAGGGTCAGCTTCTATGACTGGACATTCTGTAAAAGTTCACTGAATGGAGGCTCATCCCTGTGCCCATTTTACAGAAGAGGCAAACTGAGTCACAGCTAAGGCACACCAGGAAGGGACTGGCCCGCCTGTGTGGCTGGTCTCTACCGAGAGTGCTCAGAAGTGAAAACTCAGGCCACATCCTTCCCAGCCTTGATTCCTTCCAAGGACAGCCCTTCCAAGTGGACCTCGGGGAAGCCTCGTGTCTCTCTGCCCACTTGGCAAGTGCCAGATAGTGTCTGGATCCACCCACACAGCTGCAACTGGAGACGTGGACGCTGGTCTCTCTCCAGCCCATCCCCACGTCTGGACATTCTGCAAGCCCCACCCTGTCCCCAGGTCCCTCTGGCAAGCTTGGCGACTTCATCTGCAAAGAGGAGGACGAGGGCTCTGCGGTCAGCCAGAGCTGTCGGGGAGGACAGAGCACGGCCAGGCGACCCCTCTACAGCCTCCGACCTCTCTGAGCCTTAGGGGCCAGCCCTTGGGGCTCGGCTGGGGGAGGGCTGTCTTTCTGTTCTGGGTCTCCCATCCGAACCGGGCCGGGGATCCTCAGACTGAGTGGGACACCACTCCAGAAGGAAGGGGGCCGTGGTCTCTCCCTCCGCCCCCCGCCAAGAGCCCTCGAGTCTGCCGTGCTATTTCATTTCTTATCCTGGAGGTTCCCAGGTACTGTGGCCGGCAGGCCGATTACTCAACAGGCCTATTACGCTCCTCGGTGACTAATAGATTCTTTTTTGTTGTTGTTGTTTGTGTTTTAAAGCCATAGCAATAACATTGGCTCTTGGTGACACGCTGAAATCACTGCTATTCAGCCGACCCCTACCTACGTGATGAACAGAGAGGCAGCCCTGGCCCTGCGTGGACGGAGGGTCTCCATGGCCCACATGCTGGGGGTGGGGCAGGGGCGCGTGGACTTGGGCCTGTAGAGAATCATGGGATGAGGTCATTCCCGGGCCCTTTCCAGCTCTGACCTACTGGGCCTCAGCGAAGGGAGTGGCCGTGCAGATAACATCTCCGCTTTGCAAGTCGGAGAGTGGCTCAGAGGCCTGCTGGAAGGCTGCCAGCCTGGCTTTCCATGCAGAGTGCACTGGGAGCTGCTGGCATGACCTTGGGCAAGTCACGGCCTCTCTCCTCCAGGGCATCTTCACTGGGATGGGGCTCAGTAGGACGAGGAGGGAAGGGTTGATGTGTGTGTGTGTGTGTGTGTGTGTGTGTGTGTGTGTGTGTGTGTACTTCCTGTGGGTGACTGCCCCCAGCCTCCCCTCTGCACGCCCCCTTCTCCTTGTCAAGAATTCCAAGCTCCCTGGTCCAGCTGTTTCAGGGGCCGAGAGGGGCTGCCTTCATGCCCGTCGGGGCAGCGCCATTCCCTGTCACCATCCGTGTGCCTCTTTTCTTCCATCTGTGCTTCTCTGCCTTCATGACTCTGTGATCCGCCTCTACGCTATGAAAATTCTCTCCGTTGATAATAGAGTTCCCCCTCGCCTCTGCATGCACTGAAAAAAAAGCAAATGTGGCTGGGCGATCGTTTAATGAGGAGGGTGTTTGCCTTCCCTGCCGCCGACCCGTGGTTCATCGATCCCTGATAACCCATATGGGCCCCTGAGCACTGCCAGGAATGATCCCTGAGCACAGGAGTAAGGCCTGAGTACTGTTGGATGTGTTCCCCAAACAAACAAGCAAACAAACAAACAAAAAGCAAATGTTTACGCCACTGGTAAGCTGGTGAATGTGGAACAATTCAGTACTTGGAGGGAAACATGTGATTTAGATCACTTGCCAGTTTCTGCGGTGTAAATCCTTCCTCCACAGTTAACTTCAAACTGCCCCCAAGATGATGACATGGGACACAGCGCAGGGAAGAGGCCACCAGTCTGCAGCTCCGGAAGTGGAATGGATACTCTCGCAAAATAAACAGATGGATTTTGCTGTTTTCATGCTAGGAGCCAAGAGCCCAAGGAGGACGTAATGGAGTGGGGTGGGGGTGGGGGGTGCCTACAGGGTCACGGGGATTCGCAGCTGCGCTTCGTGCAGGAGGCCAGGTCACCCGAACATCAGGTTCTCTTCTGTGATGTCATTTCTCTGAAATGAAGAGCCGATCTCAATAACGTTCTGAACAATGACTGATCTTCAGTTTACAAGGCAATTGCTTATATACTTAGACAATACAGGGTGTACTAGACTCACACGGAAAGAAATTACTTTGTGCTTATACATAAAACAGTCCAGTTGGAGGCACAGGTTATTATAAACAGGCATTTTATTCTTCCCGTGTCTCACAGACTTCCAAATGTTCCTGTTCACAAATGCCAGTGAATTTCTACCTGTCATCATGACATCCAAAGATTATCCCCACAAATATGTCTGACGGTCTCTTCTCTCTGTGGCAGTTGTTGACTCCAACTGCTCAAAACACACCTCTTCACTCCTGGCAGATCACACTCCCAAATGCCTGTGATGCAATGAATTTGCTCATGTACTTTGTATCTACCTGGAATTCTAAGTTCTAACCTAAAGATATCCACCATCTATCCCTCCATCTCATCCATCCATCCATCCATCCACCCATCGATCCATCCACCTACCCACTATCCATCCATCCCTCAATCCATATACCCATCCATCCATCCACCTACCCACTATCCATCCATCCATCAATCCATCCATCCATCATCCATTCATCCATCCATGCACCCATCCAATCCATCATCCATCTACCATCCATTTATCCATCACATCCATCCATTATCCATCTATCATCATCTATCCATTCTCATCCATCCATCACACCTCTACCATCCATTTGTCCATCACCATCCATCTATACATCATCATCCATCCATCATGCATCTACCTTCCATCCATCCATCGTCTATCCACCCACCATCCCAACCCTTATATCATCCTTTATCCAACCACCCACCCATCCAGCATCCACCCATTTATACACCCACCAATCCAGCATCCATCTGTTTATACACCCACCCATCCATCATTCATTCATTATCCATCATTCATCTTTCCATCTATCCATAATCATCCATAAATACATCAATCCTCACATATACCCATCATCCATCATCTGTCTATTCCTTATTCATCCTTCATCCAGCCATATACCCATCCTTCTCTGTACCAGTCTCAATATGAGGACAGAAGACCATTATGAAGCCAGTTTTTCTCAGTCCTCGGGGAGCTCCCAGTAAGTGTGGTGACAGACACAGAGACATCACAAACAACACAGTACGCCGAGTGAGGAGATGGTGAGTGTCTTCAGACAGTGTCATTTATGGACAAGAGCACATGCTTTGGTCTTTGATCCCTACGTGGTCAGGTACCCACTGGGGAAACCTCAGCTGTGGCCACTTTCCATTTTGGTTTCTCTCTTGGATGGATCCAAGTTCAGGGGAGACAAAAAGTCCATCTATTCCCCAGGGGGCAGCTGTGCACAGAGCCTAGAAAAAGACTGAGGTGGGCTCGTACGCCGGCGCAGGGGCCTCAAGTCATCAGAAATGACCACCTCAGGCCTTCCGAATGGGCCTGTCTGTGTTATGGTTTTCTGTGGAGATGGGGTCTGGTGGATTTCCACTAATGGGATGGTCTTCGTTTTCCCAGAGTCCCAGTGATGCTCACGCTGGGGAGCTGAGTGGGCTCTCTGAAGCGCAGTCCAGCAAGTGGTGCTGGGTAGTGAGGTCCCACCCCTCAGACCCAGTGCCGATGTCAATGACCAAAGACACGACAGTCCTGAGGGGAAGGGCAGCCTCCCATCCCAAAACTTAGCTGTCTCACTCCCCAGAGACTTTGTCTTCACAAGATGGCCTCTGTCCCCAGCATCCACTGCTGCCTCTCAGCCCTCCCCCACCCTTCAGTCCCCGGGGAGACCCCACACTGTCCCTAGGCTGGCTCCCACCCTCCTGCGGGACACTGCCCCACCTCACCCCCTCAGGAGGAGGAAATCACCCCACTTCCCCGGTTCTCCCCACCCCCCAAACACTCACCGGCCCCATGGCCTACAAAATAGCAAACAGCTGCTGTGACCAGGGGCTGCCCAGACCCCAGGGGCCCAGGGAAGCGGGCCAAGGGGAACTTGGAGAGAGAGCTCTTAATAACATAACCTTCCCCAAGCTGCTTCCAAAGAAACTTCTCCTCACAAATCATTCCATAAACACTTAGCAGGCTCTCAGGCGAGCGCGCTCGGCTCTCACCCGGCCATTAGGAGGCTCCTCTCAAGTAAATTGAGACCAGGCAGGAGAGGCCGGTGCCAAATCTCCCTTCCTGCCCTCTCCACACGCCATTCTCCTCCCCCACCCCAGGCTCCCACAACTTCAGGGTCAGGGGTCTTTCCCTCACTGCTCTCGCTCTCCCCAGCTCCTGTCTCTCCGGGATGGGCAGAGGGTGACTTGTTTCCCTGGAAACCAGAACCCTCCCTACTCTTGCCCTGAGGTTTCCCGGGATTGCCCACCACCACCACCCCCCACTCTGGGCTGACAAGTATCAGCCTGGCCCCTCCTTGGACCTTCGGGGGCCACGCCACAAGGCCAGTCGCAGACAGACCGAGGGGGCGTCTTCCACTTCTGTCCCAGCCACCCTCAGCTGAGGCCGCTGGTGCCTCTCAGCCTGGGGCTTCTCGACAGGGAAATAACTCCAGGTTCATCCAAGTCACGAGCTGGAAAATCCCTCCCATCCAACGATCCCCCTCCAGGGAGAGCCTTGAGCAACTCGCTGGCTGGCTAATATCCAGCACTTGGCTAATATCCAGCCGGGATCGGGGAATTGATGGTTCGTGAGCTGACACATTCGCTCACCGGTTACAGCCTGCACGCGGGGAACGACCTTCCTTGGGGTCTGTGGGAAACGGTCGCAGAGGTTGGCATCCCTACCCGGTCTCTGCCATAGCGGTCTCTGGACGACACCTAGAGTGCAGAGTCCCCTTTTCTAGGCTGGCCCGGCCCCGTCCAGAAGAACAAAGAGCTTTATTACAAACAGAAATCATCAGAGAAATAAATGCATCACTCCGCAAAAATAAACATGTGGATTTGGAGGCGCTGAAAAGAGCAGGCGATGGGTTTCAGCGAGGACCCCACCCCCGGCCCCAGTCCTGGGTCCAGGCCCAGTCACCCACTTAGGGAAAGACTGGCCTTGAGCCATAGGAAAGTTCAGCTTCTTCAGCTCTGAAATGGGAACACATCCTTCCGGATGTCTCAGAGACTGCCCAGAGAGAGCCTTGACATGTGGTCAGGAGCCCTGGGCAGAGGGCAGAGCCGGGGCCGGGCCTGAACGGGGCTGCTGCGTGCTCCCTGCCAGAGCACGGCATCTAGTCCCCGTTCCTCACTTCCCCGTTATCTGCGCCTTCTCCTTCACACGCCAGGCACTGACTGACCAAGGCGGACACAGGCCGTCCCTGCAGCAGGAGACAGAATGGGGAAATGCACGGGCAGAGAAGCAGTGAGCTCAGTTGTGTTAAGTCAAAGGACAAACTGTTCCTTTCCACCGCTCCCAAGTCAGACTCCAAGCGCCGCACTGTGGGGAATGGATATCCGGGTGCACAAGATAACGGCGGAGAGGCATCAGCTGCCACGTATATGGCAGGAGGCCAGAGCGTGCACATGGCGAGGGTCCGGATATGGGCTGACTCTTACGGCTGCTGCTGGGGATAATATCAGCAGTTGTGGCTGGAGATGTGGCAAGGCCCCGGGTTCGAGCCCAGATGGGAGCCCAGCATCTAATTCCTGGTACCTGAGCTTTGCTGGGAGTGATCCCTGAGTGTTGAGCTAGGAGTGACCCCAGAACTACACAACACACACACACACACACGCGCGCACACACACACACACACACACACGCGCACACACACACACACACACACACACACGCGCACACACACACACACACACACACACACACAGAAGAATTTGAGCAGCCATGCCATATGGCAGGCCCTGCCCAGGAGCACTGCCCACTGGGGCACAGATAATCCCTTGAAAACCACTGCTGGGTGTGGTCCCCACAATAAATCACCACAATCATTAGAATTGCTGCATTCCCAGGGGTCGGAGCAACAGGACAGCAGGAAGAACATTGCCCTTCCACGCAACCTACTGGTTTTGATCCCCAGCATCCCAGATGGTCCCTGGGGCACTGTACACTAAAGCACTGTCCTCCCGTTGTTCATCGATTTGCTCGAGCGGGCACCAGTAACATCTCACAACAAATTGTGAGACTTGTTGTTACTGTTTTTGGCATATCGAATACGGGTAGCTTGCCAGGCTTTGCTATGAGGGTGAGATACTCTCGGTAGCTTGCTGGGCTCTCCGAGAGGGGCAGAGGAATCGAACCCGGGTCGGCAGCATGCAAGGCAAATGCCCTACCGGGGCACTGTTAGGAGTGATTCCTGAATACAGAGCCAGGAGTAACTCCTGAGCATAGCCATGTGACCCGTAGTCGAAATGAAAAATCTCTGGGCTTTTTTGGACTTGAGTAACTACAGAAATCACTCCTGTTTGGAAGAGGAAAGGAAGGAAGACATGGGAAGGGCCTCCAGCTGTCAGGGTTGCCTGCTTCCTGGTGCTTGGAGACGCCTGTCCCCGGCAGCCAGTCACTTGAAAGGAGCAACAGGCAGAATCTCAGTGTCCCAACGAGGTCCTCTCGCTGACCCACAGAACCTGCAAATCCGAATCTGTTGCACTAAACAGCAAAAGGGAGTTAGGAATGTGTGTGGAATTAGTTTGGCTGATCCGCAGAACTAAAAATAGGAAGGTTTTCCTGGCTGACAAGTCCATTCTTGAAGGAGGACTCAGGAGAAAACAGACACATGACATCAGGGTACGGAGCACACGGGGGACAGTTGCTGGCTTTGAAGAAGGCCAAGTCCCTGCTGGGCGAGCCCGGCAGCCACAACCTCATCAAGGGCTCAGCTCCGTGGCTACACAAGTATTTCCACAGAGACGCCAAACTGAGTGATCTCAGGCATCCAGTGCCCAGGCCGAGAACTCTGCTGTTTCTTGGGTAGGTTGGGCAACCTCCCCCCACCCTACTCCTTACTTCTGGAAGCCCCGGCAGCCATGCCCATCCCCCATCCCCTGTATCTGCCACGACATCAACTCATTGTCCCAGACCATAGATCTTGAGATCTCTAGACCCAACACCTCTTTACTTCTCAATACTAAAATTCCAGTGGGAGCACACCAAGTTAGCTGGGAAAGTAACACAGGAGCCTACACACTCACCAAACATTAACAGTAACACAAAAGGCTCAGCCAGCAACAAATAGCTTAGCAAGTTCTTAGACAAACACTTCACACCCCGCGGCCAGATATACCAATGTTCATGTTAAAAATTTGATTTTTTGCTCCCTGGAAAGAAAGATGGCGGCCACATGGGAGCCTTGTGGAGAGCAGGTATGAGCCGGGGGTGTGGGGGTGACCAAAACCTCATGGGAAGGGGGGTGTTCCGGCCCGTCCTTCACGCCCTACCGAGGTCACCAGTTGCCCACGACTCCAGAGCACAGAAACCAATCTCTTAATTATCTGACCTTTAGTAGAAATACTTCCAGGGTTAATAAGTAAAATAGCAGAAATCCAAAGCCGCGTGGCCGCAATAGCAACATTTAATTCTTGAACCCAGCTGTAGAAAGCAAATCATTTCACAACGCTTTTTCAGCATGTCTGATCTGGGGGGGGGGGGTAAACTCTAAATAATAATGGTGTATCTTTTATCGAAACAATGAATCTAGTCAAAAGTAAAAAAAAATTGATTTTTTTAAATACTTGCTGATTTTAGTATTGGAGCTTTGCTATCTAATCAATTTCAACTTTAGAAATGTAACAACAGCTGTGACTTTTGTCTACATTAAAATAAATTAAAATTATTATTATTAAAATTATTATTATTATTTTTTTGCTTTTTGGGTCACAC
>JAOXYA010000045.1:19539798-19551070 GCA_028565675.1 Sorex palustris | reverse complement strand
CTCCCCCTCCCTCCCTCTCTCCCTCCTCTTTCTTTCTTTCTTTCTTTCTTTCTTTCTTTCTTTCTTTCTGTTAATATCTGATTTGTGGTGGGAGGGGGTTACACCCAGCGATGCTCAGGAGTTACTCCAGGCTCTGCACTCAGGAATCAATCTTGGCAGTGCTCAGGGGACCATATGGGATGCTGGAAATCGAACCCAGGTCAGCCACGTGCAAGGCAAACACCCTACCTGCTCTTCTATTGCTCCAGCCCCCAATATCTGATTTTTTTAAACAAAATTTTATTGAATAATAGTGAGATACACGTTACAAGATTGTTCATGATTGGGTTTCAGTTTTATAATGTTCCAAACCTGTCTCTTCACCACTGTACATTTCTCACCACCAATGTCCCAGTTTCTTTCCCCAAAGGCACTTCTCTCTTTCTCTCTCCCTCTCTCTCTGTCCTCTCTCTCTCTCCTTCTCTCTCTCTCTCCCCACCCTTCCTTTCCACATTGTTCTTTTTTCATTTCAAAGTTGGTTGTCATTGGTGGGTGCCCATGGAGCTCCCTTTACTTGGAATAAGGAGGTCTAGAAATAAACTCAGCTCCAGCGGTACCCAAAATGGATGATACTCAGGGCCAGAGTGGTAGCACAGCAGGTAGGGGTTTGCCTTGCATGTGGTTGAGTGGTTGATCTGAGTTTAGTACCCAGCATCCCCATCAGGTCCCCTAAGCCCCACCAGGAGTGATGACTGAGTGCAGAGCCAGAGTAAGCCCTGAGCACCACCAGGTGTGACCTCAAAACACAAACAAAAAATGTAGATCATAGTGCCCTGGAGTGGACTGGGGGGATGCTGGATCAATGTAGGGGTGTGCTAGTAACTCAAAAAAAAATTAGGGTGTTTTCTGTTTGCTCACTGAGAGAAGACAACTTTCCAGGGAAATATTGAGTCCTTTATTATTCTCAAAGGGAGGGAGGGGCAGTAGACCAACTCCTTTGGGGAGCCTCTGATCTAAAGATTTAGGGGCCAAGATTATAGCACAGCAGGTAGGGCATTTGCCTTGCACATGGTGGGTTCGACGCCCAGCAGCCAATATGATTCCTGGAGCACTGCCTAGAGTGATCCCTGAGTGCACAGCCAGGAGTAACTGCTGATCACTGCCAGGTGTGGCCCCAAACAAACCAGAACCAAAAAGGACTTAACGAAAGCTGGTTAACTGGAGATTCTTTAAACACATCCTCTTTGGGGGCCGGGCCCCTCCAGCCAGCCTCCCTTGCTCAAGAACCACCACTAGCGCCTGGTCTCCTGCTGCACCAGTGATGAGCAGCTGAGGCCATGGTGAAGGACCCTCCACGACAGAGCTGGCTCTCCTGACAGGCTGGTGGGAAGAAGGGAGGAGGGAGGGAGAACGGCTGTTCTTTGTCATGGCCCAGCTCAGGGTGAGGGCGAGCTGAGGCCCTGGGCTCAGGAGCCGGGTTCAGAACCCAGCCTGCCAACATGGCCCCCATGTTGCTGAGAGGACAAAGATGCTCATGGCCTGTGAGGGGCAGCAGGGGGACTGTTGGGGCGGTGCCTTGCAGGGCTGAGGCATTGGGCTCAATCCCTAGCACCCTGAGAGGCATGGTGCCTTGCGCCTGGCCTGCAGGAAGTGCTCAGGAAACGGCTGGGACTGAGCTACTCAGTCTGGGAGGAGTCTTCATGGACCAAGCCTGCCCCAAGCCGGGCCCCCCTCCCCGCCCCAAGCTGGGGCCTCCCCGTCTCCTGCGAGTTCCTCAGCCCCAGGGCCTCCAGGCCAGTGAGGCAGAACCCGTACACTGGGCCAGACCCCTTTGGCGGTGGAGGCGATCAAGCTTGCCCCAACTTGGCAGGTGACCTGGGTTCCCCATGCCCTCCTGGCGCCAACATGGGGGTTCCACGGCCCGTCTGCCACCGCCACCAGCAGTCCTTGGCCATGCGGTCCCCACCCCTGACTCACCCTGGGGCGTCCTTGAGGCCGGGCACGCTTTGTCAGCAGCTGTGGGACAGACTGGCACCTACCGCCGTGCCAGGTGAACCGTACACAATGTCAGTCATGTGCTGCTTAAAGGAGGTTTGGGCTCATCCTGGCCCATGTGACAGCACGGACCCCAGAGGCCAGCCCGCATGGCTTGGGGTGCTGTTTAGGTGGGGGATCACACTCACCAGCCTTCCTGCACTCTTCCCCCCACCATGGACACCTGCTAGTGTCCATGGCTGGCCAGCCTGGGGGATACGGTGCAGATCCCAACCCTGTCCAGAAGAAATTAGGTCATGGTCATGTCATGATAATTGTCTACCGAGAACCTGCCGGGACGACATATTTTCGTTATTTCATTCTCTCTATTATTCCCATATTACAGGCGGAACCACGGAGGCTCAGGGAGATTCAAACTTGCTCTAGGTCACAGAATAGCCTTGCTGGGGTCATGGTTCAAGCTGCACCATGCTTCTCCAAAGTGTGCCTGGTGCCCCCTCCCCCACAAACACACTCGGGTCACACAGCCACCGGAGCTTTCTGTGGTGTTGGGGTTGGGGTACGAGGGAACCGGGGCCCATGAGTTCAGCTCATAGACAGTTTCTGGCAAAGGAACTGAAGACTCAAGCAGGGGCTTGGAGGGCCAGAGAGAGCCAAGCCCAGGACACAATCCCCACAGGGGCAACCCCCAAGCCTGCCCATCATCCCAGGCTACCTGTGCAACTGAGGGAAATTGGAGCCCTCACCCCAGCAGCTGCAGGACACAGATGCAGGGGCCCCAGGGCATGGCCGCCCGGCTCGGCCAGACCCCCACACACAGTCTTGTTGAGTGAAGAAGTGAATGAATCAATGAATGAACAAACGAGGCAGAGCCCAGTGGGCACAGGGAGGCAAACTTTTTGTTTGTTTCTGGGCCACCCCCAGTGGTGCTCAGGGCTGACTCCTGACTCTGTGCTCAGGAATCACTCCTGGAGGGCTGCGGGGGTCCTCTGAGGTGCAGGGCATGAGGCCCGAGTTGGCCCATGAAGGCCAGTGCCCCACTTACTGTGAGCTCTCTCTCTCTCTCTCTCTCTCTCTCTCTCTCTCTCTCTGGCACCCAAATATTGTCTTTAGGAAGACGCTGGGGAGAGTTGATGGGAAAGCACCACACAGACCCCCAGCACTGCCTGGAGTGGCCCCAGCACAGAGCGGGTGGCACCCCAAATCAAACCCCCTGCTCAGGGTGTTCCCGACTCTGTCCCGGAGAGGGGCGGGTGCTGGGCTGGGGCCGAGGGCCCTGAGGGAAGCGAGGCGGCCAGCACAGGAGGTGCAAGCCTGGCTCACCTAGGCCTGCGGGTCCTCCAGAGATGCTCCTGGAGCTGGCCAAAGCCCCTCTTTGGAGGGGGTCTCCGCGGGCCCCTCACCCCCAGGCCAATGCTGGCCCCCACCACTCTCGCCCCTTGCTTTGCACCCCACTCCATCCCAGCTGGTCGTCTGGCCTCACAGGGGGTGGGTTGTGTTGCAACCCAAGCATTCCAGACCCCCTTCCTCCTAAAACAAGAAGTGGGGGGATGTAAATATGGGGGGAGGGCTTGCGGGGCGCAGAGGGGGGTGGGGGTGTTCACGGGAGGAAACAAAAGGTCACGAGCTGAACTCTGCAGGCGCAAGAGACGGAGGCAGGCCAGGGATTGGGAAGAATTCGTTTTTAATTAAAAAGCAATCGAGGCCTAGATATAAAGTATCATGACACTAATGTTCCAGGAAATCTGGAACATTAAATCACAGCAATTTCTCCCCTGAGGGCAGGCTGGGGACCCCAGGATTACATCGGGGGGCTTTGTTTGTGCCAAGGCAGGAAGTGCTGAAGACGGTCCCTGCTAGAGCACTCAGATGAGCCGCGGCGGGTGCCCCAAGGGCCTGGCTGCACTGGGCACCTTTATTTCACCGGTAGGGAAAGCTGAGGCCCAGGGAGACTCAGGTCCTTCCTGGAGTCCCCCAGAGAAAGCGGGAGCAGCGGCTGAGTCAGGGGCCCCCAGGGACTGGCCTCTGGGGCTTTTCGAGAGCCCTTGGAATCTGTGGGGTCTTGAGGGTGTGGTAAATCAGGTTGACCTAGAGACCCTGCAGAAGGGGGAATTGGCCATTTGTCCCTGTTCCTCTTGCCCTAAACCTTTTCCTGCCTACCCTGTCCCTCATGGGGGGCAATACCTCAATCCGCGCCCCTCTCCCTGCCTCCCTCCTGGTCTCCCCACTGGCATGACGAGGAAGCAGAGCTGAACCCTCTGAGGAGGCCCTTCAGCGCGGACAACCTGTGATTCTATGAGTCTATTTGCCGCAGTTCCATCTCTCAAAGAGGGGCATTGTGAAGACAGAAAGCAACCAGCAGGGTGGGGTGGTGATGAATGGGGAGACAGGAAGCGTTCTGAGCTCCCAAGGAAAAACTACAACACAGCCCCCAGCCGCAAGGATCCCTCTGTGCCCTCTAATTCTCCGGATTTCCCTCCTTGGGGTTGGCTAGAGCTGAGAGTCAGACACTTCATTCATTCATCCTACAAGGATTTATCACTTCCCTGGAATGCTCAGAGCTTCTACAAATCTTCAGATGTTTGAGAGCATCTTGCCAAAGGGGGTGGGTCTCCCTTGTAGCAGCTGAGGGAAGAGAGTCAGACTGCCAAACTACTACCACTGACATTTTGGACCACATTAATGGAGATACTGTGCCCCAAACCAAGGAGGTGATGTTCTCAGATTTCTAGAGTGTGAAGACCAATTTGGAAGGGCAACTCTGACAAGAGGAGGGGCGGGTTCTAGAGCTCAGAACAGGGGGAGAACGTTGAGATTTCTGGGCTGGGTCAGCATGGAAAGGAGAAAACTCAGAGCATGAGGGTGCCAGCTGTAAGTTTTTACTGATGTTGGGGATAGATAGCTCTGAGTGTGTGGTGAAATCATGAGCCCAAAAGTCAGAAGACCCGAGAGAGATCGAGTCTCATAGCTCTGCTGCCTGGCAAACCTATTCTGGCTGACAGGCTGCCTTCCTGGTGGTGACGTCCACAGAGAAACAGCTTATGGCTGATGAGGAGTTTGTCAGCTCTGCACATACCCGAGCCGTCACCTGCCTCTGTCTCTCAGTGCTCACAGCCTGAGAAGGAAAAATCGAAGGCTGTTTTCTGCACATTCTCAGGCTTAGTGCATGCCGGGCTGGGCGGTGTCTGGGGTTTCCTCGGCTCCAGACCTGCTCACGGTGGCACGTGCTCAGCTGTCCTGCTCCTACCACGTCTAGCTTCATGCCCTCCAGCCCCGGGATCGCCTTGCCCAGGCTCTGCGTCCAGGGGCTCCTCTATGTCCATCTGAAACCTCTGTCCTCTGCATTGTGACTCTCTCTCTCTCTCTCTTTCTGACTCTGTTTCTCTCTCTGTCTCTGTCTTTGTCTCTGTCTCTCTGTCTTTGTCTCTGTCTCTCTGTCTCTGTCTCTCTCTGTTTATCTCTGTCTGTCTGTCTGTCTGTGTCTCTCTCTCTTTCTCTCTCTCTCTCTCTCTCTCACACACACACAGACACATACACACACACACACACACCGAGTATATTTTCTTTTTTCTTTTTGGTGTTTGGGCCACCCCAGCAGTGCTCAGGGCTGACTCCTGGCTCTGCATTCAGAGATCACTCCTGGCAGTGGTTCAGGGGACCCTGTGCGGTGCGGGGGATCAAACCCGGGCCAGCCACATGCAAGGCAGCGCCTTCCACCCTGTACTATCTCTCCCGGCCACCGTGGTGTTTCCTGACAGAGTGGCCCTCGGCGCTGGTCTAGCAGACAGACACACACAGCAGCCACGTTTATGCGTGATGCCCTTCTACCCACCAAGAAGCATATCCCACCACCAGAGAGCGGCTCCTCACCACCCGCTCCCCACCCCAAGGCCCCTCTGCCTCCACCCCTGCCCAGCAGGCCCCTCACATCTGCCTGGGTTAAGCCTTGGCACAGAAGAGGGGCTCAGGAAGAAACTGGAATGCAGAGGGCCATTAGCGCCCCACCCCTCGCTAGGAGGCTGACAGTGGCCGAGACTCCCCCTCCCCTTCCACTACCCTCACAGAGAGAAAGGAGGGACGGAGAGGGGAGCTGGAGGTGGGGGGACAGTCAAACCTGTGTGCCCCCTAGCCGTCCTGAGCCAGCAAAGACAAAGAGGCCCTGCAGGCCAGGCTGCCCATCTGGGGGTGGGGGGCTCCGAGGGGTGAGCAGGGGGTCAGGGAGAGGCCGTTCACTTTCCTGGCCAAGAGCCCCTTCCTCCCTCTGACTGGAGGAAAACCCTCAGTGGGTGAGGCTGAGGTTCAAAGGCTACCCATGGCCCTGGGCTTCTGCCACAAATTCTCAACCCCCCCCCCCCACCCAACCCCTGCAAAGTCCTCATCCTTGGGCGAGGGGCTTGTGTCCTGGTGAATTCACTGCCTCAGCACCTTCCCAGAGGACAGCTTGCGGGGAAGTCTGATGGAGATAGGGCTTCTCCCACAGAGAGGGGAAGGGGCCGGCCTGGGGGCAGGGGGCGGGCTGTCTGTGCACAGGGGACCCCTTGGGGCATCCTTTTGGCCTGCGCCCGGTCTCACCTGGCCATTTCCTGCCAGTATGGACCCCCACGTTTGTCCTTACTTTGTTGGTTTGTTTTTGAACCACACTCAAGGGGGCGCAAGGCTTCCTCCTGGCTGTGCTCAGAAATCACCCCTGGCCGGTTCTGGGACCATATGGACTGCCGGGGACTGAACTCAGGTCAGCTGCATGCAAGGCAAGCTTCCTACTTGCTGTACTATCGCTCTGGCCTCCATGTCTCAATTAAAGTTCAAGTAAGTCCCTTTATTTGGGGACATAAAACGGGATCGCAAACCTCCAGAGTGGTTGGATCTAGGGTGTCCCTGCGCATTCCTGCAGTCCTTACAGGAATATTCTGGGACATTTTCCGCCGTGCCCTGTGCTCTGACACTTGCTGCTGCTGAAGGGCTGGTACCTGGCACTGGAGCGGCACATGCTTCCCCATCCTGGCAGCCCAGGGCAGGGGCGGGGTCCTGCAGCTGCTGCTGCCCACTGTCCCTGTCCTGTGATGCACCAGTCAGCTGGTCCTGTTGGACAAGTACTTACCTGCTGGGTGGGCTGCAATACAGTCACGCCACAACCATCCAAAGCAAGGTTATAAAGACTTCAGAGCATGGAGGAGGAGGGGCATGAGGAGGAGGAGAAAGAGGAGAGGAAGAAGAGGAGGAAGAGGGAGAGGAGGAGGAAGTGGAGGAGGACGAGGAGGGAGGAGGGAGAGGAAGAGGAGGGAGAGAAGGGGCAGGAAGAGGGAGAGGAGGAGGAGGAGACATACGTGAGACTTAATACCGGCCTTATGAGCGGGTCACTTCCCCAAGGGGGAAAATGTATGCTGTTGCATCTCCAAGTTAGCTTATTATAGCTCCCCAATCTCGCACCCCCACCCCCAAAGTCTGTTGCTAGGGTGGTTGCCAAGGGGGAGAGCTTGGAGCTATCTGGTCTCCGAGGTCCTTCCCAGGGGGTCCAGCCTGGGCCCCGTTCTGCAGGCCTCCCTACCTGAGCCGGCTGAGCTTCCAGACTGCTTTACTCCCGGTACCCATGATCAGCCCTTCCCACCCCATCTCTGCCTGGGAGACGGTAAGAATAGATTCTCCCCAGGGCTGCCAAGGTTCACGAAGTTTCCACCTGAGCAGGGCTGGAAACGTCCCAGAAAATATCTAAGCGTGAGCCGGATCTTCCTGTGATTCGTCCGCGGTGTTTCCCACGAGACCTATTGCTGGATTGGTGGGACCTAGACCTGGGATCTCCTCACAACCCTGACAGGGGCACCCCAACCCGCAGGGCGTGTGACCTGCGGGACTCCTGGGCACAGACACACCCATACCCAGTCCCCAGAGCTCTGCCCCGCACAGGGGTAGGAAAGGAAGTTGCAATGGTCTGGGAGCCTCCTGGTGGGGGCCTTTGTGGAGTACCAGGTCAGGACAAGCCCCTGTGTACCACTGGGGGTATCCCCCAAGCCCAGATGAGAATAAATAAGCCCATAGGGATGGGCGCGGAGAGATAGCACAACGGGGAGGGCACTCACCTTGCAACTGACCTGGGTTCCATCCCTGGCATCCCTGCACCAGGACTGAATCCTGAGCACGGAGCTAGGACTAAGTCCTGAGCACTGCTGGGTGTGCCTCCTCCTAACCCGCCCCTCCTCCCCCCAAAAAAAATAAAGCCCTCTGGAGCAGCAGAGGTGGGAGAAGGACTTCCTGTGTCCCTACATCAGCCTGGGCCAGGGCGGCCACACAGTGCTTCCTTGCTCACGGTGGGTGGTCAGATGAGGAGACAGAGGCAGGCAGGGCAGGGGCCAGGGAGAGGGGCTGCGGTCAGAGGCATCAGGGCAGCAGCGGGGACTTGTGGGCACGCTGAACCCTGGATGGGCACATAACAGCCGCCACAGGCTTGGTCAATGTGAGCAGTCGCCAGGGTGGCAGTGGACAGCCCCGCCCAGTGACCAGAGTCCTCTGCCGTCCCTGGGGCTGTTTTGGGAACCAGGTCCTAGCACGCAGCTCTCCCGGGGCGCTCAAACTCTCCCTCACTCTCTCCCTGGCTCCCTCCCACACATTCCTCCTCCACCACTCTGGCAAGGCCTCAGTTTCCCTTTTTTTTTCTTTTTGGGTCATACCTGGCGATGCACAGGGGTTACTCCTGGCTCATGCACTCAGGAATTACTCCTGGCAATACTCTTGGGACCAAATGGGATGCTGGGAATCGAACCCTGGTCAGTCGCGTTCAAGGCAAATGCCCTACCCACTGTGCTACTGCTCCAGCTCCACAGGTATGGGTCTTGGGAGTGGGAGCTCATCCCACAGGGTTGGAGACCAGAGAGAGATGTAAATAGACCTTCCCTGAGGCCTTGAGAGCTACTTCCTGCAACCAACTGACCTATGGGTCAATGCACTGGCCATGCATGAATGGAGAGAGCTGGACTGTGTCACAGCCCCCTGCCACGCTAGGGAACTGAATGTAGGGCTGTGGAAACCTTTGCAACTGTATGTAAAGTGTTTCTGAACCTGCAGAGACCAAAAATTCACAGTCAACCATGTAATGTTTTCTAGTAACATTCTCCTGTGTTGCATTTCTTGGGTGAAAATAGGTTCTGAGTGGAAACAGGTTAAGAATCCTAGGTCACTGTCACTGTCACTGTCCTCCCATTGTTCATGTATTTCAAAGAGCGGGCCCAGTAACACTGTGAGACCTGTTACTGTGTTTGGCATATCGAATAGAATCCTAGGTATAGAGAAGGAAACTTGCATCTCCCTCCCTTCCCAGGGCCTGCAGTTCACTCCTCACCCCACAGGTAATTCCAGAGATGTTTAAACCTTTCGGTCTCAAGGAGTGGATGGGTGGACAGGAAGCCTGCCTTGCGCAGAAGAGCCTGAGTTCATTGTCGCATAGGAATCAGTGGGCCTCAGTGGGACAGGAACAACAGCCTCCATGCACTCACCCACAGTGCCAGAAGACTCTAGACTAGTGATCCTAACCTCCCTGGGCCTGTGCACTGCACCCATGGCAGGATGGAAAAGGCTGAACTTCTGAGCAGTAAGGACTCCAGGAGCTGCAGGAGAACCAGCTGAGAATCCTCCCAGGGCTAGACCAGAAAACGGGCCTTTCAGAGACCGAGGTTCCAAGACCCCCAGAGCAGCACTGGTGTCCTGTTAGACTTCACTTACACCTCAGATACAAAGACTAAGAATTGAGAGATGGTCCAGAGTGATAGCACAGCAGGGAAGGTGCCTTGCCTTGCAGCCAACCCAGGTTCGATCCCCAGCATCATATATGAGCTGTTAGAAAAGATGAAGTCATGAAATTTGCATATAAGTGGATCAACATGGAAAGTATTATGTTGAGTGAAATGACTCCGAAAGAGAGGGACAAGCATAGAAAGATTGCACTCATCTGTGGAATATAAAGTGACAGAATGGGAGACTAACACTCAAGTAGTAGAGATAAGGACCAGGAGGTCTGCTGCACGGCTTGGAAACTGGCCTCATATACTGGGGGAAAAGGCAGCTCAGATAAAGAAGGGAACACCAAATAAAGGGTGTTTGGAAGATCCTCTCGGGATGGGAGATGTGTGCTGAAAGTAGACTATATGGCCATTCAATACCTCTATTCCAAACCATAACACCCAAAAGGAGAGAGAGAGCAAAATGGAATGCCCTGCTACAGAGGCGGGGTGAAGGGGGGAATGGGATGGAGGTGGTGGGAAGGATATTGGGATCATTGGTGGTGGAAAATGGGCATTGGTGGAGGGATGTTTACCCGACCATTGCATAACTGAAATGCAAGCACGAAAGTTTGTAAGTCTGCAACTGTACAATAAAAATTAAAAATAAATAAATAAATAAAAAGGGGTGAGGAGAAATAATAATAATAAAATTAAAATTTTGAATAATAAAGAAAAAGTAACGTGGAGTTCAGCCCAATTCAATCAGCTTAATCAATGGCTGGATAAATAACAGTACTACTACATTATTAAATTTTTTTTTAAATGAAGATAAAAAAAAGAATCACTTAAGTTTGAGGGAGAAGAAACTGCATGGCCCTAAGCTACAAGGCAGCAGAAGTCATCACAGCATTAAGTCCCAACAGACTGTACAATCCTCTTACTGCTTCTTCCTGCTCACCATCTAAACACCAATGCAGACAACTTGATTCTTTTATTAAGCGTGTATTTCATTACTTACTCTGTGTTACTTTTACAGCATCATAGTTAATTGGTTAACTTTAGCATGCTTTTAAACAGCTTAAATTGGTGCTCACTGAGTCAGTAATCTTAGCAACTGATGAAATGAATTCCTCTTTGAGCAGCGGTGGACTATTTGCAACAAGTGAAGATGCCTTGACTTCGTGCCAACTGTAAGCAAAGAGCTTTGCTTCTCAATTTGTAATATTCTAGAAATGCATAGAGGTAGCCAGGGTAAGGCTTGGGAATGTGTGGCCTTTGTCCAGCGCCGTTCAGCAGCGTAGCATAGCTCAGCTCTCAGTTGGAAGTTTCATTTGCTAAAGAGGAAAGACACAAGCAGAAAGGACTCTTTGGAAACTACCGTGGTGTCTGTTAGTAGTTATTCGTCGATTGCCTCGAGCAGGCCCCAGTAACGTCTCCTTCACCCTAGCCCTGAGATTATATACAAGGCTCTTTAGGAGAATGAGACCCATCGTTGTTACTGGTATTTGGCAGATTGGGTACGCCACGGGGAGTTTGCCAGACTCTGCCGTGTGGGCAGGCTACATTCGGTAGCCTGCCAGTTTGTCCAA
>JAOXYA010000045.1:19519404-19534140 GCA_028565675.1 Sorex palustris | reverse complement strand
CCCTTTATTTGGTGCTCCCTTCTCTGTCTGAGCTCCCTTTTCCCCTAGCATGTGTGGCTGGCCTCCAAGCCATGGAGCAAAACTCCTGGTACTAATGGCCACTCTTGGGTGTTAGTCTCCTATTTTGTTACTTTATGTTCCCCAGATGAATGCAATATTTCTATGTCTATCTCTCTCTTTCTGACTCATTTCGCTTAACATGATACTTTCCGTGTAGTAGCACTTGTATGTAAATTTCATGACTTCATCTTTTCTAACACCTACATAGTACTCTATTGTTGCGCAGTAACATGTGATGTTTCTCTGAGTCACAGTTATTGCTAACTAAAGACAAACAAACAAAAAGACCCACAATCAGAATCAGGCAAGCAGAGAAAACTGCTACACAGGTACATGGGTGCTGGGGAGATGCTCAAGGGTGCTGGGCATGTGCTTGGCCTGCAGGAGGCCCCGGACCCATCTCTGGCACTCCAAAATCCCCTGAGCACTGCTGGGTGTGGCCCCACAAAGCCAAACCCAAACAAAACATAATGAAAGCAGGTAAAATAAAATTAACCTAAAAGAAAATCTTCCAATAAACATTTCCTAAATATCTGCTAAAATCTGCTTTTTGAGTTATACTCCTCAGGTTGGCTTAAATTGGAGCAGGATATTTTTGAGTCATCTAATTGCACATTTGCAATAACTGGAAAGAATAGCTGTTCCAACACTGTTCAGCTCTATAAAGGACCAACCCACTAGTAAGTACTCTAGGTTTGTGGGCCCCTGGGACTCAGGGCAGCTACTTAACAATTACCACAGAAGCTCAAACACATGAAGGGTTTTCCCATTAAAGTCTTGCTTATAAAACATCGGTGTTTAAACTTCAGATACTTTGTGTGTCACAGAATAGTCTTTTGGAGCTGGAGAGACAGTTCAGTGCATAGGGGACTTGTCTTGCATGTGGTCAACCCAGGTTTGATCCCCGGCAGCCCATGTGATTCCCAGAGCACCACCAGGAATGATTCCTGAGTGCAGAGCCAGGAGTAACCCCTGAGCTTAGCTGGGTGTGGCGAAGAAACCAAAAGAACAAAAACAAAAAGTTCTTCTTTTTTTTTTAATTTGGTGTAAAAAACAATTGACGTGAGCTAGGAAAGCAGGTAGTGAGTGGGCTGGGGTTAGCCTACTAGTGAGGGTTTAAACTTTAGAAATAATCTTGTGGACACCAGAAGAGGCCTGACTATGCACCCCAGATGACCTGTGCCTGCAGAAGAGATAAATTGTTCATTTGTCTTCATCTGTACTTTCATTTTTACTTTGTGGGTCACACCCAGAGATGTTCCTGGCTCTGCACTCAGGAATTACGCGTGGCAGTGCTCGGGAACCACATGGGACGCTGGGGATCAAACCTGGGTTGTCCACATGCAAGGCAAGTGCCCTACTCACTGGACTATCTCTCCAGCTCCAAAAGACTATTGAACCCGGCTGCGAGCAAGGCAAATGCCCTCCCCACTGCACTATCATACTGGGCCCCATCTGTATGTTGAAAGGAGAGCCCACATGTGCATCTGTGCCGCCTAGAATTCAGAAGCGCTACAGATGATTCCTGTGGAAGGAGGAGACTCGGAGGCCACAGGAGTCAGGTGGCGGGGTGACTTCTAGGTGCCTCCCCGTTGCTGACTGAAATGGATTCATGAATTCCGCAGGAGTGTGAACTTTCCAAAGACAGACAATCCCTGGGTCGCCCAAATACAGATGCTCCTGGAAATGAAGGCATTGGCAGCAAAGTCAGTTCGGTCCACATAGGAAGACGCAGGGTTAAATCTTATGAAGGATTGAATGGGGTGGCCAGCCTCATGAACCCCAGGAAGCCACTTGATGGGGTGCTCACTGCTCTTGATTGCAGGGCTACGTTTCCACAGACTCTCGAGGGGGCTTCGATTCTGGGAACAGACGCAGGGAACAGCCATGCCAAGGAATAAGAGCAATTGCACAACCACGTGCAGCCACATGTGAGCGTTCGTGCGCACACAGCAGCATTTCCGGATCACACGCCCCAGGTCTTCCAGGATGCCAAACGTTCTTGAGCAACAGTGTCCTGCCAAAGTGGCTGACAAATTGTGGCTCACATTGCTCCTGGGTCGCTCTGCTTCTCCTGGATCGCTTGTGTCTGGAACCTTCTCTGTCTGCCAAAGCTCTAGCTCATCCATCAAGGCGTGGGCGCAGGTTTCTGCACCAGGACGAAGCCTTCTTGGACCAGACCGTTATAAGAAGGTGATGAGAGAGAGAAAGAGAGAGAGAGAGAGAGAGAGAGAGAGAGAGAGAGAGGAGACAGACAGACAGATGGACGGACAGACTGAGACAGAGACAGAGAGAAAGAGAGAGACCGAGAGAGAAGGAAAGCGCCTGCCATAGAGGCCTGCAAGGGGTGTGGAGGTGATGGGAGGGAACCTGGGGATACTGGCACTGGTGTTGGGAAATGCACACTGGTGGAGGGACGGGTATTGGAATATTGTATGACTAAAATCCGGTCACAAACAGCTTTGTAAGAGTCTATCTCACAGTGATTCAATAACAAGTTAATAAATTTTTAAAAAGTGCCGAGTGCAACGGAAGAATGACAGGGGTGGGGAGGGGCAGGACACAGAATGGATTAGATGGGACTGATGGACTGGCCGGGCCTGGGCTCATAAGCGGCCTTGGAGCAATTCCTCGCTCCCGTGTCCACGGTTCCATCCTGGTGCATGGTGTGGGCAGACCTCAGCTTTGTAGTTCTGAGCGCCCCCAAACTAGCTGATCAGCCTGCTCTTGGGCAGTCTCAAGAGGAGCCAAGAGGTCTGTCTCCCCTAAGCCTATCTCCCTAAGCGTACCCCTGGGACTCACAGTGATTATTACTGTCTCGTTTTGATTCTTGGGCCACATCTGGCAGTGCTCAAGGATCACTTATGGTGGAGGGTGGTGCTATGGAATCATATGTGGTGCCGGGAATTGATCCTGGGTTGGCCATGTGCAAGGCAAATGCCCTATCCACTGTACTATCGCTCTGGTCCCAGAAATTTCATGTAATTTATTTGTTTTACTTGTTTTGGGGCCATATCCAGCAATGCTCAGCGGTTACCCCTGGCTCTGCACTCAGAAATTACTCCTGGCAGTACTTGGGGAAACCATATGGGATGCTGGGGATTGAGCCCACACTGACTGCATGCAAGGTAAGTACCCTACCCACTGCACTCTCTCTCTCTCTGGCCCTGGGGCTCACACTCCGAATGTGGATCCAGAGTATTTTGCTACATTACATGCTCTTGTTCGTTAGCACTGTGCTCACAAGCCCTCAGAGGGCAAACTACCCCCACCCTTGCCGAACTGTGTTGGCCAAGGAATGTGTGGAAGACACGGGGCTGTCCTTCCCAGTGCTCCTGGAGCACCCCAGCACTGCAGCCTCCCAGGGACGGTGTGAGTGGACCTGCAGGGGGATGAAGAATGCAAGAGATAGTGGGCCGACTAGTTCTCACTGAAGCAAGTTTCCAGCCATCAATCTCCTCGAGAGCCTTCAGCCAACTGAACAACGCCTTCAACCCTCCTTTTTGCTAATTCCCGGCACCTTTTCCTAGGAAGCATCTGGCACATAGCAAGTACTTAGCAGTCTTTTATTATTCTCTTTTCCCCAGTGCTGATTTTTTTCCTTCTTCTTCTTTTTCTACTTCTTATTCTTCTTTCCTTTTTTTTTTCTTGGTCTTGGGCCACACTCAGCTGTGCTCAGGGCTTACTCCTGGCTCTGCACTCAGGGATCACTCCTGGCAGGCTCAGGGATACCATATGGAGTGCCGGGGATCAAACCCAAGTTGGCCCCATGCAAGGCCAGTGCCCTGTGATCGTTCCAGGCCCTTGATTCTGGGCTGCCAGAGAGACTGGCTGTTAGTTTGTTCGTAGTGGACCCTGAGTGAAGGAAACATTGGTTTTCTGGACCAAGGTGACGAGGCCCAGTGTGTAGAAGCGTGCAAATCTCAAATGCCGTCTTAGCTGCCAGGAAAGGCCTTTTCCTTTCAAGGGCTGCTTTGATCATTCTGCTTGTGACTTTGTTTTTCTCCTCTCAACCCATCCACCTTCCACAGACCAGGTACTGGATCTGGCTTGTATCCCCAAGTCTCCCTGGGGTGGGCCCTGAGAGCAGGCTCGTCAGGGGCAACTGTGGGAAGGGCTAGTCTGCGCAGGGGCCCTCTGAAGGTCGGTCCCACATGCTCTGTGTGCAACTGAGTGTAGGGTTTGGAGAGCAAGCAGCCCGGGGCCCAGTCATGGAGCCTGGAGGAAGCTAGGGGAGGCAAGGTGGCAGAGTTGGCAGGACTTGTCCACGAGTCTGCATTAAGCACCATGGACAAGCCCTTGATATCGAGCTCTCGATGTCAACCGGGTTCTTCGCACACTCTGGCGAGGGCCGTGTGTTGGCAGAGCTGTGACCTTGGGCAAGGCCTTCAAGTCTTGGAGCCTGGGTGACGTCATCAGAGACATGGCCCTCGCTCTCTGGGCTGCAGGCGTTCTGAGACCTCAGTGGCAATGTATATGCAAACCTGCAAGAGGACAGTTTGCTCACGTGTCTGTGGAAGCTTCAAAGAAGCCTCAGTGGATCCTGTGCGGTTACAGTGTGAGCTCCAGTGAGCTTTGCAGTCCAGGCCTGCATTTCCGGCTCCTTCATCTATCTGAGTGCCGAGTGGCCGGGGGCCAGGGAAGACCGAGGCAGAGTAGGACCAGGACTCCCCGGGCACTCTGGCTGCCGAGCAGGCGCAGATGCTGATTGGCCCAAGTGCTCCTCTGGGGACAGTGGTATGTGAAGCCGGGGCGCAGCCTGCCCAGAACAGCGCCATAAAGGCCGCTTCCTGCACTCACAGCTGAGGATGTACTTAAGGCCTGCAGCGCGCGGCTCCCAGCACCGCCTCTCTGGCTGTCCCTGCTGCGGAGTTACAGCCTGGCCCAGGAGAGTTTATTGCTTCACCCCAGAACATTCTCTGACTCTGGAGTCTGAGGCAATAACGATGATACAAGTCTACTTGTAAGATTTTCCACTGTTTCCAGAGTCGGATGGTAACCTCAGTTTCCTTTGATCTCCACAAGTTTTCTGACAGATGGACGGAGGTGCAGGGAGCTAAGTCCTCGGTTATCTGAGATAACTTAGACTGTGGCCACCAGGCGTTCCCTTGAACTCAAATGCTCCTTCAACGATTTGAAATAAAAGGGGACACATACACCTAGCCAGGTGCCTGCAGAGAAGCATTCCAAACATCCTGAGTCCATGAAGCCTTAGTGGCCCGCAATGCCACACAATGGAGCAGAAACTGCCGTTCCACTCTCCCATGTGACAGGGATGAATTCACAGACCCAGGACAGACTGCCAGGAGGTAGCAGAGAAGAGGTTCAGGGTCGGGGAGTCATGGGTCCCCATCAGCATTAGCCGTCTTCATTATGTTTTTTTTTTTTGGTTCTGGGGCCACACCTGGCAGTGCTCAGGGCTTGCTCCTGGCTCTGCATTCAGAAATCACTCCTGGAGGGCCTGGGGGACCATATAGGATGCCGGGGATCGAATCTGGGTCAGCTGCGTGCAAGGGCCCTGCCCGCTGTGCTATTTCTCCCTCTCCAGCACGCACTTTAGTCAGGATTTCTTTACGTGTGCTGGCAACGTTTGAGGCCAGAAAACGCTTTGTTTTGGGGGAGCCCTAGCCAAGCAAGGGTGCTCAGCAGCGCCCCAGCCTTTTCATATTATGGTCCCCCACTTGCATAGTTCAAGCAACTAAAAATGCCTCCACATGCTGCTGTCCCTTGGCGGGAAGAAGGAAGTTGAATCACCCCACCTGCAAACCATGGCTCTGCTAATACTATCCTAAAGTGACGGTAGATTTTTTCCCCCCTTTAAATATGGAAACCCCGGAGTTAAGCCCAAATGCTCCGTAGGCCTCTTTCCAAAATGAATCAACATTCAAACCATTTTAACTGCTTACCTCCTGTGCCCGGGCAATTTATAGACCATTTAAAAAATGAGTCGATGCTGAGAGAAAGCAAGTGACTTGCCCAGAATAACACCACGAGTATGTGGCAGAACAGGAACACGGACATGGGTCTCCAGGTCCACATGATGAACTCTTTTTGGTAGCTATTCATTCTCCGGTGATTTCTATATTTTCTCCATTTTAAGAGACTTTCTTTCCACAATTGAATGGTTTTGAAATTGGGCGACAGCTTCAAACCAATATATGTTTATAGAAGTACTTTTTACTTGCCTGCAAGCTGCGATTTAATTGTGTCTCTTAACTAAGCGTTTCAGAATTCAGAAAAGGCGGGAGGCTGAAGCTGGGAAGTGAGAACCTGGTGGAATTAGGTGGGAAAGAGTGGTGGTCCCATGTGGCCTTCACTTGAATAGCCGCCCCCCTCAGTTCTGCACACTTCCCTCCTCACCTGTCCAGTCTTCATGCCCTTATACCACATTCCCAAGAAGTCTTTCAAGCCCTTTCTATGTGAAATTCATTCTTTTGCCATTTTACCTAGGTTTCACACATACACACACTTTTTTTTTGGTGTGGGGGGGTCACACTTGGCACTGCTCAGGGCTTTTTCCCGGCTCTTTGTGCAGGGATCACGGGGCTCAGAGGATCATATACTCTGTCAGAGATCGAGCCCAGGTCGACCCTGTGCAAGGCAAGTGCCCTGTCATATTTCTCTGGCCCCAATCAAGGATATTACTGATACTTTCGGGTGCATATCTAGAAACTATATTGCCTGCACAGGTGAAATAGGCTTTGGGAACTCTTTTTTTTGTGGGGGGGGGGTGGTGGGGTAGGAGAAGGGGGGTGTACAGTGATGCTCACGGCTTACTCCTGGCTCTGTGCTCAAAGATCACTCACTGGTGGGGTTGACGGTGAGCATATGGGGTTCTGGGGATTGAATTGGGTTTTCTGCATGCAAGGCAAATGCCTTCCGCTCTGTACTATTGCTCCAGCCCATCCTGCTCTCTTCTGGGAGAGCATTTCAGTAAAGAGCTGACGGAGCAGTGAGCCGACCTTCAACCTGGATGGTACCATCAGTGGGCATTCCACTGACAGAGCAGTGAGCTGACTTTCATCCTGGATGGTACCGGCATCCTTGCTTTGGGGAAGAAGAGGCTGAGTCCCACAGGTTCATGCTCTCCCGGGCAGGGAGTATGACAAGCTTCTTGAGTCTACAGTCCACGCCTGTTCTGAGATGATTAATCACAACCAACAGGTTCACAGTCAGGGAGAATCGCCCTCCCTCAGAGGAAGGGGCACTCAGAGACACAGAAAGCTTGCCTGTCAGTGCAATAAGAACCATGACATCTGGGTGTAGTGCTGGAATGCTTTGCCTAAGGTCCCAGCCCCGGGGCAAGAGTGTTCACACTGGCTCTCAGCTAAAGCAGCTTTCCCCTGCTCCTCACTTGACCCTCTGCCAACTCCGATGCTTCCAGCCTAGGCCAGGGCCTGTTTGGGCTCCCACCCACAGGAAAGGCCAGGATACCCTGAATCTGGTGCATGGGGTGGGGGGCTCAGGCTGGAAACCCTTCTAGAGCTGGAGCCAAGACCTCCTCCAGGACAGGGAGGGACCCAGGACCTGGGCCCAGCAGAGATAGGGCTGGGGGAAAGGAGGGCAAAACTGAGCAAAACTTGCTACATTTTCAGCTGGTCGCATGGGGCTGACACGGCAAGCCTGACAGGCTGGTCAGAAATCCTAAGCGTCATAATCAATAAAAAGATGAAAAAATTAAAAACTTGATTTGAGACTGACTACAGACAGAGGGCTGGATGGGCTGGAGAGATAGCACAGCGGGTAGGGCGTTTGCCTTGCACGTGGCTGACCCGGGTTCGATTCTCAGCATCCCATATGGTCCCCTGAGCACCGCCAGGAGTGGTTCCTGAGTGCAGAGCCAGGAGTAACCCCTGTGCATCGCCAGGTGTGACCCAAAAAGGAAAAAAAAGTTTTATTTCTCTTTTTTGTTTATGTTATATGGGGGCCACACTCAGCAGAACTCAGGTGGTGTGGGGAGCTGGGAATCAAACCAGGCTCTCACACATGCAACAAAAGTGCTCTACCACTTAGCCACCTTCTCCGCCCCTCAGAGGTTTTAACAGTGGTTTAACAGTGTCATCTGAAAGTGAAAACCTGGAGGAGTTTTGTACAGAGGAGCTGTACAAACTGTGAAGAACAGATCTTTAAAAATAAATAAATACTTTGGGGTAGGAAACCAAGGAGAGAGATGAAAGCGTTGGCGCACACGCCCCTGCCCCAGCCTGGCACTGCCTGGTAGAACCCCAGCACATCCACATCTACACTGCACCACGTGCTCGGGGAGAGCATCAGACCTGTGCAGTCAGGCCAAGCAGAGCCAGGAGAGGGCCCAGGTCCCTGAGCATTAGTGTGAAACTTCCCCAAAATCATATGAACTAAAGTTTTAAAACCGTGAGCTAGAACAATAGCTACCAGTACAAATGCTACAGAGTCATCCAAGATAGAAACGGTCCCAACGTGGGGCTGGAGTGATAGCACAGTGAGGACGGCGTTTGTCTTGCATGCAGCCAACATGGGTTCAATCCCCGGCATCCCATATGGTCCCCTGAACACTGCCAGGAGTAATTCCTGAGCACAGAACCAGGAGTAAGCCCTGAGCATCGCCAGGTGTGACCCAAAAAGAAAAAAAAAGAAAAAGAAAAAGAAAACTGTCCCAATGGAGAGATTTTATGGCCACACAGCTGTTCAACTGGTAACAATCAATGTACCTCGGGCACCCTACAGGCCAAACAGAAAAGACCCAGGACAGCAGTCAATATACAAAAAGAACCATCAGTGGGTACTATAGATGTAGGGCAAAGAACCGCAGGAGTCCATCAAATCAGCTGCTCCCATTCTCCCAAACACAACTTCCCTAGGTTCTGTGCCTTTCCCAATACTGCTCCCCCCACTGCAATGCCTGTTCTTTACCCTGATCTCTGACCTCCTTCAAGATTGCCTAAGATCACCATCTTTCACAGCTAAAGCACCTCCATGGAATTTCCTTCAGTACAAATGAACTGTTTGCTGATATCTATAGCCAGCACTTTCGCCCCTATGCTCCTGGAGAATTCACATAATATATAAAATAACTTTCAATTTTCTCCACTTGCCTTACACACTACAGATCAATTCTGTTCTGTTTTGTTTTGATGGGGAGCAGATCCGGGGGCACTCGGGGCTTATTCCTGGCTCCACACTCAAGAACTACTCCTGGTCGGCTCAGGGACCCATATTGGATGACAGGGGTCCAACTCAGGTCACCTGCATCCCAGGCTGTCCTATCGCTCTAGTCCCATAGATCAAATATTTTATGAATGCTATCAGAACTGGGGGGGACTGAGAAAGGGATCTGAGTCTCAACCATGCTTTACTGTAAAGCAAGAAACAGCCACAGAGTTTAAAGGGTTTCCCTGAAAACCAGAGAGTGATCAAACACCTCTAGGTGGCAAGTTCAGAGATGGACAGAGAAAACTGCTGATCTGGAGGAATTCAAATGCCACCAGAGGAGCCTCAAAATGTAAATAACAGTGACCTGAGGAAAGGAAAAGACCCCCACGGTGGTACAGGAGTTCTAAGTAGGGCCCCACAGTAACAAAAATGATGCAAGGGCATCATCTAACTCAGTCTAACAGCAGGGAGACAGAGACCGCCTTTGGCAGAACTCAGCTCAGCTCCTGTAACGATAAACCAAAAATAGAAGAGAAGTAAGGGGAAGGCTCCTTAACACTGGTCTTGGCAGTGGTTTTCTTCGGAATTAGTACCAAAAGCACAGGCATCAACACCAAAAAATAACTAAATGGTACTACATCGAACTCAAAAGCTTCTGCACAGCAAACAACCAACAAAATGGAAAAGCAACCTATGGAACAGGAACCATTCTTGCAAATCATAATATCTGATAAGCCACCATCAAAAGCATGTAATGCATTCATACATTCAATAGCAAAACAAACCCCCAAAACCCTCTGTAAGCGAATAATCAATAAATTTTTCATTTAAAAAAATTCAACTTCTTTAGGGTACTTAAGGGTCACTCGGAGCACGAGGTAGTGTTGGAGAGAGAACCCAACAGGATTCTCATACGCTTAGTATGTGTTCCCATCCTTTGAGCCCTCTCCTCAGCTCTAAGAGGAAAAAAAAACAAACTCAATTAGAAAAGTGGAAGAAAGACCTGAATGGACTTTTTCCAAAGATACTTACATGCCAACAGGCATATAAAAAGATGTTCAATATCTCCACCAACAGGAAAATGCCACAGTCAAAACCACAATCAGTATCATCTTACAGCTGTTAGAACAATTATTAATAAATATTCCAAAGAGGGGCGAGAGAGGTCAGAGAGATAGCAGAGTGGGGAGGGTACTTGCCCGTGTTCAGTCCCCAGCATTGAACATCTGGACCCCCAAGCTCTGCCAAGTAAGTCCTAAACAATGCCGGATATGGCCCAAGAAACAAAAACAAAGGAGAAGAAATATTGGGGGGCAGAAGTCTACCAGTGGTAGAGTTCATGCTTTGCTACCATGAGACCCTGAGTTCAATTACTGATGTCCCCACTTCAAAACATGAAAAAGACTAAAAAGTCAGCAAGTGTTGGTGAGAGAGTCAACATGAACTACCAATGGAGATGTAAACTGGTACAGCTGTTATGAAAAATAACACGTAAGTTTCTCAAAAAAACTAAAAACAGAACTATCATATTATTCAACAATTCCACTTCTGGGTATTTATCCAAAGGAAATGAAAGTATGATGTTGAAAGAATATCTTCACACGTCTGCTCACTGCAGCATTATTCCAAGTAGCCAAGCTGTGGAAACTATTTAAAGAGCCTGTGGACAAATGGATACAGACAGACAGATATATCTTACAAAGCCATTAAAAAAAAGGGCGGTGGCTGCATACCTCAGGTTTGATCCTCAGAACTCCATGATTTCCCAAGCACTGAGTCTAAGGGATATCCCAAGAACTGCAGGATGGAACAGAGGGAAGAAGGAAGGAAGGGAGAGAGGGAGGGAGAGAGAAGGAAGGAGGGAGGGAGTCTCTCACAAGAGACCCTGGATTTGATCACCAGTATCATACACCCACACCCACACCCAGAAATCCTGCCACTCGCAACAATACAGAGAACATAAAAGACATGGTTCTAAGTAAAATAAGCAGATATACAGAGAAATATGGTGTGATTTCATGTACATGTTGAATTTAGAGGGGGGAAAGTGAAATCCCTAGTAAGAGAAGATGAAATGGTGGTTACCTGAGGCTCGGGAAAGAACAAAGTGGAGGCGTTGATCAAAGGCAACACTCTCAGAAGCCAGAGCCACAGCACAGCAGGTAGAGCATTTGGCTTGCACATGGTCAACCCAGGTTTGATCCCCAACATCCCATATGGTCCCCAGAGCCCGCCCTGAGTACCACCAGGTGTGCCACCCCCCAAAAAAGGAAAAAAGCAGTATATATCTATATGTGTATATATCTATATGTGTGTGTGTGTGTATATATATATCACTGTCCTCCCACTGTTCATCAATTTGCTCGAGCGGGCCCATTAACATCTCCATTGGAGATTTTGTTGTTACTGTGTTTGACATATCAAATACATCACGGGTAGCTTGCCAGGCTCTGCCATGATATATAAATATACTCTCTGTGTAAGACAAAGAGTTTCTAGAATTGTTGTTTTGTTTTCTTCACTGCCCAGGGGCAAGTGAGAGGCTTGGAGAGTCAGAGATTACAGGTCTCCAGTCATCCTGCAGACAATTAATGAAGTAACAGTAAGCATCGATATAGGCAGGGGATGGCTTAGTTAGACAGGGTAGTCAAATAGATCTTAAAAATAGAAATAAAATAAATAGAAATAGGGGCTGAAAAATAGCATGGCTGGTAGGGTATTTGCCTTGCATGCAGTCCACCTGGGTTCTATCTCCAGCGCCCTAGATGGTCCCCTGAACCCAACCGGGAGTGAACCCTGAGGGCAGAGAGGAGTTAAGCCCTGTGTAAAAGTTTCTTCATGGACCTCCCTGCAGCAGTCATCGCGGGTGACCCCATGCCACGGTGTGTAATGGTGTGGGAGCCATTGGCCTCTCCCCTGAAGAGCCACGTCCAGACCGGCTGGAGGGACAGAGGCCCATACAGCTGAGTGAGACACTGTGCTGGACCCAGTGGAAAGGAAGAAAGGCATTTTTGTGTTGAAATTGAAAACAATCAAATTTTTGGAGCCAGAAGTGTGGCTGTTGGGAGTCTTTTGCACAGTTCTCTGAGTAAGCTGGATCTGTAGCTTCTCTTTGGCACACAGTAAGTTGGCATTTTATCCCTACCGAAGTTAGAAGTCTGGACCAATGGATGGATGAATGAGAACGTAACAAGAGATTTTCCCCAGTGATTCCTTTAAATACACAATTTGAGCCATTCTCATAGAACAGCAAGCACGGCCTGCAGTGTGGAGCAGGGTGAGAGTAAGGAATACCACTACTTTCATTAAAATTCTTAGAGTTAAGGTAATGTGTTTTACAACGGTGTCAAAATTTATGGCGTTTGTGTCCACAGACACCTCACCTCACTACAACAAAGTGCCCAAGACACCCCACCCACACCTGCTGGTGCCGCTAGGCTATGGAGGATCCAGTATGGCAGGAGAAGCTGCCAAGAAGACGGAGACGTGAGATGGTGGAATCAATGAAGAAAGCGCGGGCATGGATGTGGAGCTGATGGCTGAAGAAAGAAACCTCTTATCCGGTGCACATAAAATTGGGGTTGGAGCTAGAAGAGCTTCCCGATGAGTAATCAACAGCATCGACAAAAAAGAAGAAAACAAGGGAGGAGAAGACAAACTAAACGTGATCTGGGAAGATGACTGGAGCCATCAGGACAGCAGGGAGGTCACTTGCCTTGTACACGGTTGACCCGGGTTCTATTCCTGGCATCCCATTTGGCCCCTTAAGCACTGGCAGGAGTAATTCCTGAGTGCCTGAGTGCAGAGCCAGGAGTAATCCCTGAGCACTGCTGGATATGCCCTCCCCCCTCAACACACACGCGCGCGCGCGCACACACACACACACACACACACACACACACGCATTCCGGGAAAACTGACAAATGGTTGAGTCTCAGCTAAACTGTTGTGACATCATGGATACACTAGACAAACACTTCAGCTAACAGTGGCGAGTCCAGGGTTTTCTGTTATAAAATGAAAGGAGACCACCACAGGTATTTGGCTGAATCTGCCACAGAGAATGACAAGAAGGAAGCTGCAGGGACTAGCCTAGTGGCTTGTGAAGCCACTGGTGCTATTGCAATGACAGAACTTCCACCAACACATCCCATTCGCTTAGGTCTTGCTCTCAATTTTTCAGTATTCTACTATGAAATTCTTAATTCCCCTGCCCATGCCTGCAGGTTGGCAAAAGCAGCTTTTGATGATGCAACTGCAGAACTGGATACACTGAGTGAAGAAAGCTAAAAGGACTCTACCCTTGTGCAGTTGTCAGTGGTAACCTGACACTGTGGGCTTCAGACAGGCAGGCTACCTGTGAAGAGCAGAATAAGGAAGCGCTGCAGGATACAGAAGATGAAAATCAGTGAGACATAAAAAAGCTGACAGGAGAAACCCTCTCTGGTCACCCCACTCCTTCCCATCCCATCCCCTTCAGGAAGTCCCCCATTGTCACTGAGAACCACCAAATATGACTTTTACATTTGGTTTCAGACTTTAGGTTCCTGTCATGCTAGTTTGAAAAAAAAGAAAAAGAAAGAAAGAAAAAAAGAAAGAAAGAAAGAAAGAAAGAAAGAAAGAAAGAAAGAAAGAAAGCTTTCAAAAGTTCTTAAAAGCAAGAGTGAATTTCTGTGGATTTTACTGGGCCAGCTTAAAGGCGAGAGTTAATTTCTGTGGATTTTACTGATCCAGCTTTTAGGTTCTTTAAGATATGCTTAACAGGACTGCAGAGAGGCTTTGTCAGAATTACTATATTGCCTCCTGCTAGATGTGGCAAGATAACCAACCATTAGAAATGGAAACTGCATTTGAAAGCCATTAGATGTCTAGTGATGCAAACATCTCAGCGATGCTAGTCATACTACAGAGGCATATGTGGTGTCATTTTTTTCTTTGCCTGTTTAAATCGCTCATTCTTGCCTTCTTCTACTCTCCCTCTGAAGCAGGTCAGCATCGCAGGTGGCATGGGAAAGTCTGCATGCGCGCTCGGTTCTTCATTTCTTCTCTCCCGTTCCCCCAAGGCCCCCCTCCTCTTCTCCTACTTTGTTCACTCAACCTCTTTCGTTCAGTACGTGTGATCTGTACTGCTGGATATCTGGCTGTGGCCAGATACACAATCTATATTGTTCTTACTGAAACACAGCATGGAATTAATGTTAAACTTGAAAAAAAAACCTTAAATTTAGAGAAAAAAGTTCTAGAGACCTGATATATAGCATAGTGACTATAATTATGATAATGTGCTGGGTGGGGAGCTGCAGAGATAATGCTTGCCTTGCATGGTTGCTGATGACCCAGGTTCAATCCCTGGCACCCCATAGGGTCCCCTGAATGCTGCCAGGAGTGCTCCCTGAGCACAGAGCCAGGAGTAAGCCTTCAGCACCACTGGGTATGGTTCACAAATCAAAATAATAATGATTCACTGTACGGGGGTATGGTGCCGCCAGCAGGTCAATCTGTACCTGTGAGGCGAGTGCATCAGCAGCCTCATGGCGCCTTCAG
>JAOXYA010000045.1:19441649-19455634 GCA_028565675.1 Sorex palustris | reverse complement strand
CTCTCTCTCTCTCTCTCTCTCTCTCTCTCTCTCTCTCTCTCTCTCTCTCTCTCTCTCTCTCTCTCTCTCGCTCTCTCCCTTTCTCCCTCATCTCAGTATTATTACGTGTGGGGGGAAAAAAAAGAATAAGGCTAATTTTTGCCTCTACAAGGAAAAGTTAGTTTGTAAATGTGTAAGCCCCGGGCCTCTGTTCCCACTGTTGTCAAGTGTATGTGTGAACGGATTCACCCTCCACCAGCAGCACATGTTAGTAAGGCCTTCCACCTTTACTATCCATGAACTGCACGTTATATAGTCGGTCCCATTTTATGGATGAGAACCTGATGTTCAAAGAGAAGTAAAAAAGTTTTGCCCACGTCCCACTGCTTTAAGGTTTACATCCACTCAGGATGGGACCCTGACATGGTGGAAGCAGCAGTACTGCAGGGAAGAGGGCTCGGAAGACGGCTTCTGCGGACCAGGTCCCCATTTTCTGCTGAGGATTCAAAGGCTAAAACAGAAGATGGTTTCAGAGCCAGAGTGAGAGTACAGTGGGTAAGGCGCTTGCCTTGAACACTGTCCTTCCTGGGTCGATCCCTTGCATGCCGTATGATCCTCTGAGGCTGTGAGGAGTGACACCTAAGCATCTCTGGGTGTAGCCCAAAAAAAACAGAAAGGAAGAAAGAAAAAGAGAAAAAAAGAGGAAGGGAGGGAGGGAGGGAGGCAGGGAGGGAGGGAGATTGGGAGATGATTTCTGGGAGGTAGGTGGGTTCTTGATCTCAAATCTCTGAACTTTTCTGTAGGAGCAGGGTTGCCTCTAGTGGCCAGTGTGGGTGAGAGCACCAGGGCAGCGGAACCACGGTCTTAAGTAAATTCCTGACACAAAAGGAGAACTGCTGGGATGGGGGCAGGGCATCCATCCCCCAGGAAAAGGGCCTCTGACTCCAGTTTACCTGGCCCTGTTAATAGTGGTGACCCATTCCCTTTGTCAGTGACTAGATTAAAGGCAAGTGATGACTGAGCCCCAGCTAAGAAGAACTGGAGGTCAGGGGCTGGTGGTGGACATTAGTGAGGAAAGACTCACGGGGGAGAGATTGTGTTTTCTGAGAGAGAACACACGGGACAGGGGGTTTGTTTTTGAATCACTGCTGGTGATGCTCAGGGGATTATACTGGGTTCTGGGATTGATCCTAGGTCAGCTGCATGCAAGGCAAGCAAGCACCTTTCCTGCCCTACTAATTCTTCCTTCTCCGCATCTGCTTCCTACTCCTCCTCCTTCTTCTTTTCTTCTTCTTCTTCTCCACCACCAACGTACCCAAGACCCTCCACCACTGTTCCTGTGTCCTTATGTCATTTCTAGTTCCTCTATTCTTTTCATGCTCCAAACCCTCCCTGCTTGGGAATCTCAGTTTTGCAATTCAGGGTCTCAGGATTGTCATCATTCGGTATGGCTTATGGCCTTGTTCTGTTGTTTACTGTGGTGTCTGGACCACTTGGAATTGTGGTAGCCATATTATGTGGTAGCCATTATCTAGGACAACCTAGAACCTAAGATTGGAAGAGAATAAAGGTAGAACCTGGGTTATTGATCATTTTAACCAGTCCTAAAACCTCTCCATTTGGATTTGTGTTATGTTTAACAAGAATTTTTCCTTACTCTTTTGGTGTTTTGAACTTTTTTTTGTTACTTGTAGCTGAAACACTTGTATCATTTGTCACCAAAATCTACTGGGATGGTGCTGTTGTTCCTATATTGCATGTTAGAAAACGAAGGCTCAGTGACTTTAGATAATTCCCTCCAGTTACAAGGATAAAAAGTGGCAAAATAGAAAACAAAACTAGTTCTGCCTAAAACCAGAGCCAGAGTTTTGTTTTATTCTTTTTGTAAACTGATTTAATAAATATCCATAACTTTAGTATTCTGTCATATGCAACTACCCAAGTCAACTTTGCATGTGTAGAAGGAAGGCGCAGGGAACCCTTTCAGAACTGTTCGTGGCAGGTCCCTGGGCTGGTGTGCCCTGGTTCTGCACAATAGGGGTGCTTTGTGGCACTGGGTTGAGGTTTATAGGCATCAAGGAAGGCCACCTGTGTCCGTGTAGCCTCAGTCTCCAGAACATATGTAACAGTCACAGTGGCATCCACTCAGAAGGGTCACACACTAAGCTTTTCTTGGGAGATGGGGAAGTGGGCCATACCCGGCAGTGCTCAGGACTTACTCATGACTCTGCTGGGGGACCACTTCTGGCAGAGTTCATGGAACCATATGCAATGTTGGGGATTAAACCAGTATTGGCTGTGTGCAGGGCAGTGCCTCCGCCCTTGTATTATTTTTCCAGCGCCTCCCCCCCCCATACTTGTTTTAATGCTCTTCTATTGCTGACCTAATTTTTTTTAAAAATATTTTTATTTTCTTTTTGGGTCACACCCGACAATGCACAGAGGTTACTCCTGGCTTTGCACTCAGGAAATACTCCCGGCGGTGCTCAGGGGACCATATAGGATGCTGGGAATCGAACCCGGGTTGGCCACATGCAAGGTAAACACGCTACCCACTGTACCATTGCTTCAGACCCTTAAGTAATTTTTTAAAACTGAATTATTTAAAATAAATTCTCTTAAATAAACTTATTCCTTTAAATAAATTATTTATTTTTCAAAGTTGCTGGTGGCTCAGTAAAGTGGGGAGCAAGGAAGTAAGTGCAGTGTGTTCCCGGATGAGAACCAGAGGGCCTTCGAAGGGATCCTGCAACCTTGCAGGGAAGCTGGGCCTGCTCTGCATGACATCTGGGGTCAGCTTGGTCTTGACCTGGATCTGGAAATAGGGGCTTCCCTAAACGACTTCCTCGCTGTCACTGACTACAGACAACAGCCTTTGGGCCCCAGGAAGCCCCCTTTCTGAGCCCACTTGATTTCATTCAACTTCATCACCTGCTTGAGGCTCTGAGAGTCGATGTTGGCTCCTCTTGGACAAACTCTGAGCAAACTTATTGTGTTTCCTGAACCCTCTTGAAGACAAATACTCCTGCACCATTTCTTCTCGTGGTCTATGAACATGGCAGGAGTTTAGGAAAAACAGGCCCACTCCAGGAAATCAAGCTCTTCACAGAGCAAACCCACCAAGGGTTCAGGGCTTCAGAAAGACCTCAACCCCAAGAGCTGTAGCAGAATTTCAGCAGGAGTCTTCTCAGAATAAAGCATTAAACTCTTGACACAGTCTGAAGTCTAGGGATGCTGGGGAAAACAGATGGGTTCATTCTCAGGTTTGAAATGACCTGGGAACCTGGCAGGCACTGAGGATTTCTCCCAACACTGCACTTTCCCATAAGGCTGTGTGGACTCATCTAGAACCAGCTTTGTCCATTATCATGGACTGAACGTGCTTGCTTGCTGATGAGCTGGCCTGGTTGGTGTCTGGATGGTGGCTCTGGGACATAGGGCTCTGCATTGGGTTGAGAACTTTCCTTCAAGGCCATTTGTGGCGTATCCTGCTTGCATACTTGTCTCACTTGATCTCACACAACTGACTCTTCCTCATTCATCAGTTGTTTCTCAGGTCAGTTTGTAATGCAAATGACTGAAGGGAACAGGACTCGAGAAAGTTACAGTCCATACACTAACACTAGTTTCTTCACTTGCACCAAGAAAATCTAGTATAGGGGCTGCAAGCAGCCGACCCAGGTTCAATTTCCAGCATCAATCCCATACGGTCACCTGAGCACTGCTAGGAGTAATTCCTGAGTGCATTAGTCAGGTGTAAGCCCTGTGCATCACCAGGTGTGACCCAAAAGCAAAAAAAAAAAAAAAAAAAATCTAGTATAGTCTAATATAGGCTAGGATAGTCTCATTAGGGGGGAACACATGGAGTTTGTCATTTAATTTAACCTTCTCTTTTTCACGTTTCACAAAGATGCAAAGAACATCCCAAGATGTTCCTTGCCCTAAAGAAAAACCAGACTGCAAATGTGATGCCAACAGGGAGTGATACAGGCTGGAGAGCAACAAACCATGCCTGGCTTCTAAGTGCTTAGCCCACATGGGGACCAGAGCCCAATGGCATAAGGTCTTTTGGCTTAACAGAAGTTGGAGATCCAGAATCATTGAGAATTCTCCCAATTTGAAAATGGTAACTTATTTTCCTGTTCTTCCCATCAACCTACCCATCATCCTATGGCCCCTGATCTCTTTTTGTGTTGCTGGACTCTGTCTGCCATGTATTTCTTCCCTTTCTCAGCCTGAAAAACTTATACAATTTCTCAGACTCAGATCTAACTCTGCTTCCTTCTGATAACTAATCTTCTCTTCACGGTTAGATGCTCTTTCTTCTTCGGGCACTCATGGTACATGCCTTCCATCACAGCCTGGAATGACTGGTTTCCTACTCTATCAGCCTGAACACTCCCTGAGGGCAGGGAATTTCAGTGTCTGACCGGAGAACCCTGGCAAGAGGTAGTTAAATAAGAAAGTAAAAATAGTTTAATGGGGTGGATGGGGGAGATTAAACAAGCTAGAGAGCCAAAGGGCCTGAACCTTGTAAGGAATATGTCTTGAGGGTGATTGCTGGTGATAAAAAACAAGGTGAGGTTGAGAACCCTGGGGCGTCTGGAGGGGGCGGGCCAAGTCCCAGGCCTGTTGAAACCACCACACTCACAGCCCAACAGCTGCCACCTTGCTCATGGCTGTTCTCCACCGCCTCTGACTGAATGCTGCAGAGATGTCATACTGTCCCAAAGTTCAGGCACATCAGGGTTTTTTGGTCGACAACTCCAGACCCTCTCAGAGTCAGGGTGGGTAACCTCTCCCCCACCCACCACTGCCATACTTCAGGAAGCCCCACAGCCACACGCACATTCCACCACCATTGCCATGTATATCCACTGCCCAGTTGAGTATTCTGAATTTTCTGGTAACACAGAGGAAGGGCTTCTTTGCATATAGGGAGCTTACTCCGTAAGAGGATTAAAGCTTTATTAAGGGTACCAAGCCATAATCAACCTGGTTCCACCTAACTGGGGAGAAGCGGAATGTGTATCCAGGCTAAGGATGTGGCTCAGAAGTAGAACACTAGACTTATAAGTGTGAGGACCCGAGTTTGATCCCTGGTAGTACAGCAAAACAGAAAACTCAGAACCTTAACTTTGTGTATTTACTTATTTTTCGTTATTTTGATGTGGGGCCACACTGGCAGTGCTTGGGGCTATTCCAGGTTTAGTACTTGGGAGTTGTCTAGGGAGCTATTTGGTTTCCAGGACTAGAATTTAGGGCTCTGGCATATGGAGCATATGCTCAGCCTTGAGGCCTACTGGACTTAAATGTCTACTGTTTGAGAAACTGAGTGCTAAAAGTTGAAAGTAGATAAAGAAATATACCTGATAACCTTTCAGTATGTGTAAACCACCAGGCCTACAGAGAGAGAGAGAAAGAAAGAGAGAGGAAAAAAGTGCCCACCATAGAAGCAGGCGGGGGTGGGTGAAAACTTGGGACCTTGGTGGTAGGAAATGTACACTGGTGAAGGGATAGGTGTAGGAACATTATATGATTGAAACTCAATCATGAGCAACTTTGTGATTCCATTGTGATTCAATTAAATTCACTGTGATTCCATTAAAAATAAATTATAAAAAATTTTAAAAAATAAATAATAAATACCTAGTTTGAGATGAAGATGATCAATTGGCATATGAAAAAGCGCTCATCTCAATTATAATTAGAAAAATGAAAACCAAAACAATAATGAGACATCATCTTATACCAGTAAGAATGACATCTATCAAAAAGTCTGGAAATATGTGTAAAACTATCATTAACAATATTGTAAATCACAGTACTTCAATGAAGATTTTTGTTTAAAGTTTATCTTCTTCTATTGTAGGAAACTTGTAGAAGACAGAAATCATTATGGTGAAGGGCTAGAGAGAAAGTATAGTGTGAAGGGTGCTTGACCTGTTAGATCTGGGTCTGAGAAATTATGTAAGTTTTTCAGGCTGAGAAAGGGAAGAAACGCATGGCAGACAGAGTCCAGCAGCACAACAAGAGATCAGGGGTTACAGGACGATGGTTGATGGGAAGAACAGGAAAATAAGTTACCATTTTCAAATTGGGAGAATTCACATTGATTCTGGATCTCCACATTCCACATGGTCCCCTGAACATGGTTAGGTTGATTCATGAGCACAGAGTCAGGATCAACCCCTCAGCATCCCTGGGTGTGCTCCCACACAAACAGACAAAAAAAAAATTACTAAGGTGATAAATTTATGTGTATCAGCCAGGTTAAGCTGCTACTGTATGAGTCTAGGTGAAAGGTAACTGGGAAAGTTAGTTGCTTTCGGTCCAGGGACGTGTCGGGTGTTGAGGGCCTGTTTTTGAACCAGGGTCTCCTAAGCACTATAGGTGTGCTTGCTATAGCATTATAGGTGATCCCAAGCACTGCTGAAAGCGTGCTTCTTTTCAGGTGCAAGGCATGGACCACTGACCTCTGAGCTATCTCCCAGTTTCCCTGCATGGGAAAACAATTTCCAGGGGCTAATTCTCTTTTCCTTACTTCTGTCCTCACAGAGAAAGAGAAAGAGGTGGGATGGGGCAGGGCAGGGGGGGAGAGGTCTCACTTTTGTGCTTTTTCTCCAAGAGTTTTACGCTTTCATCAGCTCAGCAAAAATACCCCCACCCCCACCCCCCGCATAAAAGCCATATTGGGTTTATCCTTAAGGGAATTTTCCCCTAGCAGGCTAGGAGGCTGGGTGGGAAGGGAAAGAGACATCTGGAAGTCGGAGCTTTACTTATTTGGGCTAAATGGGCGGCAATCAACTCAGAACCTCTCATTGCAGGGGAATTTCCATCTGACTACTTAGACCATTCAACAGCTACTGGGAGAAAACATGGAACTTCCTCACTTCGCCTCCTGGAGAGCCGGATTAAATGTTGTTTCAGTTAGATTGCCATTGGCTGAGCATCATAGCCCAGTCCCTCTTCAGGCTTCTTGAGAAACTGACCTTGAAGTGCTTTCTGACTGAGAGGGAGGGAACAGATCAAGTCAGATTATAATAAGTGCTAGAAGCATTTGAAAAACCCATCCCACAATTTTTGAGGGGGGAGGCCACACCCAGCAATGCTCAGGGTTTACTCCTGGTTTTGCACTCAGGAATTACTCCTGGCAGTGCTTGGGGGGGCCATATGGGATACTGGGGATCGAACCCAGGTCAGCCATGTGCAAGGCAAATGCCCTCCTTGCTGGTGTATCACTCCGGCACCCCGTTCCATGATTTTTTAAAAGAGATAAGAGAGTAAGGTGATATCAGACAAAAACCGGTGGGGCTAGGGAGACCAGTATATAACAGTAGTAAAGCATGGGGTCCAGAGAGATAGTGCAGAGGATAGTGTGCTTGCCTTGCACAAGGCTGGCCTGGATTTGATTCCCAGCATTCCATATATATGGTCCCTCGAGCACTGACAGGAGTAATATCTGAGTGCAGAGCCAGGAGTATCGCCCTGAGTATCGCCAGGTGTGGCCACAAAGCAAAGTAAAACAAAACAAAAGAATGTCTAAGTTGGGGTCAGAATGATATGGGTAGGGTGTTTGCCTTGCACACTGCAGACCGACCTGGATTTGATTCCCAAGCACCCCATATGGTCCCCTGACCGATCAGAAGTGTTTCCTGAGCACAGAGCCAGGAGTAAACCCTGAGCATGGGTGGGCGTGTCTCAAAAAACAAACAGAAAAAACACTCATCTAGGGGCTGGAGCAATAGCACAGCGGATAAGGCGTTTGCCTTGCACGCGGCCTACCTGGGTTTAACCCAGCATCTCATTTGATCCTCTGAGCACTGCCAGGAGTGATTTCTGAGTGCAGAGCCAGAAGTAACCCCTGAGCAGCGCTAGGTGTGACCCAAAAAGCAAAACAACAGCAACAACAACAACAACAAAAAAAACCTCATCCAAAAAGCAAAGTTAATAATGATAATAATAATATAATAATAATAATAATAATAATAATAAATGTCTAAGCAAAGGGAGCTTAACATTGACTGATTCATTGGTGTGTTCTGGGTCTGAGGCCTTCACCAGGCAGGGGGCTATCAAGCACTGACATGGAGGAAGCTGAATCAGAGAAAAGAACGAATGGTTGACAGCTCTCACCACCAGGAGAAGACCGAGGCACAAAGAGGTAAGGTAATTTGTTTCAGAACTTTAACACGAAAACAATAACCACAAAACTGGAAAATGGTAGAATTAGGACTCAAACCCAGATATCTCTGACTTCAGGGACATGTTCAGCTTGGAAATTTATTTTCAAAAGGCATTTGAGATAGACTATAAAGAACTAGGATTTCATGGGGATGGAGCAATCGTATAGCAGGTAGGGTGTTTGCCTTGCATGTGACGAACCTGAGCTCGATTCCTGACACCCAAGACAGTCCTCCAACCATCAGGAGTAATTCCTAAGCACAGAGCCAGGGGTAACCCCTGAGCATCGCTGGGTGTGGCTCAAAAACAAATAAACAAACAAAAAATCAGAATTTTGAGAGACTTCAAAAGGCAAGGGGTGGAAGCAAGAAAAAAGTAAAAGCATTCCAAGTAGAAGAATGAGAGAGCAGTGCCAGGGCAGAGGTGCGGGTTCAAGCCTGTCTGGGGGCCTTTGGGGGCCTGCTGTGACTGTGGAAGACATCATAAATCTAAACCATTGATTTCTGGGATGCAACATGTCCGCTAGTAATTCACTCACTTTTTGGTGCTGGGGATTTGGAGCTCTAAAGCCTCAGTCCTCACTTTCTGGGATTTTCTAATCTAGTGAATCAGATGAGAAGACTGCTTTCACCAATGATTGCTTTCTGTGTGTGTGTGTATGTGTGTGTGTGTGTGTGTGTGTGCGCACGCGGGCGCGTGCGCGTGCTACATTCACGTACATACTCCCATAAGTATTATATGGACCATTTCTTTCCCACAATAATATCTCAACACATCTATTCCCTGGGCTCTCCATAACCACATAGCATATGTTTATTACCTCCCCCTTTAGCAAGGTTTGAATTTGAACTGCTGGCGTTGATCTGAAAATTTTTTTAATTAATTTTGATGTGTTAAGTTTAAAGCATCTCAACAAATGCCCTTTCAAGCCAAGAGAGACCTACTCTATTTTTCACAGCTCACTTAAAAAGTAATGGTCAGGGGGCCAGAGTTATCACAGTGGATAGGGTACTGACCTTGTACGTGGCCAACCCAAGTTCAATCTGCTGTACCTCTAATGGTCCCTCAGGTCCCACACCAGGAGTGATCCCTGAGCACAAAACCAGGAGTATGGCTTGAGCATGGTCAGGTATGGCCCCAAACACCCGCCCTTCCCCCCAATTCCCAGAAAGAAAAAGAGAAAATTAAAAAAGGAAAGAAAAGAGAATGATCAGTCTTAGGCTTACAAAGAAAAGATCTTCATTGGAACTGACAAGAAAGCAGACACCTTCTACCATTTCTCTGCAGACTTCACAAGTACTCAACACTTTTTGGAAAAAAAAATATGGCTCTGAGCCTTTTTGTTCAGCTGGTTGGAGCATTTAAAAAAATGCATTTCATCTCTGGCAAATCAGAGCAAAACGTCATAAACAGCTGGAAACTCTCTGAGGTGAAGACAAGTTGGATATTATGTTTGGATTTATAGCCCCCTCCCCCAAATAGCTGATTTCTACTTCTGACAGGGTTATTATTTCCACCTTTGCAAAATATCTTGGATCTCACCTTGGATAATTACTGATTATCAGCAGCTCCTCACCTGGGGCATTCTAGCATTTGGATGAACCTAAAATAATTTTTTTCTCCTAAAATTAATGAGGGAAATCTCAATGTGTGAAATTATGTCTTTATTTCTCTATTCCTTTGCAATTCCCTCTGGCTTTCTAATGATCAAGCCATTAATCAGTGTCAAATCACCATTCAGCACGCAGACAGTGTTGTAGCGACTTGGGTTCCAACATGGATTAAATGGCAGTAATTTTGTCTGGTGCTCTCTGATGAGTTCTGTACAGTCACAGTCCCAGAAGCTAGTAATTAGGGAATGAACAAAATCTCATAGTCATGGGTGCATAGCTCAAGAAACTGAAATTAGATAGAGCACCTCAAGTTGTTCCAGAGAAGTTCTCCTAGTCAAAATCCATAAAAAGCCTAACAGTTTCATTTCGCTTTGGAGGTTGTATTTGATGTGTCCTATGTTTTTACCACCTTAGCATCTAGTGTTTCCTAAACTGTGGCATGCTGATAACTTTCCCTCTATTCTCTGCCTGCCTGGTGAAATCCTGTTCATGCTATGAGGCCCGGCCTGTTATCTTTGCTATTAAATCTTCCATGAAGGAAATGAATTTTTTTCTCCCTGATTCCAGATGCAACTTATTTTTTGTTATTGTTTTCTGGGATTTTGATTTTTTTTCCACACCAGGGGTACTCAGAACTTACTCCTGACTCTGTGCTCTGGGATCACTTCTGTCAGGGCTCAGGTGTTAGGGTGTTGGGGATGTGGCATTGGGGATTGAACTCAGGTTGGCTACAAGAAGTCTCTTACCCCACTATACTGTCTCTCCAGTTCCCTAGGGGCTTCTATTTTTTTGTTTGTTTGCGGCCACACCCGCAGTGCTCAGGGCTTCCTCCTGGCTCTGAGCTCAGGGATCACCTCTGGCAGGGCTTCAGAGATCAAATGGCTTGCTGAGGATTGAACTTGGGTCTGCACCGTGTAGCACAATTCAAGTTCCCTACCCAGTGTATTACTGGGCTGGAGCAATAGCACAGTAGGTAGGGCGTTTGCCTCTATGCTTCTTGGAGAGCCCAGCAAGCTACTGAGAATATCCCACCTGCACAGCAGAGCTTGGCAAGCTACCCGTGACATATTTGATATGCCAAAAACAGAACCAAGTCTCACAGTGGAGACGCTACTGGTGCCCGCTCGAGCAAATCGATGAGCAAAGGGAGGACAGTGCTACAGTGCTACCCCGGGTACTATCACTCTGGTCCCCTTCCGCGGTCAGGTGCTTCTTAAACACCTTACAAACTCTGTGTCATTGCTTTCTCCTATGGTATATGGAGTAATCTGCAAAGTTATTGTCTAACTTCCTCACTTAGCTCTATGTTCAGGGTTCACAGTTGGGTACCATCTTCACATTTTCAGGGCTTGGATGGGGGTCTGACATCATCCATAGAATGAGTGAGAAAGTTGGTACCCAAAGAGGTAAAAAAAAAAAAACCTTTATATTGGTTCACTTTGTTTTAGTCAGATTTATGCTTTCTGGACTTTTTCATTTAGCTGCTTACAAAGAAATATGTGTAAGGATATGAAAGTGAAGACCGATAGGCCTTAAGACCAGTTTTTAATAGTGTGTATGTGTGTGTGTGTGTTGGTGTGTGTGTATGACAGGGAAAACATCACTTTCCTATTAACAGTGATATCTGCTTTAAGTTGAATTAGTAAAGGCAGGCTGGCCATTACTTCAGTTTCAGGATATATTTTCAGAAAAGCAGAAAATTATACAAAAATCCAAATTTTAATTGTCATAATCAATATGTGAGTTTGACATTCAGGAAATCTGCTCTCTGGTTCCTACGTGACTCTGGACAAGTTTCTTCATCTTTGTGTGTCAGATTAGTCTTCAGTGAAATGACGAGTTAAAGAGATTATCTCTGAGGTTCTTCTAATTCTGAGGCTCTATGATCCTCACCAAAATTATTAACTGACATAACACCTAATAGTTTATTTCATTTATTTTGGCTTAATTTATTTTAACTCTATTCCAAGTTTATAAGAATGATGTACTTTTAATAACAGTACAGTTTTACAAAAAACATAATCAAATCACAATAATATAAATGCATACAAGGAAACTTGTAGAATAAAAGAAAAAGAATCACCCATAGATCTATAACTACAATTTTATTGTTTTGGCATATTTTCTTCAATTAAAAATATCTACAGGGACTGGAGCAGTAGCACAGCGGATAGGGCATTTGCCTTGCACGCGGCCAACCCAGGTTCGATTCCCAGCATCCTATATGGTCCTCTGAGCACTGCCAGGAGTAATTCCTAAGTGCAGAGCCGGAAGTAATCCCTGTACATTGCCAGCTGTGACCCAAAAAGCAAATAACTAAATAAAAATAAAAATATCTACATGAACTTACTTATTGTGGTAGAATACAACTGCTGTGTTAGGAACTGCCCAGTGGAGAGTCTTATGTAGTGGGAAACTGAGGGCTTTCCCTCAGTTCGGACCTGAGTTCAATGGACCATGAGAAAATAAATCTTGCTACTTTTGAAATTTAAGGAATTGATATAGCTTTTCTCTGGGTAGGGAAGAAAAATCTGTAACTACACTTCCAGATGAAAAAGCTTGAGGAAAATGTCTGCTTGTTTTTGATACTGATAGCTCCAGTTGTTGAAACAGCACAGCGGCTAGGGTTTGTCTTGAATGCAGCTGACCCAAGTTCGATTTCTCCCTCCCTCTCGAAGAGCCCAGCTAGCTACCAAGAGTATCCCACCTGCACAGCAGAGCCTGGCAAGCTCCCTGTGGTGTATTCAATATGTCAAAAACAGTAACAAGTCTCACAATGGAGACATTTCTGGTGCCCACTCGAGCAAATTGATGAACAATGGGAGGACTGTGCTACAGTGCTACAGCTGATACTGGGGCAGGAGTATTTTTTGATACTGATAGCTGATACTGGGGCAGGAGTTTTTGATATTGATAGCTGATACTGGGACAGGAGAAAACAGAGCCGTGTAGAATATCAGGGATACAGAGAGTTGAGGATCCAGTCACCACAGACTACATAACTCCCTTCACAGCAACATTAACACAGAAATATATTCTGAGCAATGAAAACCTTCTTGCATTTCTGCCTTAATTGTAGGTTTTGATGGTGATGGTGTCCTAAGATTATATCAGACTGAGTCCTCTGGTACATGTATGTTCACAATAGCTGAGATTTCCTTGAAAGAAGATAACATAGAGGGCGAGAGTACAGTGGGTAGGGCAATTGCCTTGCACATAATGGACCTGGGTTCAATCCACCACACTCCGTATCATCTCTCTAGTCTGCCAGGAATCATCCCTGAGTAGAGCCTTGAGTAAGCATTGAGTGAGCACTGCTTGGTGTGCCACCTTTCCCCCCAAAGATGATGTCAGAGCAAATTACAATAAAGCTATCAAGCAGTGATAGAACTTGTCTGGTTTGGTAGAAAAAAAAGAGTGAATTTTCTACAAGAAGAAATCAGTCTTTGGAGAAGTTTATTGACAAACTGAGTTAGAAGTAACTGAGATCTTTTAATGTTGTAGTCCTCTGAATTATTTAGTTAAGAAATTTAAGGAATAAGTTGACTTGAGGCATTGTATTAGTAATTATGTGCTATTTGAGAATTCCAGATTTGTGGCCATCTTCCCTCTCTATGGACAAACATACAAGAGTATGGGGATTTTCTTTGAAAAGACATTTTAGTTAACTGTTATAGTACTTATAGTTCTACAGAAGTCAGAGAGGATACTCTAAAAGGTATTGCCTAGTGTGTTACTTTCCATCATATAGACAGATCTAACTAAGAATAAAGTTAATGTAAGGACTAGAAATATAGCTCAATGGGATGAGTGATGTAGAATCTTCTTTGCATGCAGGTGACCTGGATTCATTTCCAGTACTGCATGGTCCCCTGAGCACCTCCTGGAATAGTCCCCAGGGTCCTACTGGCTGTGGTCCAAAACAAAAGAAGAAAGAAACATACTGAGAAAGTGTAAGGATTTGTTCCTATTTGACTATTTACTGTCAGGTACAAAGAGCTGTTCCAAAATAAACAATATTAAGTTGTATTTCTAGATGAATAATGAAAGCACCCTGGTATGATAGTGAATTATCAAACAATTAACATGTATATACTTTTTCACTTTTTGTCATAATTTAAAAAATATTCTCAAAAGATGAAGTTATGAAATTTACATACAAGTGGTACTACATGGAAAGTATCATGTTAAGCAAAATGAGTCAGAAAG
>JAOXYA010000045.1:19378806-19388950 GCA_028565675.1 Sorex palustris | reverse complement strand
CTGGCCACTACAATTACAAAACATTTCTTTTATAATTTGTAAAGATTTTTTACACATTCATTTCATTATATGCTTGGGAACTCTGAGGTAAAAAGTTACATTGTTACAGTTTAAAAGTAATAAAACTAAGACCCAAAGAATTAAATTACTAATAATTGATAAAGCAGGTACTCTACTGCATAAGATTTTGAACTCCAAGAGTTATACATGTCATATATTATTTCTTTTAAATCACTAATTTATTCTCAGTGGACAGAATTTTCTTTCAGTGATTTATCTGTCCAGTTAGTGTTGACTGAATGCTCAGGTTATAATACAGACTACATTTTCAGATGTATTGGGGAAAATGAGACTCCTATAGCATTTTGGTTTTATGTACAAGTGTGCACCCATCCTCAGAATTGCACATTTATTTATTATAACAATGATCACATTACAATTGTCATTTTAAGTTGTCATTGTACATGTCTGTCTCCTCAACCAGATTGTGTGCTTCTTGGCCATCCTTTGATTATTCTCTGGGTTCCTTTATAACCTCATTGTCAAATATATACTCTCAAACATAGCTGTCTAGCTGGTTGAGTCAAGAAATGTATTGATAAGTGAATAAAAATGAAAACGTCATTATCCCCTCTGGGGGCCTACAATCTTCTTGGGGAGATAAAGTATGATGTTTATAATAAATAAAAATGAGTTAATAGACATTGTTTTATTTTGTTTTGTTTTGTTTTTAAGAGAAACTTTGTTTATAGGGTTTGTTTTTTTTTTTTTAACTAATACAAAACAGATTCCCAGCCTGTAGTTCATGTAATTGCTTCCCGGCGTCAGGATTGGTCAGAGCATGAGATTGCAATGGAGACTAGCCCCACCATAATTTATCAGGATGTATCCAGTGAATCACAATCAGCTACTTCAACAATCAAAGCTCTATTAGAACTCCAGCAGACAACAGGTATGAATTCACATGCTCAGTTGAATGAAGCATGTTTTCTCTAGAGTTGGGTTGTGCAAGATACTACCACTGTTATTTTTCTTATCATTTGAATACTTTTCTTCTCTGGACTTGTCTATAATCATTGGTGTATTTTGCTTAGTTACGAATTCATCAAGCTGTGTATAGGAATACTAAAGAATAGATAGAATTAGAAAGGAGGAAAAAGTGAGAGCTCTTTCCTCTGTCTCTTATATAAAATGAACAGTCCTTTGTCACCAAAAAGGACTAAATCTGCCACTTTCAAGCACAACAATGATGCAGTAGAGTTGCCAGTTCTGTTGAAGAATCCTATTGGGAGTTTTGGGGTGATGGTTCAAAGGACTGAAGTTCATGCTCTGCATGACAGAGCTCCAGGTTTAATCCCTGGCCCTGTATTTTCCTCCAAGCTCTGTTGGGCATGACCCCCAAGAACTCCACTGGGAGTATCCCCCAACCACCTGTGGGTGTGGCCCCTGCCTCCTCCACCCAAAGAATACTTGGTGGCAGATTGAAGGGCCCCTACCGTCCTCCTTAATGTTGGCAGGCTTGCTTTATAATCATAGAACACCATACTTGTTTCTTGTTGGCGTTCTGGTTTATTTTAATTTTATTGTTTTATTTCTTGGTATAGTTTGACCATTTGCGTTTCCATGCAAAGCTGTTCTTATTTAACAAGACCCTTATCAATATTTATCTTCAATAAATGCTAAGCAAAACCTGTGTGTTATATTGACTTTTCTATTATAATAGGTCAAAGATTTTCAGAGCTTTTAAAGGACCTTAGCAATCTCATCAAACTTTTTCATTTTGTGGACGAGTAAGAAAATCTAGAGAGGTTACCCACTTAATTAGGGAGACTTTGTCTTTTGATTCTGTCAGTGTTCCTTTAACTTGTGGGGTGACTGTTTTTTGTTTTTGTTTTGCTTTCTTTGGTAAAATGTATTACATTTTATACTTGGTATGAATTAATCTGAATGGACTTAAATTTCATTGGACTTAATTATCATTTGTTGTAATATCCACTTTTATACTACCCCAGGAATACTAGCGCTTAATTCTTTAATTTTCTATTAGTATTACTTTTAGCCTTAAATATTTTCTCAGCTTCTTGTCTTTGACATACTTAGCCATTTCTCCTAATTACTGATAGAGTGTGTAGAAAATCTTTAGGTAGAAAGTAAACAAAGTCAGTCTACCAGCAGACGCCATTTTTGGTGCCATTTTTGGTTTTGGGGTGGTTATTGGTTTGGCTTTTGTGCCATACCTGGTGGCATTCAGGTACTACTCCCCGCTCCGTGCCTTGGGGATTGCTTTCATTGGCTCTCAAGCGAACCTGTTGCAAGGCATGTGCTCAATCCCTTGAGCCATCTCCCTGTCTCCCCAGAAACCATTCTTGATTCCTGATTATAATACATTTTTATAGCTAAGAGGCCATTTTCCCTAACACTGAACTTTTAAAAAAAAAATGAGACATTAGCACCTTCCTTTGGAGATTAGCTTGTATTTTTAATAGCTTAGACTGGTCACTGTGCCCTATTTTGGGTAGATGTTGCTGTAGAGCAAACCATGCTGTGTACATACTATATATTCACCCTTTGTTTTCAGGTTGGTGAGCTCAAAAATACCAGGAACAACCTTGAAGAAGGGTAAAAGAAAGCTCCTAAGGGGAATGTGGGATACAAGGAAGACAAGCAGTTGCTTGAAAATAGGGGCACATTTAGTCAGATTGCTAGGCAGCTGGGTACAGTTGTCCAAGTCAGACACCTCTGCCGTAAGTAGCAGTCTGCTTTGCATTTCAGCTCACTTTCTCCTAATCAGTGCAAGAGGTGGCACACCAGAGGTCATTACTCCCATGGACTGCCCTGGCTTTTGGTACTCATTTGTGATAAAAGTTAACTTTTCCCCTGACTTTTTTATACAGTAAAGGAAAAATTGGAATCTAAACCAAGACAACCCACTATTGACTTGAGTCAAATGGCAGTGCCTATTCAGATGACCCAGGAAAAGAGACATTCTCCTGAGAGTCCATCAATTGCTGTGGTAGAGTCAGAACTAGTTGCTGAGTACATCACTACTGGTAGGTGTCCTCTTAAAAAAAAGTAGTATTACTGTAGGAGAGCTGCCTTTCTGGATTTCATAGGGTGGTTGCTTGGGGGAGAATATATTTTTATATTTCTTAATTGTTTCCAATTTGCTTTGTGAGCAAACGTATGTACATTGACCTTGAGATTAAAACCCTGTCTTTAGTGACATGGGGAGGGCTATCAATAGATTGTTGCAAAGTCTGCAAGTAGTTGAAAATTGTAATTTGGCCATAAACATCATCTGTAAAAACATGGAGGGTAACAGTTGTAGTGAAAGGATGAAATATATTTATACATTTTTTAAACAATATATAGCATCAGTAACAATAACATGACATTGGTGCACAGTTACCCCACCTTTACCACCACCAAAAAAAGATAAAATATATTTTATCTAAGAATAAAATATTTTTATGCATCTGAATTTTTTATTTTGAAGGAGAGAAAGTGGGTCAGGAAAAGAAGAAAATATAAAACAGAGCCCCCTTTTCATAAAAAGTGCTAAATCTCTAAATACATGGGACTTCAGATGAAAAATTTAATTAGTTTCTGTTTAAAACCTAAATGTGATCTGGCATAAAACACTAGTGAGGTTTTTGAATGGAGAGCAGGAAAGATAATATTCTATTTCTTATACTTTGTGTTCAGACTGTACCTTGATAATAATGGACACTTATTATTAGATAATAATGTCTGTTTTGACACTTCATTATTTCAGAATTTGAAGTAGTTTTGAGAGTAGTTATATGAATCATTAGGGGTCAGGAGAGATAAGAGATAGTAAATAAAGGATACTTATCTGAAGTTTTCTTAAGCAGCGATTAAAAGAAAACAAAGTCCAAATATTTAAAGAATTAACTACCAAAGCAGAAAATAGAAGCTGAAGAAGTAATTTAGCAGTTAGGGAACATGTCTGGCATGTATCGAACCTTGGTTTGATCTCTGGCTTCCTGAACATCCCCTGAGCACCACCGGGTATGGATCTGGTGGCCCCTGAGTATCTGAGGGGGTGATCATAGTTGTCCTCAGTACCCCAGGGACTGAGCCCCCCTAAATCTCTGGGGCCCTTCCACTGAATTATCAGGCCCACCCAGTTGGCTGAGAATTGCTGGGAGTGGCTCCTGGATCTCCTGAGTAGCTCTTGTGAGCCACAAATAAACATCCTCACCCATGCAAAAAAAAAAATCTAAGAAATTCTTTGGTATCATCTGTTAGGAGAGAATCTTATTTAAGATTAATGTGTTTAAAATGCCTAAAAGGAAAAATTCACTTCAAGTTATAGAAAGCTGTGTCTTTCCTTCGAGATATCTAGCAGAAAGCTATAAGTAAAGCAGAAGGCAAATACTGGGAAAATATTGTGCTACAGTTGTAGCATCTGGTGACAGATAGAGTATCATATGGTAAACAGATGAAAAGACCTATGATTTCTTCCTTACTTATCCTTTTCAGAACGCACTGATGAGGGGACAGAGGTTGCTTTTCCCCTTCTAGGTAAGTGGTGTGCATCCATTTGTAATCTGACTAAGGTAAAAGATTATTGTTTGAGTGGGAGCCACTTAAATGGATGCGCTCTACTCTGATCTGGTAGAGGAAATGGTAAGCTCCATCCAGTGAAAGGGAGAGAGCCTTTTCTTTGAAAATATTGGAATTCTTTTTCAGCGATAAATAAGCAGTATGACATGGGGGGGGGGTGGGAAAAGTGAGGGGTGGGAACAGTTCTTGAAGTAAATTAAGTGGCTGGTTTTGGTGTAGATGTGGCCTGATTAAGGTCACTTCAGCTGTTTTCTGAGTGTTTACTTTGTGACCTTCATAATCTCCCATCATATCCTTTGCCTTGTTGAACATTTTTGTTTGTTTTTTGTTCTTTTTTTACTTCTAAGTCAGCTTCCTGACCCTGACATGTTATATTATCCTGCAGTGCATATTAGTGCTCCCTACCTTTCCTGCTTCCTGGGGAATTACTATAACAATATGTGTTTTAAATAAGGATTATTTTAAAAATGATTTTAGTTGATCTTTTGTTAAATCCTGTTTTGTTTTGTTTTGGTTTTTTGACCACACCTGGTAGTGCTCAGTGTTTACTCCTAGCTCTGTGCTCAGGGATCACTCTTTGGCGGTGTTTGGGGGATCATATTGGGTACTGGGAATTGAATTCAGGTTGGCTACGTGCAGGACAGTATTGTCATGTCACTCCAGCCCTTACTAAAAATATTTTAATGTAATAATTATGAAGGTCAGTATGGGCAGCATAAAATGTTTTATGGTTTGATAGCTTCATCAGAAATTTTTTTCTTTTTTTTTTTTTTCTTGGGTCACACCCGGTGGTGCACAGGGGTTACTCCTGGCTCTGTACTCAGGAATTACCCCTGTCGGTACTCAGGGGACCATATGGGATGCTGGTAATGGGACCCGGGTCGGCTGCATACAAGGCAAACGCCCTACCTGCTGTGCTATTGCTCCAGCCCCAGAAATTATTTTTAATACCATTTCTGATGCATCTATCAATAAAAACTTCACTAATCTGTTAAATTAGTTCTAGTATTAGTAGGAGTTACTTTTGTTTTCTCCTACTCAGACATACTGATTTTTAGCCTTTTTTGTTTTAATAATAAACCCTGATTCCTTTTATTTCTTTTTTTTTAGTTCCTTGAACATATCTGGAAAATTTTAATCAATCATAACTTATATAAATAAAGCATACTATGAAATTCATTAAGATACCATAACACATTTATAAAAATATTGCTGGATGACACTGCCTATAATCTCATAAAACATGTAGGTAAATGAATAGCAATAATAGAAAAGTATATTTAATACATAGAATGTGTAGATGACTTATATGTTACTAGCTAGAGTTAAAATTCTGTACTTAAGGTACAGAAGTGGCACTATCACATTAATTTCTCTAGTGATCGTTTTACCCATGGGCCTCCCACAATGATTCATCTAAGTATGGGATCACTACTGTTTGAAATTGTAGATCAAGCTGTACAAACATTAGAAACTCGGATATTGAGAAAGTTTTGGAATTCTCAAAATCTGTAATATTATACATTTTTGTTGTACTCTGTGTGTTCCTGATTTTACAAGTTGCTTTTCCAGTAAGCATCAGCATTTTTGAAACTCTCTAGAATGTGGGGTAAATGGTTATGCTGTTTAAAAGTTTAAAATTTAGGTGGGTAAGAGATGTGTCTTTGTAGATGGTTTTATTTAGATACACATAAATGTGACTATAAATGTGTAATTTACCCCATGGGATCTTTGTAGTAAGAGTAAATTATTGATTGTTTCTCCATGCTCTACTCTCATCCTTTTGTGTCAGATAAGCTAAATTTGAGAGGATGAAAGCATTTTATTTTGTTGATTTATATTTTAGTGCTTAGTAAAGGATCATTTTTGACCTATTACTTTATTCAATCCTTTCTCGGTAGGAAGAAATTTTTATAATCATATTTTTGAAAACCACCAAGCATCCAAGAATACCTAGGTTTTAATGGTTAACTGACATCTTCAAATTCACAAAGCTGGTGGCTGACACGGTGGGAGAGTCAGGCGTGACCTTGGACCCAGGTCTCTTTCTGAAGTTGCCATCTTTTTGCAGGGTGGGGGGCACGGCCTGCAGTGCTGGAGCCTGCATTCCCAGCTCTCTGTTTGGGAGTTGCTCTGAGCATTTCATGAGGATGGTTCAGTACATGCCCTCAGCCTGTTGAATTCAACAGCGCTCTCTCCACTGTTCTCTCTGCAGTATCCTCTGGGTCTGTTCTATCTCTAGGAACTGTTAAACTGTGAGATAATAGTCCCTTTTTATATAAACAAGTGAATGCTTCTGGGGATTATTTTGCATATGGAGCTGGGTTCAAGAGGGAAAGAACTTACTGTTTTGGAAGGCATTATCTGGAATTTGATTATGGAAACCTGATGTTTATTTTGTGACTTTTTGGGGGTCAGGATGGTTGGAGAAAGTATAGTTCATAGGAGGATATAACTTTAAGGAATTTGTTCCTCGTTTTTGATATCTTTACAATGCTTCCCTGTGTAATTCTCACTTTATCCTTCAGATCACTGTTATTCCCATTTTACAGAGGAAACAGAATCTCAGCTGTAACCAGTTTTCTCAGAGTCCTAGATCATAGGTCTAGATGAGCCAACTCTGACCGCTTGCCTCTAAGTTCACAGTCTCACACTTGGTCTCTGTGATCCAATCGGACAGACCTTTGTGTACAGTGACTGCTGGTCACAGATGCTCTAGTGACTTCTGGAGAAATCTTACCACCTCCTCTATTTTCAGTCAGCCATCGCTCCCAGCCCCAACAGCCCTCGCAGCCCCAGCGGACCCTTCTCCAACATGTGGCTCAGTCACAAACTGCAACACAGACGTCAGTGGTGGTGAAGTCTATACCAGCCTCTTCCTCTGGAGCAATCACCCACATTATGCAACAGGTTGTATCTCCTTTTTCTTTTTAATTCCTTCAGCTGCCTCTTTTTGGAATAAGGTTTAGCTTATTCCTATTAGAAAAGTGGAAATAATCAAATTAAAGCGTGTTTGAATAGTTCTTAAAGGGTGTTTGTATAGTTCTTTCATCTATAGGGAGCAAGTTTGTAGGACATGAAATTCATCTTAGCAGTGGAAATGATTAAGAAATACCATTCTTCATTATTCCATGAATTCTTGCTAGAAGAATAGGATTTATCTAGATGAAAAAGAAGCGGATTTATCTAGATGAATCGGTGACATCAGATTTGTTTACTATTTTTTTGTGTTTTACTATGGGAGAATTTATCTCTGAGGTAAAAATTTTAAATGAAATAAAAGTTGGTTTGTCTATTTTTTGAAGTTGGTTTTGGGATTTTTATTTTTGGTTTGTTTTTAAAATAGTCCTGGGAACATTATGAATAAGTAAATATTTGAATTATTTTACTGTACGTCGCCAATTAAGTAATGGGGAAAAGAAAAAGTCAAGTTGATTTTTTTTCCCTTTTTTTGTGAGATACTGTGCTTTGAGTTAATACATTAACTTATTTAGTTTTCACAATTGGGTGTATTATCGCTCTTAAAGATGAGGAAACTCATTCTTTCAGAAGTGAGGTAACTTACTCTAGATAGCAAAACCAGGATTTAAACCCAGAGCATCCTGCCTCTGTTATAAAATAATCACTGTCACTGCCCTCCTGTTGTTCATCGATTTGCTCGAGCGGGCCCAGTAATGTCTCCATTTTGAGACTTGTTTCTGTGTTTGGCATATTAAATACGCCACGGGTAGCTTGCCAGGCTTTGCCTTACAGCCAGAATATTCTCGGTAGCTTCCTGGGCTCTCTGAGGGGGCGGAGGAATAGAACCCGGGTCAGCTGCATGCAAGGCAAACATCCTACTGGCTGTGCTGTCACTCCAGCCCAATATCACTGTCACTGTCCTCTTGTTGTTCATCGATTTGCTCGAGCAGGCCCAGTAATGTCTCCATTGTGAGACTTGTTGTTTCTATGTTTGGCATATTGAATACGTCACGGGTAGGTTGCCAGGCTTTGCTGTGTGGGTGAGATACTCTCGGTAGCATACCAGGCTCTCCGAGAGGGGAGGAAGAATCGAACTCGGGTTGGCCATGTTGGCTGCATGCAAGGCAAATGCCCTACCTGCTGTGCTATCGCTCCAGCCCACGGCCCAGTAGAAAATAATATAAAATAAAAAATAATGTTATAAAATGATGTTATAAAAGCTCCCAAAAGTTTAAATTTTTTTGAGAACCTTTTGTTGTTTGTTGTGTTTGGACTGACTCCTGGCTCTATGCTCATGGATTGATCACTCCTGGCAGGATTCTGGGGACCGTATGGGATCAAATCCAGATCAGCTGCATGGAAGATAAGCACACTGCCCACTGTACTATATCTTCAGCCCTATTTGGAGAACTTTATTTTAATGCTCCCTTTAGGTTTAGAAATCTTGGGACCTATTTGTCTTTTTAGACTCTTCAGAAAATGATTAAATGAATTTCATAATTAAGTCGTTCCAATTTGAGGTAATTATAGCAATTTAAGTTTTATTTGTACTTCGTTCTTACTTTGTGCCTTTTTCACTCAGGCATTAAGCAGTCACACTGCTTTTACCAAACACAGCGAGGAACTTGGAACTGAGGAGGGCGAGGTTGAAGAGATGGACACTTTAGACCCTCAGACAGGTCTGTTTTACCGATCTGCCCTGACCCAGTCAGCTAAGCAGCAGAAACTTAGCCAGCCTCAGCTGGAACAGACTCAGCTGCAAGTGAAAACTCTGCAGTGCTTCCAGACTAAACAGAAGCAGACCATCCACCTACAGGCAGACCAGCTCCAGCACAAACTCCCGCAAATGCCCCAGCTTTCCATCAGGCATCAAAAACTCACCCCTCTCCAGCAAGAACAAGCACAGCCCAAGTCAGATGTACAGCACACACAGCATCCCATGGTGGCCACAGACAGGCAGCTTCCTACCTTAATGGCACAGCCCCCGCAAACTGTAGTACAGGTGCTCGCAGTGAAAACCACGCAGCAGCTCCCCAAACTGCAACAGGCTCCGAACCAACCAAAAATCTACGTGCAGCCCCAAACCCCCCAGAGCCAAATGCCACACTCAGCCTCGTCAGAGAAGCAGCCGGCAAGCCAGGTAATGAAATACTGATAGCATGCAAAGTTATACTTCCCTGTTTATGGAGAAAATGAGAACATCACAACTGTATCGTGATGAGCAGTGCTTTCTCCTGGCAAGAGGAAACCAAAAGCCTCATTACACTGGTGTTACTTTCTACCCCCATCAGAAGGTTGGCATTAGGAAAGAAATGTATGCTTCAATATTGGGAGATTTTCTAGGCAGTTTTTATTTTATTCTTTAATTTTCTAGGCAGTTTTTATTTCATTCTTATTTTTAATTTTTTTTAATTAAGTCACTGTGAGATACAGTTACAAAGCTTTCATGTTTGAGTTTTCAGTCATACAGTGATCCAACATCCATCCCTCTGCCAGTGTACATTTTCCACCACCAGTGTCCCCAGTATTCCTCACCCACCCTCCCGAGCCCCCCCCCCCCCCTGCTTCTATGCCCGATAATTTCCCTCCTACT
>JAOXYA010000045.1:19354685-19366082 GCA_028565675.1 Sorex palustris | reverse complement strand
GGGGGGGGGAGGGGAGGGGCACTCTCAGGAGGCAGTTGCTGGCCTCTGAGGGCAGGGAAAGGGCTACGGGCACCAGGTTCCTGGCCCAGTCCCTCTCCTCAGGGCCAGGCAGTGTGCCAGCCCAGCCCCAGGCCCCTCTAACCCCTCCTGCAGAGGAGAGCACTGCAACTGAGAGCCCACAGCAAGCTTCCAGGCCACTCTGTTTCTGCAGAAATGGCTTTATTCCATCACAGGGGTTATACAAAGAAGGGACCCCGGACCCGGGAGTGAGCAGCATTGGGTAGTGTTCCTGAATCTCGGGCAGGCGAGCCGGAGCCGTGCCCACCCGCCATGCCTGAGGAGTGTTTGTGTGCACCAGTGTGAGCCCACCCAGGGCTGGAGCCCCCAACCCCCCCTACCGCCCCCCGGACCCCAAACAGGGCAGGAACCAGCCCCAACTCTGCCATTGACTCCCTGAGTCCTCAACCTCCTCTGGACCTCAGTTTTGCCGTCTGTAAAATGGGGTGGAGAGAAGGAAGGACCTTTGCTGCCCGACGCTTTCCTAAGCACTATCAGAAGCGAGCACAGTGAGGGGTGAAGACAGCAGCAATACGCCTGGCCCAGCCTCTTCCTTCCCGGACAAATGCAAGTCCCTGAGGGACGGCTCGGAGGGTCAGGTCAGGATGGCTATTTCTACTCCTTTTTCTAGGGAAAAAAATTCCTGCATGGTGGGAACCAGAAAGAGCATTGGAGCCAGCGTCGGCTTGTCACGTGAAGCTGAGCAAGCAAACCATAGAGGTCCGACTCCACTCACCCCTGCACCGTCCCTGTGAGGTCTGATGCTCAATCGTTTTTCTGGTTCTAGGGGTGCTCGGTTTTGTTTTGGAGGTTTACCTGCAGTGCTCAGCGCGTACTCCTGGCTCTGCACTCAGGGAACACTCTTGGTGGGCTCGAGGGAACAGATGTGGTGCTGGGAACAGAACCCCATCAGTCGTGTCTAAGGCAAGTTCCTACTGGCTGTCCTATCGCTCCAGTCCACGATGGCCCCACTTCTCCAAGTCCCCACCTCACCCCAGTCGCTGTCAGTGACTTGTGCAGCTCTGAGCAGACGAAGCATTTCTTTGCCTGCCTCAGCTTCCCTATCTGACTGCAACGGGGAGACTCAACGAGTCTCGAACACTGGCTCTGCTCAGTGGAGGGAGCAGGCGGGTGAGGGGCTCGAGAGACGAGGAGAAGACACAGGGAGAAACCGGGGCAGGGCGGGGCGAGGGGGCCTGGCTGGAGAGCGAGGGGCAGCATGGAGAGGCTGGGCTTCCAGGGCCCCGTCCCGTCTACACCCCGTCCTGGGCAAGGCTCTGGGCTTGCAGCCGACAGGGTAAGCACCTGAGTCCCAGTCCTGGCATTTCTTGGCCAGGGACGCCAGCTGGGACCTTCGAGAGCCCCATTCATGAAGAACACCAAACTCAGAGGGTTGGAGTGAGAGCCACGTGGGGACTGCCACGCCTGGTGCAAAGCAGAACCAGACGCCAGAGTTCCTGCCCGCCAGACGACGGGACCGAGTCCACAGAAGGGCCGGGGCCAGGGTGGCCACCCCATCCCAGGGGGCCCAGAAGGGGCCGATCCAGGGCAGAAACTCCACAAAGCCACAGACAGGGCCCCAGCAGGTGCTGCTCCTGCCTCAAGCACCCGCTGTCCAGGCCACCAGCACCTGGTGTCCCGGAAAGACTGACCATCACAAGGAGACATGACAGTCTCCCTGGAGCCCAGGTGGGCAAACCCTCCTCCCTGCAGCCCTCGGCCAGCTGCAAGCTCAGGGGCTCAGATGCGCCTCCTGCTGGGGTCTGGGACTGCCGCCTTCTCCCACCTGCACCGGTTTGAGGGCTGGGCTGTGCCCTCCTCACCCACACCCCGTGTCCAGGGCTTGCCGCAAGCTAGTGGACCGTGGGAGTGCTGAGCTGGCGACCTGTCTTGCTTCCGGCGTGCACCGCGGCTCACCCACGGCACCCACCAGGGGAGGGGGTCACGTGCCCCCCTTGGGCCGCAGGGCGAGGAGCCCCGAGCTGGGCGCACGCTGAGTGGCCGACCCCCGCCCCCACATCGTCCACCCGCCTTGCACGCTCCTCTAGGCCTTGTACTGTTGGCTGAACTTCTGCCGGCGGACACAGCAGCAGGTGGCCAGCGTGGTGAGCAGGATGGCCGCCACCAGGGCAAAGGTGAGGAGGAGAAGGAGGTTGAGGTTCTTGAGCCCACCCTGCTCGCAGTCCTCGGGGCGCACGTGACCCAGGGAGCCCTCCTCCTGGGAGCCGAAGCGGCACAGCAGGTCCTGGGCGGCGCCCACGTCCACGTCCACCTGGCCGCGGTGCAGCTGCGAGGCCAGCCAGCCGTTGCCGCAGCAGCTGAGCGGGTTGCCCTGCAGGTAGAGGCGCCGCAGGCTGGGCTCCAGGCCGCCCATGGCGCTGCCCGGCAGCTGGCGGAAGCTGTTATTCCGCAGGTCCAGCACCTCCAGGGACACGGTCTGTGTCCAGGCCGGCAGGGCACTCAGGCGGTTCTCGGCCAGGTTGAGCCGTTTGAGGCAGCTGAAGCAGGGCAGGTCCACCTGCAGGACGGTCAGCCCGTTGCCCCGCAGGGCCAGCACCTCCAAGGAGGCCTCCAGGCCCTCCAAGGCCCCCGTGGCCACCTCCAGCCCGGGATTGGTCGACAGGTCCAGCTCGGTCAGCGGGGTGCCTCGGAAGGCCCCCGCCTGCAGCGTCTCCATCTCGTTGTCCACCAGACTCAGGACGCGCAGCGAGGGAATGTCCGAGAAGGCCACGCAGCGCGCAGAGCCGGGCGTCCCGGGGCTCCCGCAGGGCCGGACGCGGTTCTGCTGCAGGTCCAGCCGCTGCAGGCTGGCCAGGCTGGTAAAGGTGTCGGCGGGCAGGTCTTGCAGGCCGTTGTCCTGCAAGAACAGCGTCTGCAGAGAGCCCAGGGCCCCGGCCCCGACCTCCAAAGTCGCCAGCGCGTTGTGGCTGAGGTCCAGCAGCGCGAGGCAGGGGAGCGCGCCCGGCCGCGGGGCCGCGAAGGCGCGCAGGCAGTTGCGGCTGAGGTTCAGCGCGCGCAGCGCGGGCAGGCGCTCCAGGAAGTCCTGCGGGACGCGCTCGATCTCGTTGTAGCTCAGGTCCAGGTTGAGGAGCCGGGGCGCCAGCGAGCCATTGTTGGCCGCCCCGCCGGGCGTGGACAGGGACCCGGATGGCCAGCCCGCCGAGGGCAGGTGGGTGTCGGCGCGGCCCGCGGCCGGCCCGGCCGGGAGCTGGATGAGGTTGTTGGACGCATTCAGGTAGGTGAGCCGGGGCAGCGCGTCCAGCTCGGGCAGGCGCAGCAGCCGGTTCTCCCGCAGGTCTAGCCAGGCCAGCTGGTACTCGGCGCGCGGCTCGGGCTCCGTCTGGAAGGCCTCCAGGCTGTTGCAGCTCAGGTCTAGCGTCCGCAGCTGGGGGAGGCTGAAGCCCGAGATGCAGGTGAGGGAGTTCCTGGACAGGTTGAGGTGGGCCAGGCGGGGCAGGGCCTCGAAGGCGCCGTCCTCGATGTCCAGCAGCACGTTGCTGTGCAGGTCCAGGCGCTCGAGCGCAGGGCAGCCGCGGAAGGTGTGGCGGGCCAGGCGCGTCAGGCTGTTCTCGGCCAGCGAGAGGGCCCGCAGGGTGGGCGCCGGCCCCAGCAGCCGCTCCAGCAGTCCGCTGTACAGGCTGTTCCCCGAAAGGTCCAGGGTGGCCAGGCGGGGCAGCGGGCCCAGGCCCCCGCTGCTCTGCGCGGTGCCCACCCCCAGGCGGTTGCGGGCCAGGCTGAGACTCTGCAGCAGCGGGAGGGCCTGGAAGACCCCCGGCTGCAGGAAGCCGATCTCGTTGGCGCTGAGGTCCAGGTGCCGCAGCGCCCTGTAGAAGCCCAGAGGGATGGCCAGGATGTCCCGAATCTGGTTCCTGGACAGGTCCAGGGCCTCCATGTCCAGCGGGAGCCCAGTGGGCACCTGCAGCAGGCCAAGGCCCTGGCACAAGGCCTCCTTGTCCACCTGGGGAGGAGAGAAGGGGAGAGCAGGCATGAGATGGGGCAGGGGGGTGAGCCAGACCTGACCCCCGCGGGCAGGTGACTCGATTGGGCCTCCTCCAGGAACCCAACACGTCGGACACTCCTCTATCCCCGCTTCATGACCCCGAGTGTGGATGGAGACCCCCCCACAGCTGCACCCGGGACAGGCCGGGCCTCTGGGAAACTGATGGTCAGAGGGACAGAGCAATGACTGGCTGACCACCAGAGGACAGATGAGCAGCTGCTGTGGGCCACAGTCTCTCTCAGGGCCCAGGCAGTGGGGCCAGGCCTGGCCCAGAGTCCATCTGCTTCAACTGTGGGGGTGTGTAACTGAATGTGGGGGCTCAGTTTAGCAGAAATGTCTTCAGGATTTCCTACCAGAAAACGTCTGGTTTAGTCTGTCCCACTGACCCATCTACCCGAGCTTACAGGTGAGAGAGGAACCCCCCCACTCCACCCCTGATGACTGCTCAGTGGACAAAGCTTAGGGAGCCCCAGGCCAGCAAGCAGCAAGTCCCTGAGGGGGTACTGGCCTCCTGTCTCCATGGCCCAGGGCCATCTGGGTTCACTAAACCCAGTTGGGGTCAGATTGAAATCCACGCGTGGAGAAATGTTTGCAAAAGGGAGAAAGCACCCCCGACCCCCCAGCCCCCCACCCACAGAGCTTGCTGGGGCCGTCTTTCCTCCCGATGCACCCCTGCCGTGACCTCTTTCCCACTGCTGTGCCCCAGAACCCCCTGTGCCCTGGGGGTGAGGGCAGAAGTAGGGACGGGGTGGGGGGGCAAGATGGCTACGGGGCCTGGCCAAGTCCTTCGGGGCCAGGACTGAGATTTCAGCTGCGCGAGCCCCACTGAGCCCTGCCCCATCTCCTCCCCAGAACGCGGCCCTTTCCCCACCACCGACCCACTCAGCAGTTCACATGACAGAGCACTTTAAAGCCTGTGCCTCAGGCCTGGAGCACTGCACAGCCAGGATGGTGCTTGCCTTGTATGCAGCCAACCCAGGTCTGATCCCAGACACCTCATACGTTCCCTTGAGCCCACCAGGAGTGATCCCTGAGCACAGAGCCAGGAGTAAGCCCTGAACACTGCCAGGAGTGGCCCCAAACAAAGCAAACAGGGGCTGGAGTGATAGCACAGCGAGTAGGGTGTTTGCCATGCACGCGGCCAACCCAAGTTCGATTCCCAGCATCCCATATGGTTCCCCAAGCACTGTCAGGAGTGATTCCTGTGTGCAGAACCAGGAGTAGCCCCTGTGCATCGCTGACCCAAAAGCAAAAAAAAAAAAAGCAAACAGAAAAGCCTGTCACCTCCCTGGACCCCACCAAAGCCTGCCAACAAGGAGAACCCCTATTTATAGGGCCCCTAGCTCAGAGAGGCCAGGGGGGACCCACAGCTGGTAAGGAGCAGACCGGGATTAGAGTTTTGTCTTTACACCACATTTGATTTCTGCAACTAAAATTCTTCAGTGTTTGGAATTGATTTTGTGGTGCTGGAGGTTGAACCCAGGGTCTTCCACATACAGGGGCTTCCTGTACAAGCCATAACTTCAGCTCTTGGAGCTAGGATTCTTGATTTCTATTTTAAGTCATTAATTATTGTGGCAGTGCTAGGGGTCTAACCCGGGCACTAGAATTCCCTCTGCAAATGTGCCTCCCTCCCGCTGTCTCCAGCACCTGGGACTTCTGACCCTCCCCACAGAGGACCGCGCAAGCCCACCTGTCCATTCAGAACCTCCCCTCTGCCATGCACCTGACAAAGGCTCGGACCCTGCCCTCTGCCCGGTGCCCTCTGCACAGTGCCCTGGGCACTCTCCACCCCCTGCAGGGCACTCGGGCTCTCTATGGCCCTGTGCCCTGGCTCCCCAACTCCCTGCGTGTCCCTGAGCTGCCCAGTCGCCACAGCAGCCCCTGTCCCTCTCGACCACCTTGGACTGTCCTCCACATCCCTGCTCCCTGAGGTCCCCCTGCATACCCAGCTCCAGGACCCCTCGTGGCACTCACTGTCCTGTGCTCCTCGCACTTATCCCTGAACTGGGCCCATCAGCATGGGGACCTGCTAGACAGGGAAGGGTCTGGCCAAGCGGCTGTGGGGGGCCCTGGAGGAGTGGGTGAAGCTGAGAGTCCCGGACACCGTTGGCCCAGGTGTCAGCCGCCTTCCGGAAAGGAGAGAGAAGAGGGATGCTGTGTCCAGCCAGGGCCAGAGAGCAGAGAGCCTGAGAGAGGGCGTAGGAGATGGGGGTGTCAGGAGATGGGGGTGCCGGGAGACAGGGGGTGTGGGAGACGGGGGTTTCGAGAGACAGGGGTGTTGGGAGACAGGGTGGTGGACCCTGGGAGACAGGGTGGGGGACACCAAGAGATAGGGTGAGGGCCTCTGCAGAAAGAGGGGTCCTGGGAGATGGGGGTGCCAGAAGACAGGGTGTGGGGCCACGGGAGACGCAGGGTAGGGGCCACAGGAGAAGGCAGCCCCCCACAGACAGTGCTGGGCAGCTGGTGAGCATGGCCTTTCTCCTGGATCTGAGATAGGCTGGTCCCTGCAGTGGTGGCCCTGAGCTAGACGCTGTGCGGAACAGATGCCCAGTCTGCCCTCCCTGCCTGTCCCCTCTGCCAGCAGAAACACTTGGCACAGCTGATCCCTTGTATTCCATATGGTCCTCCAAGCCCCGCCAAGAGCGATCCCTGAGCACAGAGCCAGGAGTAATCCCAGGTACCTGCAGGTGTGGCCCAAAACCAAAAAGAGGAGAGGAGGGGAGGGGAAAGGGCAGGGGAGGGCAGGGGAGGAGGGGATGAGGGGAGGGGAGAGGAGGGGAGGGCGAGGGAGGGGAGGAGAGGAGATGGGAGGAGAGGAGGGGAGGGCAGAGGAGAGGCCAGAGCAACAGTACACGGGTAGTGCATTTGCCTTGCATGTGGCTGAGCAGGTTTGATCCCTGGCAATCCAGAGGATCCCCTTAGCACCACCAGGCGTGATTCCTGAGTGCAGAGCCTGGAGTAAGCCCTGAGCATCACCAGGTGTGACCCAAACATCAAGAAGAAAAAGAAACAGAAAAGCAAAGAAGCAGAGCAGAGCAGGGTGGACTCCCCCGAGATGAGACCCCCCCAGGTCCCCCACCCATCCCACCCCGTGCCTTATCTGACACAGCCAGGGCTGCTCCAGCTTCCTCCTTGAGCACAGAAAGCAGCCACTAAGGGTGAGACTGGTGGTGGGACAAGCCAGGGATGTGACCCCATGTCCTGCCTGAAAGTGTTTCACCTCCGGACTTTCTAAGAACGGGCCCAAGAACTCAGGCCAGGGCCCGACATGCTCTGACCGGGCTCCAGATGCCTGCGCGGAGCCCAGACAAGCTCAGGACAGCACCAGGCTACCCAGCACAGCTCATGAGGAAGGCGCTGGGAAGCCGTGACGGCCCAGATGCCCGCATTCCCGGGTTCCTTTTGCTCCCGGCACTCAAAGCCCCCCGCCTAACTGTGCCCACACTTCCAGGGGTCCTGGGGAGGGGTATGAGGTTTGCCTTTAGAAGGACCTGCACACCTCCTCATTTTGCTGTTGCGGGGAGCACTGTAGCACAGTCCTCCCGTTGTTCATTGATTTTCTCGAGCGGGCCCAGTAACGTCTCCATTGTGAAACTTGTTGTTACTGTGTTTGGCATACTGAATACATCACGGGTAGCTTGCCAGGCTCTGCCATGCGTGCAAGATACTCTTGGTAGCTTGCCGGGCTCTCCAAGAGGGTCGGAGGAATCGAACCCAGCTCAGTCGGGCCGGCCACGTGCAAGGCAAACGCCTTACCACTGTGCTATCGCTCCAGCCCAGTTGCAGGGGAGAAGGGCCTGGAAAGGAAGTGCAGGGGAGGTTCGGGAGCTGGGCGCAGTGCCCGGCTGGTGCCTGGCTGGTGCCCGGCTGCTCCTCCCCCTTCTCTGCCTTGGTCTCCTCTGCTGAAGAGCCACGTATGGGCAGGAGGGAACGACAGAGCCTGTGATAGAGCCCACACACCTCCTGCATGGCCATTTCTTACTCCTGAAAATCCCTGGACCACCCGGGGTTTGGTTCCCGATAGAGGCTGCCCCCTGCCGCTGCTGTGCCCCGCCCAGAAGTCGAGCCACTCCCCCCCCTCCACCTTCCCTGTGTGTGTCCCCAGAGAGGGGAATCGAAGTGGGTGGGGCCCGAGGCTCACCCCATAGGTGCTCTGGGTTCTGAAGAGTCACCAGGAAGGGGCCCAGAGCAGGGTCGTGTAGACCCCAGCGAAAGTGGTTCCAAAACAGCTGCCCGCGCTGTGGACCTCAGGACTATCAGGCCTCATGCCAGGGCCTTGGTGTCCCCTTTTCCTGAAACCCGCTGGGTCCCAGTAACTTCAGGGTGTGTGTCCCTGACTCGGGACAGGGAAAAGGAACAAACGCGAGTCAAACCTGATTCTTGCCTTCCAAAGGTCCTAGGTGTGGCAGAGGAGAGGCTTTGCCCCTCACTGACTAGCCCACCAGCTCAGGGTGGAGACAGAGGGAAGCTTTAGGGTGCAGGAGCCCAAAGAAGAGAGCAAACAGAGCTGGGTCAGCAGGGGAGGCTTCCTGGAGGAAGCAGAGTTTGACCTGAGTGATAGAAATTGCAGCAGGGAAGTGGCAGGTGAACCCAAATCGAGGAGCACAGTTAGGGAAGGGGGTCTGTGTCCAGGACAGAAAGGCTCTTCCCAGCTGGCCAGCCCCAGCCCCCCACCCACAGGTATTCTCCATCAAACAGCTTGACCCAAAGCCCTATGGTGGAAACTCTGGGGATGGAGTACAATCCGATATCGGGACCACTGTTCTAGCTGATTAAACTTGGACAAGCAGCTAGGCTTTGCTCAGCCCCAGTTTTCAACTCTAGAAAATGGGGATACGGGTACTTAGCCATAAGATTGATCCTAGATGAGATAAGCGTTCTAGCAGGTGCTCATGAAACGCCAGCTATAACTGGATTAAATGCCTTCCTTCCCTCTTCTGGAGTCAGGGTGATAGTACAGCAGGTAGGGCACTTGTCTTGCTCATGGGTGACCTGGGTCCGAGCCCCAGCACTCCATGTGCTCCCCTGAGTTGCTCCAGAAGTAACCCCTGAGCACAAAGCCAGGAGTCAGGGCATGGTCTCTGCAGGGTATGGTCTCAAATAAACCACCACCATCAAAACCCCAAAACCTCTTTGAACGTCTCTGACTTCTAGACTGGGGCTGGGGTCATAGAGCCCCGGGGTGTGTGTGTGTTGGGGGCTTACCCTCTTCTTACCATCTTACAGGGCACCTTGTCTGCGCGGTGTTGGGAGGTAGCCAGGGCCAGCGGCAGGACGGCCAGAAACAGCAGGAACAAGCAGTTCATGGCTCTGTGGAAGGAAGTCAGGAGACACGGGGTCACATCCCCGGCTTGTCCCACTACCACGAGTCCCACCCTCACACGTGGCCATCCTCACCCTCTGGGACCTCCAGGCCTCTCCTCCCCCGGCTGGAGCTGGGCAACGAGGGGCTGAGCCCATCACGAAGGGCCCCCAACATCAACCCAAGGGCTTGGCCTTGACTCTCTGCCCAGCAGGAATTTGAAGCTGAGGGTGATCCGATTTCGGTTTCCAGAGACACCCCGTGCGGCGGAAGGGAGTCTGGGGTGGGAGGTGGGCTGAGCTAGAGCCGAGGAACCCAGAGGGCTCCAGACCAGACTCAGGGCCAGGGCGGTGACATGGGGAGCTAGGCCAGTCCCTGACCAGCCCCCCACCCCCACTCCGCCACTGCCCAGACCAGTCCCTCCTGCTGGACTCAGAAGGAATTCCATCCCCCACCTGCCCCCAACCTCTCATTTTTTATTTTGTCCCTTTTCTTTTGATTTTCTGGTTCTGGAATCCCTGCCATTGTCTGCAGGCTGGGCCTGAGGCCTGGACAGGAAGTTCGGGCAGGGGGCCAGCCCTGGCCTGCACCGCTGCCCTCGGGCTTACTCTGGCCTCGACTTTCACTTGCTGGGCCAAGGCTTCTCTCTGAGCAGGTGGGTGGGAAGGGCAGGAGCCAGAGGCTCCCGGTAGGGACGAAACTCCCCGTTAATTTCATTCATTCATTCATTCATTCATGCACGCCTCTCCCCAACGCCCCCTTCTGGTAGTATTCTTGCTGTCGTGTCTAAAGGCAGAGGCTGCTTCACCAGCCCTTTTTTTTTTTATTGGAGAGGGAGTTTCCACCTGCAGGACTCAGGGGTCACTCCTGGTTCAGTGCTCAGGGATCACTCCTGGCAGGGCTCAGGGGACTGTATGGGATGCCGGGGATGGAACCTGGGTAGGCTGAGTATAAGCCAAGCACCCTGCCTGCCTGAGGTGCTATCGCTCCAGCCAGTCATCTACTCTTGCTCCAACTCACCAAGGTTACACGGATCTTTTAAATCCCTTCCTTAGGCTGCCACCCCCCCACCCTGCCCCCTTCCCCAGCCCTGTGCCCCAACTTCTCTCTCTCTCTCTCTCTCTCTCTCTCTCTCTCTCTCTCCTCTGCAGGTGGGGCTTTCACAGATTTTGTTTTGCCATTTAAAATGCAAAATCTTCACATTCTCTTGAATGCTCTGAAGACTGGGCCCTACCTGGCCTCTGTCCCCTATCCTGACCCCCCCCACTTGGACCCCTGACCGTGCCCGTTTCTTGGGGGGCTCCCCTTCCCCATGCCTTGCTTCCTCCCTTCTACATTCAGTGCTCCTGGCCCTGGATCTCCCTGAGTGTCACCTCCCAATGGGGCCCGCCCACTCCTCAGGTCCCGAAGACTCAGCTCGGAGCAGGCTCCCCTGACAGGAAGCCCCCTGAAAGTGTAGGGCCATCTCCCGCTCCTCTGGGACCCATGTCCCCAGCTAGCAGCCAAGCACTGGGCACCCAGAAGCAGTGCTTCTTGCCTTTGAACACTTGCCATGCCCTTAGCCCCATTCTGGGTTCTGTCTGCACCGCCCCCACCCCCCCCCCCCGAAAGCAGTGCCCCTCATCCACCTCCCACGGACCCTTCCCTGGAGCAGTCAGTGCCCGCTGTCCCCACTCAGGGCCACTCTGGGGCCTGTGGACAGACAAGAAACCCGTCCTGGCCTCATCCCCTCGCCCTCATGCAGCCTGGAACTGCCCCGGGCCTCTGCCCCTGCTGCCCCTCCACCCCTCCCTGAGGCCTGTTCATCCCCCCACGGGTCACTGTGGGGACAAGGACTGAGGGAGGATTGCTCTCACTGGGAAGGGAGGGAAGGGGTGAGGGGGTGCTCACTCTCACTGATCTGGGAGGGGTGAGGGGAACTGACTGGGGGGAGGGGTGAAGGGGTGCTCACTCTCTCAGGAGGGGAGAAGATGAGGGGAGCTGACTGGAAGGGAGGGGTTAGGAGAGCTGACTGGGAGGGGAGGGGTGAAGGGGT
>JAOXYA010000045.1:19332221-19354585 GCA_028565675.1 Sorex palustris | reverse complement strand
TTTTGTTTCTTTATGTATTTTGAGATCTCCTTTGTTTAAATACCCGGTAAATTTTTCTTTTGTTGAGACTTTTCACCATTGTTCACCAAATCATTTCTAGGTATTTTATTTTCTATGAAATTAAAAATAAAACTTCAAAAAAATTTTGAAATTTACAGAAGCACAACTACATCATTTTCTTGAAATTTACAAAAGCACAACTACATTTGTAAATTGATTCTTTATCTTGTAACTTAACACAATTGAATTGTTAGTTCTAATAGTACTTTTGTTGAATCTTTACATTTTCTATATGTAATATGAGGTCATCTGCAAAAAATAGTTTCATTTTTTCCTTTACAATTTGTATGACTTTTATTCTTTTTATAACTTGCCTAACTGATCCAACTGTGAATTGTTGTACTGTTTTGAATAAAGTGATGAGAAAGGGGTTCTTATCTTCTTTCTGATCTTTGAATGAAAGCTTCAATTGTTCACCGTTGAGTTTGATATGTGCTATAACTTGTCATCATTTATTCTATGAGGTACATTTCAATGACACTTAATTTTCAAAATTTCATCATGAATATATGTTAAAACTTTTTTTTCTACATATTCTGAGATGCCGCGAGATATAAATGGGGGAATTTTGCTCCTTTCCTCCCATCACGTTAAAACCAAGGCCTTCATCAGTCTTTGGCAGCTCAACTACCCGAGGGTGGGAGTGGCCTTCACTAGCTGCAAAAGCTGCAACTGTTGCCTGAAAGAAAAGAAGGTCATTTGGTAATAATTCATAGGAAGTAAGGCTACTCAGATGCTCTGCAGTGGGCACAGCAGGCAACTCCTCAAAATTTTATTACACTTTCCTGTGAAAGAAAGAACACAAAAGGCAGAGGGCTATGGATGCCATTTATGGTGTATTTCTTGAACAAAGCTCAGCTCAGCTATTTTCAGCTGCCTCGAGCAATTCCTATATTATAAACTACACATTCTTCATAAAAACCTTCCCCAATAGGGATCTGTGATATGGTGCAGTGGGTAGGCTACTTGCCTTGCTTTGTGGCCAAACTCAGATCAATCCCCAGCAACATATATGGAACCCTGAGCACTGCAGAAGTGAGCCCTGAGCACAGATTCAACCGAGAGTAAACCCAGAGCACCAATGAGTATGGGATCTTCACCACCAAAACACACACACACACACACACACACACACACACACACACACACACAAAGTGCCTTAACTTCTGTGGCTATTTCTTTTGCCCTACAGTTATAATTTGATATATGTAAGACACAAAAATTGTTAACTTTAATATAATGTAATAGTTAGCAGCTGAATATATCACAGGCCATTAGTACAAATTGATCCAGAAAGAATAATTATATAGTAAGAGACATATAAATAAAATTGCTTATTTTGTTGGTGCCTGAAACAAGAATGATAAAAAAAGTACTGTATACAATTATGAGTAGCTTCTTGTATTGAGCAGTTTGCTGTAATAAGAAATTTCTCTTTGTCTCTCATGAATGCTTTTGAAACTAAAGATAAATGTATATGGAAATACAAAAAAGCAACAGGAAATGCAACTCAGTTTTATTCGTTAACAAAATTCAGGTTATTCGATATGAAATTATCACTCTCATAACTTTCTCTGATAAACATCTCTATAAAGTGAAAATTAATGAAACTACACTTGACATTCTAATTAACCAATTAATAATCAAGAGTCTCTCCCTTAGTAAATGGGAGGAATTTTCAGGATGATTCTTTCCCCCTGGTACTGGGCTATGACTATTAGAAGTAATGGCCTCATTGTACCCCTTGGGCCACCAAAACCCAAAGCAAGGATGTTCTGAGGCATGAAAGATAAGCCCCTGGCACCATGGAGCCCTCGAGTAATTACCTGTTCATTCAAATCTAATTGCAGTAGTTCTGACATATTTCTCCAAGATATTAGAATGGGATCACCCTGCAGGAGAGGTGAGTCTAGAGTCATCTTTTTGGCGAGGCTCCTTACTGTGTGGTGAAGGAACGGTCTCTGAAAATATGAAATTTGCACTCAGAGGAGAGCCTGCCCTGGGCTCCTCAGTTTGAAGAAAAAGCTTTGCTGGTGCCCTGAGTGAGGGGGGCAGGTGCGGGTGAGTGAAGTAGTTTTCTTCCCTTAGTAAATAGCTTAGCTCTGAGGTGAAGATTTTGCTCTGATTTACAGGAAATCGTCTAAATAACCGAAGGTTTGAATAACAGTAGGCCAGTCAAAGATTAAAAAAAAAGAAGAAGAAGAAAGGGCTTTGGAAGTTCTGTTGAGTTCCTGTAAAGAAAAAATAACCCCATGGACTTGAAGAGTGTTTTTGTAACATACGAAATATAGGGCATGAAGTGATTAAATATTAATGCCCTTTAGCTGATGTTTCCCGGAGAATATTTAATTATAAAAGAAGTGTTATTGTGCAGCCCAGTTGGAGAGAGGCTCAGTGAGACAAAAATATTTGGCAGGAATTAGGATGCAGATAATTTGTACATTGCAGTGGACCTTAATTGAACAACATATATATATATATGTATATATATACAAACAAATAAAAAACTTCAAGCACATTGGAAAACATTTTCAAATAATACACATATTTTTATTAGGCAGTACCAAGGATAGTGTTAAGATTGAATGCAGCTATAACTATTGGAACAAGTTTAAGATGTGACTGAAAAGACAAGGTATACAATACTTAGAATGGAGCACATTTTTATTGTCCAGATGTATAAACACATACTTATGAAATATATGTGTATACTGATGTACAAGTATTGCATATACTTGTAGGAATGTGTCATGAAAATATGAATGCATACATATATGCATGTATGTTTATATGTCCACATCATATGAGGTCAACGCTTATTGCTTAGTGACTTATTCTTTGGTGCTACCAATAACTCTCCGGAAGACAGAATAGTTGCCTTCGTGTCTCTAAAGACACAGCCCTCAGGTGCTTGATTGTCTCCTGAAGGAGGGACATGACGTGTCAGCTGTGGAGATGTGGCTCATCATTGTTGTCTGTCTTTGTGTTCAGGGTCCCCTGGGGAAGCACCTCATGGCGCTTGGCATCATGCCCACCCTGTGCCCTCATTCTTCATGTTGTGTCCACCAACTCATGGGCATTTACATTGTGCCTTTCCTTGAGTAACCCCCTGTGGTGCTCAGGGGTTACTCCTGACCCACATTCAGAAATATTTCTTGGAGGGTTCTGGAAATCTTATGAAATGCTAGGGATGGAATCCTGGTGCGGTCGGCCATGTGCAAGGCAAATGTCCTACCCATTTCGCCACAGCTCCTGCCTGCAACATGTGCACTTTTAATGGAATCCTCCAAATCCAGTTGCAGGTGAGTAAGAAAAGGTGAAAATAAAGGGTTTAACAGTTTTTTTAGAAGATGTAGTGTTAAACCAAGCTCAAAAACAAAAGCAAAAAACTTATAAAGCTTGATATGGTGCAAAATCGGGCTCAAAAACATACACAAACATATAAATCTTGGTCATTACAACTACAGCGAAATGTTCTATGAATCAATCTGTACTATCAAAATGAAGTCAAATGTGAAAATCCTGAGAATCTGATATTTGAAATGTAGCACTGCAACACTGCACTGTTGTCCCTTTGTTCATCGATTTGCTTTAGCGGTACCAGTAATGTCTCCATTGTGAGACTTGCTGTTACCGTTTTTGGTGTATCAAATGTGTCATGGGTAGCCTGCCAGGCTTTGCCATGGGGGAGGGATACTCTCGGTAGCTTGTCGGGCTCTCAGAGAGGGGTGGAAGAATCGAACCCTGTTGTCCCGGATCAGCCGTGCACAAGGCAAATGCCTTATCCCCTTATCCACTGTGCAATCTCTCCAGCCCATTTAAAATGTAATGTTAAAAACAAACTAGATGTTTTTGGAAACATGTGAATATAATGATAATGCTTGTAATATCTTATATAAAATATATCAAAAAAAACAAAAGCAACCTTTAGTGATGCAATAGCTACTCTACGTAAATAAATTATTTGTTATAAAAAAAAAACACTAGAATTCATGGATTGGTAATCAGGCATGAAAAGATAAGAATGGAACCTTATGGATGCTCTTGGTGTCTAGCTGATAAAGTTTAAAGTAAAATAGAATGTATTTTCTCTGAAAACTTTAGGAATTCACCTGTTATTCAAAAATCCTAAAGGCATCACAGCATGAGAGAAATGGACATTATTTGGAAACTGTGTCTGATGGATTGGTACTCCTTTGGAGAACACTGGGGCTGGGTTATTTCTGGCTTGTATCCCGTGACTCATTAGTAACATTTATACAGAATAAGATCTATGTCTCTCTGTTCTTCATAATTCTGCCTACGAAGACATTGAAATACACATCTATAAATCAATAGGAACAAAAAATTGACTGTTTGATATAAAAAAAAACTCTTTGAATCAGAACATCCATATGTGAACAGATGTTCACTCTGTAATTCAATGTAGCCAAATTCCATTAACTATAGACTAAAATTGGTACAGGTTAACTCAAAAGTTTATTGATGAGATATTGATGAGTAATAAAGACAAATTATAGAAAATAATAGGAGCATCAGAGCGACTCTACAAAGAGGAAGGTGTTTGCCTTCCTTGTGTCTGACCAGACTTCTAGCTTCTGCATCTTAATTGAGCCCGTGAGCATCACTAAGAGTGATACCTGAGCACAAAGACATGAAGCAACCCTCGACTAACATTTTTTTGAAGGAATATCTGAATAAAATTTAAAAGAACAACACAGGCAAAACCACGCCTACTCTGCATAAGGAGTTAAGCCATTAGGAAAACAAAAAAAAAGAATCATAATTTATGAAATACATAATACTATTTCTGTAATAGAGCAGTGTATCAATACAGAATGGTATACAGGAAGCTAATATATAGATTATGGTTTATCTTGGTAAATGATTCAGAATTGTAATACTCTTTAGACCATACATGTATGTTACCAGTATACATATGTAATATTGATATTTTCTAAAAGTATCAAAGAGTATTTGGTAAATATGAAATTTTTAAAAAATTCTTTTTTGCATTCATAATTTTTTTACTTTGGATTAATACTTCTAGGGTAAAAGACATTTTTTACTTTCTAGAAAAAGCTCATACTCTTGCCAATGTTTATGAAAGAAATGTCAAAGATTTTACTTTTTTAAGAACCTAGGAAAAAATATTTTTGACAAGTTTGAAAGTGTGTTTTCTTTCCTTATAGCTGTAACCAGAGAATTTGAAGTCACCATATTATTTCAACATGTTAGCACAACTGTGTATGGAAAACAAGACATTTTTAAAATGTTCACATATTTTTATAATGGGTAGAATGTTTTTATTTTTCTTGTAAAATATATTTCACACAAACAATATATAAATTAAGTTTAAATAGCATAGAAATAAATATATTTTAAAGTATTGATGAATGTTGACATTAAACATGTTTATGTTGTATTTTAAGTTGTGTTTATTGTTTTTCAATTGTGATTTAGTATTTAAAATTTCTTTCTGTGAATTGATAAATAATTTTTTACATTATGTGCATTTTAGTAAGCATAAGGATGCATCTTGTTATTATATTTTATAATAAATCAAAGCTTTAGCAGACCATAGCACAATACTGTAAGATATCTTTATAGGCATCTGTGCCCATCACAAACAATGTCAACTTCATCATTTGGTTAAGTAGTTAGATTTAGCCATGGTAGAATTTTATTTGCTCATATAATTATTAAATAACCCATGAAACACACTCAATATTATCTTCTTATGCTCATCAAGATGTCTATTTGAATTTAGCATCTTTTTAGTGAGTCACAAAATCAGCCTTCACAGTGGTGGTTGTGGGCTTTATTTCAAGAATCTTATTCACATCTCGCACATTCTATGGCAAATGGGTAGTCTCTAAGACTCATTCAATTAATATTCATTATTTAAATCACTTTAGATTAAGAACGCTGCGTTTTAATTAATTATTAAAACTAATCATTCTATTGTTCAGATGTATCCTAATTTGGCTAGATCAAATGTCCTTATTTATTGATTGATTGATTGATTGATTTTTTGTTCTTTTTTTAAATTTCTGGATAATACTTGGTTGTGCTCAGGGTATACACCTGATCTCAGGGATCACTCCTGATAGGGTTGGGGGCGGGAGGACCCCATATGGGTTGCAGGGAACTGAACTTGAGTTGGAAGCATGGAAAGCGAGGGCTTGCACACTGTACTTGATCTCAGGCCCCTTTGGTCCTTCATACTTGGAGGTAAAACGGTCTCCTTTTTCTTTTTGGCATAATAGAATAATCCTGTTTTATTGTATACTGATTCTGCACCGGCTCATTTTTAGTCATTTCTCTAAAGATCATTTTTAAATTCACTGTCACTGTCACTGTTCCCCCGTTGTTCATCGAGCAGGCCCAGTAACGTCTCCATCGTGAGACTTTGTTGTTACTGTGTCTGGCATATCGAGTACGTCCCGGGGAGCTTGCCAGGCTCTGCCGTGCGGGCGAGATACTCTCGGTAGCTTGCCGGGCTCTCCGAGAGGGGCGGAGGAATCGAACTCGGATCGGCCATGTTGGCTGCATGTAAGGCAAACGCCCTACCACTGTGCTATCGCTCCAGCCCCCCTTATATGCATACAGGTGTATATACACATATTTGTGCATATATGTGTATACACTGATATGTATTGTACTTTCTAAGCCCTTTGACCTCCCAAGGCGAACATGGGAGAATGTGGTTTTGGGGTGAGAATTACCCAGCTCTGCTATTTATCTTATATGAACCACCTGTGTCAGGTCATTTCCTCCGAAGGGGAGGATGTATTAAAGTACTCACTTAACTCCACAGGTTGGGAGCCTGCCTCATGAGCTGGGGGAGAAGACAGTTGGGATAGAGAAGAGACCACTAAGTCAATGATGGTTGGAGGGATTGCTTGGGAGGAAGATGTGCGCTGAAAGTAGACTAAGAACCAAACATGATGGCCTCTCAGTATCTGTACTACAAACCATAAAGTCCAAAAGGAGAGAGAGAGAGAGAGAGAGAGAGAGAGAGAGAGAGAGAAGGGGCCTGCCACAGAGACAGGGGGTGGGAGGCAGGAGGGATACTAGGGACATTGGTGGTGGAGAATGTGCACTGGTGGAAGGATGGGTATTTGATCATTGTATGATTGAAATTCAATCATGAAAGCTTTGTAACTGTATCTCATGGTGATTCAGTAAAAAAAGAAATTAAATAAAGTATACACTTAAAAAAAATTTTTTTTAAAGCAGGTCCATCCCAGAAGCTCCATAAGCAGAGACGTTTGTCTTTAGCACTTGCACTGCCTCCTTGGCTAATGCTTTTGGAGGAAAGACTCCCAGGATCTCGGAATTGGAGGGGAGACTTTGGTGCCCCCACCGCAGCCTCCCCAGTGGCTGGCCTGGCCTGCTCATGTCCCCGTGACCAGGTCCCTCCTGGAGGTGGCCACTTCCCGACTGTCAACACTGATTTTGGAACATTGAGTTAAATCAGGTAGACACTGCTTCTTGCCTGCTGAACACCCACTGCAGACGGTTCCCAGCATCTCCTTAGGCCAGCCAAGGTGACGGCGCTGGCCCTCCCTGGCCCTCCTCAGTATCCCCTGCAAGGGCTAAAGCACCCAGCTCTTTCCTGCCTTGCTGAACAGTGACAATGATGGTGATACTCCTCCCAGCCAGAGTGGGCGCTGTAACTCTATAAGGCAGAACCATGTTCTGCAGTCCTGGCCCCCAACCCTCCCTCAGTGGGCCTGAGCTGTCCTAATCAGGTCAGCTTCCGCTCAGATACATTTTTGTTGTGTTTGGGTTTTTTTGGTTTAGGAGCCACACCTGGCAAGTGCTCGGAGCTACTTCCGGTTTGTTGCCTTAGGCTTGCTTCAAAATCAGCCTCGGGTTGGTGCATGCAAAGTATGTACTCAGCCCCCTGAACTGCCTCTCCACCCTCCACCTTTGCTCCAGAAGAGATGCTCTTGGTTGGCAGGACCTCCTGACTTTATCCCTAATTGGCTCCCATGCATCCCTGCTTCACCCCACTCCATCCACTGCACAGAGACCCTCCCGCCCCTGTCCACCTCCAGGTCTTGCGGGAAATGCCCCATGATGTGCAGGAGAGAGAACTCCACACCACACCCCAGAAGGGAAAGACAAACCAACCCTGTGCCCCTCTGCCCACACTTCTCCCCACAGGAGGAGGAACTTTGCTTTCAATGGCACATGGGAAGGACAGAGTGACCGCTCCAAACTCCACTCTCATTGCCAACTACTTCTCTGAGCCCTTTCTTTCTTTTCTTTTCTTTTCTTTTTTTTTTTTTTTTTTTTTTTTTTTTTTTTTTTTTTGCTTTTTGGGTTACACCTGGTGATGCACAGGAATTACCCCTGGCAGTGCTCAGGGATCCATGTGGAATGCTGGGAATTGAACCCGGGTCAACCGCATGCAAGGCAAACGCCCTACCTGTTGTTGTGCTATTGCCCCAGCCCCTCCAACCTCTTTCTAAACATGAGCATACTAGGTCTTCCCAGGAATTCCGTGTGCCAGTGTGGGGACAGGACTGGGCAAGAGAGCTTAGGGCACTTGCCCGTAGCACACAGCACCAAGTGGAGTGTGTCCAGGCAGCCCACAATAGGCGGTTCTCTTGAGGGGCTCTGCCACTGCCATGGGGGTTCCCTCCTGCCCCTGCCTTGCATGTGGCTGGTGTGTGTTTTCAGGGTGAGGCAGGAGGGTACCCATCTCCCTGAGGCTGGCCTGCAGCTGTGATTTCGGGGCAGTGTGTTGGCTCGCGGGGGTGCCTCCAAGGCCCAGGCAGGAGAAGAGGAGCAGCAGGAAGCCCATGGTGGCCGCACCTCAGAACATATTCTCTGCGCTGCTGCTCCCCTATTGGGGGCCCAAACCAGAAGTGGGTGTGGGTGCAATGTCAGTGACCATACCCACAACGCTGGCCACAGGCAGGCAGTTACTAATGACTTAAAAGTGAGTCTTCAGGGGCTGGAGCAATAGCACAGTGGGTAGGGCATTTGCCTTACACGCAGCCAACCTAGGTTCGATTCCCAGGATCCCATATGGTCCCCCAAGCACCGCTAGGAGTAATTCCTGAGTGCATGAACCAGGAGTAACTCTTGTGCATAACCAGGTGCATGACCCAAAAAACAAACAAAAAAAAAGTGAGTCTTCAGAGCCAAAGGTCCCAGTCACAGGGGACCAGAGGCAAAGGCCGTGCTGCTCGGACCTTGGCTTGGGAAAATGCAGGTGAGAACAGAGATACCTGCTGGCCACAAGGGTGTGAACACGACCCCATCACTGGCTCGCTGTGGGGTCATGGGCAGAGTCCTTCCCTCCCTCAGCCTGTGTCCCCATCAGCAGACAGAGCCAGGATACGGGTTTGTCCTTCCGAGGGGCACTGCAAGGGTTCAACAAGATGCTCAACTAAAGCCTGTAGCTGGGCCCGGAGGAATGGTGAGGGGCTGAGAGCAGAAGTTTAACCGCTCCACCATCCCTGCCGTCTTACTTCTCTGCCATCTTGGGCTCCACGGAGCATTTTCAGCTGTACCTCAGTCAGGTGTAAATAAGCAACTCAAAAATAATTGTGCCCTGTCCCCCGCCCCCACACACACACCAGCTAGCACCACCACTGAAAATACTGTGTGAGGGCTGGAGCCGTAGTACAGAGGGTGAAAAGTCCAATTGGGTTCAGTCCCCAGCACCCCCTACGGTCCCCCAAGCCCAGCCAGGATCCCTGAGTCAGAGATCGGAGGAAGCCCTGGCATGGTGGGGTGTGGGCACAAAACAGACCAAGACAAGAAAAAAACACTGTGTGAGTTGCACGTCAGCCCCGCAAGCAGGTGTGTGAGCATTCCGCAGCCCTCCACAAGCACCAAAGCCGTGACTCGTGCCTTCAACGCGGAGACTGAGTCCTGACAAGCATGTGTGCAAGGGCAGAAGCCCCAGGAGCAAAAGTGTCAGGGAGCACCGTGGCCGCCTGTGGGAGCACCGACTGTACCCTGAACCGCAGTCCCTGGAGAGCGCCCACACCAGGGCTGGGCATCACTGACCCAGCATCAGCACCAACAGGCACAGGGCTGGAGAGGCTCTTGCCTGCAGAGGCCCAGATATGATCCCCCAACACTGCCAGGAGTGACCCCTGAGCAGAGCCAGGACTGACCCCGAGCACAGAGCCAGCACTAATAGCCTGTCTCACCCACCTATGGCCCGGTGGCAGGGGGTTAAATCTCTCCCCCAAAGACACATGGTTCCTGCATGTTCCAGCCATCAAAGTGCTAGCTCAGCGCAGCCCGGGAGGGATCACAGAGCCCCAGGAAATGATGGCCTGGCTGTCTCCCAGGCCGCCCAGATTAAAGGGCAGTCGGTAACCAGATCCTGCTGGGCCGGAGGGGAAAACAAGGCGGAGGGCGTGAGTGATGAGCGACGCTCTAACACATCCTGGCGCACGGCCTCCGTCCCCCACATCTGGAGGGGTGAGTGGGCCTCATTTCATTTCGCTCCGCCAGAAAGGCGCAGACCTCCTGGCCAGCGTTCAGAGCAGAGCAGAAGGCATGATTCAGAGCTGGGAGGAACACATGTGTGAGAAAAGATTAGCAGGGGAGGAAGAGCCAGGCCAGGGGTGACTCGGGCATATCAAAGCTGTGCGAGCCGCCAGATGAGATGAGGAATCTTTCTTGGGGGCCCCCCGGGGGCCAGCACAGCACTGTACGCAGGATGGAAACTCAGTCAGCGTGAGACATGGCGGCTCAGAACTGGGGCCAACCAGGCTGTGATGAGGAGGCAGGAAGGAAGCCATGTCCAGCCACGGGTCCTGGGGCCAAGTGGACAGAGCAGGGATGCGCCTGTATGTCCTGTCCTGGCTCTACACCTACTCACTGTGCTACCTCAGCCCCAGAACTGCCTTCTCGGGACCCCTGAGGGTGCTTCAGGCAGTCCATGCGTACTGTCCACAGACCAGCCATGTGGTGGGCACTGACGGGTTCAGAGGAGAGAGTGGTGGAGGTTGGATGCAAGAAGCTGGTGTGGCTGTGCGGTCTGGGAGTTAGTCGGGAGAGCAGTGGAGTGCCCGTCCACACTGGGGATCGTGTGCCAGCCACAGGAGGGAGATGGGCCAGGAGGAGAGAGTTCCAGAAGGAGGGAAGGGCTTGTGCAAAGGCCTAGGGGCTGATGCGGGCAATGTCTAGGGAGAGAGAGTTCATGAAGGTCCGGTGCATGGGAGGGGAGGAGGGGCACAGTTGGGAGGCAGGTGGGGCTGGTTGTGGGGGCCTTGTGAGCCACTGTGCCCCTTTATAAAGAAAGTCATGTCACTGGGCCATGGCACCCACCAGGGAGCCCTTGTGTCTGCAATGCCTGAGTTCATGCTTGTTTCCCACGTCCCTCCCCCCACGCCTTGCCAAGTCTCTTAATCGTTTGTTTTCTTATTGATAATTGGGGGTCCTGGTCAGTGTTTGCCCCACAGAGAATGGTGATTGAATAACTTCCTGCTTACAAGCCTTTGGACCAGTGTCTAGCACAGAAGAAGCCCTGGGCAGTGTTGGCCACAGCTGCTGTTGACTTGCTGTGCTGACGTTATTAGTGCCCAAGCCCTTGCTTCTGGAACTTTCTTTATGGGTTCTCTGTCTGTCCTTGGGGCGACCCTGCTTGCAGGGAGGGCCATGGCAGCAGATGGTAAAAGGATGACAGTGAGCAGCACCTGCACGCAACTGTTCTGGGTAGAGGCTTCGCCCCTTCTGGGGCACCTGGAGCAGGCTCGGGGGCAGGGGTCTGTGAGGGGTTCCCTTGCAGGAGCAGACAGGATGGAGGAGCAGAATTGTGCAGCACTGTGACCCACAGAGCTGATGGCATGGAGGCCAAGTGGGAGAAGCTGTTTGCCCACAGATCCACAGACTTGGGTTTGGGGCAGGACGGGAGGCAGCCCATGGTCACAAGCTGCTCAGCGGCCAGTCACAGAAGGCTCCGAGGATACTTCCACCTCCCAGTGCCCCTGACATCTCATGCCCACTTCATGTCTAGCCACCGTCAGTATCCCACAGTCATCCATCTGCTCCAGCCTCAAGCCTCATGCTTCTGCTGCCCATGTGGAGCTGCACCAGTCCCTCCTCCAGGAATCCCACCCTGCTCTTAATGTAGCCAGCTCCAGCGGCACCCATCAGCCTCCTGCTCTCACTCTCACTGTGGGTTAGAGCATCTTTAACCACAGCCTGGAGAGCGCCCCTGGAGTAGGGGCAGGGGCAGATGCAACTGTCCAGCACAGGGACTGTCCACACAGAGTCCGAGAACATAAGAAGACCAGAGTGATAGGACGGTGGGTAGGGCATTTGCCCGGCACTTAGCTGACCCGGGTTCCATCTCTGGCAGCCTAGATGGTCCCTGAGCCTGCCAGGAGTGATCCCTGAGCCTGAAATCCCAAAATAAATAAATGACAAGACGGACGTATGGAAGAGTGGGCCCTGTGGCCAATGAAGGGCAAAATGACCCACTCTCTGGCCCTCTCTATAATCACCTTAAGTTTTTTCTCATCTAGAGGTATATAGAAATTTTACACCTAGTGATGCTCAGAGCTTATTCCCAACTGTGCACTCCTGGTGCTGCTCAAGGCACAATATGAGATGCTGGGGATTGAACCCAGTTCGACCTCATGCAAGGCAAACGCTCTCCCAACTGTACTATGACTCCAGCCACCCAGAGGTGTGGTTTATTGTGGCATCTCTGGATTCTGGGTTGGCCTTGAATTTGCTTTGATAAATAGATCGCAACAGAAATAGCAGCATGCTCCATCCTAGCTCAGACCTCAAGAGGCTTTGGTCCTTCTGCCTTCCCCCTGGAACCCTCGGCACCAGCCTGCTGTCAGGTAAGAGAGAACACTTGGGACAGAACCAAGTGGGTCCCACCAAGGCTGCAAAGCTCCAACAGGACCCAGGCAAGATCAGCAGAGCTTCCTGTCCCCCTCACAGCTGATGATCAGGAATAAATCCAGCTGAGTCCCGCAACCTCCCAGATGACCAATGCACCTTTGAGCAAGAGGAAGTAGTGACAACTTTACCTTCCTAGGCTTGGGGGCTAGCAGGAGCGTGACAGTGACCGGAAGTCCATGCGGACACAAACAGTAGTAAAGGAAGCAGAGGGCTCCTCACCTTGTACACATCGTGGCTGCCCAGAACAGCATCAAACAGCGTGTAGAGGTCGTTGAGCAAACCCACCACCTCAATGGGCTCACTCAGGGCTGAGATGGTGGTGAAGCCGACGATGTCACTAAAGTAGATGGTGACCTGGTCAAAGTACTCCGGCTCCACGGTCGCACCCATTTTCAGAGTTTCGGCCACAGAGCTGAAGGGCCAGAGTAATAGTGCCCCATTACCACAGTGTGGACTGAGGGGTAGATTTGAGGGGTCCTAGGATGAGCCTCAGGGGGTCTGGCAGTGACCTCTCTGTTACTGTCTCTGTCTGTCTCTCTGTCTCTGTCTCTGTCTCTTTCTCTGTCTGTCTGTCTGTCTCTCTCTCTCTGTCAGTCTCACTCTCTGGACAGACTTCCTCTGAGGTGATACAGGGGCAACATGCCTGCTTCCTGCACACAAAGGACAGAGGGATTAGAAATGTAATAGCCACATGCCTAGCACAGAGCCTGGCACACATAAGGACTCCGGGGAAATCTGTTGGAAGAATCGAGTGAACCAGATTTTCCAGTTCCTCCATATATGCCCTGGGCTCAGAGCCCCCAGAGCTGCAGCCCCACCCCCACTCCTGAGGGGCTCAGAGGCACTCACGGAGGCAGCATCTGAGAGAGAAGCCTTTCGGTCTTCTGCCGCTCCAGCTCCAGCTCCTCTGTCCTCTCCTGGATCAGGTCCTCCAGGTTCTGGGAATACTTCTCCAGCATCCGAAGCATCGAGTCAGCCACGCTGGTCTTCTTGCCCTGGGTGAGGCCTTTGAACTGAAGACAGAAGCCGAGAGTCAACTCATCCAGGAGGGAGTTGGGTTTCTATGATCACTTGAAAATAATGAGGGTGCACTCTACTTTAGAGTCACCTGCATCTCAGCTTGGGATATGTAATTTAGCATCCTTACTTTACAGGACTCTCCCTTTCTCGACTCTGTATTTCCTAAATAAAACTAATTTGTTTCACTGGGGGGAAAAAAACACCATATTTATATGTCTTTCATTTTCCTTTGTAAGTTTCATGCTCCATCACAGAAAGCCAATACTGTCCTGGTTCATTTGTCTAACTAAGAGATTTTGGGCTAAATGTAAAAGGAAATGGGGTGTGCCAATCACCTATATTATAAGCTTTTGTATATTCAGGAAACAATTTTTAAACATTTGAAATATAATTGAAAAAAATAATATCAAGAACTCAGTTTGTTGGAGAGGTTGTACAAAGATTAAGGCACTTGCCTGGCATGTAGTCAACATGGGTTCGACTTCCAACATGGGATCTCTTGAGGCCTGCCAAAAGTGATCCCTGAGCAGAGCCAGGATTAAGCCCTGAGCACAGCTGACTGGCCCAACCTTCTCTCTACATATGCTCAAAAACACTGAGCCCTCACACAGCTAATATTCCTTCAAGAAAGTAGATAAAATGGATGCATAAATTGATGGATTATCATAGTGCATTAGAATTTAATAAACATAAGGGAAATGATCCTTGCTTGAGCACTTCAATTCGTGGGTCAGGCAACCAAGGACAGAGAGCAGGGCAGAGCACAGGTCATGAGGGGAAGAATGAGACAGACAGGCGGGGAGATTTGCAGAGAAGGCTGTGCCCAGCACAACATTTTTGCCAACAACTATGAGACAGGCATTCTTTGCTCTTCTTAAAGACAGAAGACACATAGGTAGGCCCACAGATGGATGAGTACATGGATGGGTAAATAGAGAGATAGGCAGACACTAGATGGGTAGGCTATGATGGATGGATGGATGGATGGATGGATGGATGGATGGATGGATGGGAGGATGATGGGACAGAGGGTAGGTAAGTTAAATGTAAGAACATTCTATGTATGTACAACCTCTCCGTTTCTCTCTTTGTTTCAAGATTTTTCATAGTAAGAAAAAGAAAGTAGTACCACAAAATGAAGGCCTAAAAATATGTACGATCACCAGGTTCAAAGGCAAGCAAACGTTTGAACAAAAACACACTGCCAGTCCTGAGCAGAGACAAGGTTCTCTTTTGGGTCTCTAGAGGAGGAGATTCATGAGTCATAAATCACGTCTTCAGCAACTTCCAAAAAAGATCACAGCATCTTCCCGAAGGCCATTTGCCAGGTCCATCCCCCTGTGGTTGCAAATTTCCCAGTGGGCAGAGTAGAAGCAAATGAATAATGGTCAAAGTGAAGGATTCATTCCTCTAACCCAGCACCTGAGTGTGTCTGTGTGTATGAGAGAGAGAGAGAGAGAGAGAGAGAGAGAGAGAGAAATAAAGAGAGGGAGGGGCTGAAGCGATAGTATACTGTGGGTAGGGCATTTGCCTTGCACACGGTAGATCCGGGTTCGATTCCCAGCATCCCATATGGTCCCCCGAGCACTTCCAGGAGTGATTCCTGAGTGCAGAGCCAGGAGTAACCCTTGAGCGTCACCGGGTGTGACCCAAAATTAAAAGAGATGGGGAGAGAGAGAGAGAGAGAGAGACCACCTCACCTCCATGAGTACCACTTCCCAGCCAGATGTCTGTAAGAAGAGGGGAACCTTCACTTTGTGTTGCCCGTTAAAGCAGGGACACACACACACACACACACACACACTCAGAAACACACATACACACCCTTGAAGGCCAACAGGGTGTATGTGACATTGCTGAACTCTGAGTCTCCTTGGAAAGGAAGCACCTGAGAAGATCACTCTGTAAGGACAACCCTAATTTTATAGTTGAAGAAACAAAGAAGCTGGGGAGTGACTTGTCAAGGGCCACATAATGCTGGATCTGCCCCCACTGAGTTAGTTTATCACTTGAGATGGTTTCCTCATGATTTCAGTTTTTCAAATACACACTCACAGGATCTGCAAATAATTTTCTTCTTACTATTCCTTTTCTTGTTTAATTGCATTGGTTACTACTCTCTGGATGATGTCAAGCCAATATACACCCAAGTCTTTTGATTTCAAAGTCAGTGTCCTTTCTCTCATACCTTATTCACTCTCTTCTCAAAAAACTGTTTTATTGTTGTTTCTGGGCTACAGACAACAGTGTTTAGAGCTTAGTCCTGGTTCTGTGCTCACTGATCATTCCTGGCAATGCTTGGGAGAATCCTATGTGGTGCTGGGGATGGGCCCACTGTCAGCCAAGTGCAAGGCAAGCAGCTTACCCACTGCTTATTGCTCTGGCCCTCAGAGACATTTCCTTTCTGAATTTTTTTCTTTTAGTTTTGGGCCACACCCAGTGATGCTCCTAGCTCTGCACTCAAAAATCACTCCTGGCAGTGTTCAGGGGACCCTATGGGTTGCAGGAGATGAAACCCAGGTGGACCACTTGCAAGGGAAGCACCTTATCCACTGTACTATCTCTCTAGCACCCTACCTGCTGTACTATCTCTCCAGCCCCTAAACAATGTTTTTTTTTTCAAACAAAACAAAACAAAAAAAACTTAGGGGACCAGGGATATGATAGCTCAGCAGTGGACCACCTGTCTTGAGGCCCTGATTCACTCCTTGACGCCACAAAAATAAAATTAAAAATTGCCTTTCTTACTCGATGGTCACCCCAATATGGCAGGTTATGCTGAGTTTGTTGTTCTAGGCAACATCAAAGCCTGAGCAGAACCAAACAACTCAACCAAGCAACTCAGCCAAGGTGGACTAGCAGTGAAGACGTCCCTGAAGGCATTCTGGCCCCTTCTGGTCCCTGCTGGACTATGCTGTTTCCCCTTTCTCCAGATGTCTGTACCCTGTACCACACTGGCCCTTTCCACCCGAGTGCAGACCATACCTTCTCCTACACTCATCCCTTGCTGAGGGCAAGAACCTCCTGTCCTTCCAGACCGGGCAGTCTCTGGTCTGGGAAGGTTCCTGCTGGGGCTGGAGCACAGGTAGCCAGTCAGAGCTCGCGGCCAAGCGCTCTGACTCTGAAGAGTAGATCCCACCGAGGCCGGAGGGGAGGTGAGGGAAGGAGGGCAGGCCCTGTGGGTGCCTCTATTTTTTTGCCTCTGACTCTCTCTCCTTGACAACATCCCTCCCTGACTGGGGAATGGAGGATGGGAAGGGGCAGCACCAAGGTGTCACCTCGGGCTTGGAGATGGGCCCCTGGGAGTCATTAGCCAGCCCAGTCAGGCCCGCAGCCCCCACTGAGGCCCTGTCCTACCCTACCTGACACAGTCTCCAAGGGCGCCTGGGGGACCCCATAGAGATCTACTCACTGATGCAGGGGATTAATGCTGCTGACCCAGTCACAACAGGCCTCTTCACTCTGCCCCTGCACCAGCGCTGCAGTCAGGCACACACTGGATAAGGTTCGTGCTCTGCTGGGGCCAGAGAGACAGTCCAGTGGGGAAGGTGCTGGCCTTGCACACAGCTGACCCAGATTGGAGCACCTTCGCCACACAGGGTCACCTGAACCCTGCCAGGAGTGATCCCTGAACACAAAGCTATGAGCAATGCTAGGTGTAGTTCAAAACCAAAACAACAAACAGAACAAAACAAAACAAACGCTAGCTGCACCTTCTGGCCCTCAATTACCCAGGGTAAGTCCCCTCCCCTTGCTGCTGCACCCATTGCACTTCTCCCCTGCAGAGTCATTATCACCTCCTGGCGTTTTCTCTGGGTTAACCCCCGGTTGCAATGAAGCAGAGGAAGCCCCAACTGAGTGCAGGGCTCCTCGGGCTTCTCGAAGGCTCAGGGCTGTGGGAGTCTGCTGCTGCCTCTCTGCTGAGAGGTCTGAGTCCCCAGCTCCTCCAGGGAGCACCGACCTGGGTGTAGACGTGGTCCAGGCTGGGCCTGTCCTCCGGAGCCTCTTCCCAGCACTGCTCCATTAGCTGTATGCACTCGGGAGGCCCGTGATCCTGGGGAACTGTCGGCCTGCACAGGGGCGGGGCAGAGGCCACCTTCCGGACGATTTCTGCAATAAGCAGGGACAACAGGCTCATGGGAGAGGACCAGCCTGGGGGCAGGGGACACAGGCAAGGGCGTGTGATCAGGCCTGGAGGATGCACCTCAGAGTCCTGCTTGCACCGCAGGTCGGCCTGTCCCCTGGACACAAGGGCCACTTCCGTGCTCTGTCCCAAAGGGTCTCCCACCACATGATGGCAGCCACCTCTCAGACACCATGGACTCGGCTCTGACCGCCTGTGCCTCAGTCTCCCTCTCTGAAATGAGCCTTCTGGGGAAGGAATCTGAGGTGAGAGGGGTCACCACAACTGCCCCACTGTGGTCACTTCGGGAACAGCACTAGTAGGATCTTGGTCAACCCCAACCTCCACAGGGGCACCAGAGAGATACTACAGTAGGTAGTCTTGCCTAGCACACAGGCCATCTGGGTTCGATTCTTGGCACCCCATATGGTTTCCTGAGCCTGCCAGTAGTAATTCTTCAATGTAGAGTCAGGAGTAACCCCTGAGCATCACCAGGTATGGCCCAATCCCATTCCCCTCCCCCCCCCAAAAAAACCAAACTCAGTGCAACTGCTATTCCCCCACCCCTGCCACGATGTCCACTAATGTCCACCTTCAGGTGGCTGGTGGGGGTGTCATTCTCCCATCCCTGCCTCCAGAGACCTTTGGGAGCCAACTTACTACGAGTGTGAATGAAACTGGTTGACACCTTCCTTATTATTCTCATTAATATTTTCCCAACACAGCCTACCTACCCCTTCCTGTCCCCAAGCCCCATGCTAAAGATCACAGGTGTGGGCAGTGTTATCCTCCTGGCTCTCCTCTGTGGCAGAGCTCTGTGCCTCAGATTCTCACCTGACAACTGATGGAACCAGCCCTGTCTCAGGAAGCACAGTCCTCGGCATGGGGCCAGCGGCTAGGCTAAGGGTTTGTTGGCTCCCAAGAGGCCTTCCCGAGCACCCAGTCAGGTGGCACAAACAAGTTTCAGCATCCCAACCTAGAAAAGGGGCAGAATGGCCTTGGGCAGTGCAGAGCCCAGAGTGGAGACTGGATTGCCAGTTTGGTAGGGGCTCAAGAACAAGTGTTTGCACACAAAAAATACTTCTGGAGTCCTGTCAGGGGCTGGCCACTGGCTTGTGGTGGTGATGGCTCTGTGCCATGGGCAGTGTGGAAGCTTTATGCTGTGCACAGAAGCAAACAGCATCACATGCCAATCATCACTGAGACAGGGGTAGGCATTTGGCATACATGCAGGTGATCTGGTCAAATATGGTCCCCTGAGCACCACCAGAAGTGATCCCTGGGCACAGGGCCAGGAGGAAGCCGGGTATGGACCAAATAGCAAAAACATAAAAATAAAAGTGGCTGTTTCCCTAAAGGGAATACCCTGCCACAGAGGCAGGGTGGGATGGGGAGGATGGGGGTGGGAGGGATACTGGGATCCATGGTGGTGGAAAATGGGCACGGGTGGAGGGATGGGTATTTGATCATTGTATAATCGAAACCCAAGCACAAAAAAATTGTAAATCCACAACTGTACCTCATGGTGTTTCACTGATAAAAATTAAAAAAAAATCTGGAGCTACTATTATCGCTGAAAACAGGTGAGAGAGTGCAAGGGACTCCTGGGGCCATGGGAAGGAATGGGCTGAGCAGAAGTGATTGAATACTGGTTAGAAGATCAGGAGGCTGACCTGGGATCTTGGCTCTGTCATAGACCAGCTGTGCATTTAGGAGAAGGGTTCTGGAATTTTCTGTCTCTCTCTTTCATCAAACAACAAAACAGGAGGTCAGAAATTTTTCCAAAAGAATCCCTCCTGCATGGCTTGCAGTTCATCTACCTTGGGACCAGCTGTGGGAATCACTGTAGAACGACTGTCAGAACCCAAGAGAACTGCTGGGCTGGCATCTTAGTACAGGAGCCTCCTGGAAGGCTGCTTCAATGGGCCCCACAAAGGGAATAATGGGGTGGGGGACACAGTAACTGAGCTCTCTCTGCTTTCCAGATTCTCCTCCAGGGAGGAGAAATTTGTTATTTGGTAACTTCCTTATTTAAGAGAGAGAGAGAGAGAGAGAGAGAGAGTAATCCGTGAGCACCACCAGCACTGTGGTTGCCCAACAAAATAAAAACAAACAACAACAATATAAAAGCTTGAACATACTCCCTTCCCACCCTGCTTCCGCACCTGTTGGATCATTGGGGAGTGCCACCTGCACTCCTTATAAAGGAAGTGATAGGATTATCTCCCACCTTCAGCCCACTCCTACTTGGGCAGAAGATCTGCACACCTGTGCAAGGTCACAGATGTTCAAGAAGGAGCAAAGTCAAGTGTGATGGTCTCATCCCCGGTCTCCCTCAGCTTCCGTCCTAGCCTGCTGGGAAAGCGAGCTGTATCTAATGCTGTTGTCAAGTGCATCTGACCTCATATTGCTGATGGGCATTTGGAGTTCTTTCAGCTTGGGCTCTTACCCATCATGCTGCAGGATGAAGCTTGCTCTGACCTGTGCATCCTCCCTGTAGGCAGCTCCTTGGCAGCTGAGGGATGCCAAGATCACGAAGCTGTGCTCTCGTGTTCCTGCCTAGAGGTTTCATTTCAGAGAGGGACGACAGATGCAGTGTCAGTTCAACCGGATGGGGTGTGAACTGGCATAGCCACTTCTTCTCCGCGGGGATCCAACTCACTAGACCCAGTGCTGTTCACTGCAAGCGCCAACAGCGCCCTACCCCTGTGCTGCTCTCTCCCAACTCACACTTTGTCCTAGGATCAACCAACTCATCTCAATCTTCCCATTTTATTCTTCTTGTCCAAAAGTTTTCTTGGTAATGTTGGTGGTGGGGTGTTGGCGACCAGGAGCACCTCTCCTCGCTCCCCCGGGAGCTTAAGGAGGGGGCATAGAGTGCCAGGGATGGAACCCAGAACCAAACACCCGCCAGGCACGTGTTCCTTCCCCAATTGATCCCCATCCTCAGCCCCTTCTCTGTCAATACTGGACCTGCAGAAATGCACCTGCATCTTTCAGGCCCAGGGTTCGGAGCACTTTAGGAGAGCCCTGACAGGCCTTGTGACCTGGGACTTTGCAGAGGTCAAGGCCGACCCAGCAGCCCCGCCTCTACCTCCGGAGCGCGCGCGCTCCGCCCTAGTCCGGGAGGCGGCGGCGGGAGGAAGGGCGGGGGCGTGTCCGGAGGTGGGGCGCGGCCGCGCTCCTCGCGCGCGGATTGGCTCCGCCTCGGCCTGGCCCCGCCCCCGCCGCCGCGCCGCCCGCCCCGGCGGAAGGGCGAACTCGCCTGCGTGTGGGGGGACCGGGACTGAGGGCGGGGATGGCGGCGGACGGGACAGCTCCGGGCGACGACACGGACCCCCGGCTGGACCAGGAGGTTACCCGGTGGCTTCGATGGGACAAGGTGAGGGCGACCGAGGCGCCGCGCCCCCTTCCCGCGCTGCGCGCTCCCGCGCCTCCGGGGTCGCGCGTGCCGGAGGCCGCCCGGGAGAGGCTGCAGGTTTTGCATGTTTGCGAGTTTGTGCATGGGAAGGTGGCCCCCCGGGTCGGAACCGGCGATCGGGCCGCGGGGGCTGCGCCACGCCCGGGCATCCGCCTGGCACTCTGGCTGCCGGCGCGCCCCCTGCCACCAAGACCCCCGCTCGCTTCCCGCCCGTGCCTTTGACGCCCGGGGGTCTTTGCGGGGCGGCGTGCCCCAGCCACCCCTCCCGGGTGCGCGGGGACTAGAACTAGCTGCCCTCTTCCTGGCCTGCCTTTTTCTCTCTTGGGCTGCGATGTGAGAAGCCCCCGGAGGACGACCACCCTGGTGTCGCTTCGCGTCTCCCACTCTCCGGCTGCCAGGAGGGGACGCGGGGCCCAGCGCCCCCTTCGAGTCCAGCCGCCCGTCGCCCACCGGTCCCCCCTCTCGGCCGCGCCCTCTGCCTTGTTTCCCCCAGAACCTTCTTCCCTCTGCTCCCTGCTGCTGCTGAACTCGTTTCTCCTCTTCCTGCCGGGTGTTCTGGGTTTGAACTGAAATGGGCTTTACCCGGAGAGGCTGCGCTAGCGCCCGAGTGTAAGTCATTTCTCTCTTCCTTTCTTCCTTCCTTCATCTCTGTTCAAAAGCGATTTGTCCAAAAGGCCCAATCAGAACTGTTCTGCAGGTTTGCTGCCCACTGGCCGGGGCTGATTTCACAGGACCAGAGAGGTGCCTGGCGCTTGGTTTAATGCTCCGCTGTTCTGCTTTGAAATGTTTAACAAATGGGGTGGGGGGAGTGGGGTGGGGGGGGGTCTCTATTTTCATAGA
>JAOXYA010000045.1:19311368-19326149 GCA_028565675.1 Sorex palustris | reverse complement strand
GGGAGGGCCCGGGGGGCGGGCCGCGCGGCGCCGAGAAAAACGCCGGGCCCGGGGCCGCGGCCGGGCCGAGCGGCGGCGGCGGAGGCAGCGGCTTCCAGGTGGGTGCGGGGGCTCGGGGGGGCGCGAGCGCCGGGCCGGTGGCGGGGACCCCTCCCCCACTTCGTGCCCGGGCGCGCGGTCGCGGGGCGGCCCCGCAACTTTTCCCGGACCCCGGGTGCAAGGCTGCCGCCGCTGGACGCCGGGACGCGGTCCCACGGGGACACCCGGACTTCGGGGAGGGGGCTGCGGGGTCGGGGGCTTCCAGGAGACAAAAGACCGGCCGCGGCCCGTGGGTGTGGGCCAGCGCCGCCGGGGTCTTTGTGCCGACACGTGCGTCTTGCTTTGGGAGCGGGGGGTCTTTGTGGAGGGGGTCCGGGCACTGGCGTCGGGCTCAGCCTTTGTGTCGGGGGCTCAGCGCGGCCGGGGCCCGCGCGGGGGGTGGCTGGGCTGGGCTGGGGGCGCACGTCGCGGTGTGTCCGGGTACGTGGTCTGTGCTGTCGACGTGTCGGGGTCTGGCGCCCGAGGAGCGGGTGCGCGCCCAGGGCCAGACACCGCCCCGACGCCTCGCCCCCGCTGTCCACCCGGGCCCCCGACTTGGCTGCAAACTTTTCTCCCGGTTTCTCGGGCAACCGCCCCGGGACCTCCCCCCTCCCCACCCCCACCCCCTCACCCCCGCCGCCACCACTGCAGCCCGGGCGCTGGACCGGGCTGGACGCTGACCAGCTTTCCCCTCTTACACCCCTTGCACTTCTCGGGCCTGCGAGGGGATCAGAGCGGATTGGGAGGAGGGGGGCTCGGCCTGGAGGGACAGGCCGAGGCGGGAGGCCCAGTGACTGCCCCAGACATCCCCCTCCAGGCCCCGGTCTGGGGAATGAGTGGGAAGCCCAGCCGCCCTGGACCGCGGTGCGCTGCACCGTGGAGAGCAGAGGGCAGTGGGGTTGCCCGGGGCCGGCGCCGCGCCGCTCAGGGCGAAGGTGCGTGTGTCCGCGGGAGACAGGTCCGCGGGTCCGCGCTGGAAGATCCGCTCTCGCTGGCATCCCGCCCCGGGTGCGGGGACCTGCCCCCGGATCCCGGGAGCCCTGGGAGGAGACGCTTCCACGCGGCGCCGGGTTGGAGCTGGGGCTCAGTCCCGCCTCGGGGTGGGGGACAGCAGCGTCGTGCAGTCGCATCTCCAGCCCCTCGCGGCCACCTGGGAGCAGGCCCGCCCATTCTTGGCCGGGCTCGGGGTGAGTCAGGAACTTCCCCATCCTTCCTCGGAGCCTCCTGCTCTGCTTTTGGATCAGCCCAGACTTGCCAAGCCAGGGCTGACCCGGAGCACCCAGCTGGCGGGAGCCTCCTCCGGGTTTGGGATCTTGAGCCTCTGAGAGGAAGATACCCCCTCGAGACCCCCAGCGGGAACAGCACTGCCCCCCTCCAGCTCCCAGCACTTTACCTGGATGTAGCAGATTGTAGGAGAGGCACAGGCCAACAAGGGCTGGAGGCCTTCACAACCTCTTCTTTCAGTGCCCCCGGCCCTCAGTTTCCCTTCTGAGGCACCCATGGCCTTTTTCTTCTGGCTGACTGAGCCCCCAGCCTGGAAACACAAACCGAGCAAGCGCTCAAGCTTCCTTCTGTACCCTTTCCTAGCTACTAATTTGCTCTTGTGAAGGAGGTCGCTTTGAAGTTAGAGAGGGACGAAGAAAGGGGGGTTGGCTCCGAGGAAGCCAGGTGTGTTCCCCCGGGCAAGCACCAGGCTTCTCGGGAGCCCTTGCTGGGCGCTGTGCTGATTGCCAGATGCGAATCTGGGGGCTTGGAGGAGAAATGAACTTGAGACTGGGAGGGCTGTTCAGGGCCAGGGATTTGGACCTGGCAGCAGCAGGGAGAGAGATGGGTGGAGGACTGAGTAGGGCAGGGGGTGGGGGGAAAGGTCATTCCAAGAAGCCATCTGGCCCGTGGGTGGAGGCCCATGCTGCGCCTCGTAGAAGTGAGCACGGCCTGAATTCCGGCCTCACAAGTTACTCCCCAGCCCGGGCTCTGGGGCCTTCACCTTCCTGCTCCTCCGTCTCCTCGTCCTCGGGCTGCCAGCCTCGCACCACCAGCTTGATGGTGAGATGGGGACACTGTGCAGCACTGGCCAATGATCGAGAGGTCACCTGTGGTCCTCCGTCCCATTTCACCACGGGCAGAGCCCCCCGCCCCCCCACCCCTTCACCTGTGAGCTGGGATGGGCTTTTAGTTCTAAGCAGAGCTCAGCTGTCTGCCCCTGGACTTAAACTCTCAAGCCTTCACTCCTTTGCCCATGCAGACCTTCGACGGGCCAGGCAGCAGAGGCACTGGATGCAAATCCCCAGGGGCTGCAGCCTACCAAACCTGTGGAACCTTGGCGAGCCAGCCGGAAGCCCACAGTGGGGGGTGGCCTTTGGCTGGCCAAGGGGCGGGGGTTAGACTGGGAAGGCCTTTCAGAGGAAGTGATGCTGACACCATGCATTCTGCACCCTAGGTGGGCACGCCATCTCCATCAGAGGGACAGCAGGGGCACAGCTCGCTTCCTCCCCAGGGAAAGAGGCCTCTGCAGCCCATGTGTCCTGGGCTCGGGAGCAATGGTGGGGCCTTAGCTTCTGGGCAGCACTCGCGGGCACTGGTGTGTCTGGCCTGTGTGGGCAAGGGGCCAAGCAGGAGGCCACTGGAGCAGGGGCTGCCCCCTGATGCAGGCACAGGGGCAGGCAGGATATGGCCCCCCCATCCCCCCATGTCCTGGCACAGACAACACAACTGCTTTAGCCCACTCAGGCCTCTGTGGCCTTCCTGACTCCTTTTACCAGCCGGGTTGGGCCTGAGAGCGAATTCTAGGCAGGGCCGTGCCTTTTGGAGGCTCCAATCTCTGCTTTTTTTCTTTGCTGGTCCTCTCTCATCCCATTGGGATGAGAGATTGGGGAACCCAAATGAATCTGGTCCCGACGGGGCTGCCTGCCTGTGGTCTCATGGAATCCAAATGGTGGAGTTGCTCCCATGCTGGGAGAGTTGGGGTGGGGGAGGCCTCAGTGTAGCCTGAAATGTGGAAGAGGGGTGAGGATCCACCCAGTCCTGTGGTGCGGCACTGGGCCTGGCCCTGGTAAGGCCTGTTTCCCTGCACTCTGGCCTGCTCTCCTCTGCCCACACGTGTAGCCTTGGGCCCACGGGAGCACAGACTCTCTGGAAAGACCTGCAGGAAGAAGAAAATAGCAGTGGGAGCCCTGATCGTTTCCCGGAGTTTATCCTCTAGGGCAAGCTTGCTGGGTTCTGGCCTCAGCAGAGATGACGGCAGAGATGAGGCCAGGCCCCGGGAGGGCGGCAGAAGAGCTGGGTCCCTTCTGGCTTCCGATCTTGCAGGCTGTGAGTCTGGGTAGGTTGCTGAAGCCCCCTGAGTATACACCTAGCGCTGTACCGTGGCCCACCCTGCCCTTGACCCTGCTGACCTTGCCAAGCTGCTGTCAGATCGTTTACTTGAGGCTTTGGAAAGCTTGAGGGGTGCCCAGGATTAGGGCCCACTTGGGCAACAGGGGCATGGCAAGGAATGTGACCGCCTCCTTGCCCAGGGAGGGCGAGCAGGAAGCATGCGCCGCCCCCATCCCCACTCTTGCCCGTTTGTGAGTGAGGCAGAGTGTATTCAGAGCACTGGGTCTGGAGCTGAGGCATCAACTCTGAGTCCCAGTTCCTCAACAGATGGTCACGGCATGTCCCTTTCGAGCAGAGGAGCCAGCCCCACGGTCAGGGCCTTGGAAGAGGCAGCAGCGAGTGGCCGGTGGCGGCGTGCGTGGTGAGCCGACGTGTTTATACAGATGTGGGGCATTAGTGACTCGGCTCTGGAGTTTGGCCCTGAATTCTTTCTGCCTTGCGTTTGCTGAGCCGCCGGCTGAGTGGTCAGGGGCAGGACGTCCATGGAATTCCCACCTGGGGATTTCTTGGGTGTCAGCTTATGAGTTCACAGCTGTGGGGAGCAGGGTAGAAAGCAGGTTGGCTCCAGGAACTGCAGGGGTAAAGGTCTGTTTTAGGGGGTCCCGGCCCACCCACGACTCCTCCCTCTGCCTGGCTCTTCCCTGGGTCCTAGACCGCCTCCCAAAGTCGTGGCAGAACTGGCAAGTCTTCTGTATGGGAGACGCTAGGGCAGGGGCTCAGGGCTGGCCTGGGGGCTGGGACCCCTAACCTCAGGAAGGCCAGCAGACCCCAGCACAGAGATAGAGACCTTGCACCCCTGCAGATCATAGTCAGGGGGTGCCTGGCCCCGCTCTGGGCCCTCGGAGATATGTACAGAGCGCTGGCAGCTGACCCCCACCCTCCAGACTAGGCCTGTCTCCCCCATCCTTGCTGAGTGAATGCATCTCACACCCTTACAAGAGATATTTCTAGGGGCTCTGGCTGGGGGGAGGGTGGGGGAGGGGTCCCTGTGCAGGACACTGAGGCTCTTCGAGACTGGGAGGAACTGCTGGAGGCTAGAGGGGGCCTGCACTGAACTCTGAACTGCTGGGTTCTGTCTAGCTGCGTTTGCAGTGGCCGTAGAAACCCCCTCCAGCCCCAAGCTGCTTGCACGTTAGGTCCGGAAGCAGGCAGGCCAGTAATGGCCGAGCACTGGCTCTGTCCAGAGAACAGAAGGAGGTGCCACAGGGCTGCAGGAGGCTCTGGAGCAGTCAGGGGACATCTGGAGACCAGAGCACAGGTGGGCTGTGCTGGGCTGGCTGCCGGGGAGGCTTCAGAATTAGGCCTGGGCCAGCCTGGCCATCAGTGGCCGTCTCTGGGCCGTAGTTTCCTTGGAACTATCCAGCTGAGCTGCAGGGAGTGTCAGTGGAGGCTGAGAATTCTCGTTTCAGATCAGGACAGCGTCCCGGCGTGGGGAGGGAGAGGTCAGAACATACAGGTGTCCCCATGCAGGGAGAACTTGATTTCTGTCAGTAAAAATAGGAGAAAGGGTATTTTGGGGGACTTGGGGAGCCCCAAGTGGAAGATAGGGGGGACACAGACAATGCTCAGGGCTTACTCCTGGCTGTACACTCAGAGTTACTCCTGGTGGTGCCTAGGGAACCATGTAGGATGCTGGCAATTGAACCCAGGTCAGCTGTGAGCAAGGCAAGCGCCTCCTTCTGGACTCGCGCTCCGTCTGGCCCAGGTGAGAGTGGAGGGAATGGCACACCCTGCGCTGTTTGGGAGGCTCCTTACCAGGACCTGCAGCGTGATGCCGGGGAGCAGACCCAGACCTCCTCATGCAGAGCATGCACTCGGCCCTCGGGGCAGCTTCCACAACTCTTATCCTCCGTGAGCCCTTCCCAGAGGACCTGAGACCTGTCCCCCAGGCAGGGGGTCGGAACCAGCACCCGCCCGATCAAGATATTTCTCCTCTGCAGAGTGAGGCTTGGAGAAGTGATGGACCTGGGGTGAGAGGTGTTTGTCCCCTTGTCTTCCAGTGTGGCCACTGGGCCTGTCCCTCTCCCCGATGGGTGCACACAGCTCCCAGGCAGAGACATGGGTGCCTCCTGCGCCCCAGAGAAGAGCAGAGCCCTGGGGACTGAAGCAGCTCGCCTGGGACCGGCCTCCTGGTCTCTGGGTCCCAGGTGTGTGTGAGCCGAACCGCCCCATGCTGGCCTGCAAGTGCCTTCCTTCCCGCCCTCAGAGACGGCCACCCCGGGACGGCCCACCCCGGGACCTCCCTGCCTTTGCACAGGGTTCACCGGGCTGGGCACTTGGTAGTGATTCAGGAAGGGCATTTCTTCCCCCTTCCGTTTTGGGGCCACACCCAGCAGTGCTCAGGGCTGACTCATGGCTCTTTGATCAGGGATCACTCATGGCAGTGCTCAGGGGACCATCTGAGGTGCCAGAAATCGAACCTGGTAAGCTGCATGCAAGGCAAGTGCCCTCCCCACTGTACTATCGCTCAGGCCCCAGAAAGGGCTTTGTAACATTCTGAACCCCTGAAGAGCCAGCGCTAGGTTACATAGACTGACCCCCTAAGGCTCCAGGAAGCAGGGGGCACATACCTGAGTGACCCACACAGACCCAGGACCAACGCTTGCACCCCTGACTGTCCTCAACACCATGCTTAGGGCTCTGAAGGGAGCAGGGTGCTACGTGGGTGCTCACCCTCGGCAAGCATGCTGTCCTGGCAGATGCAGTGATCTAAGGGCTGTAATGATTGATGGATTATCTCAGGGATGCAGTGTCTGGGAGCTGAGGGGTGCTGTGTCCAGGGGTTTACAGTGTCTGGGGGCTGAGGGGTGCAGCATCTGAGGGCTGAGGGGTACAGTGTCCGGGGGCTGAGGTTTGCAGTGTCCGGGGGCTGAGGGGTGCAGCGTCTGGGATCTGAGGGGTTTAGCGTCTGGGGGCTGAGGGGTGCAGCATCCGGGGGCTGAGGGGTGCAGAGTCCAGGGGCTGGAGGGTGCAGCATCTGGGGGCTGAGGGGTGCCATGTCTGGTGGCTGAGGAGTACAGTGTCCGAGGGCTGAGGTTTGCAGTATTCAGGGGCTGAGGGGTGCAGTGTCTGGGATCTGTGGGGTTTAGCATCTGGGGGCTGAGGGGTGCCGTGTCCGGGGACTGAGGTTTGCAGTGTCCGCAGTGTCCGAGTGCTGAGGGGTACAGTGTCTGGGATCTGAAGGGTCTTGCGTCTGGGGGCTGAGGGGTGCAGTGTCCGGGGCTGAAGGGTGCAGTGGAGCAGGAGGAAGAGAGGACAGTCTTTCCAGCTTGTGGGCTTCAACCCTGGGGCCTCATTTCCCCGAGAGTTCCGAATCTTCGTCCTCTGCATAACTTTCGGGCTGTCTGGCCCATTGTTGCCATCCCAGATTCAGAGGGAAGGAAGGATAAGTAAGAGAGCTGGGCTTCCGGCTCAGCTGGGTGAGGGATGCTGTCCAAGCATTTGGAGGGCACCCATCAGAAATGCCTGATTTCAGGTGTGTTTGCTCCAGGGTGGTGTGGGGTGTGGGGGGGGGGAATGGGCGCTGGGAGCAGGCCCACCCGCCCTGCCTCACTGTTGACTGCCCTGAGCTCCTGGAAGCCGCCCCTCCCCTCCCGCCAGAGACTGTGTAAGCCCTTTGCGGTTCCCTGAGTTTGATACATTCAGAAGAGAGAACAACACTAGGAAACAATGAAAGATGCAACAGGTTACACTCTCACAATTCGACCCCTGGGGAGAGAGGGGAAACTGTGCTTTCTCTGAGACTTTGCAAAAGTAGGGTTTGGTTTGTTTTTCTAAAGGCAGAGTTGTAATTTTCTCAAGCATGCAGGTTGGCCTGTGGTGCGGTGCCCTGGCATTAGGGGCCCCTCCATGGGGTTGCCGATACTCCTGTCTGCGGGTTGCCGGGGTCCTCAGGGAGCTCAGCAGCCTGAAGTGAGGCGCCTGGAGCCTGAGCACCCCCCACTCCACTACCCGCTCCCAGTGCTCGCTGCCCTGGGCCCTCCCTCAGCCGTGAGGCGAGGGCTTGTGAACTGTCCAGGACAGAGCCTGCAACAGTTTCTGGATCTTCCTCCAGGTCCCCCTACCTGGGGACATTCTTCTTTTTTTGGGGGGGCAGGCTTTGGGCCCACACCTAGCAATGCTCAGGGCTTACTTCTGCCTCTGCACTCAGGAGTCACTCCTGGCAGTGTTCAGGGGAACCCTAGGGGATGCCGGGGATTGAACCCAGGTCAGCATCAGCTGCTGTACTGTCACTCCACCAGCACCGCCATGCCCCGCCCTGGGAGCATCCTGCCTCCTCCAAGGGCTCTGAAGGACTTGGAGCAGCAGGTCAAACCCCAGCATCCCCAGAGGCTCCCAGGAATGCTGTTCAGAGCCGCCCCCCCACACCCCCAGAGGATGAATCCTCTGAGCAGGATGGAGGGACCCTCTCCCAGGCCACCAGCCACACCTGTCTTTGCCCCTTCTGGGTACCATGGTGTGGAGCTGCCAGGGGGAGTCGGGGGGGGGGTTGTCCCTTCTTCCAGGTGGGACACCCTGGAGAGGCTGGGGGTGAGCCCAGGCACCCCGGGGGGGGTGTTGTCCCTTCTTCCAGGTGGGACACCCCGGAGAGGCTGGGGGTGAGCCCAGGCACCCCAGAGTCATTGAGCAGAGGACCACCCGGTATTGGTGGCCCTGGGTCTGCCCGAGGGCACTGGGCACTCTCTTCTCGTCCCGGACACACAGGAAGTGCTCATTCCAGCGTGAACCAAACAATGACGAAGCTTCAGGGTTGGTGCTTATACAACGCACTTCTTCCTGGCCCTGCCTCTTTCTGCGTATGTCCTCCATTTCCTCCACGCGAAAGTGCGTCTAAGACTGAGACCTGCGGGCCAGAGCGGTAGTACAGTAGGGCATCTGCCTCGCATGCAGCGCCAATCCCGGCACCCCACGTGGTCCCCCGAGAACCGCCAGAGCCAGGAGCTACCTCTGAGCATCGCCAGGTGTGGCCTCAAACAAACAAAAGGAGACTGCTGACCTCACACCTGGGGCTGAGCGAGAGAACACGGGCCCAGCCCGGCTCCCCGGAGGCCTTCCAGGAGGCCTAGCGACTGTCTGGGAGAGGGGTCTGCCAGGCAGGGCCCTACATGGCCTTGTCCCCAGAGCATGTTCCAGCTCTGCCCCCTGGGTCCCAGTGGTCCTCGCCATGGCTGTGGAGGCTTGCTGAGGGCCACTGTGTGGGGTTCACTATCTCCAGGGGAGGCTGGGTGGACTTGACCCCCTGTAGGGAGGGTGGCCAAGGCCAGGAGCGGGCACCTGGTGGTGGTGGTGGGGGGGGTGCGGCCCATTACATAAGCAGGAGCCCACGTGAGGGGCACTGGACATTTAATAGGCACATTGTATAACCACCCAGAGGTGGTCACGGCCTTTGGGTGTTTGTCTAACCTCCAGGAAGGGTCGGTCTGAAGCTGATCAGCTTAGCAGGGGAGGTGGGGCCTTGGCCAGGAGGGAGCCCCCAGCCGCACACACGGTCTCTCCCAGGGAACAAAAGGGGTCTGAAGCGAGGCAGTATTTCCCTTCTTGATGCAGACGCAGGAACACTCGGCTCCGCCTCAGCTGGGACCAAGCCCAGAATGCACCTGGGCTGAGTTTAATCCACAAATTGGTCTCCTCAAAGCAAGGGGCGGGAGGGGAGAGGCCCATGGCGGGGGTGCCGCTCCCTGCCCTGGTGTGCAGCCAGGGCACAGCTCAAGTGGCTCCCGTTAAAGTTTCATGCCCAGCTGGTAACGTGACCCGGCTAAACCTGAGTCCAGAGGTGGGTCGGGCGCGTCCCACCCCCTCCTCCCCGGGGGACAGGACGGGTGGGAGGGGGAGTGGAGCAGGACACCCCGGATAAGAAGCCCGCTGGGGTGAGCCTTGCGCGCCTGGGGTGAGTGGCCCGGAGCGGCCAGTCGCGGCTTTCAGCACCCAGCCCCGTCCCAGCCTCCCGCCAGCCCCGTGGAGTGGAGCACCGGCCGGGTGCCCTGTAATAGGGCTCAGGTACTGTGTCAGCCACAGAGGGGCCCCAGCTCTCCTGGCTCTGGACGCCAGTGCTCCAAGAAGCCGGCGGGAAAGGCCATCTCAGGCGCCAACACTCCCGCCTGTGGTGCCCCCAGCAGCCAGATGCCGGTCCTGCCCACCTTGCCTTGGTTTCAGGGGCCACATGCAAAGGTGCTCAGGAGTCACTCCTGGTGGCACTTGGTGGGGGCCATGTGCTAAGGAGGGGACTCTCGGGGCTCCAGCCCTTCGGGCCTCTGGCTGGCCCCATGCAACAGGGTTGCAATAAGAACTTCTGCTTCTCTGAGTCTCTGCGGCTGCGTCTGTAGTGAGGGGCCAGTGTGGCTACCTGCGTGGTTAAAGGCACAGAGGTGGGGGCACAAGCACCTGGGATGGGAATCTGCGAAGCTCTCCCCCACCGAGGCCTTTAGAGGCAGCCAGAGCAGGCTAAACTGTGACCCCTACTGTGGCCGTCCGCAGCAGTGCGAGAACTCTGTCGGGGAGTCGGCGGTGGATTCCAGGGTGCGTGTTGCCTCTGGACTCTGCCTCTACTGTTCCCTATCTCCAGTGCCCATGACTTGGCGAGAGCAGCGTCGTCCCGCGGGGTCACGGCGCAGGTTCCAGGAGAGTGAACAGCAGCGTTTCTCACCCTCCCCTCCCCCTCCCCCCCCCCCCGCGTGGTGGATAGACCAGCCCACCCAGGGGCTTCCTCCTGGGCTCCCTGACACACATCTGAGTGTTGTTGTTTGGCTTGGGGGCCACACCCGGAAGTGCTTAAGGCTCTGTGCTCAGGAGTCACTCCTTATAGTGCTCCAGAGATCCTATTGGGGTGCTGGGGCTTGAACCTGGGCTGGCCACATGCAAGGCAAGTGCCTTACCCGCTTCACTGTCTCTCTGACCCCTTAGCCATCCAGTGGCAGAGATGGTGAGCAGGTATGGAAGGTTCCGGGCCATACCCTCACTTCTGCTGAAGCTGTGCCGCTGTGTTTGGTACTTTTAAAAAAACTTTATTTTTTTTGGTGGGGAGTGAGGCTCCCTGGCAGTGCTCAAGGGCGAGGTTACCACTCCCAGCAATACTCGGCCAATCGGCCTGCAGATCAGGGTGAGTGCCCAGGGAGGCCATGGCACCCAGACAGTGCTCAGAGACCACCAGGCTTATCTCCAGTTCTATGGCCAGGGCTAGACCCGGGGCTGTCTGGGGAGCTGTGTGCTTGTATGGGCACATACAAGGCCTGTGCTCTAACCACTGTGCTGTCTCTGGGCTTCACTAATGGTTTCTAACATGTCCGTGCTTGTGTACCCACCACGGGCTCACACCGGAAGGTGGTGTCGCACAGCGTGTGGCATCAGCACGTGGAAGAAAAAGTTCTGTTGCTTCTAATGTAAAAACCATTGACTGGGGAGAGATATGGGGTATGAGGCATTGGCCTGGCATGTGGCGGCCGGCGCAGGCTTGTCTTCCTGCGTCACACAGGATCCCCTGAGCACTGCCAGGAACACGGAGCTGAGAGTAAGCCCTGAGCACCTCTGGGTGTAACCCAAAAATTTTAAAAGAGAGAGAGAGAGAGAGAAACCCCAAACCACCAGGCTGGCCTCACTCCCTGCAGCTGGCAGGTGGGGAAGAACAGAAAGGAACAGGGGCAGGAGCTAGCACATTCTGGAAAGTTCCAGAGGGATGGATGCCCCTGGTGCAGCTGTGCTGCGTGTCCGGGCTGGGGTTTCTTCTGCCGCCAGCCTCACCCGTGGTTTCTCTCCCTGGCAGGCACCATGCCGTGGGCCCTGCTGCTGTCCCCGCTGCTGTGGCTGGCCGTGAGCGGGGCCCAGCCCGCCCGCCCCTGCTTCCCGGGCTGCCAGTGCGAGGTGGAGACCTTTGGCCTCTTCGACAGCTTCAGCCTGACCCGAGTGGACTGCAGCGGCCTGGGCCCCCACATCGTGCCGGTCCCCATCCCCCTGGACACCGCCCACCTGGACCTGTCCTCCAACCGGCTGGAGACGGTCAACGAGTCGGTGCTGGCCGGGCCGGGCTACACCACGCTGGCGGGCCTGGACCTCAGCCGCAACCTGCTAACCAGCATCTCGCCCACGGCCTTCTCCCGCCTGCGCTACCTGGAGTCGCTGGACCTCAGCCACAACGGGTTGGCTGCACTGCCCCCCGAGAGCTTCGCCGGCTCCCCGCTGAGTGACGTGAACCTCAGCCACAACCGGCTGCGCGAGGTCGCCATGTCCGCCTTCGCCTCCCGCGGCCCAGGCCGGGCGCTGCACGTGGACCTGTCCCACAACCTGATCCAGCTCCTGCTGCGGCCCCGCGATGCCCGCCTGCCCCCGCCCACCATCCAGAGCCTCAACCTGGCCTGGAACCGGCTACGAGCCGTGCCCGACCTCCGGGACCTGCCGCTGCGTTATCTGAACCTGGACGGGAACCCGCTGGCCGCCATCGGGCCCGGCGCCTTCCCGGGGCTGGCTGGCCTCACGCACCTGTCCCTCGGCAGCCTGCAGGGCCACCCGCCGCTGGAGCCCCACGGCTTCCGCGAGCTGCCCGGCCTGCAGGTCCTGGACCTGTCGGGCAACCCCCAGCTCCAGTGGGTGAGCGCCGAGGTCTTCTCAGGCCTGGACTCCCTGCAGGAGCTGGACCTGGCGGGCACGGGCCTGCTGCCCCTGCCTGAGACACTTCTGCGCCACCTGCCCGCACTGCAGAGCGTAGGCCTGGGCCACGGGGTGCAGTGCCGGCGCCTGGTGCGGGGGGGTGCGTACCCCCGCCAGCCTGACTCCAGCCCCAAGGTGGCCCTGCACTGTGTGGACACACGGGAATCAGCCCTCAGGGGCCCCGACACCTTGTGACAAATCGCGTGGCCTCCTGGGCCACCTCTCAGACTGCTGTCCAGGGCGATTCTCTCGTCATGTGCCAATGCCGGGGGGGCACTGTGTGGGCCACCACCGGAGCAGAGTGTCACCCTGTGGCCTCGGTTGCCTCCCAGCCCATAAGTGGAGGGTGGGTGATGCCAGATAAGACTGCAGTCCCCTGCTCTTCTCCCCCACGTGTCCCCGAAGTGCCTTCCCTTGGGCCTGGGCCCCTCCCCACCCCACCCACCCAGGGCCAGGGTAGATGCTGCTGGCGGCAGGGGTCAGGTCCGTGGTGGGGCCCTGCACGCGTTTGCCACTGGTCCGCTCTGCTCCGACTGGCACCCACGCCCTACTGCTCACTTTCCCCAGGATCCCTGGTCGGACTTGACTTACAGGAAGTCCAGTCAGCTCCTCATGTGACAGATGGGGAAATAGGCGTGGAACATGGCTGTAGCAGCAGAGCTCCCCTCCTTCCCCCCTTCCATAAGACCCCCACCACCCCACCCAGGCCCTGCCCTGCCCCGAGCCAGCATCTCAGCCAGGCTCCTGTGCACTTTTTCTAAATCGATGGAGTTGGACCTTTCACGGCTGCAGCCCATCCAGTGAAGAGCACGGCTCTGACCCGTACCCTGCCCTGTCCCTGCCTGACCTCCCTCCCCGGAGCTCTGGACCCACTTCTGCCGCTTGTACCCTTCCTGCCATTCATTCCACGGGAGGGTTGGTGGCCAGACGGGCAGTGGCCCAGGAAGGGCACTTGCTTGGGTCCAGGGACTGCAGAGAGGTACAAGCTGAATCCATTCACCTCTTGAACCTCTGGATGCCTCAGTCACACCTATCGCGACCCTGCCAGCTTCCCTTCCCCCTCCCACCCCCAGTCTTCCAGCAACAAGACTGGAAATGCACCAGTGTACCTGAGCTACCGTCGTAATAGGGCCCCACTAGGAGTAGAACGCTGGTCCCGGAACCCCACCTGTCATAGGCTACCAGGGGCCTCCCGCACTCAGCCAGCCACTCTGCAGAGAATCAGGAGGGAGGAGACGGGCGTGGGGCGTCCCCCACCCCCACCCGGCACCGTCTCACGTCCAGGTCCTGCTCCTGCCTCTCTTTTCTAAGAGCTCTCTGTGGTCCCATTGCCTTTGCAGAGCATTGTCACCCCCTACCTACCCCTACTGCCCCCTGCTGGCAGGGGCTGGAAATGTGTCATTTGTAAAAGAAGGGAGGAGAAAACACTACGTTTGTTCACTTTTGTACCAGAATGTACCAGAATGTCCTGGGATGTGTCCGGTGGGGAAGGGGGTATGGGTGGAAGCCAGCTGTGTGGGGCTGGTTCCACAGACGCCCACAGCACAGCGAGACTGTCCTCGCCTGCCAGCCCCGCCTGGCACCACCCGTCCTTGGTTCAATAAACTTAAAAGAATCCCTCTTCGCTGCCAACAGCGTCCACTGACTGGCCTTCATCTGGAAGCAATTCTCCCCAAAAGCCCCGTAGCCCCCAGGATTTGGAAACAGGCGTCACGGGCCAGGGAGGTTCAGGGGAGTGCTTGGGCCTGCATCCACCTTCATGCCCTTCCGTCATTCTCTTCCCTTTCTGACCCTGGCCCCTGCTCCCATCCCTGCCTCTCAGATCCCAGGGCCTTCAGTCCACGATGTGGGTGGGGACCATGCCCAGCCTGATACCTGCACGGCACACAGCGCAGCCCTGGGCGGTGGCCCAGAGTTCAAGCTGAGAGGGTGTGTGTGAGCAGCCCATGTTCCAGCCCTCCCACGTTACCTGAGACCATGGGGTTCACATGCAGGGCTGGGGGACCCCGGGATTTCCACCCAATGGCGCAGGTGGGCTGGACTCTCCTCAGAGCCCCGCTGGAAGAAGGAGCCTGAGAGCTTGGAGCCAACCTGTGATGAAAGCATGTCAGTGGATGCCCTCCGTCTTGTAGAAGTGTCACTTCCATCAATGGGGTGGGTGCAGGGTGGGGGGATGCTGGCTGCCTGTGAGCCTCAGTGTCACCTGGCCCATCACGCCACCTGGTGGTCATGGAGGGCCAGGGTATATCCATCCCGTCACCAGGTCTGGACAGGTCTAGGGTGCAGGGGGTGGAGGTTGCTTCAGTGGGGAATGGGCAGGGAGAGGGATCCAAGGGCCTGGGCACAGCCCTTGCTTGTGGGGGGCTTGGGAACCCCGTGATTCCCCTGAACACAGCCCCAGGTGAAAAAAAATCACTGGAGGGTCAGCAGTACAGTGAATTGATTGGGCGCTTACATTGCTTATAAGCGTACCAGGTTTGACCCCCTATCCCCTGAGCACTATTTAGAAATGTCCCTGAGCATCGAGCCAGGAGTAAGCCCCAAACATCGTTGAGTGTGACCAAAAAATCACTGTCACTGTCCTCCCGTTGTTCATCGATTTGCTCGAGCAGGGCCAGTAACGTCTCCATTGGAGACTTTGTTGTTACTGTGTCTGGCATATCGAATACGTCACGGGTAGCTTGCCAGGCT
>JAOXYA010000045.1:19263782-19279533 GCA_028565675.1 Sorex palustris | reverse complement strand
ACCCCCACCCTGCCTCTGTGGCAGGGCATTCCCTTTTGTTCTCTCTCTCCTTTTGGGTGTTGTTAGCAGCCTCTTCTTACTCGTCTTCTCCCAACGATTGGAGGCTCTCTCAGGGTCAGGGGAATGAGACCTGTTGTCATTACTGTATTTGGCATATTGAATAGGTCGCGGGGAGCTTGCCAGGCTCTGCTGTGCGGGCAGGATACTCTTGATAGCTTGCCGGGCTCTCCAAGAGGGATAAATGGATAGGAAGTGTCTTATGATGTTTGCGGCTGCACGAAACTGAAAAGTGGCCTGGAGTGTGGCGGTGGTTGGGCAGTGGAGGTCAGCTGCCAGGGCTGAGTCCCTTGGGGTGGGGAGGGCTCTCACCCGCCCCACAGCCTGTCACAGAGTCCATAACCAAAAAGAAAGCATAAACAATTGATGCTTATGCCACATTGACTCCTCTAGCACAAATGCCTCGGGAGGTGATGAGAAAAAGGGCACATGAAGCCTGGAGAATTTGCCAAGAGTCATGCAGTTTGTGAGGCGACAGCTGGCCCTGAATCTAAGCCTTCTGACTCCAGACTCCATCCTCTTAGACACATCCTCCTGTGCCTCCAAGCCTAATTCATCCCTTACAAGGCTGTCCCATCCTTATCTGCGGCTGGGTATGTTCAGCTCCCGAAGGGTGGGGTTCCCTGAGGCCCCGTCCCCCTTGCTTGATACAGCCTGTGAAAGCTGGGCAAATAAAGGAAAGGAAGGCGCCTGGAAGTCCTCTGTAGGCCCCTCCCTGTGTCTGAGGGTCCGAGTCTTACCCTAAAGGTCTCTCTGGGTGGGTGGGCAGGAATAGGTGCGCTTGCTCTGGGAAGTAAAGTCTCTGAAGAGGCACCGGAAGTGGGTCTCTGAGGTGGCAGCAGGATCTCTGAGGGGCACTGGAAGTGGGTCTCTGAGGTGGCAGCAGGATCTCTGAGGGGGCACCGGAAGTGGGTCTCTGAGGTGGCAGCAGGATCTCTGAGGGGCACCAGAAGTGGGTCTCTGAGGCGGCAGGAGGATCCCCGAGGGGCACCAGAAGTGGGTCTCTGAGATGGCAGCAACATCTCTGAGGGGCAATGGAAGTGGGTGGGAATCCCTGCTCACCAGCTTGGGGAGGCGGGTGGGCTTGGCTTGAAGACGTCTCTGAGCTCTGTGACACATTTCTGCCCCTCCATCCCTACTCCCATGGGGTTTGTTTGTCAAAGGTGGTGGCATTTGTAAGGTCCAGGCAAGGCTGAGGGTCAAAAGTGGCAACCAGAGGCTTTGAAGAGAGATGTGAGAGGAGGCGGGAAGAGGGGAGGAGTGGGGTGAGACACAGGCTGGGAGAGAGCTGAGGGCTAGCCCAGGGCACCTCTGGGCAGGCAGGTGGGCACTGCAGCTCACAGCCCAGCGTGGGATGAACCAGGGGTCTGGTCCCCATAGGTGCCCGGACATGGGAGCCCAGCTCAGCACCCACTGTGGGGCGAGCTGAGGGTGGGGAACCCCCCTCTGCCTCCTCTGGGTCTGCCCCAGAGGCTGGGAGGGGCACCCCAAGATTCTTCTCGACCCACCCTCATTGTCCAGAGGCAACCCGTGAGCTGGAAAGACTTTCCCTCTAGTCTAAGTTCGCCCCCTTGTTGTGCCCTGCTCCTCACAGCCCTTACTCCCGTATAAGACATTCCGGCCTTAGCAGTGGCAGGGACACCCCAGCTACAGGGCACTGACCTAGCATGTGGCCATCCGGGTGCGATCTCAGCACCCCATGTGGTTCCTGGTGCTGATTCCCACCAGAAGTGATCCCTGAGCATCGTGTGACCCCCGACACGTTTTCATATTCTCTATATAATTGCTACATGATCGTCAAAGCCTGGCAAGCTCCCTGTGACGTATTCGCGATGCCAAACACAGTAACAAGAAGTCTCACAAGGGAACTGTCACAGGTGCCCGCTCAAGCCAATCGATGAACAACGGGAGGACAGTGCTACAGTGCTATATAATTGCTATACGGTATATAATCAGATCTGGCAGCGGGGTTGCTTTGGGGCCACACCCAGCGGTGCTCAGGGCTCACTCCTGACTCTGCACTTGGGATCCCTCCTGGCTGTGCTCAGGGAACCATGTGGGGTGTGGAAATGGAGCCTGGGCAAGGGTGCTCCCCACTGTCCTGTCGCTCCAGGCCCATAATCAGAGCCTCCCCCCTAACCGCATAGCCCAGACTCTGCACCCGTGCGGAGGCCGGGGTGCCGGGGTGCCGGGGTGCGGCCCGCCACGTCACCCTAGCCGCTGTTGCCAGGGGCCGGCGGCAGATGGCAGATGGGGTTTAGGGTTCCCGGGGCGGGCGCCCAGCGCGCACGGGATTAGGTGAATTTGGAGCCCCAGCCGGCTGTCGCCGTCGCCGCCGCCGCTGCTGCTCGAGCCATGGAACGGCCCGCGGACCCCGCCGTCCCCGAGGACCCCACTGGCCCCGCCGGCCCCGAGGACCCAGACAGTCCCGAGGACCCCGCCGCCCCCGAGGACCCCGCCGGTCCCGCCGAGGCGCGCGCCAAGCCGCCCGGCAGGTGGTCGCTGGTGCGCAGCCTGAACCAGGCGCTGAAGACCTTCGCGGTCCTGCCGGTGAGGTCCCGGCCAGGAGGGGGGAGGGCGTGCCCTACAGCCCGCCCTGGGCCTCAGTTTCCCCTCCTCCAGGGTGCACGCAGCCCCCACGCCCGCCCCACTTTTCAGCCTCTGCCCTCCTGGACTGGGAGACTCTGAATCGCTTGTGTTTGCTGTGTGGCCCTGGGTCCTGGAACGGGCTGGTTTCCCTCTCCTATCTCCGCCAAGATACAGAGCAGGGAGCATCTGCAGATAGAGGGCCCCCCAGGGGGAATGCCCCCCTATCCCCCAACCCTTCGCCCCCCCCAACCTTAGCGATTAGAACTTCTTTTCCCTGTGGCACCCTGGCAAGGCACTCAGCTCCTGGGTTCCAGCCCCCCAAGGAAATGGGACTGAGTAATTCCTGAGTGCAGAGCCAGGAGTAACCCCTGCACATCGCTGGGTGTGACCCAAAAAGAAAAAAAAAGGAAATGGGGCCATTAAATCTAGTGTTCTCCATCTCACCCCTCCTTAGTAGAGTGAACTGAGGGGAATCCCTGAAGCCGGAACAGAAGCCTGCGTTTGGGTGTGCGGTTCGGAGGATGGAGCCCTGGGCCTCACTCAAGAGAAGTGCTCCAGCGCTGAGCCTGCCTGCCCCTGAGAGCGTTTGAACAGCCCCCTTCCCGGAAATTAGCCACATGAGGCCAAGGCCAGGAATCCTTGCCTGCTTCCCCCGAAAGCCTCTTAGCTGCCACTTGAGCTTCTTCCCTCAAGTTCTGGCCTTGAGCAGAGACTTTTCAGCCTCTGCCCTCCTGGGCTGAGAGACTCTGGAATTGCTTGTATTTGCTATGTGGCCCTGGGTCCTCCCAGCCGCTCCACTTACTGTCTCCACTCGGTCTTTTACTTTGTCTCTTCTCAGCTCTTGGGGGAAAGACCCCGAGAGGGGGTATCTGTGAGCTAAACCCTGTCCTGTCCCCTCACAGGGAACCCCTGCCCTCCAGCTGCCCTTAGCAGAATTTGTGAGATGCCTTTTGGGACCACCCAAGGCCAGAGACTCCACCCATAGCTCACGATGCCAAGCTCAGCCTGGGCTCAGGGTGTGACGGGAAAGAGCACTGGATTGGAAGTTTGTCGAGCTTGGGCTCATCCCCAGCTCTTCCACAAGGCAGCCATGTGATCACAGACCCGGTTCTGTGTGTCTGAGGAGACAGAGTGGAAATAGAATCCTCCGCCTAATGCTTGCCATGAAGGTCAGCGAGCTCATTAGAGAGAAGCCCAAGCTCTCTGCTTGGCCCCTCAGGGGGCTCTTGGGCTCCATCCTGAGCCTTGCCTCCTCCGCAGCCTCTCTCCCCCTCTCTTCCTCTCTCTCCTTCTCTCTTCCTCTTTCTCCCTCCTTCCCTCCCCTCCCACACATTCTCTCACACTTATATTGTGGACTCTCACCCATACTCTTGTTTTTTCCTCTGTTGGGTTCGCACCTGGTGGTCCCCGGGGAGTCATGCTATGTCAGGATGTAAACTCAGCACCTCAGACATGCAAGGCATGTGCCTTGCCACCTGAACCACATCTCTCTCACTCACGGAAATGGCTTCTCTGTATTTGACTCTGGTATCACAGAGGGAAGACTCAGGCCTTCTGCCTCCTTGGGGGATTGTGGTTCGGGCTGTGGGAGGCAGGGCCAGGAGCCTGGGGGATGGCTCCACTGCCATAGGCAGCACGAGTGGCATTTTTGAGGATGCAACAGCATAAATCTATGATGCTGTTCTGCTTAAAATATCATCATACGTCAAAGCAAGTCCCTCTGCTGCTCAGAGCTGAGGTCCTGGGGTACCTCTTGCCTGCTCCTGTCCCCCTGCGTCCATATCTCATCTGACTCTGGCTGGAACCTGCCCTTCCTCTCAGCTTTGTCCCCTGAGTCAGGAACCTGGGCTGCCCACAATGGGCACTGCTTCAGAGTTGAAAGAATGAATCAACGAATGGGAGTGAATGAATGAATGAATGGGTAGGTGAATGAATGCACAAGAGACAGGATGGGGGAGAAGAAAGGAGAGGAAGCAAGAGGACTTTGCTCAGGGTCTGGACAGACGCGGGTGTCCACTAGGTGGCAGGTGAGTGGGGGCAGTGGTGGAGGGCCTGGAGCAGGGCTGCGGCTAACCAAAGGTGGGCCCTGCCCAGAGAGGGGTGAGGTGTGCCCTGGATAGCTCAGCAAAGGCCGAGATGGAAACAGTCCTGAGGCCCAAGTGGGGTGTTTATCCCCCAGAAGCATCCTACGGCCATGGCAGGTAGTAGGAACATGACTTCTCCTTCCTGAAGCTGCGCCCTTTATAGTGTTGCTTTTTCTAGGGCAAAGTAAGGCTTGGACTTGTCCTGTCATCATGGGGAGCCTTGCGGAGGCCAAGTAGTAGCAGCAGCAATGGCTGGAAAATGGTTTTGAGAGGAACAAGCTGACACAGGAACGGTTTGTCCTCGGCACTTGATGACGAGGCCTGTGGTGATGGCCAAGGCCAAGTGCACGCTGGAGGCCAGTCCCCCACTTCACCAGAGATGTGTCCCGGGCTCCCTCCCGTGGGTCTGTTTCATTGTAAATTGGTTTTATCAGCTGTTATGTGTTGAGCTGTGCCCGACTATTCTCCTTGTCTTGGGGTGTTTATGATCTTTCATCCTCCTGAAACATTTGGGAACGTCTCCAAAGAGAATGGCCTTGTTCAGACCAGAACACAATGCGAACATCTCAGTCCACACCAACAAGAGCCTCTGTTAGGCCTGAGTGCCCCACCCACAACCTCATGGCCTGAAGGCTGCTCCTTCCTGTTTCGGGTCTGTCACTGGCCTCTCTCTGTCCCTCCAGCATCTCACCACTGAGAGGTTTCCTTAGAGTGACTTTCTGGGAAGAATCTAGATGAACCTTCTCTGCCTCTCACGTCAGTTTTATTTCTTCCATAAACCACTTTGTTTGATTTTGGGTCCCACCTGGCAATGCTCAGGGCATACTCCTGGCTCTGCGTTCAGGAATCATTCAAGTCGGGGGTGGGGGAAACATATGGGGTGCCAGGGATTGAACCTGGGTCATCTGAATGCATGGCAAGCACCCTGCCCATTGGACTATCACTCTGGCTCCATAAACCATTTTCTGAACATTAGTTCAATTGTTTATTTTCATTATTGCTGGGCTTGGGGACACGTCGGCCCTCTACTACTGCCAGGTTCTTGGAGGAACCATGTGGTATCAGGGACGGAACCCAGGGCTCCTTCGTGCAAAGCCTGTGCTCCAGCCCTTGTTGTCTCCAGGCCCCTGGATCGAGGCTCCACTGCGCCCTCCCCAGCATTTGCATCAGTGGGTGCTTGGGACACATTTGCTACAGCAGCTGTGCAAAAAGTGGTGGTTCTGAGCCCATTTCTCTGAGCCTAGTGTTCTGTGAGTTTTCCTGTGCCTTAGCTGAGCTGGTCGTAAAAGCCAGGCCTGGTGCCAGGTGCTGCAGGGGACTCGAGCACGTATCACAGTGCTCTAGAGGCCTGTATCACAGCAGGGATGATGAGAGTCACCCCCAGGAGTGACAGGGGTGTCTGAGCATGGTGTGGTGAGGGTGACTTCAGGACACAAGGAAGTTTGGTGATTCTGCCAATGCCCCTGGGAGTCTGCTATACAGAACTGTGTGTGTGTGTGGCGGGTGGAGGGGGGGGAGAGGTTAAAAAGGAGCGGGGAAGAGGGTGCCGGGGAGAGCCAGGCTTTGGACAGTCCTGGGTGGGATGCTGCTCTGCCCTTCTCTGATTCTCTACATATTCATCTGCAAAATGGGTGGAGTGAAGAAAGCCTGCTTCTGAGGAGGGATTGATGCTGCTACAGCAGTGCTGGCCCATGGTGGGCTCAGAGGCTCCTTCCCTGTGTGTCTCAGGAGCCTTGGTTGCCAGAATGGGGGGGTGAGTGGGATGCAGGACCGGGGGAGCTGCCCAAACCCCTCCCTGCTCACCTGGCTGTGGACTCTTCACCTGCAGGGGGACTACGTCTGGATGGACCTGCGATCCGGGCAGGAGTTTGATGTGCCCATCGGGGCAGTGGTGAAGCTCTGCGACTCGGGGCAGATCCAAGTGGTGGACGACGAAGGAAACGTGAGTAGCACATCTCCAGGCTAGTGGTGACCTACGGTGTCCTGCCCCAAGGCAGGGGGGCATCCTGGCACCCCCTTCCTCCACCATGGAACTTTACTCTGCTCCAGGATTGGGGACCTCCCGGTGTGCCCCAGGCTATTTGTTCTGTTTCTACAAGCTTGTCGGTCTCTACCTAACATGAAAGCTGTGTGTCTCTGCGTGTGTGTGCATGTACATGCGTGTGTGTGTGTGTGTGTGTGTGTGTGTATCCTGGCTGTGTACATGTGTGTATGTGTATCTTTGTGTGTGCATTTGTATCTGTGTGTGCATGTGCATACACATGTGAGCATGTGTGTCTGTGTGTACATGTGCATGATGAACTCCTCAGGCACTGCAATGCATCTGGCTCAGACCAGCTGGGTTCAAGTACCCTCTTACTGACTATTAGCTCAGCATCCGTGACTAAGTCTCAGGCCTGGAGCTATAATGCAGCTGGTAAAGCTCTTGCCTTGCATGTGGTCAACCTGGGTTCGATCCCTGGTCACCCCAAATGGTCCCCTGAGTCCCACCAGGAGTAAACCCTGAGCACTGCTGGGTGTAGCCCCAAAATCAAAGAGACAAAACAACAACAGCAAAACACACACACTCAGTCTCGCTCCATCAGGCACCATGAATTCATCATCAATCCAGGCACTGTAGAGAAGTAACTCTCCTCCCCACTGCCCTTCCCTTTGCTCTTGTTATTGTTGTTTGGGGGGTGCTCTTAGGAGTGCTCAGGGGACCCAGAAGTTACTCAGGGTGATAGTTCACCGACCAGTGCACAGACCAGTGGTAGCAATGCTGTTTGGGTGTACCAGTGTAGGGACCACAGGGGTCACAGTCTGCTGGACGGAAGGCGTGGTGTTAGAGATTTCAGCTTGGGGCCTTGCGTTTGCTGGGCATGTACTCGCTCTTTGCGCTGTCTCCTTGACCCTTTGTTTTATTTGCTCATTTTGGTTGGGGGGGCATACCTGCTGGTGCTCAGTTCCTACTTCCAGCTCGATGCTCAGGGATTACTCTCAGCAGTGCTCTGGGGACCATGTGGTGCTGGGGACCAAACCCAGGGCTTCTGCGTACGAAGCATACACTCAGTGCTTGGGACCATCTTCCCAGCCCGGCCTTTGCTTCTGCTGTTGGGGCAGGGGAGGAGTGGGGAGTCTTACACATGCGTGCTCGTGTTGCTCACACATTTGGCCACAGTGCTCACTGGAGACGATGCATCTTAAGTGGTGGAGCTCAGACATCTTCAGTTTAGGGCTGCTCTGTGGCACATGCCTTAGTTGCATCTCGCCCTCCTGGTGGACGGGACCAGAGATCGTCTACTCTGTGGAGGTGCCAAGAGCTCTGAGCTGTAAACTGCTGGGACTTTGTCTGGCATATGTGGGTGGTCGCAAGGATCAGCCCTGGCCTCATTTTTGCCAGGCAGGCGGTTCTGCTACAGACCCATCCCCACCTCCCTACTTCTGACTGTTGGCCGGTGACCTCTCGTGGCCCTTCTGCAGTGGGATGCTGAAGCCTAAGTTTGTTAAGTGGTGAGCAATGGGTGTTGGGCAGGGCCAGGCCCATCTGAAAGTCCCATTTGGAGGTGGACAGTCTGGGTGAGGGCCCAGAGGGTCGGCCTGGAGCCTCGGGCAGGGGTGCACATGTACTGGACTGGCATGTATAGTGTGGGGATAGGGAGGAGACAGCAGAGATATGAGGGACCCAGAGGGATTGGGTTCCACTGTGACTGGGACGTGTCTGGGGCTGGGGGCGTGGAACGAGACCCAAATCCCCTTGCCAGCTTCCTGGTGTGACAGGGCCTGGGAGAGGGCACGGTGACGGAGAGGGGAACGGGGCACCACTGGCCACTGTTATCTCTTGTGGTGGCAGGGAGCCCTCTAAGGGACCTCCTGCAGGGTCTGCATGGCCCTCCCACCTCGTTGGTCTCTTTTTTGGGTTCAGGGGCTTGTTTTTGGTTTTGGCTCTCGAACCATACTCGCCAGGGCTTACTCCTGGCTCTGTGCTCAGGGATCACTCCTGGCAGTGCTCAGGGGACTCTTTGTGGATGTTGAACCCAGGCCAGCAGCATGCAAGGCCCGTGCTTCCCGCTGTGCTGTCTCTCCAGCACCCCACCCCCCAGTCTATCTCTTTTTTTTTTAACTTGAACTTTAATAGAAAATTATACCACATCAAGCTTGAAATGGAAAGTATTATAAAAATAGCAGAATAGGTATTTCAGAAAAACGACAAATTTTTTTACGGAACAGTTTAATGAAAATGTGTTTTACAGGTGTTTATTGGATATTAGCAATATGCTAATAAATTACCTGAGAAAGAAATTTCTTTTTTTTCCCCCCCAATCTATCTTTTGGACCTCAGAACGTCTGTGAGGCAGGGAAGGCAGCAACTCTCACATCCAGGGAAACTGAGGCACCAAGCTGGCCTACATAGGCCAGTCACCCAGCTACTAAGTGATGGTGCTGGGATTCAAACTCTGGCCTTGGGGCTGCCCTTCCTCCCCCACCCCCCACACTTTGTGGCAACTCTGGGCACTGTCAGCACTTTGCTCCTTTGGCTTTCAAACTGGGATCTCCAGGGGGACCTCATTCCTGAGGTTCAGGAAAGGGAAGTTGCAGCCACAGAGGGGGGTGTAGATGGGGGCCGGCAGCGCCCCCCTCAACCTGTCTGTAGCCCCCAAGGTGGAGCCCAGAGACTCAGCCCACAGGCTTGTGTTTCAATGGGGTCGGGTTGCATGTCAGATGGTGTCCTGTAACTGTGTCACTGGATCCCGGAGGTTCCCCAGCCTCTGGTACTGAGTCCTGAGCTGGGTGCTGGGGCGGGGGGAAGGGGGGTGGTCCTGGAAGCTGGGTTGCCTCAGGGCCTCCAGCCTGCTCTTTCCCAGGCCTTTCCAAGCTCACCCCCAGCCCTGCACTCCAGCCAGTTTTTTGTTATTGTTTTGGGGTCTCAAAAACTCTGAAGAGTTACTCCTGACTCTGCACTCAGGAATCACTCCTGGTGGTGCTCGGGGGACCCAATAGGGTGCTGGGGATGGAACCCGGGTTAATCATGTGCAAATCAACCGCCCTACCCACTGTACTGGTGTTCCGGCCCCTCTGGCCATAGCCTTTCATGCCTTCATCTTACCCATAGACTCCCTCCATTGCAGGTCAGGGACCAGGGACCCCATCGGGTTAGGAAGAGCCAAGACTTGCAGAATGAAAGGGGTCAGGCCCCAGTGGGGGACAGGTTGGGAAGCTGTGCCAGCAAATTGCTAGCCACTCCCTCTGAAGGCTCTGAACGCTCCTTTTCTCTTGGCTCTCAGAGAAAGTGGGCCCATTTCTCCCAGCTTCCTGCCCCCTTACCCAAGGAGCTGGAGTTCCTGGGTGGGCGGAGCTTGTTCTCTCTCTGCCTGGCATGCCTCCAGTCCAGTCGCACTTGTTTCTGCTCCCTTACCTTGGTCTGTGCCTGTGTGCCCGTGGCCATTTCCTGGAGGCGCCGATCCCCACCCAGAGCCTGTCTAATGAGGCCACAGTCCTCCACACTCCCACGTCACTGGCGTGCTACTCTCCATCCCTGGATGGGATGCTCACTGTGCAGGGAGGCCGGGGATGGGGGGGGGTCTGTGGTCTGTGGGTATAGCTTAGTGCATTTCCCTAGCACGCTGAGAGGCCCTGGATTTGATTCCCAGCAACGCAGAAAAAAAAAACCGAGGGTCAGAGGAATGGAAGGAAAGAAGAAAGGAAAGGAAAAAGGAAGGAGGAAGGAAGGAGAGGGAAGAAGAGGAAGGAAGGAGGTGGGAAGAAGGGAAGAGATGGAAGTAAGGTAGGAAGGAAGGAAGGAAGGAAGGAAGGAAGGAAGGAGAAGGGAGGAAGAAAAGAAAGATGGAAGTAAGGTGGGAAGGAAGAAAGGGAGGAAGAGACCAAGGGAGGGAGAGAGGAAAATAGGGAGGAAGGAAGGAAGGAAGGAAGGAAAGAAGGAAGGAAGGAGGAAGGAGGGAGGAAGGAAGAAAGGAATTCTGCCAGGGGGCATAATAGAGAGGAAATGAGGCCATATATCTTCGTGAAACTGTCAGCTAGAAGAGCAAGATCAGCTGTAGCCGAGCAATTACCCTGCACCAGTCTCTCAAACCTGGCTGGCTGCTCTAATATCTGTGAATCCTCCCCACATCCTCAGGAAGGAACTGCTTTTTGATTTCCCACCTCCCAGATGAGTCCATAGACATCAGAAGAGAAAAGCGATGTGCACAGGAATCCAGGGTCCCTCTGTGACTGAGCTGCCTCCTACGCTGTGTGGGGCCCAGCCTGTTAGGGAGGGGGAAAATGTTGATGAGAGGCCAGTGGGGTAGGAAGGGAGTCGGGAGCTGGGACCAGGCAGAGGGAATTTTCCAGTGGGATGAGCTTTATCAAGGAAGAGGGTGCCTGGGAGAAAGGAATGTTCCACACGGGATTGGGAGGGGTCTTCTATAGCATTGGACGGGGCTCTGCTTGAGGAAGGATGAGTGACAGGTGATGGCCTGACCTGGATTGAAATGTTCAGGGCACAGGATGTGCCGTGAAATACAGGGACACACATTGCACAGTGGGCAGTGCTGCCCTCTGAAGGCCTCTGAGAGAACAGGCAGGAATCCTGCACTTCTGGGGTCTCCCCATGACCTGGTTCCCAGCAGCTCCCCTCGCCCCCCCCCCCACTGCGGCCATGTGCCAGAGATCGCCCCCACCTCCCTCATTTATGCCACCCTCCTGCCATGGATCATAGCAAAGGGGGGTTCAAGTTTCAGGGGAAGCAGGAGTTTAAGGACACTGCTTCAGCAGACCAGAACACCCAGGACCAGCAACCCCTCATATTGTGGGAGATCCAGGCACTGTGATGCCTTGAGGGGTCCCACTTGTGCTTTAGACCCATCAGGTTTTGGTATGGTCTGAGGATCCCAGGATCCTGCCCACCCCCCTCCTGGAACAGAGCTGGGGCCTGGACTCCCACACCCAGGAGGGGCATTGTGAGGAGATCCTCGAGGAGGAACCTCAGGGGAGGAGGCTTCCAGCACACAAGAAGGAAACCAGGGCTGGGGAAAAACTGTGTTTTTCTTAAAGAGCCCATACTATGGACAAATGAGCCAGTGTGTGCTCCCGCCAACCCCCACCAACCTCCAGACAAAAACTGTCTTGCTTCATGACAGAGAAAAAGAAGGAAGGAGAGAGAGAGAGAGAGAGAGAGAGAGAGAGAGAGAGAGAGAGAGAGAAAGTATAAACCTGACCTTTATTTCTAAATGGCTCCCCCAATTCCTCCACCATATGCCCACTGGTTTTTCTTGCTGTTATCTAAAATCACTTTTAATGCATTTGCTCACTAGAGCCTGTCTTTGAAATATAACTTCAATTTTCTTTCTTTCCTTCCTTCTTTTCTTCATTTCTTCCTTTCCTTCTCTCTTTCTGTCTCTCTCACTCTTTCTTTCATGAAGCAAGATAGTTTGTTTGTTTGTTTTTGGCTTTTTTGTTCACATCTCGAGATGCACAAGGGTTACTTCTGGTTTTGCACTCAGGAGTCACTCCTGGCGGTGCTCAGGGGACCATATTGGATGCTGGGAATCAAACACTAGTCGGCCATGTGCAAGCAAACACCCTACCCACTGAACTATCACTCCAGCCCAGCAAGATAGTTTTTTTTCAAATGAAACTTGCCTAGAAAGATGTGAGAGGGATCCGTGGTGGTGGGAAATGGGCACTGGTGAAGGGGTGGGTATTTGATCATTGTATAATTGAAATCCAAGCACAAAAATTTGTATGTCTACAACTGTACCTCATGGTGTCTCACTAATAAAAATTAAAAAAAAAAGAAAGACGTGAGAGGAGAGAAAGAGGAGAAACATGAGCTCAAGAGAGAACACAGAACAAGACAGAACACAGGTTTCTTTGTAATTTTTTTTTTTGCTTTTTGGGTCACATCTGGCTCTGCACAGGGGTTACTCCTGGCTCTGCACTCAAGAATTACTCCTGGTGGTGCTCAGGGGACCATATGGGATGCTGGGAATCGAACCACGGTTGGCCATGTACAAGGCAAATGCCCTACCCGCTGTACTATCACTCCAGCCCTTTTTTTTTTCTTGAATTGGTGAGATACAGAGTTACAGAATTGTTCGTGATTAGGTTTTAGCCATATAATGTTCTAAAACCTGTCCCTTTACCACCACCAATGTCCCCATTTTCTCTTCCACTCCCTGCATGCCTCCATGGGAGGTACTTTAATTCCCTCTCTCTCTCTCTCTCTCTCTCTCTCTCTCTCTCTCTCTCTGTCTCTCTGCCTGTCTGTCTCTCTCTCTTTCTTTCTCCTCCCCACCCCCCTTTAGGGTATTTATGATTTGCAAACAGGTACTGAGAAGTTAGTATGTTTGTTCCTTTATCTGTTTTCAGCACACAGTTCTTATTCAGAGTGATCATTTTCAGCTTTGTCATGGTTGTCCCTTCTCTATCCCAACTGCCTTCTCCCTCAGTTGGCCAAGCAGTATTAGGAGTAGTTGTATAATCCTTACCTACCATTTGAGATTGGTATCCAAACATGGACCAATCCTCCTGGTCCTTGTTTCTACTGTCCTTGGGTATTGGTCTAGAAAAAAGAGACCAAGATACAAAGACAGCCAACAGATTGGGTGGAAAAAATATTTACCCAATGCCCATCTGATATGGTTTTAATATCCAATCTATATAAGGTACTGGTAGAACTTTACAGGAAAAAATCCAACCCCATCCAAAAATGGGGGAAAGAAATGAATAGAAACTTTCTTAAAGAAGAAATACAAATGGCTAAAGGCACATGAGAAACTGCTCTGTATATGTTTTCTTCTCTTGGTTTAGGTTTTCTGTTTTGTTTTGAAGGGGAGAGGAGACTTGCTCCATGATGTTCAGGGTCTGTGGGATCACTCACTGCTGCTGGGCCCAGGATTGTGTGCCTGGGGGTCCTGTGCTCCACCGAAGCAGTGAGAGGCTTCTAAGACCTGCTGGTACTGGGGTCAAATCAGGACACAAGCTAGTGGTGCCACGCGGGACTCGGGAGATGCTAAGATCCATCTTTGGTCCTGATGCAGCAAAGGCATATGTCCCATGCCTTTGGGCCATCTCCCTGGCCCCAGTACTTTTTCTCTGTGATATGAATTATCTTCCATTTTTTATGTATCTCATAGATTCATTCTATTCTTTGTCCCTCATAGTAAACCACCAAAATGAAAGGTTTCCAAAGATCTGCAACTTTCCTTAACTTCTGCTGTTGACATCTACCCTGTATCATGCCTTAAAAAATTTTAGTAAATTCCATTTAAAAATTTATCTTTCAATGGGAGATAGTATAGGAGCATGAGGAACCACAGTGGTACCCCATTCTCACAGTAACCTCTCATTGAACTGGTTGGCCAAGCAGCATTAGAAGTAGTTGTATAATCCTTAGCAATGCTTATGCCTCCTGCCAAAAATCACAGAAACAAAACACACCAAAAAATTCTCCTTTAAAAATATTTTTTATTATAACACCATGGCTGGAGCAATAGCACAGTGGGTAGGGTGTTTGCCTTGCATGCGGCCAACCAGGGTTTGATTCCTTCGTCCCTTTTGGAGAGCCCATCAAGCTATGGAGAGTATCCCACCCACACGGCAGAACCTGGAAAGCTCCCCATGGCATATTCAATATGCCAAAGTCAGTAACAAGTCTCACAATGGAGAAGCTACTGGTGCCCACTGGAATAAATCAATGAACAATGGGAGGACAGTGCTACAGTGCTATAACACTATGGTTACCAAGTTGTTCATAGTACAATTGTTTCAGGCCTTAAATGTTCCAACACCAATCCCATCACCAGTGTGAGCTTCCTTCCACCAATGTGCTCAGTTTTCCACCCACCACCTATTGCAGGCACAAACAGATTTACTTCATATTGTTTGATAGAACACAAAGGGAAATGGAATTATCAAATATTCAATCACTTTGTAGTCAATTTGTGATAACTGTTATGTCTCACACTTGTCACTAGATTGTCTAAAGATCTAATCTGCTATTTAGTGCTGTCATGCCTTCTGTATTTTGTTTAGGCTCACAGAGCTTGGTGGTCTTCTACACAAAACCTGTCCTTTGGATCATTTTCACTACCTATTCTCCTGGCTTGAAAATATCTCATTCTCTCAGCAAAATACTTCAATTAGCTATTTGAAAACTGCTTTAAAGCATTATCTTTGTATAAATCTCTTTTAAGAAGAGATGAGATTCCAAATCTATACACAGCCTTGCCTTTTATATACACGTCTCTAAGCATTACATACAAAACAAATTTCTTGATAGATGGGAAACATTGGAACTGTTTTGTGATGCTCAATTCATAGGGGACAGAAATAAGGCTCAGAGCAAAAGTGACCTGCTTCCGGGTGAGATGCAGATAAGAAGTGCAGACATAATGGTCAGCGCATAGTACAGTGGGTAGGGCACTCGTCTTACATGTAGCCAGCCTGTGTTTGATCCATGATATCCCTTTTAGTCCCCTATGCACCACCAGGAGAGATCCCTGAGTGTAGAGCCAGGAGTAAAGCCTGAGCACCACCGGGTGTGGCTCAAAAAAAAAAATAAGACAAAGAAGTGAAGACACAACCTGAGCCCAGATGTCCTCACTCAAGAGCCTTCCAACTTTTCCCTACTTTACAACCTCCCTGTGATTTGTCCTTTGGTAGTCTTGGATAATTAGTGACTATTTCTTCACAAAGTCCTAACCTCAGAGTGTGCTTCTCCCAGTCTCATCTAAGAATTGCCTCTGAAATTGCAGGAAGCAGTGAGGGCTAAAAAAAAAAAAGGTTCAAATAGGACTTGGAACTTGTGTAGTTTTGTTGTTGTTGTGTAGTTTTTTGTTCGTTTTGTTGTTGTTGTTTGGGGGATAGGGCATTCCCAGGAGTGCTCAGAGCTAACTCCTGGCTCTGAATTCAGGACTCATCATTGTTTGTATTCAGGGGACTATTTGTGGTGGCAGAGATCAAATGTAGGGTCTGCCTGTTGCAAGGCAAGAATTTTACTTGCTGTAGTATCTCTCCAACCCCATCATTCTTATATAGTT
>JAOXYA010000045.1:19232236-19250468 GCA_028565675.1 Sorex palustris | reverse complement strand
CCCCCCCCCCCCCCCCGCCCTCATTGTCCCCAACCTGAGCTCAGCGCCTCTGGCCACTGCAGGGGCACTGGTTTGCAGTGGCGTGAGGCAGGGGTGAGGGAGTGCGCCCACCAAGATGCACCTCGGGCCCACCTATTGTACCAGTTCAGGGGCGGGCTGGTGTGCACGCCGCAGAGAAGGGCTGTGCTTGAGGTCTCAGCGCAGGGCCCCGTCAGGCCTGGGGTTCCTGGGGGCTGCTCACCCAGCTTCTTCCAGCAGCTAGCAGGAAGCTCACTCAGGCTCAGGGGGACACACATGCCTGGCACCCCACACCCAGGAGTGCCGGGGAAGATGTCCCTCCCTCTAGTCCCTCTGTCTAGAGGAGTGGGGGGATGCCTATTGCCTTTCTCCCAAGGGCGTGCAAAGGTTTCCATTTCCTCCTGAGACCAGGATTTCCTGAGGGTGCTGGAGGGGCCTGGGCCTGGGGGCTCCTCTAGCCCCTCCAGTGCCTGCGCTGCTCCTGGCCCCCAGCACAAACCTCTGCCCTGAAGCTCCTGTCAGCCACCGGGAACTTTGACTTCTGCTGTCTGACCCAGTTCCTTCTCCTTGCTCCCCTCACCTGTCCCTGCACTGTTTCCTGCCTCAGTTTCTCTGTGGTTATTCGTCGGGCTCTCTCCGCCAGTCAGCGGCTCCAGCAAAGGTAAAAGACCCCGCTTGCAGGGCCGAGGGGTGCAGCCCCCGGTGCACTGATGCATTGGTTTTTAGCTTTTATTGGCGTGTGAGTTTTCTTTTTCATCTCTTTCTTGTTCTTTGTGGGGCTGGGGGAATGTGGCTGGCCACATCCAGCGGTGCTCAAGGGCTGCTACTGCCAGCTCTGTGCTCAGGGGTGGCCATGGGGCACGTGCGCTCCAGCCCCTTGCCACGTCTCTCCAGCCGGTGTGCTTCCCTGTGGAGTGGTTTGATTTCTTCGGTTTCCTGAGGTGTGTGTCCTGATGGCGTCTCGGTTCCTGAAAGGAGGAACTGAGTTCCAGGAGAAGGGGCAAGGCTTGTCCAGTGTGTGTGCTGGGGGAGGGCGGGGCCCAAACCCCAACATTGGGTGGTGTCTCCAAGGCCTGCAGGCTGCCCTGCTCACTTCTCCAGCCACGGCGAGAGGCTCCCTCCGTGTGGCCAGAAGCTTGTGTTGTTGCAGGAGTGGGTGGGATTGTGTGAATGTTTATAGGTGGGCGGTGGGCTGGAGGGAATGGGGATTCAAGAGAGGCTCAGAGATCGGGTGTGACCATCTCCTTTGAGGTGCTTTTAAGCCCTGAGCCTGTTGACTGAGTCCTAGGAGGACCGAGAGCAGAGAAGGTGGAAGGGAGTGAGCGAGGCGGTGAGAGAGGAGACGTAAGTGGGGTCAGAGCAGGGGGACCTCATTGTCCATGGTGAGTGCTTTGGGGGGCGCTGGAGGGAGACACGCCAATCCAGCTTAGAATGTTTCACTCGGGCTACTGCCTTGACTGTGGGAACAGACCCAGAGTCGCTTTGGAGGTAATGTACAATTCTGAGAGTTTACCTTAGACTTGGAGTGGAGGAAGGTGGTCCGAGGCGGGAAGTCCTGATCTCTTTGATGTGTAGAGGCAGGGAGGGAGGTTGGGAGTTTGGCTCAGAGAAGAGCGTGAATACTTTCTGGGATTTTGGCCTGAGTATTTGGATGGTGAGACCATGGTGCTGGCACGAGGGTTCTTAGCTGTGATGGACCTGCCCATCCTCAGGTCGCTCCTGCCCCCCAGGGAAGACAGAAAGAATGTCCTAGTGTCCTAATGAAAAGCACAGAGAGGCATCCATCCATCACGTGTGCTGCTTGTGTCCACACAGAGTGATCCGTACATTGCTACATGCTGTGCTCTGTGTATGTGTTTGCCCTGTGAGCTGTGTACATTTGTGTGTCCTAAGTATATTATGTGCACCTGTTATGCCATGTTGTATGTGTTGTTTGCCACATGTAGTGTGTGCTGAACACATGTGAGTGGTATTATGTGCTGCGTGAATGTTGTATATAAGCATGCTCTGTGCACATATATGTGGTATACATGTGCCTGTATATGCTATGTGCTACACTGGGTTGTGTTACATTTGAGTACTGTGTGCACTTGCTCTGTCTGCTCTCTGTGTATGGGTGTGCACTGTGTTTGTTATGTGTGCCGTGTGCTATATGATCACATTCTCTAGACACATGTGTGTTGTGCACACTTGTATTTATACTTGCTTTGTGCTATGTGACTGTATGTGTGGCGTCTGTGTGTGGGGCATGAGTGCTGTGTGTACATGCTGTGTGGGCTGTGCTTGCTGCGTGTAAATGTGTGCTGCGTGCACCAGAGTGTGTATATCCTATGTGGATTTGTGTGTCTGTGGGCCACCTGTAACTGTGTATGTGCTTGTATGCATAGTGCATTGTGCTGTATTGTATCAGAATGTGAATGAATGCTGTGTGCATGTGTGCTGTGTGTCAGTGTGCGACGTGTATCTGTGTTTATGCGTGCTATGTGTATATGTGCTGTGTAGATTGTGCTATGTGAATCTGTGTGCTGTGTGTATCAGTGTATGTATGTGTGCTGCATGTATGTGTCCTGTGTGTGTGTGTGTTTGTACATGCTGTGTGTGTGTAGCGTGTGTGCATTTGCTGTGTGTGTGTGTGTGTGTGTGTGTGTGTGTGTGTGTGTCTGGAGTGCAGCCTCACCTGGACAGTTGTCTCTCCATGGAAGTCACCTAGTCCTTCTGGGTCAGGTCTGGGGGCTGCAGACACGACACAGACCTGGCCCCAGGACACCACTACCATCTGCCCTCGGCAGACTAAGTGACATGGAGCCACGCCCGCCTCTTGGGCACAGCGCTGGCTGCTCTGGGTCTGGATGACGGGCTCAGGCGCGTGTCTGACTTTAGTTCTGGCTGCCGGCCTCTGCCTCTCTCCCACCCCCAATACCTCACAAGTCCACCTGGCCCTGGGGGCTTTGGAGCTACAGGCTATCTGATAAAGTTTCGGTTCACGCATCAGATGGTAAATCGAACCATCGTAACTCACCCAGAAGAGAGACTCAGCCAAATGAAGGCGTCAGGAAAACAGCAAAAAAAACGCTTAGTAATTGGGAGTCAGTCTGGGTCCTTTCCTTTCCTGTTTGCTGCGCTGTTGCGGGCCTCTCCCAGCACCATCACCTCCTCATTTCCGGGTTCTGGGATTGGGCCCCAGCAAGGCTAGACGCTGGGTGGGGTGCAGAGACCGGCCGGGAGCAGAGCCCTGGGGACCACCGTGTTCTCCACCCTGTCCCCAGCCTGCTGTCCCCAGCAGAGAGGTCTCCACCCGCTCGCTGGTTCCGGTCCGACCCCTTGGTTCCCTCCTAGGCGGGTTTAGTGACCGACCCAAGATCTCAGGACTGGGCGAGAGGCAGGGCGAGGGGCAGGGAGCTAGCCAGTGCTGCAGGAAGGGCTGGGGGAGCCCCTAGAGGGCGGCAGGGGCTCGGGAGGCTCCCCCTGGGACCCTAGCGTCCCAGGCGGCTCTCCCCCTGACGCCCCGACCGCCGGCCCGCCCTTCGCACGGCTGTGGTCTGTCCGCAGGGCGCCGAGACCAGGAAGCGCTCGCCCACTCTCAGCTGCCAGTTCAAGCGCTCGCTGGAGCAGCTGATGCGCACGCTCAGCGGCTGCCAGCCCTTCTTCGTGCGCTGCATCAAGCCCAACGAGTTCAAGAAGCCCATGGTGAGCGGCGGGGCGCGGGGCCGCGCTGCACTGGGGACCCCGCGGCGGTAGGGCGGGGAGGGCGCTTGCCTCGCGCGTGGGCATGCGCGGGTTCGATGCCCCGCGTCCCCGATGGTCCCCGAGCACCGCCAGAAGTGAGCCCTGAGCATCGCTGGGTATGGGGCCCCTCAAAAACAATTTTTTTAAAGAAAACCAGAACAGGGTCCCCATTGATAGGAGGGGACAGGTGCTCTGAACCTCTTCTCGACCTCCTGAAGCTGGTGGCTGTAGACAGGTCACTCACTCCACGTGTGCCTCAGTTTCCTCAAAGATGGGAGTGGAACCCATCACACCCTTCCTCTTGGTATTCTGTACCCTAATGCCTCAGACCTTCCTGGTGTTTCGGAAGCCCTGGGTCAACACCAGCCGCACCTTGCTGTGGCAGCTCTTTGGAAGTCTTCTCTCCCATAGGTCAGCTCAGCGGCCATCTCCTCCTTAAAGCCCATCTGGATTCCTCTGGCCGGGGGAGAGGGGGATCATTTTCTTTTTTTCTCACTTTGGAGTCCCCTCTGTCGGAGCCTTTCTGTGTGCCTTGACAGACTAGGTATCTTCTCTAATGCCTGGTTCTTCCTTCCTAATCCCTGAGAGCGGAGCAGCGCCGTGGCTCCACATTCCGTTGGGGACCAGGGGCTCTGGGAGGCTGCGGGGCTAGCCCCTGTCCCTTCACTTACACGGGCGGTGTTGTTTACCACCAGCTTCTGTCCAGAGGCTGGGGAAGGGGGTCAGAGGGAAGCCTCCGTCCAGATGGCCCGGGAGGGAAGGAAGGCGGGAGGCCGGGCAGCGCCAGGGAAAGTGACTGCAGGGAGGAAGCAGATGGTGGAAGCTCCTGCCTGCCCACTGCCCCTGCCCCGGAAAATGTTCTTCCTGGTGGGCTAGAGCAATCCTGGCGCTCAGGATGGGGTCTGCAAGGGGTGGAGGTCACGGGTTCCCCCCAAAGGTGGGGGTGGGCTGAATGCCCCCCACAACACAGCTCTCCTGCTCTGAGATGGTGACCCTTCCTGTGGCCTCTGAGACCCTCGCCAGCCTCCTCACAACCCCCAGCCTCATTATCCTAACAAATACCTTGTGCCACTTAGGAAAAGGGCACCCCCTGGGGGTGGGGTGCAGGCACACATCCTGCACAAGTATAATCCCTGGCCTGCCCAAGGCCCCCAACAAGCTTAGCTTCTATACCTTTGTAAATGCTCACACCCCCCCACCCCCCGTGCCTTCTCTCTTGTCAAGGTAAGGGCAGTCACTGCCTCCTTTAGGAAGCCCCCTGGGATGTCTAAAGCAGAAGGAAGCACATGGTTCATCTGCGCAAGCACCTTATTTTCAGTGGGTTTGGGCTGCAGAGCTGGACTCTGAGACCTGGATCTGGGGTAATGTGGGCAGATCTGGGTCCTGGTGCTGACGCGCCCCTTGGCTTTGTGCCCGCAGCTGTTTGACCGGCACCTGTGCGTGCGTCAGCTGCGCTACTCGGGGATGATGGAGACCATCCGGATCCGCAGAGCTGGCTACCCCATCCGCTACAGCTTCGTGGAGTTTGTGGAGCGGTACCGCGTGCTGCTGCCCGGCGTGAAGCCAGCCTACAAGCAGGTACTAGACTGGGCTCCTGTTTCCCAGGGGCCTGTGCCCGGCCTGAGCTGCCCTCGGCTCTTGGCTGGGTCTGGCTGGATAGTACAGGCTGGCTGCAGAGTACCTCCAGGGCACCGGAGAACACGTGTAGGTGTGACAGGCACAACCTGGGCTGCCTGCGGGGATCCTGGATGTTCTGCTGGGGAGATGGTTTGGCCATCCTCTGGAGAAGAGAGGATCCTTCAAGAGAGGATCCTTCAGGAGAAGAGGAAGGATCAGAGAGGGCAAGACCCAGCCCGCACCACACAGCACGTGGGGGTGGGACCAAGCTGGAGGCAGAATGTACCTGCCTTCCTCCTGAGGGACCCGGGGGGCCTTCCTGGGGGTGAGGCTGCTACTTCCCTCTGCACTTCCCAGGACGACCTTCGGGGGACATGCCAGCGCATGGCCGAGGCTGTGCTGGGTACCCAGGATGACTGGCAGATCGGCAGGACCAAGATCTTCCTGAAGGTGAGCACGGGTGCTGCTGAAGGCCAGGATCAGTGGGGAATGGAAACTGCTATCTGGCTCTCCCTGGGGGCTGGGTCTTTGGGGGGGGGGGCTGGCTCAGACCCCTCCCTGAGGCTGTGGGCTTTCACGGGGCCTCTCGGGGCCTCTGTGCTGTCCTGCCAGGCAGGGCTCCTCCTGGCCGTGGTTGGTGTGTGTCACCCCTCGCATGTAGGGTCCCCCAGCCCTGAGCTCTCAGGGCTCCAGGGTCAGTCTGAGCAGGACAGTGGGCGGGGCGGGGAGCAGGCAGCTGGCGGGAGGGGCCTGGCCTCGGGTTTGTGTTCCCAAGGCCCTGGGTGCTGGCTTCCCCATTTCTACTTCCTGGCTTCTAGGTTTCCGGCTGTCCAGGGTGAGGGATGACGGGGCAGTGCTCCTTCCTTTCTGGGTGCAGTCCAGGACATGTTGGGGTGGGGGCAGGGGCGCAGAAATGCAGAAATCACTCACTCTGTGTCGCTGCACGGGCGCTCGCTGCCTGCTGGTTGACCACCGTCGTGAACAGCAGCCCATGAGCGAGGAGGACTGTGTTTCAGGGACTCACAGTGAGGTGCTCGGGGTGGGTGCTGGAAGTGTGCAGATGGGTTTCCAGCATCGGGTGCCAGGAGGGAGGCGGGCAGCATGCCAACATCCAGGCCACGCAGCCCTGAGGATTGGTGTCGGCCTCCTTCTCCCTTCTCGGAGACACGGGCTGCAGAGCCCCAGGGTCCTGCCTGTCAGTCAGTCAGAATACTTAGTCCCAGGCTCCCATGACCCATGATTAGCAGATGGGCTGGCTGCCCCCGAAACACCACCTGCTGAGGCCCATCGTAGAAGAGTGATAGCACGTCTACACTCTCCCCTGCTCATAAACTCACACACACACACACACACACACACACCCATGCACGCTCATACAGCAGACACACGTGCGTATGTTCACACATATTCCCTATCATTCGTACACGCACACATGCTCCTACACACACGCACACACATGCATTCACACAAGCTCACATACACGCTCGCACATATGCACACTCACACATATACTCACACATCACTCATACACACATGAACATGCATGCACTCACACACTCATACATATACTCATGCGCATGCTCTGATACACATGTGTGAATAAAGACACACACTCATACACAGGCACACTCACACGTGCTCTCATACACACACACATGAACATACCCTCATGTACACATCTCACACACATGCACACTCACATACACACTCACATGCACTCACACATACACATGAGTTGGCACATTTTACACGTGTGCACTCGTACATACTCATGAACATATACTCACACACATGTCACACATATGAACATACACGCATACACACTCACATCTCATACACACGCACTCATACCGTCAGACATGAGTATGCACACTGTATTCACACACTGTGTACACAAGCACACTCACACATGAACATGCACACACTCATACACACATCGCACAAACGTACACACTCAGACACACATACACACACTCACAGAGCACAGTTCAGTACATCAAACTCCTTCATGTATTGTGTGAACCACGAAACTTGATCCAACTGGAGTGAGGTTGGGGGACTCTGGGTTGAGAAGGAAAGAGGCCCAGGGAAAGACTGGAGTGATAATAGAGTGGGGAGGGCACTTGCCCTGCATGCGGCTGACCCAGTTTCACCCCCAGTATCCCATATGGTCCCCTGAGCCCACCAGGAATGGTCCCTGAGCACAGAGCCAATAGTAAGCCCTGAGCCGAGTTTGGGTGTGGTTCAACAACAAAACAAACAAACAAAACCCAGGAAGTGACGGGCCCATGGAGGGTTATCAGCATCCTGAGGAACCGTGGTTATCAGCTTCCTGTCGCATCAGATTGTGTTGTAGGTGGGTCTTTCCTTGAGGGAGGCTGAGGGTCACTGCAGAGGCCAGGAGGCTGATTAGGAGGCTTCAGAGAGAAGGGATGGAGCCTGCTGAGGTCAGGGGCCTGTGGTACAGGATGTTAGAGACCCAGAGTGTGTGCCTGTGAGACCCCTACCAGCACTGCCCCGCCTTGGCTCTGTGGACAGTCCCAATCTGTGCTCATGTCTGTGGGAAGCTGCCCCTGGGGGCTGGAGCAGGCCGGAAGTGGAGGAAGGGAGGTTTCTAGGGGTGCAGCTCAGCCCTGTCCTCCAGGACCATCACGACATGCTGCTGGAGGTGGAGCGCGACAAGGCCATCACTGACAGAGTCATCCTCCTCCAGAAGGTCATCCGGGGCTTCAAAGACAGGTGCGTGCCCAGACATGGGGGATTCACCTCTGATACCCCAAACACTCACATGCAGAGAGATTGCACACGTGTACCTTGCAGGCGTACCAGGCCTAGTTCAGTCAGAAGGGGCCCGACCCGGTGCCAATGTCCCGAGACATGCCTGCCGTCAGCACACACAGTACACCTGAGGCTTGCACACAGGGCCTGAGAAACTCCAGTGTTCACCCAGGAGCACTGAGATTTTATCAATGACAGAGTGTCCCCTGTACCTATGAGGGGTATGTATCTGGCTGTGGCATTCACACATGGCTGATTCCAGAAGTGTGATTCAGGTTCTACAGAGACCTCACCAGTTGCTGTCCCTTTTGTAGCTCTGGCTATTCTATCCTGCGCTCAATATTTCCATCTGTTCATCTTTCCACTCACCCATGTGTCTATCCACTTATTCATCTGCCCTTCTGTCAGATTTTTGCCTGTTTATCCAACCAGTCATCTGTCAAGCCTTTCATTCATCTATCCATCCATGACCATGGTCCATCCACCATCCACCCACTCGTCCATCCATTCACCCATTGATCTGCCTATCCACCCACCCATCCACCCACCCATCCATCCACCCATCCACCCACCCATCCAACCACTCATCCACCCATCCATCCATGATCCACCCACTCATCCATCCATTCACCCATTTATCTGCCTATCTACCCACCCATCCATCCATCCATCCAACCATCCATCTATTCATCCACCCACTCATCCACACAACCACCCATCCACCCACCCATCCACCCACCCATCCATCCATCCACAATCCACCCACCCATCCATCCATCCATAATCCACCCACCCATCCATCCACCATCTACCCACCCATCAATCTATCCGCCCATCCACCCGCCCACCAACTCTTCCTTCCTTCCTTCCTTCCTTCCTTCCTTCCTTCCTTCCTTCCTTCCTTCCATTTGTTTATCTATTTTTCCACCTGCCCATTCATATATTTCATCTGTCCATCCACCCCACCCGTCCATCCTTTCACCCTTGAATGGAGCCTGTGGCCTACCTGTCCATTCTGTGTTCTGGTTCATCTCCTCCTCTACTTGCTCACTAGCTTATGTGTGTGCTGTGAGGCAAGTGCTTGCTGGCACACACACACACACACACACACACACACACAGACATATATACCCTTCATTCCTGCTTGATTCCTGCTGTTTGATGGGGGGCCGGAAGGGACATCTCTTTGTCCTTCATGCTGATTGTCCTGAGGCAGCACCTGGTAGACAGCAATGCACTTCTACATATTCCTAGACATGGTCTAAAATTCCAACCTAATTGAATATCACTTTCCTTGTCTATAAACCTGAAAAGCTGGACAATTAGTAGTATCTCATGTTCAGAGTGTCCAAAGCTTTTTAATCTTTTATATGGATTCACCTGTTCGTACATGTATTCATCCAATAGACGTCTTCTGAATATGCCTGGGCCTCTTTGACAATAAATTATGTCTACGAGACAGACATTCTTCTACCCATTTTGCAGATGAAGCAGTGGAGTTGTAGGGGTGATAGGCCTTTGCCCTAGGTCTTGTAGCTTTGGGAACAGCCTGAACTCAGCCTGCTCTTCTGGTCCCAAACTCTGGCAGCACCACTGCTGCTGTCACTCTGTTTCTTGTCACTAATGTCCTGTATCCTGCGTCTCTTTCAGGTCCAATTTCCTGAAGCTGAAGAATGCAGCCACGCTGATCCAGAGGTACTGGCGAGGCCACAACTGCAGGAAGAACTATGAGCTGGTGAGCTCCCTGCAGGCTGGGGGGTGTGAGTGCTGCCCAGTAGGGAGCCTGGGCTGGGCCAGGGCCTGCGTGACCTCCCGCCTTTACCCCAGCCAGCCCCTAGCATCCTCTAGCCCCTGCACATCCCATGTAGTCAGCAATGCTGCTTTTCTTCTGGAATGTTTCGATGAGTCGTGAATACCTGATTGTTAGAACTCAGGGAACCAGGGAAGGGGGTCATGGGTGTCTGTGGGGAGCAGCCGGGCTGATGAGACTCATGGCTAAGAAAGTAGTCAGGGGGCTGGCGTGACTGGACAGTAGGCAGGACACTTGCCTTGCATGCAGCGATGTGGGTTTGATCCTCAGCGTCCCATATGACCCCCCGAGTACTGCCAGGAGTAAACCGTGAGCACAGATGGTTGTGCCCCCTCACCACCACAAAAAAAAAATAAAATAAAATAAGGATGCGGACAGGAACGCCTGGCCTGAGGATGGGGGCCTGTCGGGGGTGAGAGACCACTGCCCTCCGCGGTGAGCCGGGTGGTCAGCGGCGTGTTTGCCGGCAGATGCGGGGGGGCTTCCTGCGGCTGCAGGCCCTGCACCACTCCCGGAAGCTGCACTTCCAGTACGACCTGGCGCGGCGGCGTATCATCAACTTCCAGGCTCGCTGTCGCGGCTACCTGGTGCGCAAGGCCTTCCGCCACCGCCTCTGGGCAGTGCTGACTGTGCAGGCCTACGCCCGGGGCATGATTGCCCGCAGGCTGCACCGGCGCCTCCGGGCCGAGGTGAGGAGACTGGAGTCCATAGTGCCCAAGGTCCCATGGCTGGAGCCCCCTAGGGGTGCCCCGAGGAGGCAGACACATCCCCCCGCCCTCATGTCACCCCCTTGGCCATGGCCAGAGAGGCACTTGGACTCTGTCCTTGGAGCCAGGCATAGACCTGGGGTTCGGCCCTTCATTTCTGTCCTCTGAGCCAGGAGTGGGGGGTCAGTAATGATGCCAGTCTTTGGGGGGACGGGTCCAGACACGCCTGATTGGGCTGGGGGATCTACAGTGTTCTGGAGTTCTCAGGTGCCTCAGTTTCCCTCTCTGCCAGATGATCTAGCGTAGTTGCTCCCAGCCCTGAAACTCAGCCAAGGGGTGGGGGGGCAGCACTGGCCCCAGTTCCACATGATGGAGGCCTGTGGGGGCTGCCCTCCCCTCAGTACCGGCGGCGCCTGGAGGCTGAGAAGATGCGGCTGGCGGAGGAGGAGAAGCTGCGGAAGGAGATGAGCGCCAAGAAGGCCAAGGAGGAGGCAGAACGTAAGCACCAGGTGAGCCCACGAGCCACTCGCGGGCCTTAGCGGGCACCCTGGGGTCACGCGCTGAGTGACACCCTGGGGTCCTGGTCCTGCAGTGGGAAAAGATCCATGACTGGGTTGGGGCCTTTTCTAGCTCTTCACAGCAGAGAAAAGGCTGGACTGGGAGCCATGAGGGAGCCCCAGCCTTAGTGCAATGACCTGTGAAAGCACCATTGGTGGGAGATGTGCACACAGTTTGGGTGGGGGAGGGAGTGGTGTTGGGACACCCTGAGTATGTGCGAGCGCCTCCTGGCAGTGTTCAGGAATCGCTTCCAATATTGGTGGGGCCCTTGTGGCCCTCCCACACTCAAGGACGACCCTGCCCTTTGAGTAACCCCCTCACGCTGGGCGGGGGGTGTCTTTGTGTTGGACCCTGCTGGCTGTGGGGTATCTGTGACAGGGGAGGGGGGTGTCCCCCAGCTGGAGAGCCCGTGTGAGGGAGGTGGGTTCCTGGTGGAAGCAGTGGCACACTGTGCCCTGAGGACATAAACCTGCTCACTGCTGTTGGGGCTTGTCTCTGGTGGGAATCCTGAGGCTCCGAGCTGCCCCCAGGCAGGGAGGTTGGGACTGAGGCCTGGCTGCTGCCAGTACTTTGGCCTTGTTCCCCGAGACCAGGACCTGGGCTTCTAATCCTCTTCTGCGTTCTCACCCTGCCACCCGCACCCCCCCAGGAACGCCTGGCCCAGTTGGCACGTGAGGACGCCGAGCGGGAACTGAAGGAGAAGGAGGAGGCTCGGCGGAAGAAGGAGCTTCTAGAGCAGATGGAAAAGGCCCGCCAGGAGCCCATCAATCACTCGGATATGGTGGATAAGATGTTCGGCTTCCTGGGGACTTCGGGTGGCCTGCCGGGCCAGGAGGGACAGGCGCCCAGTGGCTTTGAGGTAATGGGCTCCAGAGGCCTCTGGCTCCTTGAGATCACCTTCCCTCATTTTATCTTTGTTTCTGATACACACCCAGCAATGCTCAGGAATTACTCTTGGCTCTGCACTCAGGGATCACTCCTGGCGGTGCTCAGGAGACCATATGGGGTGCCGGGGACTAAACCTGGGTGGACTGTGTGCAAGGCAAATGCCCTATCCATTGCGCTGACCCCGACCCCTTCTCTTCTTGTGCCTTTACTGGTTTTGGCGCCTCATCTAGAAAATCTTGGGGGGGATTTCCCCATCCGGCTCCTGGCTGGCTATGGGTTCCTCCTGGCCGTGTTCCGGGGACTGGAATCCAGCAATCTCCGGCTCATTGTTCAGGGGAGGAGGCCACTCCTGCTCGTGCTCAAGGTACCTGGTGGTGCCAGGCATGAAGCCCAGGTGTCTCTTGGCTCACTGTTCTGTGTGGGGAGGTCAGTTCTGGCCATTCCCAGGTGACCTTGTAGTGCTGGACCCAGGGCTAAGCAAGCATGCAGCCTTTCAAGTCATCTTCCCGGCCCTTTGCACTGGCGTCCATCTGATATTCCTCTGGGGAGAGGGTGGGAGTGGTGACCTGGCTCAGGGGCTGCAGGCCACAGGTCTTGTCCAGTCTGCTGCAGGGCATCGCTGCCTATACTCAGAGCCACTCATTTCCTTTTCTTCATTCTTTGTCCAGAGCAGCTGCCCCAGCCACCCTCGGTCTTGGTCTGAGCAGAAAGGACAGAGGCCTCCCGGTTGGGTGGGCTGGCCCCTAAGGGACACTCTGTCCGAACTCCCATCTCCCCAGGACTTGGAGCACGGGCGGCGGGAGATGCTGGAGGAGGACCTGGACGCCGCGCTGCCTCTGCCCGACGAGGACGAGGAGGACCTGTCCGAGTACAAATTCGCCAAGTTTGGGGCCACTTACTTTCAGGGCACCACCACACACACCTACACGCGGCGCCCGCTCAAGCAGCCGCTCCTGTACCATGAGGATGAGGGCGACCAGCTGGTGAGAGAGAGGTGGGGTGGTGGGGTCCTGCCCTGCCCACGCCTCTCCTCTTCTTGCACAACCTCGGGTGCTGACCGGCTCTCACCTGCAGGCGGCACTGGCCGTCTGGATCACCATCCTGCGCTTCATGGGGGACCTCCCCGAGCCCAAGTACCACACGGCCATGAGCGACGGCAGCGAGAAGATCCCCGTGATGACCAAGATCTACGAGACTCTGGGCAAGAAGACGTATAAGAGGGAGCTGCAGGCCTTGCAGGGCGACGGTGAGGTGAGGCCCCGGGGAGGTGCTGCTGCCCCCTTCAGGCCAGGACGGGGCACAGCACCCGGCTCTAGCACAGGCTAGCTGGGTTTCCCCCCTGTGTCTCTAACCACCTGGGGAGGTGTCTTGCTCTAGTGTGGGGTTGAGGCTTCGTCCCTGGCAGGGCACCTGGTCATTCTGTTTGATGCCATCGCTTCGCCCTGGTCCCTCCTGTCCTGCAGGCCCAGCTCCCCGAGGGGCAGAAGAAGAGCAGCATGAGGCACAAGCTGGTGCACCTGACCCTGAAGAAGAAGTCCAAACTGACAGAGGAGGTTAGCCGTAGGGTCCAGGGCTGAGCTGGAGTCCGCAGGGGATGACAGGGGACAGGGCCTGTGTGCAGGGCTAATGGTCGGCCAGCTAGGACAGTGATTATGGGGAGGGAGGGGGCAGACTGCTGAGTGAGGAAGTTTGGGGCCAGATCTGGGAGGGCCTCCTAGAGGAGGGGGACTGAGAGCAGGGAGGGCCGGAGCAGCAGGGAGTCAAAGGGAGGACATTTCCTGTCCAAGATGGACCCACTGTTTGATCCAGGACCCAGGGAACTGTTCTGAGGGGTGAGTGCCCAGGGGGGCATTAATACTGTTAATTTGCTTGTGTCACTTTACCTTTTGTGAGCACTTACTGACCCTGTGCTCCAGGATTGTCTAGCCTCGGCGGGCAGAGAAACAAGATGCAAGGCATTTGTAGCCCAGAGTGATAGGTCCCTCAAGCACACAGCAATCCCTTTGCCTAAAATTCTCCTTCCCCTTCTTTGCTTGGAAATCACCTCCTTCTGAGAAGCCCCCCTGGGAGCTCTCCAGAGCAGTCAGCCTTTCCTGCCACAGAGCTCCCTGGGCCTGTGCAAATCCAGACTTGCAGTTCCCCACCCCCCACCCCCAGATTTGAATCCAAGCTCTTCCAAACTGATAGCGGAGGGAGAATGAATATGAGATGGTGGTGGTGAGTGCTCATTAGTGGTGAGGCTCTTACATGCCCTTCCCATGGTCAAGGGCACCTTCCCACTGCTCACCCCCACACTCTCTCTCTCTCTCTGTGCTTCTGGGCTGGGTGTGGGGCCGAGGGTGGGCAGTGTGGGTTTAGAGAGAGAAACACAGTCCGAGGAGCCCAGTCTGAGGGTGTTCACACAGGGAGCAGGTGTGACCATCGGGGCACTGACTAGGGATTTGGAACTTTTTTGTTTCTGGTTTTGTGCCACATCTGCTGATGCTCAGAAGTTTCTCCAGGCTCCGCACTTAGGGATCACTCCTGGGTGGAGGGGACCATATGGGGGCTGGAGGTGGAACCCTGGTCAGCCACATGAAAGGCAGGTGCCCTCCCCGCCCTGCTATTTGGAACCTGTGTGCGGGCAGTGAACATTGTGTGTGCCACACTCCACCCGAGAGATACGAGGTCTGCCAAGGTCAGACAGAAGCAAATCCATATGGGCAGAAAGAGCTCCCCAAAGGTGAGGGACCAAGGGGACTGGAGAGGAGTCTCCCCCCAAAGCAGGTGGCGCTAGAAATCCCGCTGTGTGGGCCGGCTGTTGACCCAACAGCAGCGCAGCTTGGGCGCAAGGTGGAGCGCCCCAGTCTGCGGCACTGCTCAGGATTCTGCATTATTAGGGTTTCAGATTCAGATTGGCAGATTCAGGCACGAGGCAGAGCTCTCTCGCATTTCACCCTGCCCTGGTCAAGTCTGGTCCCCTCCCTCTGGCCCAGGTAACCAAGAGGCTGCATGATGGAGAGTCCACGGTACAGGGCAACAGCATGCTAGAGGACAGGCCCACTTCCAACTTGGAGAAGCTGCACTTCATCATTGGCAACGGCATCCTGAGGCCAGCACTCCGGTCAGCGGCGGGGGCGGGGCCTGTGGGCGAGGTGGGCCCGTGTGGGCGGGGCCGGCGTTGAGCCAGGGCTGGGCCTGCGGGGGGAGTGGGGGAAGGGGCGGAGTCTAATGGCGGGGCTGGCCTGTGTGGGCGGGGCCTGCTCAGGAGGGGTGGAGCCTTGTAGGCGGGACCTGAGCTGGAGGGGCGGGATCTGATTGCGGGGCGGGGCCTGTGTGGGCGGGGCCCGAGCTGGTAAGGAGGCAGAGGTTCAGACTGGCTCAGATGCAGGCTGGCTGTGTGGCTCTGTCACTTTAGCAAGAGATTAAGCCAATCAGGCTTGGATTTATTTCATTGCTGGCTAGTTATGTGACTCTGGTAGGATTGTGTCATCTCCCTAAGGCTCATCATTTTCATCTGCAAAGGGGAGATAACAATAGGTCCTCTGCACAGGCAGATAAAACTGGAACTGAACTGGCACTCAGTAAATTCTATTATTATCGTTCATGGACACGGGCTTTAACTAACCTCGGTCCTGCAGCACCTCCAGCCCCGAAGCGGGGCACCGCTGTGGTCCTTGTGCCTGGAAAGTCTCCAGGGCCCTCGTCACCGTCCACCGCTAGTCTTTGGGGGTGTTAGATGGAGTTGGGACAATCCAGGAGTCATCAGGAGTAAGGAAAGGAATCAGCTGAGCTGGGACAGTGGAAGGGAAAAGGATATTTCGGGGACAGGATATGAGTATTCCTGACCCCAGTGGGAAGGCAGCAGGATGGGCTTGAGTGGGGTGAGGATGTGGGGAAAGAGGTGATCCTCATTTGACCATGGGGGAAAACTGAGGACTGGAGTGGGCAGCAGACTGGCCTGGGGTCACTGGAGTCCTAGAACCCCTGCTGTCCAGCTAGGGCACCCTTCATTGTCCTTCTTACTGCCTGGTCGGTATCAGGAGGTCAGGAAGCAAAGCCAGTTTTGCCTGGGCTGGAGAGATAATCCAGGGGTTATGACACACGCTTGCAGGCCCACAGCCCGGTTCAATCCTGGCACCACACAGTTCCCCCGGGGAACACACACACACACACACACACACACACACACACACACACCCTGAAGCCTTCTGAGTACCACTTGGGAGACTCCACCTCCCTCAAAGGAAGGAAATAAAACGTAGTTGCCCAAGGTGTGTTTACAGAGCAAGGGTTTCCTCTCAAGGGTCTCACCATCTGACCCACAGTTGTAACTTCTCTAAAGAACACAGTCCCAGGGGCCCTCCAGGAAAGGGAGGTTAATGTCAATTCTGGGGGATCACGACTAGTCTCTCTCTGACCGCTGGTGGCCTGTTCTGAAGGGCTGTGGGGTCTGGGCTTCCAGCCCCAGGCGATAAAGCTTTCACCAGTCTGTGTCTTGATGGGAAACTAAAGGATGTTTCTAAAGCTAAATTTTACTTTCCTTTTCTTTCTTCCTTCTTCTTCTTTTTTTTTTTTTTGGTTGTTGTTATTGTTTTTGGGCCACACCTGGCAATGCTCAGGGGTTACTCCTGGCTCTGCACTTAAAAATCACTCCTGGCAGTGCTTAGGGGACCATATAGAATGCCAGGGATCAAACCTGGGTCAGTCACATGCAAGGCAAGTGTTTACCCACAGTAACTATCGCTCTGGCCCCAAGCTAAATTTGATTTTATTTAAAGGATTGCTGTTTATTCTGAAACGTTACCCTTCCTATTTGAGGGATATTAAAATGGCATTTGTGTATGAGATGTGGTATGGATTACTGGCAGATTGTGTGTGATGTGTATTTTGAATGTCTTCACATCTCATCATAAAAAGCATGTAACCTCCAGATCTTATTTTGACGCTGCACGGGTCTTTGACTTCTTGAAATTAGGGAACCTCTAAACAAAATAATTCTTGGCACCCAGCCCTGCCCTTCTGAGGGGGAAAGTGGTGGTAGTGCTCCCTGGTGACCACTTTGGGTTCTGCAGTTGGCCTGCTGAGGCAGTCTCCACGAGGGCTGACAGAATCGAGGGTTTATTGTGCTAGTTGTGTGCATTTTGGCCCATTTTTCTTCACAGAAATCCTATAAGAAGGCACTATCATTTCCTTTTAAAGTGAGAGCCCCAAATCTACCTTCACTGCTTCAGTGACTACCAGTGTAATATCTGGCCACTTAATTCAGGCATGTCAGGAGAAAGAGAAAGCCTCAGGTTTTGAGCTCAGAGGCAGTGGGGTGCAGCTTTCAATGTAGGGGCCCCAGGTTTGATCCCGCAGCACCACTCACAGCAACATCTGGGCACTGAGCTGGGAGCAGCCTCCTCTCAACAGCTCTGCTTGGCTGTGGCCCCAAAACCAAAACAGTTAAGAAAGAAGAAAGATATAAAGAAAGAAGGAAAGAAGGAAGGAAGGGTAGAGAAGGAAAGAAGGAAGAAAAGGAAAGGAAAGAAAGAAAATCAAAGTTTCATTCTTATTCCATCTCCCAGAGGTCTCTCAGGAGTATTTTACTGTTCCCGCTGTGCCCATTGCCCTTAGTATAAATGGTACCTGCTGCAGCCATCAGAGAGGTGCTGAGCTCAGAGAGGTGACTCCCAGGCTATGGGGCTGGAGACTGAGGGGTGCTGTCAGTCTGTGTGGCTGTTGCTCCCCCGCAGGCATCACGCCCTCCTCTTGGCTGTGGGGTTCCTGCTGTGCACTCGGAACAGGCTTTATGCTGGTGCCCTGGATCTAGGCTCAGCGTCTGCTCAGGGGTTCTCAGGGTACTGGACTCAGCTTCCCAATCCAGCTCTCGGTCTCCTCTCAGGGGTCCTAACAAGGAGGAGTGTGTGTGTGTGTGTGTGTGCACGCGCGCACATGCTTGTGTGTATATGTCTATGTGTCTGTGTGCGTGTGTGTGTCTATATGTGTGTCTGTGTGTGTGTCTATGTGTGTATCTGTGTGTGTTTGTGTGTCTGTGTGTGTCTATGTGTATGTCTGTGTGTGTCTATGTGTGTCTGTGTGTGTCTATGTGTCTATCTGTGTGTCTGTGTGTGTCTGTGTATGTGTGTGTCAGTGTGTGTCTATGTGT
>JAOXYA010000045.1:19185712-19206771 GCA_028565675.1 Sorex palustris | reverse complement strand
TCTCAGTCATTGCAAGCATATTTTCTCTATAGCAGCACTGTACCACTGCCCTCACGTTGTTCATCGATTTGCTTGAGCAGGCACCAGTAACGTCTCCATTGTGAGACTTGGTATTACTGTTGTGGGCATATCGAATACCAAATACGCCCCGGGGAGCTTGCCAGGCTCTGCTATGCGGATGGGAAACTCTGGGTAGCTTGAGTAGTAGTGAACATATAAAATCTGTAACTTTTCTGGCTAATTCAACATCTAGATCATTCAGGATCATTCATTTTTCTTTAGTTGAATCACCAAAACAGAGTTAGCAAGTTTTTCATGATTAAGTTTCAGTCATGCAACATTCCAACACTTGTCCCTTTATAAGTGTACATTTTCCACCACCAGTGTTCCAAATCTCCTTCCAACATGCTCCCAGCTTGCCACTGTGGCAGACACCTTCTTCTCTCATGAGCTCTATTTTTTCCTTTTAGGCAGAGTGATTTGCAACATTGTTACTGAAAGGTTATCATGCATATCATTTTACCTCCTTTAACATCCAGTTCTTGTCCAGAGAGATCTTTCCCAACTAATACTGTAATAGTTAGGTCTCTGTCCTAACTGCATCCCCCATCCACTCTTTATGACAAGCTTCCCAAGGACAAATTCTCCTGGCCCTCATATCTATTGTCTTGGAGTATTATTCACATACTATGTTTTTTATATATCACAAATGAAAGTAATCATTCTGCCTGTCCCTCTCCCTCTGACTTATATCACTCAGCATGATAGTCTCCATGCCATTCCATGTGTAGGTAAATTTCATGACTTAATTTTTCCTAATGGCTATAGTATACCATTCTACAGAGGTACCATAGTTTTCTTATCCACTCATCTGTTCTGGGCACTTGGGTTCTTTCCAGATTCTGGCTGTTGTGAGTAGTGCTGCAATAAACTTGGGAGTGCTAATGCCTTTTCTGTATTAGGTTTTCAGGCCCTTAGTGTTCATTCCCAGGAGTGGTATTGCTGGGCAGTATGGAAGCTCAATTTCTAGTTTTTTGAGTAATGTTTATGTTGTCTTTCAAAAAGTTTGGACTAGTCAACTTTCACAGCAGCAGTGAATTTTCTCTGTCTCATGCCAGCACTGGTTGTTTTTGTTCTTTTTGATGAGTGCCCATCTCTATGGGATGACATGATATCTCACTGTTTTGATTTATAGGTCCCTGCTGATTTTTCATGTGCCTTCCTTTGGCTACTTATCCTTCATCTCTTCTCCCCATTTTTTCATGGTGTTAGATGTTGTTTTCTTGTAAAGTTCTACCATTAGAGTATTTATTTTAGATATTAACTCCTTTTCAGATGAGTGTTGAGAAAAAAATTTTTTGCCCATTTGTGGGTTGTTTTTGTATCCTTCCTGGCCATCATTTCATTTGAGATACAAAAACTTCTCAATTTAATGTAGTCCCATTTACCTAGTTCTACTCTCTAGGGAGTGCCCACACACTTGCGTGACCTCTCCTGGGGGAGAAGGGTTTCCCAGACCTGGGGGACACACTTGGGCTCCAGATGAGCCGCACAGCAGGACATGGCCTGGAAAGGGAGCCTGGAGGGCAGAGAGCATGGGACCAGACCCCTCATCTGGCTCAGGTGACAACTGCCACCACCTCACCTTGCGGGGAGTCCCTGCATCCACCTGGCTCACCCCAGACACAAGCACCCCACTACAAATGATTCACTGTTCCTTGGGGGTGGGGGTCACAAAGCCTGGCGGTCCCCGGGGCTAACTCCCAGCTCTATGCTCAGGGATCACTCCTGGCGGGGCTTAGGGGAGCTTATGGGTGCTGGGGGGTGGCCCTGGGGCCGGCTGCGCTCTCCCACTCCACTTAAACCACGCTCACCCGCCGCCAGCCTGATCTGGAGGAAGGCTTCCACACCCGTGTCCCGCTTGCAGCCTCCGAGAGCCAGGGCAGCTAGCTGCCTGGCAGGCAGAGTGGGTGAGCAAGCGGGTCCCATCGCCCGGAGAAAGGCAGGACTTGGAAACTCTCCTTCCTGGAGGGGTGTGTGTGTGGGGGGGGGGTTGGGGGGGTGGTTGCCAGGCGAGCTCAGGAGGCGGAGGACCCCTCTCCGGAGACCTACTCAACCTGACCAGCCGGCCGGGTTGGGGAGACTATCAGGGCCTGACCTGGGGTGGGGGCGTTGGGCAGGCAGGGCAGCACCCCTGACCCCGAGCTCGAGCCCTAGTCCAAACTTGCATTCCTTTCCTGCCGCCGAGACTCCCTTTCTTGCAGTGTCAGGGGGCGGGGGCCACGTCGCCCGGGGTCCCGAGCGAGCGGAGCGGTCCCTTCCCCACCCGCCGCGGACACAGCAGGTGCTCCAGGAAGAACCGTGGGCGCTGCTTAAGCACGGGGTCACGTGAGCACGGGCGGCGGCTGCGGAGCGCGGGGCGGCCCCCAGGCCGACGGTCACGCGCAAGCCCCAGCGGGCCGGGCCCGGCGCTGGGGGGGGCAGCGCCCCAGGAAGGGTGGGGGGAGGGGGGGTGTCAGGAACAAGACGGACAGCAACACGCCGGCAAAAAGCAATGCCCAGGCCCCGCTCCCGCGCACTCAGCACAGCCTCCCCCTGCAGACCTGGGGCCCGCACCTGCTGCCCGGTCCCCCACCGGCCTCGGCCTGCGCCTCCCGCCCCGCCAGCCGCGGCCGCCGCCGAGCCCATCGCACAGATGCGAAAGGCGAGGCCGGCAAGCTGAGCGGGCTCTCCGGGCCGGCGCGGACCCCGGCTGCCCCCCGGCCGCGCCGCACCCACCTCCTGCCCTCGCTCTGCAGCCTCCCGCCGCGGGCGGCCAGCGCGGCTCTGCCAAGGGGACGGGGGCGGGGCAGGGAGCCCAGCCCGGAGGCGGGGCGGCCGCGGCCCGCGCGTGGCACTCTGGGACTTGTAGTCCTTCTGGGCCTCTGTCTATGGGTCAGCGCGCCCGCCGTGAACTACATCTCCCAGGAGGCACTTGACGGAGCAGTGCGGGCCCCCGCCCCGCCCCCCCGCCGGTGCTCTGGCCAGCTGCCCTTAAAGGGGCCGCCGCGGAGTGGCCGGCCGTGCGCGGGGTGGACCGTGCTCCGACTCCGCCCTGTTTCCCCGCACTTCGTCCCACCCCACCCTCCATCCCCGCGTCCTCCCGCGGCCGGGCGGCGGCGGCGGCTGCGCGGCGGGGTCAGGCCGCCGGGGCAGAGGTGTGTGCGCCGCGGACACGGTGCTGGACTTTTCCACCGCGCAGCATCCCTGACGTCGGGGACCTGGCGGAGGGCGGCCCCGTTCGGGGTATTCGCGGAGGACTCGCCCTCCCGAGCTAGCCTCTGCGGGGGTCTGCAGCAGCTGACCGCCGCCCCCGCGCCGCTCCCCAGCAGGGCTCTCTGGGGGCCGCAGGTAAGCGGCGGCGGGGGGGGGGGCGTGTGCGCGCCGCTCCTACAGAGCCGGGAGCGCGCGCCGGGGTCTCGCCCCCGGGTCCGATCCGGGAGGCGGAGGGCTGGGTGCATCAGGGGGCCTCGCTGTGTGACCTTGGGTGGGTGGCTGACCCTCTCTGGGCCTCGCTGTGTGACCTTGGATGAGTGGCTGACCCTCTCTGGGTCGCAGCCTCCTCCATCGGTTGTGTAAGGAGGAGGTCCACCTCACCCCACCCCTCCCCGCCCTTGGGTGAGCACAACGCCCCAGGGGTCCTGAAAGTCCGCCCCAGCCTGGGCTGCCCGCAGCTGCCCTGGTACCACCAGAGGAAGGGGTGGGGCTAGTTGTGGCCCAGACAGGGGTGGAGTCGCGCCAGGAGGCTGCCACCACTCGCGGTGCTGCTGCTGCTCTTGCTAGAACATCCTTGCGCAGACGCCCCTTCCCCCGCTCCGCCCCCATCAGGAGCGCCTGGGCAAACCTGGGCAGACCCCTCATATCAGCCCGGTGCCTGCCCTGTGGAAAGCGGAGGGGTCTGGGTGGAGAAACTTGTGCGGGGTCTCCCTCCCCGCGGGGGTCTTGGAAAGGGCCAGGGGGCTCCAGCCTCATCCCTGCTGCCCCTCAGTGGGAGAGCACTTTTCTTTCATCCTGCCTGTTTGGGGGCCAGACCCGCAGGAAGGCCGGCGGCGGCTGCAAGCTGAGACAAGAGATGGGCACTGCAGCCCCAGTCCTGGGGGCCACACCTGCAGGGGACTCAGGTGTCAGGAGGAGGAAGGATGTTAGCAGACAGCTCTGGGTGCCTGGAGACCCCCGCCCCCACTCCAGCCTTTTCCTCCGCCCAGGGTTCCCACGGCTTTGGACCTGACCTGGTGAGAACATGTTGCTCCTTGTAGCAGTGCTTGTTCAAGTCTTTTTGAGAATGGCCACGGCCTCGGTGCCCTTCTCCTGGCTCGTGACCTCTCTGGAGTCTTCCTTTCCTGATGCTGAGACCCTCGGGGACACGGGCATGCAGGGCTGAGCTGGGCAGAGGGATCAGTGCAGGGGCTGCCGCCTGTTCCGCTGGCCCGGTGCTGTGCTGGCCACAGGGCTCTTCCGTGGCCCCGCACCTCCTTCCTGTCCAGGCAGCCATGGACTGGGGGGGGGGGGGGAGGCGGAGGGGAGCATGGGGCCCTGGGGGGGCTGGGTCTCGCGTCATGGATTGCCAGAGACTGGGAGTGGGGGGTTATGTGACTGCGCATCGAGGAGGTCTGCCCGTTTGCCCTTCGCCTGGAGAGGGCACCACGCCCAGGGGCCTCTAGGCTTGCCGCCGCCCCTGTAGGGCCCAGCGGTGTCTGCCACTGGGGTGGAGTGCACCGAGCACGGCAGCTGGGCTTTGCTGAAGGGCGGGGGTGTGGGGGGGGGGAGGCGAGAGACCAGGAGGGAGGAAGCAGCCTGGGCAGGGGTGGGGTGTCGGTCCCCTCTCAGCACTGGGTGATGTGGGGTCAGAGGTGAGCCAGCGGGACCAAGGACTGTCACTCCAAAGCGGCAGCAGGGAGGGTCCCTAAGGGGGACACGAAGAGCCCAGTGAAGGAGGTTCATGATTCTTACTGTACTGTGTGGCCGGCTGGGTGTGGCTGTCATGCAGGACCCTGCAGAGAAGACTCCGGGCGGCAGTAGGGGCTGATGGGCTGACGGGTGCACACTGGTGTGCTTTGTGGGTGCAGTGGCTCAGGGGGGTGAAAGGGCATGAGTTCTGCAGGTGGGGGTAGTCTGAAGCCTGGACTCTCTTCTCAGTGCTCGAGAGGAGGCCGGGACAGGGAGAAGCAGGCACTTCCCGGGCTGGCTCGAGGCAGCTGTGGGGAAGGCAGGGTCCGAGTGAGTGCTGGGCTAAGGGGGAGGGGGTGGTATGAGCTCAGACGGGGACCCCCTTTCCTCTAGGGCTCTGTGTGTCTCAGCGACACCTGTCCCAGGAACACACTCGGGACTGCCCTAATGCACAGCACTCTGTTCACTCATTCATTCATTCATTCATTCATTCCCATGTGCATCTGTGTCAGGGCCATGTTGGGCAGAGCTGGGGATCAGAGCTGGGCCTCCAGCCATCTCCCTGTCCCTCATTAATTTTTCAAAATCAAAATATTGACGCGCCTTCAGTGGATAATAGTGTGGGAGCTTCCAGCATAGAGGTTAAGAGTTGCACCGCCATTCCTGTTCTCACCGTCAGCCACCTTTCTTGTTCACGTTCTGAGGCTACATCGGGGATGCTCAGGGCTTGCTCCTGGCGCTGTGCTCAGGTATCACTCCTGGCGGTGCCCGAGGGGCTTTCATGGGACCCTGAGAAGAAAGCCTGTACTTTCCCAGGGAACCACATTCCCAGCTCCCTCTCCTCGCGTCTCCAAGTAGAGGTCTTTTTTTTCTCTTTGGATTTGGGGACACACTTGGAAGAGCTCAGGGGCTGCTGCCCGAATGGTGCTGGGGGTGTGAGGTGCTCCCAGTTGAGCTGAGGGGACCACCTGGTGCTGGGCTTGGAACCCAGGCTGCTGGATGCCTGTGTAGAATGTCCAACAGAGCCTAGAGGGGTGTCCCCTCCCCAGGGAATAAGGCAGGTTCTAGTCCCCCCCCCCGCGAGACACCCCTTTCCAAGGTCCCATCTCTTGTGCGGGACTTTGTCCTTTTGTTGTTGCTGTTGTTTTATTTTTTGTTTGGCTTGTTTGGTTGGGGCCAGACCAAGCCATGCTCAGGGGTTACTCCTGGCTCTGCAGGCAGGAATCACTCCTGGCGGGGGCTCCGGGTCCACAGGGGATGTCGGGATCAATCCTGGGTGAGTGCATCCAAGGCAAATGCTCTCCCTCTGTGACCCAGTGGGACCCTGTCCTGCTCCTTCATCCTGGCCCAGAGGGTCAAGCCTCTCAGTCCCTTTCTAAGACAGTGGGTTTACTGGAGACCGTAGTGATAATCGTCAGATGGGGGATGGGGACCAGCAGGGCGGGGCTGCTGCTGGCTCCGGAGGACCAGACCCCGTTTGGCCCAGCTGCATGGGGGGGGGGGCTAACACTGGCCACTCCTTCATTGCCATGTGCACTAGCCTGGGCAGCTGTGTCCCTGTCTAACAGAGGGGGCAGGTGCTGGGGTTTGCTCAAGGTCTCCCTGAAGCGAAGAGCTCTCTGTTTGTGCCTTGCTCACAGCCTTCTGCAGCCCCAGGATCCCACCCACCTGCCCCGCCCTCCCCCTGCACACAGCCATTGATCACAGCCGCCAGCGGCTGACGCACTGTGGTCAGAAAGCTGAGGACTGGGCCACGGAGGAGGAGAGGGGCTGCAGGAAGACCCACGTCTCGGGCTCCTCACGACCTGCTAGACTCTGGCTCGGGGCCCTGCCACTGGTTTCATTCTTAGATTTTTGTTTTCAAGTCTTTTAGCCACACCCTGGCTAAAATGCTCGGGGCTTACTCCTGGCTCGGTGCTCAGGGGTCGCTCCTGGCATGTGGGGTGTTGGGTAAGGGGAGCGAGTGCTTTACCCCTGTATGATCTCTCAGTCCTGGGATGGAGTTCCTAAGGCGAAGGACGTTCGCTTCTAAAGCCCTCACTAAGTGCCTTCCGCTTGCTTCCAGAGAAGCAGCATGCATTTATGCATTCCGGGAGTGGGAAAAGTCAGTTCGCTGTAAGGAAGCTGCAGCTTTCACTCCACGTCCAGGTGACTGAGGTAGCCAGGCTGGTGTTGGGACCTGGGTCCCCACTGCACGCCCACGACACAGTGCAGGCCCCACTCGGGAGGTTGCAGGTGGGGATCCAAGCCACTGAAATATTCCTGGGCTTCCACTTCATATGAAAGTTTCATTGACACAACATTGCAGTCCACTGAGTGTCCACATAATAGTATTGTATCCTCCGAATAATGTGTAGACCCTAATTAAAAAAATCCTTTATTGCCAAAAAGCGAAGCCAATCTCTGAGTCTTCGGCGATTTGTGCTTTGGCTCCATGCTGTCTGGGGTGGGTGGCAGCTGCAGGGAATCGAGCCTCCCTGGCATGTTCTTGAAATATGACGGTGACATTTGCAGTGGAATTCATCTGCCCTCCGAGAAAGGTTTCTCTGGTGCCCGATGCCCCGTGACAGCATTTGACCCGCGGCAGAATCTCTTTCAAAGCCGGGGTCAGCCCTCTGGAATGAAGAGGGCAGCTCCCTCAGCTCCATTGCCACCAGATCGGAGCAGTTTTGTGGCCACCTCTGCGTCACACACAGCATGGTCATCACCAGGAGATTCTGTCTCATGAAAACGCTTTCTCTGCTCCCCCGGGAGAACCGGCTCGTCCATCCCCGCTCATGTGCTGTCAGAGGAAGCCGGTCCCCTTGCTCCCAGCCACTTTGGATTCTGCCTTTCTTCTGTTCCCACCTCCACGGCATCGAGTTCCCGAACAGCTGCACTCTGCCACACACGAGATCACAGATCCCAGGCCACCAAAGCGTGAGAAAGTGCGAGAGACTGGGGGCGCCCAGAGGAGCACGTGGCATGGGGGAAGTGACACTGAGAGCTTCCCTTCCATGTGAGGGAGGATCCGAGCAGGACGAACTGTGCCCTCCAGCTCTGCCGCACTCACTGGGCGCTGCCTGGCAAAGCCAGTCCCGGGCACTGCCCCGCGCAGCTCACGGCCGTGTGTGAGAGGCAGCGACTTCCATAACTAGGTCATTGCACTCAGCCACGCAGTCACGGAGCTGTGGGCATGGCCGAGGAGGGCCATGGGCTGAGAAGGGACAGTCTCCATAGGGCCTGGTACACAGTGGGAGTCCCTTCGTATCTGTGGGTCAGGGGCCACAGATATATTCTGGACCCCTTCAGGAGGAATTTCTCGCCGATCCTCATAGCAGCACCAGGTCTACAGATGCGTTTTCTGGTTGAGCCAGTTTGGGGGTAGCTACTGTTGCGCTTATAGTGTTCTGCCTAGCGGGGCTGTACTGAGAACCCAGTGTTGACCCTTCCTCCTCGCAGCTGAGAGCCATCATGCACTCAGATGTCAGAGTGGGTGAGCTTGCCCCGAAGACTTCCAGGAAACTACCCCAGCCCAGGAGCAGGGCAAAGAGAAAGGCGGGCGTCACTCTCCCCGGAACCAGGCAGCAGTCTACTGAATCTGTTCAGGGCTGTCTACTGAATCTGTTCGTTCAGCACATGCCTCCCGGGCTCCAGGGGCTGTGCCAGGTACTGGGCAGACTGCAGAGAACAAAGGTGGCATGGTTTCTGCAGAGCTCCCTGAAGGAGGTTGGCTCCAGGCAGAGGAAGCTGGGAGAGGGTTAGCAGGAGTTTGACACAAACCGGGAGGTCAGGCAAGCACTCGGGGCGGTGTGGCAGGAGAGTCGCATGATCCCGGAGTGAGAGAGGCCGGGAGGTAGATGAGAGGCCCTCAGGTGTGTGTTGTGCGTAGCAGGGAACTGTTGAACTCATACAACTCCGCGCTCAATGGTCCCCATGGTCTGGTCCATGAAGGAGCGGGTGGGAATGAATGAAGTCATCCTGAGCCTCAGCGTTGTTCGCAGTGAGGACTGGGTGTTTGAGAAGGGCCGTGAGGGAACCTGAAGTACCACTGGGGGTGGGTGACGGGAGACCTCCAAAACAGGGTGTTGGCAGTGGGAGGGCGCGTGCACACCGGCCTAGGCACGGTCCTAGGTGCGCGCTGGGCGCCAGGGCTGCCTTTTGGCCATCGCTTGGAACCTACCCACCCTTTTCTGGATTTAAGATTTTCCCACCCCTCTCCCACCCCACCCCCCGTTTTCCTGCCCCGCAGGAGCGGACCTGCCCCCCGGCTCTGAGACCCCGCTGGTACCCGCGCTCAGCAGCTGTTGAGGCGCGCGCGGGCAAGTGGGCAGAGCCGTGCAGAGCTGGGCGGGCGACGCGACCTGCAGTGCGCAGAGGGGACCGCGTTCCCCCCCCCCCCGCCCAGCCCGCGCCACGCACGCACGGCAGAGGCGGGAGCCAGCTGACCCCTCCCCTGTCCCCACCCCCCGCAGGGCCGTGGCCATGGACAAGATCCTGGAGGCGGTGGTGACGTCGTCGTACCCGGCCAGCGTGAAGCAGGGGCTGGTGCGGCGCGTGCTGGAGGCGGCGGCGCGGCAGCCGCTGGAGCGCGAGCAGTGCCTGGCGCTGCTGGCGCTGGGCGCGCGCCTCTACGTGGGCGGCGCGGACGAGCTGCGGCGCCGCGTGGGCTGCCAGCTGCTGCACGTGGCGGGCCGCCACCACCCGGCCGCCTTCGCCGAGTTCTTCTGCGCGCGCCGCGTGCTGCGCTTGCTGCAGGCCGGCCCGGGCCCCCCCGGCGCGCGCGCGCTGGCCTGCGTGCAGCTGGGCCTGCAGCTGCTGCCCCCGGGGCCCGCGGCCGACGAGCTGGCGGCGCTGCTGCAGCGCGAGGTGTTGCGCGCCGTGTGCGAGCGCCCGGGCCCGGCCGCCTGCGCGCAGCTGGCGCGGCTGCTGGCGCGGCACCCGCAGTGCCTGCCCGACGGCCCGCAGCGCCTGCTCCTGTGCCGCCAGCTGGTGCGCTGCCTCGGCGCCTTCCGCTGCCCGGCCGAGGGCGACGCGGGCGCCGTGGAGTTCCTGGAGCAGGCGCAGCAGGTGAGCGCGCTCCTGGCGCAGCTGTGGCGCTCGCAGCCCGCCGCCGTCCTGCCCTGCCTCCGGGAGCTGTTCGCCGTCATCTCGGCCGCAGGTGCGGGCGGGCGGGCGGGGCGGGGGCGCGGGGAGGGCCGGAGGGGCGGGGTGCCTGGGGCCCAGCCCGACCCTCCCCTACCCCCGTTACAGAGGAGGAGCCCCCGTCCAGCGCCCTGGCCAGTGTGGTCCAGCATCTGCCCTTGGAGCTCATGGACAGTGTGGTCCGCAACCTCAGCAACGACGACAGCGTGACCGACTCCCAGATGCTGACGGCCATCAGCAGGTGGCCCGAGGGTCCGGGCGGGGGTGGTCCCATCCCGCTCCCAGAAGCCCCCTGTGCGCGACGCCCTCTCGGGCCTTTCGGGGCCAAGTCCGTGCGCCCCGCCTGGGCCAGAGGGAGAGAGCCCGCCCCCGGACCGTGTCAGGCTGGGGGGCCCGGCTTGAAGGGGCCTGCGCCTTCAGGGAGGTGCTCTGACCCTCCGTTTCCCCCTCTGTAATAGCCGAGGTTAGCAGTGATGGAGGAAGTTGTCAGGGTTTGCTGGGGTGGTGTGGGGGGATCCTAGGCCGGGCGACCCGGGTTCTGTCCTCAGCACCGCACAGGGTCGCCCAGCCCTGCCAGGAATGATCCCTGAGCACTGCCTGGGTGGCCCAAGAACTTAAAGCAAACCAGCCAGCAATCCTGGGGCTGCGGCAGGGAACTGGGCCTGCGGGGTCTGGGTCACAGTCTCTGCACACCCCAGGATGATTGACTGGGTGTCCTGGCCCCTGGGGAAGAACATCGACAAGTGGATCATCGCACTGCTCAAGGGCCTGGCTTCCGTGAAGAAGTTCAGCATCCTGATCGAGGTGTCACTGGCCAAAATCGAGAAGGTTGGTGTTGGTGCGGGCTCTCTTGGTGACCTTGCCCGCCTTGGTGACCTCTTCCGGTGGGGTGAGTGGGTGTATGGTCTGGGGGCTCCTACCTGGCTGTTCTCTTGCAGGTTTTCTCCAAGCTCTTGTACCCGATCGTTCGGGGAGCCGCCTTGTCTGTTCTCAAGTACATGCTCCTGACCTTCCAGCACTCCCATGAGGCCTTCCACTTGGTGAGGGCCAGCAACCCCCGCCCACCTGCTTATCCCAACCCCTCCCGCACCTCTGCACCCCCTCCGGGCAGGCTCTCTCTGGGGTCAAGAATCAGGGCTCAGGGGGCCGAAGCAATAGTACAGTAGGTAGGGCGCTTGCCTTGCACACACACGGCCGACTCGGGTTTGATTCCCAGCATCCCATATTGTCTCTCAGTGACCAGGAGTGAGCCCTGAGCACAGAGCCAGCTGTCAGCCCTGAGCGCTGCTGGGTGTGGCCCCAAAACAGAGAACAATACGAAACACAACAGATCAGGGCCCAGCATTGCATTTGGGAGTCAGGCACTGTGGGGTGTGCAGGTCCTTCTAATTCCTGGGCTTCTCTCTCTCCTGGGGACCTCTGCATGTGCTCTCTACAATGCGTCATCTTTGCTAGAGTTCTTTGGGTAATAGCCCAGCTCTGAACCTGGGTCTCAGGACCGGAAGGAAATTGAGACCCACTATACACCTCATAGGTAGAGGCCAGGGAGTCCTTGATGCCTCCCCTACCTGGCAAGAGGAGCAGGCTTGGAATACCAGCAGCTCTGATACTTGGGATGATGTGTGTGCTGGGACAGACCCGCTCACTCACCCGCTCCCAGAGCCGGCCCGGGAGACGTTTTGGTGTTTGTTTTTGGAGCTCGGGACTCGGGGATCTAAACTTGGGATGGAGCGGTAGTCCAGTGGGGAGGGCGCTTGCTTCAACACGGCTGACCGGGGCTCAGTCCCGGGTTCCCATACGGTCCCCTGAGCCAGGCGTGATCCCTGAGTAGTCAGGAGCCCCGACTCCTCCAGCCTCACCCGCTCTGCTCTCCCCCAGCTGCTCCCTCACCTGCCCGCCATGGTGGCCTCTCTGCTGAAGGAAGGCTCCGCCTCGGGGAGCAGCTGCCTGGAGCAGCTGGCCGAGCTGGTGCACTGCATGGTGTTCCGCTTTCCTGGCTTCCCGGACCTGTACGCGCCTGTCATGGAGGCCATCAAGGTGAGCCCCGGCCCCGTGTGTGCTCCCGGCCACCCCCTCCTGTCTGGCTGGCTCCCAGTCTCCACAGGCACCTCCTCTATAACCATGAGCCCTTCTCTAGTCCCACGCCATGAACACTGATGCTTTCTTGAACAGCTCTAGTGCCACCTCCCTCAGGAAGCCTTCCATGATAACTCTCAGGTCCTGCCTGGTCTTACCAGGCTCCCAGGGCTTTCCCTCATGCCCCTTGTCACCTGTTCTCCCTGTGTGGGTCCCCCGCCCCAGCAATGAGCCCCTGCCCAGAATAGGTGGGTATGGTTTCCAGCAATGCCTGCGGCTGGGGGAGCACGAGGGCATGAGCACAGAGCAGTGGCTGAGTGCTGGGATCTCTGCTCTGCCCTGCCAGGGAGGAAGGGCTCCTGGTGGGGCTGGGCACCAACATGGGCCTTCAGGTGGGCCGTGCCTTGGCCAGTCGCTGTGTGGTGTCTGCAGAGAGGGCAGGGGACTTGGGGAGGGCAGGCAGGGCGGGTCCCTACTCCTCATCACTTGAGCAGTAGCTGGGGGGGGGGGTTGTTGCATCACTTGTGTGTTCATACGTGTGTGTGTGTGCATGTGTGTGCTGTGTTTGCCTTTTTGTCCTACGCATTGTGTGTGTGAGTGAATGTGTGAGCATGTGTGTACGTGTGTGTATGTGTCTGAGTGTGTGGGAAATTATATGTGTGAAAATAGGTGTGTATGAATGATGTGCATGTATGAGAGTGTGTATGTGGTCTGTATTTGAGATTGTGCATGGTGTGTGTGAGAGAGGGTCTGTGTAAATGGTGTGAGTGTGTATATGAGTTTGGCTGGGTATGTGTGAGAGTGTATGAGTGTATGTGAGGGTGTGTGTATGAATGTAAGTGTGACAATATATGTGTAGTTGTGTGTATGATTGTGAATGAGTGTGTATGTGAGTTTGTGAGCGTGTGCACGTGGTATATGTGTGAGGTGTTTATCTGAGTGTATATGTGTAGGAGAGTGAATGCGAATTGTCTGAGTGTATATGAGTGTGTGAGTGAGTGTGGCAGTGTGTTGGTGAGTGTGCATGAGTGTGTGAATATGGGATGCCTTGGTGAGTGTACATGAGTGTGTGTGAATGTGGGATTGTGTTGGTGAGGCATGTCAGTGTGGGAGGGTGGGAGTGTGTTGGTAAGCAGTGTACATGTGTGAATGTTGGAGTTGTTGGTGAGTGAATCTATTTGAGTGTGTGTGATTATGGGAGGGTGTTGGTGTGGTGAGTGTGTGAATGTGGGAGTGTGTTGGTGAGTGAGTGTACCTGAGTGTGTGAATGTGGAAATGTGTAGGTAGGTGAGTGTATGTGAGTGTGTGAATGTGGAAATATGTTGGTGAGTGAGTATACCTGAGTGTGTGAATGTGGGAGTGTGTTGGTTGGTAAGTGAGTGTACATGAGTGTGTGAATGTGGACGTGTGTTGGTGAGTGTACCTGAGTGTGTGAATGCAGGAGTGTGTTGGTGAGTGAGTGTACCTGAGTGTGTGAATATGGGCTCCTGGAGGGTTACAGGAGGGAACCAGCTCACTAGGGAACAAGGTCTGGAGCCTGTAGCTGCTCCTGTTGCCTCGGCCACTCCTGGGTATTTGACATTTGCCAAGGTGCCCGGCCACCCCACAGGCCTCTGATACCTGATCCTGCGGGCCGAGGGCACTGGACAGGTCATTCCAAAGGACCTTGGCAGTACTTCCAAGACTGGAGAGGAGATGCAGCCCTGGACAAATCTGGGACTCTGGGAACTGCTCTGACAAGCTTGGGGGGAGGTTGGGGATGTGCCCTTGATCTGCTAAGTGGCTCTGGGTGAGCTAAGGTGGGGCCATACCTGGCCATGATTGGAGGCTCCTCCTGGCTCTGTGCACAGGGGTCACTCCGGGCAGAGCTCGGGGGATCACATGGGGTGCCGGGGATCAAAGCTGAGTCAGCCGTGTCCCAGGCTTGCTCCCTGCCCGCTGTACTCTCCGGCCCCTCAGGTGTTTCATTTTTATGCTCTGTTCAGTGCCGCTGTTTGGTGTGGGACGGGATCCTGGGTGGGGAGGCCCAAGCCCGGCTCACAGCTCCAACTTCCTGGCATCTCCCACGCTCCACACCGAGGGGCTCACACACCCAAAACTCAAACGCAGAAAAGGCATGCGTGCACCGTGAAAGCCGATCAAAGGCAGGCGGGCAGGAGACTTGAGTCCCGAATCCGTCAGCTGAGTCAGACACTTGCCCAAAAGCCAGGGCGAGCACTGAGGGCCGAGCTCCATGGCGAGCTGGCATGATCTCATTAAGTCTCGGGCTCCATGGTGGGCCGGTGTGGTTACACTAAGTCTGCCATGGCCTGGGTTCTTCCCAAAACACACAGACTCTTGGCTTGCTGCCTCCATGTTGCCAGAACCTTCTTTTCACATTTCTCACCTGTAAAATGAGTTTTTACCACCTTTAGGCTGTGGTTAGACCACAGATTCTGTAGGAGGCCCACAGGTCAAGAGGAGAACGGAGACCAAGTCTGAAGGCCGAGGTCTGTTCCCACGTGTCTCTGGGCCGCGGATGAGGCAGTGCCCTTGGGCTGTAGTCCAGGAAGGCTTCTCAGAAGAGGTGACATCTTTTTTTAGCGCTGACCCTGCTGTGCCTCCACCTCTTGTTGCGTGCTGCTTCCTCAGGACCTCCATATTCCCAGTGAGGAGCGCATCAAACAGCTTCTGGGACAGGACGCCTGGACCTCACAGAAGAGCGAGCTGGCCGGCTTCTATCCCCGACTCATGGCCAAGTCAGACACGGGCAAGACCGGCCTCATCAACCTGGGCAATACCTGCTTCGTGAACAGCGTCCTGCAGGCCTTGTTCATGGCTTCCGAGTAGGTGCTGCTCGGGGTTTCCACCTGCCTGGGGTGGGGTCCGGCTGGGGTGAGCAGGGGGCTGGGTTTGCCTGCAGCCCCTGGGCATTGCCGTATGCTTATACCAGGGTGGGAACCAGAGACAGGGCTTGGCACTGCCCCGGCCGGGCACGGGTTGACATCACGCACTTTCCTTGGAGAATCCACAGGGCCCGGGCTGGGTCTTGCAGATGGGAACTCCACAACGCGCACTGGGGTTAGCCCCTTCCCGACAGCTCAGGGCAGGGCTCAGCTCCAGTCCCTGGCAGAGGTGCTCCCCAGAGCACCCTCTGGAGTGACCCCCAAGCTCTGAATTGGATGTAGTCCCTGGGCACTGACCCCAAGCCAAAACCGAACCAGGCAATAGAATTCTTACTGCCAGTGGTTACCAATCCAGTGCAGGGCCCGTTTAAAACTCCCTTGCAGGGCTGGAGCGAGAGCACTGGAGGGAGGGCACCGGCCTGTACACAGCCCAGATTCCATCCCTGGCATCCCACATGGTCCCTCAAGCCCACCCAGGAGTGATTCCTGAGTGCAGAGCCACAAGTAAGCCCTGAGCATAGCCGGGTATGACCCTAAAAACCAAAAAAAGAAAAAAAAGATAAATAATAAAGCTTCATTTTCGTCATGCTGTTGGATATCTTAGGGTTTCCTAGGAGACAGCTGGAAAGGCTGTGCACATTGATTTTATTTTATTTACTTTTTTTTTTTATTTTGTAAAGTAGTGCACTCAGTTTTGGGCTGTGGAGCGATAGCAGAGCGGGTAGGGCATTTGCCTTGCATGTGGCCAACCTGGGTTCGATTCCTCCATCCCTCTTGGAGAGCCCGGCAAGCTACTGAGAGTACCCCGCCCGCACAGCAGAGCCTGGCAAGCTCTCTGTGGTGTATTCGATATGCCAAACACAGTAAAAACAAGTCTCACAATGGAGACGTTACTGGTGCCTGCTCGAGCAAATTGATGAACAACAGGAGGACATTGCTACAATGCAATAAGTAGTTCATATTAGCGGCCAGAACGATAGTACAGCGGGTAGGGCATTGCCTTGCATGTGGCCAACCTGGGTTCAATTCCCTGGCATCCCATATGTTCCCCCATGCACCGCCAGGAGTGATTCCTGAGGGGAGAACCAGGAGTAACCCCTGAGCATCACTGGGTGTGACCCAAAAAGCTAAAAAAAAAGTACTTCACAATATTTGATTACATTTAATATTCAAGCACCAATCCCACCACCATTAACACCTTCCCATCACCATATTTTGGGTGTTTCCATCCCGGACCCCAATCCCTGCCCCAAAGCAGAATCGAAATAATATAATAGAGCTTTCCCTCTAAGGTTGTTTGCCTCCTACTTTGAGTCCCATCAAATGTGATGTGGTACTCTTGCAGTCTGGGTAGGGTGTGTCCTATGAAGTGCTGCATTTGTGGCTGCGCAGTCCAGGAAAAAATTCACTCGTGGTTGAGGCTTGGCCTGAGCATGTGAAGAGTGGCCATGAGCGTGGCGGTGATTGTGTTCTGGAGGTTTTCGGCTGCCGAGGCTGGGTCCCTTGGGGCGGGGAGGGGTCTCACCCACCCACCTCTGGGACGCCCTGAGTGAAATAGCCTGGCGTGGGTTCTGGCGGCGTAGTTATGGCTATTGTCAACATATTTAGCACTTCAGGATACTTAGGTTTGATTCCCAGCTCTGCCCGGTCTCCCTGAGCCTCTGGGAACTCCCTCCTCTCCAACCCGCTCAGCACCAGATGTGGCCCCCAGGCCAAACCAAATCGACACTTGAACCAAATTTGTGTTGAAGCATACTCTAGGAGAACTGTCTTGCCCGTTTTGAAGTGGCCAGTTCACTGGCATAGTGTCCTCTGGATAGCCATCCCTGAGTCTGACCTTAGAGCCCTCTCTGGCTTGTAATTGGACACTTTGGACTATCCTGTGCTTTCCTGACAGCTCCCAGGCTCCCCTCCACCAGCCCCGGGCTCCCCGTTACTACATTCCCAGGCTCTCTCATGAGTGGGCTCAGAGAGCTTTTGTCTTCTTCTAGCGGACCTACTCCCCTCTCTGTCAGATGCCTCTGCACTGCATCATTTAAAGCATCCCCCCCCCACTTTTACTAATTTTTGCAGCACACCCTTCTGGGCACAGGGCTTAACAAGTGGTGGGGCGCTGGGCCCCTGTGTGGGATGCCAGGCATCAGACTTCAGTGGGCTGTGTGCACAGCAGGGCTTTCCCCACTCCACGCTGTGCTGGTCCCACTTTGTAGCTTTCTTGGGGAATCCGGGGCCACACAGGCTCTGTGCTGGCTTCTGGCAAGGAAGAGTTTCTGAGGAATCTGTGGGAAGCAGCTTCTTCATTCCTTGTGGGAACAGCAGAGTGTGGTGGCACAGACCTCCCCGACACCGCGTGTCCACACTGGCTCTCACCCCAGGAGGACCCCCCACCCTGCTGCTGATGAGGCTGTGTTAAGGGCCCATGTTCTATTTTTTTGTTGTTTTTTTCTTTTTGGGTCACTCCCAGCAATGCACAGAAGTTACTCCTGGCTCATGCTCTCAGGAATTACTCCTGGCGGTGCTCAGGTAACCATATAGGATGCTGGGAATCAAACCTGGGTAGGCCACGTGCAAGGCAAACGCCCTCCCTACTGTGTTCTCACTCCAGCCCCGCATGTTCTTGTCTGTCCCGCAGTTGGTGACTCTTGGCCAATTCCTTGTCACTGTGGATCTGGGTATATATCAATGTCTCATTGGTTCCTGATTGTATTCTCTTTTTGGGGGGAGTGGGTGGCGGTGCTCACCTTACTGTGAGTTGGGGATCCATGGTGCTTTTGGGAGACTTGGGGGATAATATAGATCCTAGGTGGCATGCAAGGCACAAACCTGGGCCCCCGGGCCCCCTGAGTGCTGTGGGGGTAGCCTAGATGTCCTCCAAGTGGCCCGAGCAGCTTCCCACCCTCAGGATTAAACTTGTTGGCCTGGTTAGCCAAGGGTCACTGGGATGGTCCCGGCCTCTGAGTACCACCTGGAGCTTCTGGCAAGTGCCACTGGAGTCTGACTATGAACAACTTTGTAACTGTGTATCTCATGGTGACCCCAAAAAAACTATATTTTTAATCAAAAAAAAAGAAAGAAAGAAAGAAAAAATCACAGTGCCTCTCTAGATGGCTCTGGATAGTGCGATTTTCCCTCACTGTTCTTCGTCTTTCTGTGGTGGGCATCTTTATGGCCTCAGGTAAGTCGCCTACCTTCATTTTCTCAAAAATAAATTTTCTTTTCTGGAGCAGAGAACACATGAGGTAAAGCCACTTACATGTGGCTGGCTGCAGTGACCACGTCCCCCTGGTTCTGGTCCCTGGCACCATGTCCCCAAGCAGTGCCAGGGCTCTCTCCTGAGCACTGAGCCAGGAACAGGCCCTGAGCATTTGAAGATGTGCCCTCCCCTTTTTTCCCCTGAGGTTTTACCTTGTTCTTGAATTTGGAAACTATTCCTCTGTTTTCTTGATCATTTTTCTTGATTCTGTGCTTTTTAACAAAACTATAATAAATATTTCCCTTTCCTGTAGCTGTAGTGACCTGGTTCAACCATGCTCTACTTTTTGTTTTTTGTTGTTTGGTTGGGTTTTGGGGCCAAATGCTCAGGGGTTACTCCTGGCTCTGCACTCAGGAATCACTCCTGGCAGTGCTAGGGGAGGGAAAGGGGAACCATATGGGACGTGGAGAATCCAACCCCGCTTGGCTGCGTGCCAGACAAGTGCCCTGCCCCCCACTGTACTATCACTGTGGCTCCCCATGCACTAGTTTTTTTTTTTCTTTTTGGGTCACACCCAGCAATGCACAGGGGTTACTTCTGGTTCTGCACTCAGGAATTACCCCTGGCAGTGCTCAGGGGACCATATGGGATGCTGGGAATCGAACCCGGGTCAGCCGCGTGCAAGGCAAACGCCCTACCGGCTGTGCTATTGCTCCAGCCCCGTGCCTTAGTTTCAAGTTCTCTCTCCAACCTTGTGATGATCCAGTTAGCCTACTATGTTATTATTATTAGGGTTTCTTTTTTCTTTTTGGGTCACATCCGGCGATGCACAGAGGTTACTCCTGGCTGTGCACTCAGGAATTACTCCTGGCAGTGTTCGGGGAACCCTACGGGATGCTGGGAGTCGAACCCGGGTTCGCCGCGTGCAAGGCAAACGCCCTACCCGCTGTGCTATCACTCCAGCCCTTTTATTAGGTTTTGAGGACAGACCGGGTGGTGCTCAGGGATTGTTCTTGTTGCGACTCGGCGGCAGGGGTAGGGGGTGCGAATAAACAGTGCTAGAGATCAGACCCAGGCTGGCCACGTACAGAGTGTCTGCCCAGCCTGAGCCTTTTTTGTTCTTAGCGGTGCCAGTAGCTGAGGGTGTGCTGGGAGCTGGAAGAGCTGGAAGAGCTGGAAGTCTCTCCAAGAGGATATTCCCACCTGCTTCCAGCTAGTGAAAGCCCTCAGCAAAGTGCTCGAGGACGCCTCTGCCAAGGGGAGCTGAGGGGAAGGGCTTCCGCCTCTGGGTGCTGGTGCTGGTGCTTGGCCCATCAGGAACTGTCTCCTTGTTTTCTACCATCCTCATGAGCCCATGAAAACAAGTTCTGTTGACCAGAGCTAAGGCATCTGTAGAGGACAGAGGGGTCACAGCCATGAGACCAGAGCCCTGGAAATGTGCATCGGACCTCCATGACCTGGCATGGGTGGAGAACAAGCTCCAGATAGTCCCTGCAGGTTACCACTGTCTCTGCAGAGACATTTTTTTTAATTAAAAAAAAAATATTTTTTTGAGTCACCATGAGATACACAATCACAAAGTTGTTCATGGTCGGGTTGTAGTCCTACAGTGTTCCAACATCCATCCCTTCACCAGTGTACATTTCCCACCACCAGTGTCCCCAGTTTCCCTCCTGCTAATTCCCCGCCCCACCAGCCTGCCTCTATGGCAGACAACTTCCCTTCTCTCTGTCTCTCATCCTCTTTCCTTCTGAGCCTCATGGTTTGCATACAGGCACCGACAGGTTATCACATTTGTCCCTTTCCTTCCTTTCAGCGCTCAGTTCTTGCCCAGAGCGACCATTTCTAACTCTCATTGTCACAGTGGTCCCTTCTCCATCCTAACCGCCCTCCCCAGTTGGGGCAAGCTTGGAACTGCTGGTCTGCTTGGCCAAAGATTGCGGGGCTGGGTCCCCAGATGCGTCGTGCTTGGGGCGCCCCAGATGGGTCGTGCTTGGCCCCATCAGAGCAGGGGTGAGGGGCAGAGGAAGGAAACGCGGCCGGCAGGCATGAGCTCAGCAGGTGGGGGCAGCTGTATTTTTTGCTGGGGAGCTGAGGGTCATGCCTGGTGGTAAGTGACCATGTGTGGTGCCGGGGACGGAATGGGCCTGTGTGAGGAGCATATGCACCTCCTCTGAGCCACCACACGGGCTCTGTGGCCTCCCTGGGCTGGTATTTGGGGGGGCTCTTCCAGGGCCCGACAGATGGGGGTTCCAAGCCTCGCTTCTTGTGGAGAGGTTGAAAGTTGCACACTGCTGCACCATGGTGAGATGGGAAGGCTTGCAGATGATGGTTTGTCTGTCTGTCTGTCTGTGGGTCACATCCCCCGGTGCTCAGGAGTGACCCCTGGTGGTGTGGGGGATTGAACTAGGATCAGCAACATACAGGATAAGCACTTAGGCCCCTGTGTTACCTCTTCGGCTCTCCACACTCCTTTCTTTTATTCTCTATCCTTTGTCCCTACCTCATGTAACCTCAGTTTCGATGTCAGTGTTGCCTGGGTTATTTTTTTAAATTTTTATTTATTTAATTTATATTAAAACTTTTTTTATTAAGTCACTGTGAGATAGACCCTTACAAAGCTGTTCATGATTGGATTTCAGTCATACAGTATTCCAATATCCATCCCTCCACCATTGTACATTTCCCAGCACCAGTGTCCACAATTTCTCCCCCATGGCTGCCCCTCCTCCCCTCCATGGCAGGCACTCTTTTTTCTCCTTCTCCTTCTCCTCCTTCTCCTCCTTCTTCTTCTTCCTCCTCCTCCTCCTCCTCCTCTTCCTCCTCCTCCTCCTCCTCCTCCTCTTCCTCCTCCT
>JAOXYA010000045.1:19171091-19185612 GCA_028565675.1 Sorex palustris | reverse complement strand
TCCTGACGTTATATTCGCTCTCAATGGAACTAACATCTCTGAATGCAACAGTTATGTGTACCTAGGTCGAGAAGTCAACATGACGAATGGCCTGGCACCTGAGTTGCACAAGAGGAAGAGAGTGGCTTGGAACACCTCCACGAGCGTCAAAGAAATAGCTAAGAGGACAAGGACCTCTGGCTCTGGGCACATTTCTTTGATTCCACTTTTCTTCCTGCATTAACATACGCCACAGAGACCTGGGCCCTACGAAAACAGGATGAGAACGTTATTTGGGTCTCTCAAAGACGAATCAAAAATATGTAAGTCTGGAAAAAAAATAAAATAAAATGTTTTTTTTTCAGTGGGGGGAAAAAAAGAGGATGCTTGGAGGATCATGCTTCACTCAAGTGAGAGAAAGAATCCCTAGTTCTGACCTCTTTCGACAATCGAGAATCAGGGATGCTTTCTCGTTTGCCAAGGTGTTGAAAATCAGATGGGCTGCACACATAATGTGATTTGAAGACAACTGCTGGACTAGAGCTGTTACTGACTGGATTTCACGGGACGTCAAAATATTGTGTGGCTGCCACCTACGAGATGGTCAGACTTTTTTGTCAAGACCCTGAACGATCAGTTTGAGGCTCATTGTGTTCCTGGAGTGAACAGACGCATTGGGCTACACTAGCACGGGACAGGGGTGAATGGAGACGTTACTGGTGCCCAACAAGCAAATCGATGAGTAATGGGATGTCAAGCAATCAAGTGATCAATCCAATTTGAAATGACTTTTGAGCTTGGCATTATAGAGGTCTGAGTTTATTCTTTTGTATCTTAACTACAGTTTATTTTGATTTCAATTGAATCGCTGTGAGATATGTACTTACAGAGTTGCTCATGATTGAGTTTCAGCCATATAGTATTCTAATACCCATCCCTCACCAGTGTACATTTCCTGCCACCATTGTACCAGGTTCTCTCCCACTACTCTCCCCACTTGGCTACCACCCTCTCTAGCTGAAGCCTGCCTCTGTGGCAGACACTCTTCCTCCTCTTCCTCCTCCTCCTCCTCCTCCCCATCTTCCCTCTTCCTCCTCCTCCTCTTCCTCCTCCTCCTCCTCCTCTTCCTCCTCCTCTTCCTCCTCCTCCTCCTCCTCTTCCTCCTCCTCCTCCTCCTTCCTCCTTTTGGGCATTGTGGTTTAGCAGTAACTGAAATGTTATCAGGTATATCCCTTTACCTACTCTTAACACTCAGTCCTTGTCCAGCGCGATCATTTCCAACTGTTCTTGTCATATTGGTCCCTTCTCTGACTTACCTCCCCTCCCCCCTGCCTGGTTTATTTTTATTTTCTCATTCATCAGTTCATATCCATATTTTGCAGTCATGGTGTTTGGTTTTGTTATTATTTTGATTTTGTTTTTGTTTTTTTTTTAAACTCCTGGTTCTGTGCTCAGGGATCACTCCTTGGGGAACCCATATGGGATGCCGGGGATTGACTATGAGTTGGCCACGTGCACGACAAGTGCTCTACTATTGCTCTGGCCCCTCATTGTTCTTTCATAGAGTTTATCGATTCTGCTTGCTCAGATCTGCCTTTGATTCCTGTAGAGAGATTTTTGCTTTTTGCAGTTATTTCTGTTGCAGCTCCAGGATTTCCTTTGACCCCGCCCACTTCTCTGTCTGTGGGTCGCTGTTTTGTTCACACACAGTTGGTGTGACTTGCAACGTATCTTCCGTTAGTCTGTGAGCACATGATGTTCAATCTTTTTATGATGTACCTGCCACTCCTCAGGGACAGCATCCTTTAACTCTCTTTTTCCTTCAGTTGGGTCGGACTTTCCTGTTGCTTTGTATGTCTGATGCTTTTTTGTTGTTGTGGATGACTATATATTTGAACGTTATATAATTTGTATATATAAGTATTGGGGGGTTAATTGCGGCCACACCTGGCTGTGCTCAGGGCTTATACTCCTGGCTCTGCACTCAGGGATCACTCCTCATGGGCTTTGGGGACCAGATGTGGCAGTGCAGTGCTGGGGATTGAACCTAAGGCAAGCTCCCTACCTGCTGTCCTGTCTCTCTGGCCCCTGAGGTAGAGCATCTTTTCATGTGATTATTTGCCTTCTGTGTTTTTTTCTCTGGTGAGGCAGCCTTTCAGATGTTGGGACAGGGGCCGGAGAGATAGAATAGCAGGTAGGGTGCTTGCCTTGCTTGCAGCCGACTGGGGGTTTGATCCCCAGCATCCCCTGTGTTTCCTGAGCCCCACCTGGAGTGATTTCTGAGTGCAGAGCCAACAGTAAGGCTGGTTTACACACTGGCCACAGCTGGTGTTGCCCAAAACCACTTGTATCACTTGTCATCCCATTGTTCATTGATTTGCTTGAGCGGGTGCCAGTAACGTCTCCATTCATCCCTGTCGCGTGCTAGCGTAGCCCAATGGCATATTGGGGGCTCTTTCAGGGTCAGGGGAAGGAGATGAATGAGATCCGTTATTGTTGCTGTTTTTGGCATATCGAATACGTCACAGGTAGCTTGCATGTGGCTTGCACATGGCTCTGGTCCAAAAACAACAACAAAAACAAAACAAAAAGGTGTTTTGCACTTTTTCTTTGAATTGTTTTTTTGGAGGGGAAGGGTTTGGTTGCGTGCTCAGCTGTGCTCAGGGGTCACTCCATTCTCCTCACTCAGGAATCACTCCTGGTGGGCTTAGGGGACCACATGGGATGTCAGGGATTAAACCTGAGTTGGCCACGTGAAGGGCAAGTGCCTTACCTGTGGTACCACTGCTCCGCCATGGTTTGGTTGAGTTTTAAGAGCTGTACCTTTGCAAATACTTTCTCCCAGTCTGTGGCTTGTCTTCTAATTCACCTGTCTCTCGAGGAGTGGGTGTTTTTTAACAGTAATGAAATCAGCGTTTACTAATCCGTCTATGATAGAGCGAGTCTTTGGCGTTGCATTTAGAAGGGCATCCCCACCCAGTGTCCGTCGCCATCTGTCCTCACCCACCTCCCATTGGCTTCCTTTTTCGTTGTTGTTCTTTTGGGGGCCACAGCCAGGTGATCAGGTGTTTGTTACTCCTGACACTGCACTAAGGGATCACTCCTGGCGGTGCTCAGGGGACCATATGGGATGCCAAGGATCAAACATGGGTTGGCCACACATGCAGGGAAAACGCCTTACCTGCAGTACTATCACTCTGACCTCTCCATTAGCTTCTAACAGTTTTGCAGTTCTGTGCTTTGCATTCAGTTCTGAGAGCCATCTTTCAAGTTTTTTGTTTGTTTTTGTTTTGGGGCCACAGTTGGCTGTGCTCAGGGCTTCCTCCTGACTCTCTGCTGAGGGATCACTCCTGGTGGTGCTCGGGGAACTCTGTGGGGTGCTGGGGATCAAACCCAGGTTGGCCACGTGCAAGGCAAACACCCTACCGGCTGCCCTATCTCACCAGCCCCCATCTTTCAGATTCTATGAAAGGTGTAAGGTGCCTCGATTCACTTTTTCATAAGCAGATGGACACTTCTAGCAGGTGTCCTCATTTTTTTTGAGGCAGGGGATATTGGTTTGGGGCCACACCTGGTGGGATTCAGGGGCGAGTCTGGCTCTGTGCTCAAGAGTGCCCTCAGGTGGTGCTTGAACCCTATGTAGCGCTGGAGATTGAACTGGAGTAACTGGAGTTGGTGGGTTGCAAGGCAGACACCTTCCCCTCTGAATGATCTCACTGCTGGGGTCACGCCTAGCAGTGCTCAGGCTTACTCCCAGCTCTGTGCTCAGGGATCATTCCTGGCAGGACTCAGGGAACTATATGGGATGCCAAGGATGGAACCCCAGTTGGTCACATGCAAGGCAAGTCCTTCCCTGGGGGCTCCACTCTCCCCCCAGACCCTGGACATCTTCTTAGAAAGTCCCAGTGAAAGGGAGCTTTGTGTCCGGCTTGCTGGGACTTCTTGGTGCTGTCTGGCGCAGCCTCATTTTCCTGACCCCACAGCCTGCTCCCTCCATAGGCAGCTTAGGTCTAACAGGCCTAATGGGATCATGGTCCCAGTGATTCCACCATCAGCAGCTGGCTCAGAGCTCTCCAGGGGCAATCTGGGCTTTGCCTTCCTTGCAGGGGCCACCTTGGCCAGTGCTCAGGGTGCAGAGAGCACATATCTGCCTGCCCTGGGCTGTTTAGGAGAACAGGGACAGAGCTGGGCACCAGCTTCCTCTCCCCTGCACTGCACCCCTCTTTCCACAGTTTCCCCCCCACTCCTCTGCGGGTCGAGGGTCAGAGTGGCTGGAGGGCTGAGGTGGGAGCGGCTGTTCCCCAGGGAGGCAGGGAGGGTGTGTGGTTGGCGCAGCCGGAGAGGCACAGGCTGGGACCCAGATGGGGGCAGTCCAGCCAGCCCTGCTCTGAGGGTCAGAGGAGACCCCAGTGTCCTTTGGCTGTCTGGGCCAAGCTCACTCACTGCTCCTGGCCTCTGGCCCAGTCTAGAGCCGGAAGCACCGGGGCTGCTTGCAGTGGAGGGAGGTGGAGGCTGGGGTGTCCTGGGCTCACCCCAGTGCTCCTTTGTCCGGAAGCTTCCGCCACTGTGTGCTCCGCTTGACCGAGAACAACTCACAGCCACTGATGACTAAACTACAGTGGCTCTTTGCCTTCCTGGAGCACAGCCAGGTGAGTGCCAAGGGCCAGGTCCTGCTGCCACCCTTGCCCCTCTGGCTGGGGTACTTGGGGATGGGGCATGGTCTGACACATGGGGAGACGCCAGCAGTACCCCCGGCAGGAGGAGATGCATCCAACCTGCTGTCCAGGGACACTTCCAGGCTTGGTGGCATGCACTGCTCCAGTCTGGGGCCAGGTCCCTGCCCTATCCTGTATGTGTGTGTGGGGGGGGGCATCCTGTTCCTGGGGGTCAGGTCCCCACCCCATCCTTGGTACCAGGCCCCGCGAGGGGATGAGGAAGCAGCATTCTTGGCCCTCATCCCATCTCTGTCCTCACCGCTGGGGAAGCTGCACACACAGGTGACAAGGGTGATGGGGGCGGGAGGGGTTGCTGAGACACAGGAGGAGCATCACAGTGGCACTCGGGTGCTGAGCATCTCGGAGGGGACAGTGGTAATGGAGAGGGAGCCTGAGGCCGACAGCTCTGTGGGGGGGCTGCTGGCCACCATGGTCCTACCTAGCCGTGTGGTGGCATGGGGCTGACACAGGGAGTTGGGGACAGGAAGCCCTTTGGTAGGGGGCCGCAGGGGTGGGGAGGGCAGAGCAGTCCTCTCCAGGGCAGTGCTGCCCTGCTTCCTGCGCTTCTGACCTGCTGTCCCTGTCTGCCCGCAGCGGCCAGCCATTTCTCCAGAGAATTTCCTCTCTGCGTCCTGGACCCCCTGGTTCAGCCCTGGCACCCAGCAGGACTGCTCTGAGTACCTCAAGTACCTACTGGATCGGTGAGGAGGGTCTAGGGATCCCCCCCCCCCCAGAGATCTGGCCTTGAGGGCGGGGGAGGTCCCATTCGGCTTGCTTGTGCAGCATCCATGTGGAAGGATCCAGAAGGGGGCGAAGGATCCAGAAGGGGGCTGCTTGGAGGCAGGTCAGTGTGTGTGTGTGGAGGGGGGGCTTGGGGCCTGTGCTCCGGGTACGTGCATTTGCATGGACACATGTATGTGGCATGCACGTGCCTTGCGGACACCCTCTGCCACCCCCTCCGCCCCTGCCCAGGCTGCACGAGGAGGAGAAGACTGGAGCCAGGATCTGCCAGAAGCTCAAGCAGTGCAGCTCCCCGGGCGCGCCGGGGGAGCCCCCGCTCCCCACTTCCACGTCGGTGGAGAGGATGTTTGGGGGCAAGATCGTGACGAGGATCCGTTGCCTGCGATGCCTCAACGTCTCCTCCCGGGAGGAGGACTTCACGGACCTGTCTCTCGCCTTCCCCCCGCCGGAGCGCGGCCCGCGCCGCCGCCGCCTGGGCTCCGCCGTGCTCCCTGCGCCCGACGTTGGGGTCCAGAACCTTCCGGCGGCAGCGCCACGGCAGCGGAAACACTGCATCACCGGAGACGCGCCCCCCAGCCTCCTGGACCTTCAAGGCCTGGGCCGGGGGGATCCCGGGGGGCAGAGCCGCCGCTGCGAGAGGGAGGCAGGGGAGGAGCCCGCGGAGGGGCAGGAGGAGGGGGAGGAGCAGGAGAAACAGGAGGAGGAGGATGAGGAAGAAGAAGAGAAGGAGGAGGAGCAGGAGAAGGAGCAGAAGGAGGAGGAGGAGAAGCAGAAGGGGGAAGAGAAGCAGGAGGAGGAAGAGGAGAAAGAGAAGGAGGAGCAGACGCAGGAGAAGGAGGTGCAGGAGGAGAAGGAGGCCGCGCGGGGAGAGCCGGGGGAGGCGCGCGCCGAGCCCGCGCCCGCGCCCCCCACGCTCCCTGCGCCCCCCGCGGCCCCCGACGGCCCCCGCTCCGTGCTGGACCTGCTCAACTACTTCCTGTGCCCCGAGCGGCTGACGGCCGAGAACCGCTACTTCTGCGAGCCGTGCGCTTCGCTGCAGGACGCCGAGCGCGCCGTGGAGCTGAGCCGCGGGCCGCGCTACCTCATCCTCACGCTGCTGCGCTTCGCCTTCGACCTGCGCACGCGGCGGCGCCGCAAGATCCTGGACGACGTGGCGCTGCCGCTGCTGCTGCGCCTGCCGCTGGCCGGGGGCGGCGCGCGCGCCTACGACCTGTGCAGCGTGGTGGTGCACTCGGGGCTGTCCTCGGAGAGCGGCCACTACTACTGCTACGCGCGCGACGGCGCGCCGCGGCCCGCGCCCCAGTGGTACCTGTTCAACGACACGCGCGTGTCCTTCTCCTCCTTCGAGTCGGTCAGCAACGTCACCTCCTTCTTCCCCAAGGACACGGCCTACGTGCTCCTGTACCGCCAGCGGCCCCCCGACGACGGCGACGGCGACGGTGGTGATGCAGAGCCGGGCGCGCCCAGGTCCCGTGCCGAGCCCGCGCTGCACCGGGACCTGATGGAGGCCATCTCCCGAGACAACGCCCTGTACCTGCAGGTGAGCCGTCGCTTCCGGGGGGGGGGGCGGCGTGCGTTGTAGCCCCCCCCCGGGAGGCGCCCCGCGTGACGCAGCGCCTCCCCCACCCCCCGTGCCGTCCCAGGAGCAGGAGCAGGAGGCGCGCAGCCGCGCGGCCCACATCACCGCGCCACCCTCCCCGCCGCCCTGGGGCCGGGGCTCCGACGAGGATGAGGACGAAGACGAGGGCCCCCCGGGGGGCTGCAACCCCGCGGGCGGCGGCGGCAGCGGAGACTTCCACAGACTGGTCTTCTAGGGGGACCGCGTGTGCCCAGACGCCCACACCCACAAGGCCTATCGATTCTGACCCCGCGCGCGCGCGCCCCTGGAGAAAACGAGGGTCTGGGGGTCCGGGAGCGCGGGGCAGCGGGCAGCATCAACCCTCCGACGCCGCGGCAAAAACCAGCGGCTTCGCAGTCCCCTTGGCCGTCGAGGCCCTTGGGCACTGCGAAGGACATCCTTCGCAGTGCCCCGCCGCCGCTAGCTTGGTACCCGGGAGGGGGCAGGCGCAGTTGACGGGAGCCCGAAAGGCATGTCGGTGGGAAGCAGCTTCGCAGGAGGGAGACGAGACCCCCTGTCCTGTTTCATCCCTCAGCATTCTCCCCACAGCAATGCGGAGGGCGGGGCAGCCCGTGCAGTAGGGGACGCCACGCCCCTCAAGAGCAACGTGCAGCCCCCCTCCCCCAGTGGGTACCCTGTGCCCCGGCTCCCCGCCCCCCCCAGAGCATTGCACACCCTCTCCCAGCGGGGACCATGCACCCCGCCTGCCTCAGTGCCTGACATGCTCCTTGCACCCCCTCTGGTGAGCGAGGGCCACCGCAGACTGTTTCTTGAGAAGCCAGGGTCTGTCCATCCCGACGAAGCTGCTGGTTCAGCACCTCGGGGTGGTGGTGGGGCTTCAGCACTGGCTGGGGGCGTCCCGACCTCAGTGTGCCTGGCACCTCAGGGCCCCTTTGTGATGGAGCCGAAACCCAGGTTTCCGGTAGAAATAAACGTAGTTCTCAAAGCTGGGCCATGTGGTTCTTCCCACCCACTCTGAGCTCCTGGGCCCTCATGGGACCAGGTCATGGTTGCAGGAGCCCCCATTGGCGCTGGGGGAGTGCCCGAGGGTGTGGCAGCTTTCTGTTCTGAATGGGGCGCCTGCCCACTGTTGGTTCTCTTGGAGTCCCTGGCCAGGGGGTGTCAGTCTGCGGTAACCCAGCGCTCCTTTCCAGGGGAGAACAGAAGTAGTGGGCGAGAGAGGGGCTTGGGCCCGAAGGCCATGCCCTCCTTGCTGGTGGATGGCTGGGACAGTCACTCCCAAATCCCTACATCCCTACATCATAGCTGTTTCCATCTGAGACATTATCTATGTTCCTGGGCCTGAGCTGAAGTGCTCCCATGTGGCAAAGCCACAGGGTGTACACATATGAGTATGTGTGACGGTGTCAGCGCACGTGTATATGTGTGTGTGACCAAGAGTGTGTACCCCCAAGTGTGCGTTTTCCCGCCACCCCTAATCCCTGGGATGAAAAACACTCCAGCACCCTCTGTTGTCACTTCTACTGACTTTATTGTTGTCCTGCGTGGACCCACAGTATAAAGGGACCGTGGGCCCCAAGTGCTCCCTCCCCACCCGGCCCCCTCACAGGATCAATAATGGGTTACGATTCCCTTTTTTTTTAAACGAAAACAATAAATTAATAACTTAAGTGATTAGGCACCAACAGCGATTTGAAAAAGTAAGTATCAACTTTAAATGGTCACGGGGCACGGCCCCAGGCTGGGCTGCCCTGCCCCTCTAGCCGGCGTGGGGAAGCTTCGAAGGACATCACACACACACACACACACACACACACACGTGCTCCGAACCCTGTGGCCCGGCCACTGCTCTGCGGACAGACACCTTCCCCCTCCCTCCCCCCCAAGCTGTCCCCAGGGCCAGCTCATGGCTCTGGGCTTGTGCTTCTGTCTCGGAGTGGGGCAGTGTGGGCGCACTCCCTGTGCCGGTCACCATGCTCACTGCCAGCTGATGTGTGCCCGTTGCCCTGGGGAGAGATGGGGGCAGGGGGTCTCCTCACACCGTGGGCAGGGGCCTGAGTCCAGAGTCCAGCCCAGTTCAGGGCAGGCACATGGGATGGGTGTTCCCCCACCCCCCTTCCTGCTCCTGCCCTCGTCCTCGTCTGAGCCCCCGTGTTCAGGGCATCCCGGTTCTGGGGGCTCTGTCCTGGGGGCCATTTTCTAGCATGGGGGCTCCGGATCGTGTGTGTGTGTGTGTGTGTGCGCAAGTCCAGTCTCCCCCACAGACCCCTCTGCACCCTAGGAGGGGTGGAGACCACCCACCTGCAGACCTGTGTCATGGCCGTCCTGGCACGCTCAGGTGTGGACATCACTGTGTCACCCTCGGGGTCACGGGGAAACGGGGCAGGGGTCCTCACGTGTCCCCCTCTGGGGGAGCACTTCCAATGGCTCCTGCCCTTCCCCGCAGGACCCAAGCCTCTCTGGTAATGTAGACACCCGCCCCCCCAACCCCTCCCTGGAGCCCTCCTGCCCTGGGCACCCTGTCACTGTCTACCTGCAGCTCCCTTGGAGCCCTGCCAGGGTGTCCATGAGGACACTGAGTGACAGCTGTGTCCCCAGTGCCTCTCCTGCAGCCACCGGCCTATGCGGCTCCCTAGAACTGCATCTCAGGGGGCCTCCTGGTCACAGGGGTCACTGAGGAGGAGGAAGGCTGGCCACCTCAGGAAGGTAGCCACGGGCCCCAGGACTTCCCACATGGGCACTGGCTCCCGAGGGCTGCTGCCTGGGTGATACCCTCCTCCTGTCTCGTCCCCAGAGCTCCACCGCCAGGAGGGTCAGTGCTGTCCCCCCAACCAGGTCAGGGGGGCCCGGGATGGCTGGCAGGTGAGGGTCACCCTCGCTCACCTGGCACGGCGGCTCCATGCCCAGGTTCGCCCGGGTCCTCTCTGCCCCGGCTGGCCACGCTCGGGGCGCTACTCCAGGCGGCCCCTGCCAGCTCAGTGCTCCTCCCCTCATCCCTCCACTTCGGCCCTGCCAGGCCCCTCTACTCCCTGTCACTTCTCACCTGCCGTCAGTCACCTGCACCCCCTCCTTCTCCGGCAACTTGCTGTCACATCCGTTCCCTGCACCATCTGTGCCCAGCCCCACCTCCCTGCAGTGCCCCGCCCCAGGGGTCCCCCTGGGGGGTCTGTGCTAGAGCTGCCCACCAGTCCTGGGGCCCAAGCCTGTCTCCTGGGGTCTTAACGGCCCCCTGTCTTCCTTCATCCCTTTGGTCCTTAGCCTTTGGCCTCTCCCACGGGGCACCCACCACAGTAGGACCCCCCAAAACAGCTGCTTTACCCTCCCCCCAGTTCCATCTCCTTGGGTCTGTGCTGTCCCCCAGCCCCTAAACAAAGGGGGACATGCATGTCCACCCCGCTCTGCCCTGCAGCAGCCCCCGTCAGCGGGTGACCTGATCTTTCGGGGGGGGGGGTCTCTCTGGGCTGGAACCTGGCTGGGTCCCCGTCCTTCCCTCCTAGGACAGTGGAGGGCCAGGTGTGAGGGCCAGAGGATGCCTTTTTGGGGGACCTGTAACTATGGCAGAGAACCACCCCCCATTCGGAGGTCCAGAGGCAGCCATGTGGGCAGAAGTGCCCCGGGCAGGGTCCAGGTCCCTGATGTCAAGTGCTCGGAAGGCTAGCGGCAGCATGGTGGGGCTGGGGGTGGGGTGGCCTAGGCAAAGGGGCGGGTGGGGGGGCCGGGGGGGCGCAGTCACAGCTTGGCGCCCTTGGCCGGCTCTGATGCCTGCCGCACATCTGTCCACTCCTGCATGGTGCTCTGCAGGGCCTGTGTCTTCTCCTTGTCCACCTGCACGTAGTCCACCTTCTCGTCAGACGTGACGGAGGATGTGGAGGGCTGCAGGACGAGAGGGGGGCTGTGAGTGGTGGGGAGGGGCGGGCAGGGGTGGTCTCGGATCTTCTGGGGGTGCGGGAGGGGGTGTGAGTGGGCCATCAGACCTGCCTCTGGAATGTTCTGAGGGTGCCACCGAAGGCCTGGACCCCACAGCCCCTCCCTCCTGGAGGCACCAGCCTCTGCTGGCAGCCCCAACCTCCATCTCCCAAGCCCCTCCTGGGATCCAAATGGGCCCCCCCAGCACCACCCAGCTCTTAGTTCCCTAGGAGCACACACAGCCCCTCCAGCAGGGACCCAAGAGACCCCTCTGTGCCCTCTGGCAGCTGTGTCACTGGCCGGTGGTGGAGAGGGGGGTTAGGGTGTGTGTGTGTGTGTGTGTGTGTGTGTGTGTGTGTGTGTGTGTGTATGTGTGTGTGTTGGAGGGGAGACGGGGTTTCTCTGGGACTGGCTAGGCACAAAAACCAGATCCCTGGGTCTCTCTGTGGGCAGCCTTTGGCTCTGTGGCCAACGCCAGTGGCTGGTGGGAGCCTGGGCCTGGCGTGGCAGAGTGGACTGAGTAGGGTGGTGCAGGGTGGAGGTGCTGGCCCGGCTTAGGGTCCCAACCCCGGCCTGAGCACTGCTTGAGGCTGGCCGGCCCCGCCTGACCCCGCCCCTCCAGGCCCCGCCCCCGCCCCGCCCCACTCCTGCAGGCACCTTTCGGTGTGGGCTGGGGGAGCCGGGCTGGAAGTCCAGGGCCAGGTAGTCCACGCTGCCACTGCTCTTCTTGTGGGCGGGGCTGCCACTGCCACTGGGCAGGGGAGATGCACACACAGGGTTTTGCTGTGGCGGGAAGGAAAAGACCTGAGCAGACCTGGCCACTGCCCGGAGCGGTCACTGCCAGGGGCAGCCGGGTGGGGGCCTCGGGAGCACCCGGCTGAGGCGCGCACGCGCTGTGGAGACCCCTCAGCAATGCTGCAGCCCTGCAGTGGGATTGGAGAGCTGCTGTGCGTGTGGGCGCACGGGGCTCGGGTCTCAGCACTGCACGGTTTCCAGAAGTGCACCCCTCCACCACCCCCAACCCCCAACATAACAAAGCACATACACACACACATAAAGCACACACACACACACACACACACACATACACACACACACACACACAAATATGAGGGATTGTGGGCCCAGAGATGCTGCCTTGCGCACTGCAGACCCGGGTTCGATCCCTGGCATCCCTTATGGTTCCCTGAGCATGGCCAGGAGTGATTCCTGAGCACTGCTGGGTGTGGCCCGAAAACAAAAACAAAGCAAAACCAACAACAAAAAACCCCCACCACAACAAAAAAAAACCCCAAAACCATGCATGTGATTGTACACACATGCACACACAGATACATATGCAGTGCATGCACAAGTGTACATGTACACACACAATACACATGCACACGTGTGAACATACATAAATGCACACAGGCCCTCATAACAGCCCTTTGATGAAGCCAAGGCTGTTGGCACTGGTGTGCTTGTCTGACGAAGGACTGTGCCCTCCTGGTCCACCCTGTGGCCCACGCCCAGGGCAGCGGCCCAGAGAACCCCACTGGCGGGTGCTCAGACTTGCTCTCGCTGCCACTTCTCATAGCGCTGGATGTGGAAGGCTCCTGCACAGCGGGTCTGTGCCCTGAGCTTGCTGCCCCGGGCTGCCCGCCACCCTGTTCCGCCCAGGCCGGTCTCACTCAGGCCCCGAGCCTTATTCTGAGGGGGAAGGGCCAGAGTTACCACCTGCTGCCCAGCTGGGTGGCCACTGGACCCTGCTTCCCACAGAGCTGTGAGCTGAGGGAACATCACCTTCCAGGGGAAACCGGGAATTCACAGGCCAGGCACCAACTGCCCTGACTCAGAGCTACACACGTGCCCCTCGGGGCGTCCATTCACACCATTCAAGGCCACATAGGCAGCTCAGCCCAGGGAAGGAAGATCTTTCCTTTTGGCAAGGCCTGAAGGAGGAGCTAACTCTCACAGGCCAACCCCCACGCCACTAAGGCTCAAGGTCAAGCCTCCTCTCAAGGTCTAACTCAGGCCTAACGTAAGGTCATTCGGACTCTCAGGGTCAAGCCAACTCGAGAAGTGGGCAAGGTCCCCAGTGCTGAGCTGCAGCATCTGTGTGGTCACAGGAGCATCTATCCTGCCCAGCCAGTCCTGACTCACCTGTTGGAGATAGCACCCGGGGTCTTTGGGATCTGGCCCGCCCAACTTTACTGGTGCCTCCCCACCTTCGACCACAGGTGCTGCATCTCCTCACTCTGCATGGCCACCTCTACCTTGGCCCAGACCCATCTCCCGCTGTGCGTGAGGGCTCTCTCCGTAGGTGCTCCAGCCCTGCCTTCCGGGGACCCCAGAGGCTGCCTTCTCTGCCCCACGACTCCCTAGAGAGAGCTCAGTGCCCCCGAGACACACGGACAGTTAAGTGCACACTCAGACATACAAACACAGGCACCCACCCTCAAACACATACACATGTACAAACACATACATGCATACACACTCTCACACATATACCTAAGGACACACACACACACACACACACACACACACACACAAACACGCGTGTGCGCGCGGGGTTTCCCGTGGAGCTCTCCCGCCTGGGCAGCAGGAGGGAGGCGCCAGCACGCACCATGGGCACGTAGTTCTCCTCGCTGTCGCCCGAGTCGGTGCTGGTGATGCTCTGTGTGGAGATGGGGCGGCAGTACTGGGAGGAGCTGGCCGAGAAGCTGTGGCTGGACCAGGAGAAGAGAGTCAGGGCGCCCCTCCTCACACCCTGGGCTCAGTGCCAGGCCCCGCCCCCGACGCCCACTCACATGGCCCTCGACCAGGACTTGGTGATGGGAGACTTGAAGGGCAGCTCATCGATGACGGCATTGTTCCGCAGGTCCAGCGGGGTTGGCTTGGCTGGAGCAAGCAGGGACGAGGGGAGAGGACAGCCACTGAGAATGGAGGGACACACAACCACACACACAGAGGCATGCTCACACAACAACCCCCCCATAAACCTCTCTCACACACACACATGCACTCATAACACCTCCACTCACTCATACCTACCCATAGGCACCACACACACACACACACACACACAACCTCCCCTATGCACACACACTCAACAGCCACCCACCAGACGCACACACACACACACCTCTTTCATACAACATCCCCCATTCACACACTCAGACACATTCACTTTATTTATTTTTGGCTTTTTTGGGGTCACACCCAGCGAGGCTCAGGGGTTACTCCTGGCGGTGCTTGGGGGACCATATGGGACACTGGGAATCGAACCCGGGTCGGCCATGGGCAAGGCAAACGCCCTACCCGCTGTACCATTGCTCCAGCCCCAGACAGACACATTCACTTTACACAGGTACCTTCTCATACTCAGATATACACAGACACCCAAACACACACACACCCAACACACACACACTCAACAGCCACACACCAGACACACACACCTTGTACAACACCCCCCATTCACACACTCCGACACATTCACTTTACATAGGTACCTTCTCATACTCAGATATACATAGACACCCAAACACACATACACACACACACACAACATCCCCTATGCACACACACTCAAAACCCACACATCAGACACACA
>JAOXYA010000045.1:19149866-19162041 GCA_028565675.1 Sorex palustris | reverse complement strand
TATGCCAAAAACCAGTAACAATGATGGGTCTCATTCTCCTGACCCTGAAAGAGCCTCGAATGTGGCACTTTTAAAATGTCAGGGCTAGGACGAAGGAGACGTTACTAGGGCCTGCTTGAGGCAATTAATGACCATCAGGCTGACAGTGATACAAGGCAGAAGAAACAAGCACAAAAATAAAAGAAGCCACTTACTAAGTGGAAGAAGACCTCTGAGAAGGGTTTAACATCGGTAGTAAACAAAGAACTCACACAGCTCCACAACAAGAGAGCACCCAACGAAAACCTGGGTGCAAGCTCGGAGACACACACAGATGGGCACACAGCACAGGGGAAATGTTCAGTACCACTCACTGCTCAGGAAATGCAAACCAGGGGCTGGAGAGATGGTACAGTGGGAAGAGTGTTCGCCTTGCACATGGCTGACCCGGGTTCAATCCCCGGCATCCCATTTGGTCCTCTGAGCACTGCCAGAGTGAATTGTAAGCCCTGAGCATCACTGGATGTGGCACAACAACAACAAAAAAATCACAAAATCAAAACAAACAAACCAAAAAAATAAAAAAACAAAACCCACAAGACTGTACTGAGAGATCACAGCCCATCCACAAGGAGGCTGGAAACCTCGACTGGTGAGGGTGTGCAGTGGAAGGAACCTGGTGAAGGGCACAGCTGGTAGGTTGGGCAGTGCAGCCTCGAGGACAGAAGCAAAGAGGAAAGTTCCTGTGGCAGAGCAGTACCTGCAGGGCACTCCCTGAAGGGTGTGAAGGCGTCACAGCCAAAGGATGTCTGTACACCTGTTCACCCAGCAATGTTTCTGATAGCTAAATCCTGGATATGCGTACATGCTCACCAACAGGTGATAGGATGGACCAGCTGACGCATCTGGGATGGAATCTGATCAATTATTACCAAAAGTGGACATCTCGGCATTTGTGACAAACAGACAGAACTTGAGGTGACTGCATAGGGAACGCAAGTCAAGAAGTCTAAGCCATTGGATGGTTTGACTCATCTGGGGGCGCAGAGATCACCCAGCAAAGAGCTGACCCCGCATGTCCAAAGAAGCTCTCGGGGAGCTGAAGGAGACGGTGCTTCTTGGAGGGAAGGGAGGGAGAGGTGAGCAGAGAGGGTCTCCTCAAACCACCAGGGAGCCGGGGAAGTGTACACGCCAAACTCCTGGGTTGTGTGTGTGGGGGGGGTCTCTAGTTCTGTAAACCAACGCACATCGATCACGAAACGAAGCTGACAAGGAAAGGGAATTCATCCTGCAGCCCCATCTCCTGCTGAGGCTAGAAGGTCATCGCAGCCTTTCTCGGTCTCAAGGAAAAGCAAGCTGTGCATGGCAACTGCTGAGAAGCAGGCCCATGAGGCCGGGTAGCCGGTGCATGCTCACCTGCATATCACCCAGAGTGTGAGCTAAAGCCCTGCGTGGCCCTAGGGAGCGCTGTCAAGGTGGCCCTGGCCCCCCACAGCCCTGCTGGGACAATACAATGCTGTGTCACAGGGTCCCAACATTCACAGTGGGGCCACACAGTTGGGCTGAGCGCTGCTGAGCACTGTGGGTTGAGAGCCCCCAGAGGAACAGCAGGTGACTGAGGTGCAGAGTCACGAGTTCAGGCCCCTGGGGTCCCACATGTGGCAGCCCTTAGAAGGGCCATGCGGCTGTCGTCAAGGCCCATAGTCTGCAGCGGCACTATAGCCCAGTGGGCACATAGGCACCCAACAAACTGGGTGGCCCTTGGCAATCACCACAAGGGGAAAGATGGGTGTCATGGTCATGAATCGCTGGGTGAGGTCCACAACATGGCTGCCATGCATCCTCTTGGCCCAGTGAGCCTCCAGTGAGCCCCCGGAGGAGGGGGAGGACACTGCAATGAGAGTTGAACAAGCCAGAGGGCACCGCAGGCTTATGGGAGGCTGGGTAGCCCACGTGTGCACTTGCATGCGGGTGCACATGTACATAAATATGTATGTGCTGGGATGTGCGTGTGTGCATGTGTGGACGTGTCTGAATATAAACATGGGTGAATTACGAGCCTGTGTGAACATGTATATGTGCATGTGTGTGCATATGATCATGTGTACGCGTGCACATGCATGTGAACTGTGTATTGCATATGTGCGAGTATGTACACATGTGTGTGTGTGTGTGTGTGTGTGTCCGTGCGCATGTGCACACGCAGCCTGGGCAAGTGCAGGGAAGGAGGGGAAGGAATAGGAAAGACACTTTAAAAATAAAGTGCTGAGAGGGGCTGGAGCAATAGCATAGCGGGTAGGGCATTTGCCTTGCATGCGGCTGACCCAGGTTCAATCCCCAGCATCCCATATGGCCCCCTGAGCACCACCGGGAGTAATTCCTGAGTGCAGAGCCAGGAGTAACCCCTGTGCATCCAAAAACCAAACAAACAAAAAAATAAAGTGCTGAGTCTCAGGCATAGACAAGGCCAGAGCCATGGGGTGCAGGACCCCTGTCTGGCACCAGCGGCTGGAGGAGGGGGTGCCCTGTGCCTTCGCTGCAGGTGAGGGACACCGAACAAGGGGCTCCGGGTGTCAGGGTCACTGGGGGTGGGGTCTGGATCCGGAACCCAGGCAGCAGCGCCTAGCAGAGAGCATGAGGCACGCGTCTCCCATGGGGCTCGCATGCAGGAGAGTTCAGGAGGTGCCCCCTCAGGCGAGGGAGGGCTGAGGGGTGGGGGCTCCCTCTGGTCCAGCATCTGTGACATCTTGTTCACTTCTGACTCCTCCGTCCTCACCCACCCACTGGTTTCCCAGAGAAAAAAAGCCAAAAGATCTTGGCGCTGGACAGGCAATGGATCGCAGATGATGGAGGTGCGGAGAAACGGAACAAACAAACCCAGAAACCCAGCTGTGCGCTAGCCTAGCTGCCACACAGGAGCGAGAGGCCCCGCCCTGCCCTCCTCCTCCCTCGGTCCACAGACAGGCTCAGGCTTCAGTAAACAGCTCTCCCCCAGGGCTCCAGGCCAGGCCCGCACAGGGCTGAGAGATCAGGCAGCAGGAGGGCTTGTGCTTTGCAGGCAGCCACACTGTGCTCCATCCCCAGCACAGAGCCCCCGCCATGAGTGATCCCCGAGCACAGGGCCAGGAGTAATTCCTGAGCATGCTGGTGCGGCCTTAAGGAAAACAAACCCAAATGGGGGCTGCAGAGAGGAAGCTGCAAACCAGAGGGGCAGATCAGAACCAGAGCCAGCACACTGGACAGAGCTTGGACCTGGACCCCGGCACCTGGAGACCCCGCAGGCTGCCTTCCCCCTCGGCATCTGTGCCATACAGGCAGGGACTCATGTATAATGCAAACCATCTCCCCTGGAAGCCCTGGAGATCTCTGGGTGCTCGTTCCCCAGCTGCCAACTGTCCTTTTCTGAAAGCTTTGTGCTGGCCCCACAGCGGTGGCAGGACAGTCTGACAGGCTCAGATCCTGACCCAGGTGAGGAGAGATGGCAGGGTTTAGGGTCACCCCGTGTTCCCCTCCTGTTGCTGAACGCACTCACTTCTCTGCTCTCAAGGGGAGTACGCCGTCCAGCCAGGTGCCTGTGCCCCCAGACTGCTGGTGGGCGGCTCTGGAACCCCGATACTCCCCAGACCTTGTGCGGGGTTCTCAGAGGAGGGTGGCGGGTCCAGGGACGTCATCACCCCAGTCCCCAGGGCAGGAAGCTGAAGAAGACATTTGCAGAGGACACTTGGAGGCTTTTGCTCAAACCGCTGGGTAACGAGTCCGGCTGCTGTGAGCTTCAGGCCACAGATGGGGAACCAGGGTTGGGGGCTGGGCCCGGCTGCTGGCAACGGGAGCGTGGAGCTGTGCTCCTCGGTGTCTGTCTCGGCAGCTCCTGACTTGCATCCAGCCCCTAGGCGGCACCATGCAGCCTGTGATGCCTTCATCACCATCACCCCATTTTAAAGGAGTGGAAAGAGCCCGGTATGTTGCTTCTTGTTTTTATTAAATTTTCTGACTTGGGCCGGAGCAATAGCACATCAGGTAGGGCGTTTGCCCTGCACGGGGCTGACCCAGGTTTGATTCCCAGCATCCCATATGGTCCCCTGAGCACTGCCAGGAGTAATTCCTGAGTGCATGAGCCAGGAGTAAGCCCTGTGCACCGCTAGATGTGACCCAAAAAAGAAAAAGAAAAATTTTTAAAAATCACTCTGAACAAATGCAATGCTGGGATGCCCTTTTGCTTTTTGAGCTGGAGCCATACTTAGCAGTGCTCAGTAGTGAATATGGGGTGTCATGGATTGAACGTGAGTCAGCTGCTCGCAAGGCAAGAGTCCTCCCTGCTGTGCTAGCTCTCTGACCCCCCCACGGCTCTATTTTGAACAGGGTTGGTTGAAGATTCTCCTTCCATCTTTCGAAGGCTACAGATCCTCTATAAAACAGATCCCTTGTTTGGTCACCAGCTAGCAGCCCAGAAAATTATTTGATGAACATCCTTGGTATTAGAGAAGCGAAAAGGGAATGGATTCCCTCCTCACTGGCCCCAAACACCTAAATGAAACATCCGTTCTCTTTCTTAGGAGGCCAGCTAACATTCCTCGCACACCCCCCGAAATCCAGAGTCCCTTGGGGGGGCTCACACCTCACACAGGAAAGCTACACTCCCTTTTTCCAGCTCAGGTGGGCCAAGTTAGCCATTCTCTTCCCTGAACAATAAAAGGCTCAGAAACAGTTGGGAAAACCGACCAGCCCCCGTTCGATGTCACAGTGGAAGCCTCCCCCTGCCCTTCCCCTGCCAATCAACAGCCTTTTATTATTTATTTATTTATTCATTTCTTTATTTTACATTTAATGATCGAGTACCCACCCCTCCACCAGTACCCGTTCTCCACCACCAATGTTCCCAGTATCCCTCCCACCACCCCCACCCCAGCACCACCCCCCACCTCTGTGGCAGGCACATTCCCTTTTACTCTCTCTCCTTTTGGGTGTTATAGTTTGCAGTACAGGTATTAAGTGGCCATCATGTTTGGTCCATAGTCTACTCTCAGCACGCATCTCCTATCCCGAGCGAGCCTTCCAAGCATCCTTTACTTGGTGGTCCCTTCTCTATCTGAGCTGCCTTTTCTCCCAGCATGTGAGGCCGGCTTCCAAGCCGTGCAGCAATCCTCCTGGTCCTTATCAGTGAGATATCCTTTTGATCCTAAGTTCTCACTTGATTCTGGTGAAATTACTCTCAGGATTTATTAAAGAGAACCATAGTGTTTTTGTCTTGCGCTTTTATGACAAGTTATGTGAAGTACAAGTGGAGATGACAGGTGACAGGATTTGAGCATGGGAAATACATCCGCAGGAGAAAGAAGAGTTTTTTTCAACTGGGACCAGGGACCACAATTGTCTATTCAGGGCTTATTCCCAGTCTGTGGTCAGGAATCATTTCTGGTGGGGCTTGGGGGACCATAGGTGGTTCTGGGATTGAACTAGGGTCAAGCACATGCAAGGAAAGAACATTAACTGTATCTCTGGCACCATGGAAAAGCCTTTTTTAGATGAGTCTGGAATTACTATAATTTCACCTTCAAATTTTATTATGCTCTTGTCTGGGAGGTTGCCAAGCACCACTGACTGAGCTCCACTGGTACATGGCCAAGGAAGAATTCTGTTTGATGTGGCCCTGATAAATGAAAGGGATGGAGAGAGACAGAGAGAGAGAGAGAGAGAGAGAGAGAGAGAGAGAGAGAGAGAGTATTACATTGATATCATCATCATCATCATCATCAGAACTCCACCTGTCTCCATATTTCACTACTTAAATCATTTTCTCCAAATTTATCTTCCTGATCCTACCCCAAAGTCCTTATCTGAGTGTGCCAATTTTAGGTCTTCTCAGAACTCTGGTCAGGAAGAAGGGATGCCTGTGGTCACTCAAGATTTTCAGAATAATATGCATGAGGTTAGGAGTAAGAGTGAGAAGAAAAATGAGCCGTTAGAGTCAGTAATTAGTTGTGGATTTGGACCTTGCTAGCCGGATTTTCTTTTCAATATACCTGCATGTGTGAGTGGGAGTCGTTTCAATTCATTTGATTAATAGAATTTTTATATTAGTTTACCCACTTTCCCAGGAACAGACATTAATTTCTAGAGAGTACAATCTAAACCTACACTGTAAAGCGATCTATTTCCTCAATTAGAACATCTTGCCTTTTCCCCAGAGTTACTGGGTCCCATTATTGTGTAGAAAAGAGGTCTGGTTTCTTTTCTGCTTGCAAAGCTATTGAAGTAATAAATAAAGCTATATTATCTTTTAATGGCTCCTCCCTTTTGTTAACTCAGGAAGGGCTCCAGACTCAATAAGTTGTTTCAACAGACTGCTTTGGGGGCTGGGGCAGCTGCCAGTTCTTTTGAAATAAACGTGCCTTCACCCTTCACTCAAATTAATCCAGATACTTTTCTGCTCTGTGTGTAACCAACAGATTCTTGTCTATAAGAAAAACAGATTCTGGCAAGTGAGTTTTCAAGCAGTAGAGTCTTACAAGAAGATGGAGACTGCTTCCAGAGTTTCTGCAGGGCTCCAAGTGGTGGAGATTATTTAAGCCTAGGAAAAGCCAGTTTGGTGATGGCTAGTCGCTAGCTTGCGTGAACTTTCATTTGTTGCAAAAAAGTGGCATCTCAGTATGATCCACTCTAATAGGAATCTGGAAAAATACAGACAGAATGTGAGGAGGCCCTGGCATAATCCATACCTGGTGGTGAAGATTCATAAGATGTTCGTATAATTTTAGGTTAATTGATTATAGGTTTAGGTTCTTTAGGTATGAAGGTTTGAATCAGTTCACCCTGTAAATAAAACCTAACCAGGGGCCTGGGAGATGACTCAGTGGCTCAATGCCTAAATGAGATTGCCTTGCAAGTATGAGGTCATGAATTTAGTACCCAGTCGAGCCTACATGCTCTGAGAGGGGTTCTGGCTGCTCTGCTGTCTGGGACACTCAGAACTGTGACTCAGAGTCTGAGAACTCTATTGCACAGGTTGGTGTGTGCAAATACCCCAGTAAAAGAGTGCAACCCCAGAGAACACCGCAATTAAAAGATGCACCAGCACCATGGCCAGGAGGACAGTCCCCAGATCACACTATGAGAGTGTGAGGGCCCTGCAACCAACTGTTTGAGCCCTGGTCAGCACACCCACCCATAGGGGTTGTGGTTATGAGACCCTGCTTCTTTGAGACAGCAACAGGTGTCTCAAAAAAGTGTGTGTGTGTGGGTGGGGATGGGGGCGTGGGTGGTAAATAGACCAATATAGTAATGATAAAATTAAAAAGGCAAGCACCCTATCCACTATAAAATCTCTCCAGTCCAATTTTCATGTTTTTGATATTCAAAGTTACTGTGTCTTCACTATCACCAAAGTACCCAGGACTGTTCCACTCTGACCTGATATCTCTTCTTGTCCACTATCTCATTCCTGCCCCCTCTCCCAACTGCTTAGTAGTACCAGTTTTAGAGACAGTAAAACTGTTTCTTTTATAATTTATTATAAATTTTAATAATTATTTTTATAATAATTGCTCCTAAAGACTAAAAATAATATTTTTATAATATAGGTGAATCATCATGGATGACATGAATATATGTATAAATTATGTATATAATATACATATATATTTATTTATGAGCCCTGGAAATACTCAGGACTTACTCTTGTCTTTGTGCTCAGGAATCATTACTGGCAGGACTCAGGAGAACATATGGGGGTGCTAAGGATCAAGCTCAGGTGAACAGCATGCAAGGCAAGATCCATGCCCTCACTACTTATCTTGAGGTGTTTGTATGTTTGAGAGCACAGATCCAGGCCCTAGATTGTGGGACCATTTAAGAAGTTGCGCTAATATGTTTTCTACCAACATGAAATGGTCCCAAACGCAAGTGAATGCAATTACTTAAAAAAATTGCTCTGCAATTTCATTCATATTTATATATACTTCTTGTTCAAAAGTGCTTTCAGGAGAAATGGGAAAATTTCTTTCTCTCATCTCTGAGAAACCTGGGACACTGCTATCAATAATTTGGCATGACTCACTCACCCACAGAGGACTTTTAACTAGAGGTGTGCCACAGATGGCTGTCAAGTCTTTTTATTTATTTATTTTTTATGTAGGAGTACTACTATTAATTCAGCCAATGATTAGGCTAATTAAATTGGGCATGAACTCCACTACTTTTTTTTCATTTTTTATAATTTTATTTATTGAATCACCGTGAGAGCGTTACAAAGCTTTCGGGTTTAAGTCTCAATCATACAATGAAACACCTGTCCCTTCACCAGTGCCCATTCTCCACAACCAAAAACCCCAGTACACCCCATCCCACACCCTCCCCTTACCTGTGGGGCAGATGATCTCCACATTACTCTCTCTCTACTTTGATTACATTCAACACTTTGACACCACACCCACCATTATTAGTTGGGATTTTACCCCAACACTCAGATCTTCTGAAAAGGCAATAGTAGACAATTTTTTTCTATTGTTGGTTATGAATAACATATGATTTTGCATGGCTGCAGTAGTGACCATGGATTTTGAAATTTCGAAATTTTAACTATTAAATCTTAAGGGATTTCTGCCAAAACCTGCTGGGTTCCGAGACTTGTTCCTGAGTTTCTGGGATCATGGCCGTTAAGCAGCTTGATCAGGAGCCAGAGAGGTTGTTTGTAGATGGCGACTTGGGGTCTTGTTGGGAAGGGGAGGAAAGGGCTGGCTCCACCCCCATCCATGAGGCCCTGCATGTCTCATCACTGCGGGCCCAAACCTGACTGTCCAATGGCCTCTAGAGGATGGCGGCCACTGAAACGCCAGGGGGGAGCAGGTGGAGTAACAGCACCCTTTCCCCCCTTGGGTGGCCCGGCAACAGTAACCTACTGTGGGGTCCAGACACATTTCTGCCAAAAGCTGCTGGGTTCAGAGATTTGTTTCTGAGTCTCTGGGGTCATGGCCATTAAGCAGCTTGATCAGGAGACAGGGCCACTCGTGGGTGGTGACTTGGGGTCTCGTTGGTATGGGGAGGAAAGGGCCAGCTCCATCCCCGTCCAGTGAGGCCTCACATGTCACATCACTGTGGCCCCAAGCCTGACTGTCCAGTGGCTTCTGGAGGATGGTGGCCACCGAGCTGCAAGTGGGAATAAGCCAAGGCATGAAACCTATTCCCACTTGCGGTGACCCAGCACTGATAACCCACTGCAGGGACCAGACGCATTTCTGCCAAAAGCCGTTGGGTTTCGAGATTTCTGAGTCTCTAGGATCGTGGCTGTTAAGCAGTTTGATCAGGAACCAGAGAAGCCATGCCTCCAATTATATAGCTGAGCCAGAGGTTGTTTGTGGCTGTGTTTCCCACATACCTAACTTTTGGCAGTTTACTTTCTTGGTAAACTTTGCCCCAAGTTTTTAAGGTCTGGCCAAAGGCACAGCAGCAATTTTGGGGTATCTGGAAGTCTTAAGGTGCCTCAGGCTGCTAATGCACTCGCCTCACAGGTACAGTTTGACCTGCTGGCAACACCATGGCCCTGTGATGGCTGTCAAGTCTTTGGGATAGGTATTATATGACAGGATTGAATTATAAAAGTCATTTGACTTCAATAAATGCAATAAATTGAAAATTTGAACATTCATTATGACATTCAATACATTTAAATATAAACATTAGCTATGACAATTGGACAGGACAGGAATGGAGAGATCCTTTGGACCAATTTAAGAAAATGAGTTTTGGGCCATGCTGCTTGCTCAGGCGACTGGATTGTTTGTTGGTGTGACTAAATAATATTTGCAAACTCATTTGGGAGACTGGGGGTGAGCAAGCAGGAAGCTCACGTGTTATATTCTCCTCTTCTAAGCCTCTGGGATGGGGATTCTGGAAAGATCTTGCAGTCAGATGAATATAGGTGCTCTAGCAAAAGGTTTGTGATACTAGGGCAGTCTGGGTTAACTTTTTCAGCTGCTACCCAAAGAATGGAAGGAGCAATAGCACAGTGGGTAGGACGTTTGCCTTGTGCACAGCCGACTCGAATTCGATTCCTCCCCCCTTCTCGGAGAGCCCGGCAAGCTACCGAGAGTATCCCGCCAGCACAGAAGAGCCTGGCAAGCTCTACGTGATGTATTTGGTATGTCAAAAACAGTAACAGTAAGTCTCACAATTACTGTTGCCAGCTTGAGCAAATTGATGAACAACGGGAGGACAGTGCTACAGTGCTACCCAAAGAATGCCAGCTGGTGGTCTTCACTGCTCCTTGGGATTCTCTGTTCTTCTACCTCGTCATAACATCTGATTCTTAGGCAGCATTTTACATAGTCTTTTCTCATTTGCCATCTCTTTGGAGTTGATAAGAGAAGTGGTCTAAAGATCAGAGAGGGAGGACTGGAGAGATAGTACTCAAGGCAGGGCACTTGCCTTGCATGAGGTCCACCTGGGTTTGATCCTAATCACCCCACATGGTACTCCGAGCCTGACAGGAGTGATTCCCCCAGTGAAGTATCAGGATTAAGTCTGAGCACTGGTGGTGATGCAAGTAGAAGAAGTGAGGGACAGAGAAAGGCTTCATGGCAATTTCTCTGGGTCTATATTGATCTTGTAACTACTTATGGAATGCATCTGAGTTTCTCCTTGCTGGGAGACACACAGTCATTGAAAACACTCCACACCCAGAAAGCATGAAAAGTGATCTTTAAAAATTTTATTTCAGGGGGCTGGAGTGATAGCACAGCAGGTAGGGCATTTGCCTTACACACGACCAACCAGGGTTCAATTCTCAGCATTCCATATGGTCCTCCGAGCATCACCAGGAGTATTCCTGAGTGCAAAGCCAGAAGTAACCCCTGTGCTTTGCCGGGTATGACCCAAAAAAGTTAAAAAAATTATTTTATTCTTGTTTAGTTGGATCAGTACCCAAAAAGAGCAGATTTCAGCAAAGGAAGAATATATTGAGGGAAGAAAAAATGTTTTGATAATTCACTAGATGACATCTGTGTGAAAACCACCACTTCTTTATGGAAGAAGCAAGACTTAGATTAGGAGACTGATAAAGGAAAACAGGAGAGCGTCCTGATGGACTCAGAGCCCAGGTTTACTGATGGCAATCCTGCCACCCTGTCTGCCAGAGTGAGTGCTGTTTTGACCCATGGCCAAGGCTATTATGGCTGTCACATCAGCCTCTACTGGATCTCCACACTCACCTATGCTTCATTTATCTTCTAAATTCTCCTTTCATTTTCCTATAGCATCTGCCTGTCATAGTTTGGGTTGACAATGAAAACACAGGATGCTATGTTTAATTTGAATTTTATCTAAACAATGACTGTGTGTGTGTGTGTGTGTGTGTGTGTGTGTGTGTATCACTTACTCTCTCTTGTCATACAGTTGATGGTCGATTTGCTTGAGCAGGCTCCAGTAACGTCTCCATTTGTCCCTGTTGCTTGCTAGTGTAGCCCAATGGCATCTGCTTGCTCCAGGAACACGAAGAGCCTCAAAATGTTTGTTCAGGGTTTTGACAAAGAACGCTGACCATCTCATAGGTGGGCAGCCATGGGTCCTTTTGACATCCCCTGGAATCCAGTCGGTAACAACTCTAGTCCAGCGGTCGTCTCTAAATCGCATTATATGTCTGGCCTATCTGATTTTCGATGCCTTGGCAAACAAGACAGCATCCCTGATTTTTTTTTGTGTGTGTGTCATCGATTCTTGATTGTTCCTTGACAGAGGTTGGAACTCCGGATTCCTTCTCTTACTCAAGTGAAGCGTGATACTCCAAGCATAGCTCTGTGTATATATACATATTATATACAAACTTTGACTATATATCAACAATACATATATAATGTAATTATGGTCCAGATATTGCATAGAATATACTTATTGTATAGGATATACATGCTATTTTTCAGTAAAAAATTCAATTTTTTAAAATTGATGTGCAGTGGTTTGCAGTACTGCTGTTCTTTTTAATTAAATTTTTTTTGTGTGTGTCAGCAGGGTTTACTTCTGGCTTTTCACTCAGAAATTACTCTTTGCAGGCTCAGAGGACACATGGGATGCAGGGAATCAAACCTGGGTCAGCCCCATGCAAGACAAGTGCCTTAACCACTGCACTATCCTCATTTCTTCTTCTTCTTCTTCTTCTTCTTCTTCTTCTTCTTCTTCTTCTTCTTCTTCTTCTTCTTCTTCTTCTTCT
>JAOXYA010000045.1:19122459-19136258 GCA_028565675.1 Sorex palustris | reverse complement strand
CCGTGCTAGTGTAGCCCAATGGCATCTGTTCGCTCTGGGAACATGAAGAGCCTCAAACTGATCATTCATGATCTTGAGGATCATATTATGAATCTTATTTTAGTTTTTGGAGGGGACACCTCCAGTGGTGCTCAGGAGCTACTCAGAATAAATTGCTTAGAGATTATTGCCAGTGGTGGGCAGTCTGGTGTCCATATTGCTCTGAGGATCAAACCCAGGGCCACCTGCATGCAAAGGACCACCACTGGTCCTTTGTGCTCTCTCCCAGGCCCTGTTTGTGGCCATTTCCAGAACCCTTGGATTGTTTTACACAGGAGATACATCATTTTTATATTCCCACTAGTGATGTACAAGGTTCAGTCAGCCCTTGCCTTCCCCAACACTTAAGTCTTTCTAGTTTTTAAAAATTATGATTCTAGGGGCTGGAGCAATAGCACAGCGGGTAGGGCATTTTGCCTTGCACGCGGCTGACCTGGGTTCGATTCGCAGCATCCCATATGGTCCCCTGAGCACCGCCAGGGTAATTCCTGAGCACAGAGTCAGGAGTAACCCCTGTGCATTGCCGGGTGTGACCCAAAAAGCAAAAAAAAATTATGATTCTATTGAATAATTTAAAAATCTAGCTTTGAGGGTTGAAGTGGGTAAGATGCTTGCCCTGCATGCTACCAACCCAGTTTCAATCCCCAGCACTCCCTATGGTTGGTGAGTATGGAGCCAGGAGTAAGGGATGGCTTCAACACAAACAAACAAATAAGGAGCTGGAGCATAGCACAGCAGATAGGGTATTTGCCTTGCACGCAGCCGACCAGGGCTCGATTCCCAGCATCCCATATGGTCCCCCAAGCACCACCAGGAGTATTCCTGAGTGCATGAACTAGCAGTAACCCCTGTGCATTGCCAGGTGTGACCCAAAAAGCAAATAAATAAATAAATAAATAAATAAAACAAAAACAAACAAAAAAAACAAACAAAATCTTCAAACACCAAACTAACCAAATCCAGCTCTGGTATGCTGTCCCTGCGCACACGTGTCCACAGCCCGCCGCAGACACGCTCAGCAGTGTTCCCTGGTCACTTTTGCTGATGAAAGTGACCCTCAGCAAATTTGATTTCCTCCTTCTTACATCCTTCCTATATAAAACTGAAACGAGAGGTGTCAGGAATGACAAAAAATCTTTGCTTCTGGAAAATCACATGGTTTTCAGCTTCCACCAGCACTCCAGGCAGGAGAGCGTTTTGCTCCTCCATTTGCTGAGACAAATCAAAGCCAAAATGGATCTTCCTGATGCCCAGATGTATCTTCTGGATGAGCTCTCAAACAGTCGCTTCGACAGGGCAAGCAGCTGTGGTCTGTTTCAACATAATTTGATGTAATCAGGGTTAATTTCGATGATGCGGTAGCTCCGAGGCCTGTTTTTTAACTGGATTACTGTTGGGGCAACAATCATGTGGCATTACATTTAGTGGTTGAAACAAAAGCCAGAATTAAACCAGCTTCCCCACAAGCCCCGGCTAAATGACAGCACCCTCGCCCAGGGGGCCAGAAGTTATGAGGCATATTTAACGCAATTAACTGCAAAAGGAAAGTGAGTTCTTGTATTCTAGTCACCGACCAGCCTCTCCACAGTTCAGAATGTGAACGGACTCAGAAGAGCTGCTTGTTTTCATTTCCAGAACAGTTTGAAAGACCTTGGCACCTGTCACCCTAACTCAATCTGTCTGGAACATCCCAGGTAAAAACCTGGACTTTCCTCTGAAATTCCCCAGAAGCAGACAAAGGCGAGTCATCTTTTCCTTTTATTTCCCACACACGTTTTACAATAGGGATTTTAAGAGAGGACCAAGTTCCAGCGGCTCCCACGGACACACACGCATTTGGAACTGTTTCTGGAGGTCTGTTTTGTGCTGCATTGTGTGTGAGTTGGCCGTCATTGTTCACAGCCGGCAAGACAGCAGGGCCCGGGCCGCGCCAGACACACACTGTTTCATTTCATCTCGTCCAGTTTTGACTGGTTTGAGACACCACTGAAGCCAATGACAACAGCCGCTCTCGACGAGTCTGGAAAACAGGGCTCCTCAGGAAGAGAGGACCTGGACAGGTGCCAGATGGGGTAGTTGTTTAGAACCTTTATAATCCAGGGCCAGAGGAAGAGTGCAGTGGGTGGGCACTTGCCTTACACAGGGTTCAATCCCTGGCATCCCACATGGTCCCCTAAGCACCAAAAGGAGTAAGTCCTGAGCACAAAGCCAAAAGTAACCACTGAGCAATGCTGGATGTGGCCCCCAAATAAACAAACACAGGACATTTATAATTTTGTACTTCAGGGAAAATGTGCCAGGGTTGGGTTCCCGTACAAAACAAGACAAAACAAAACAAAAAAGCAAAACAAAACTCTTTGCTCATTTGTTTCTTATCTTTAATTTAATTGTGTGTGTGTGTGTGTGCGTGTGTGTGTGTGTATGTGTTTGACTTAAGGCATTCTTTCTGATTGTAACCCCCTTCCCACCACCTTTCCCTTTTGGAGCCTCTATTCCCCCCAAGTGGTCCCCTAAATTTGCACCCTGGCCCTCAATTATGTGATTTTTCACCTGTGGCCCCTGGTTGAGATATACTAACTGGGGATATCAAGATGTTTGAAAAGCAACGACCCGCTTATCCTCCTGTTATGTCTTCTCAATCAAGACTTAGCTCCTAAATGGTTTCCTGATGAACATATTCTGAGATAACAAGATAACGTGTGTGTGTGTGTGTGTGTGTGTGTGTGACTAAGAGGTAGTGAGATTCAAAGAACAAAGCCCCGTGAAAGTTCCCCTGAGTCAGAGTGCAAACTATTGCCCAGTGCCAGTTGCCAGAGCTGGTCCCTGGGCGTGGCCCCGCAAGGCAGAGGCACAAAACCTGATGCAGCAGCTGTGCCCATGGTCTGGGAGCCCCGGAGCACCTACAGTGTGAGCACTGCCGCAGGAGCCTTGTGGAGGTGCCACGGCAGTAGTGGTGGGGCACAGGTGAGTGGGGGGGCCTGGGGGAGTCACCCCAACAGAGAAAGAAAAGAAGGAGAGTTTTTATATGATAACATCATGATTTACCAATGTTCATAATACAACTTGATTTCTTTCTTTTTAATCTGCATTTTTTTTCTTTGCTTGGTTTGGGGGACATACCCAGCAGTACTCAGGGGTCATTCCCGGCTCTGCGCTCAGAGATCACTCCTGATGGGGCTATATGGGGTGTTGGGTATTGAACCAGGTCAGACATGTGCAAGGCAAACACCCTCCTCGCTGCACTTTCTATCACTCTGGCCACAGCAGCACTGATTTTAGTTGTCAAGGTGAAGTTTGCCTCAAATTATTGCAGGCATTCAGTGTTTTGAAACCAACTCCACCACCACCACCACCACCAATGGGACCTTCGCTCCACCAACATACCCATCTTCCCACCCACCAACCAAGCCTGCATCCTTAGCAGCACAAACAAACTTACTTCATATTGTTTGCTATAACAAAAAGGCAAATGGAATTATGAAAAGAAGTGGAGTTTTGTAAACAGCTGATCCCTGGGCAGAGAGTAAGTACAGTGGGGGATGGTTCTTGTCTTGCATGCAGCTGATCCTGGTTTGATTCCCAGCATCTAAACAGTCCCCCAGCCCCACCAGGATGATCCCTGAGCACAGAGCTCAAAGTAAGCCCTAATCACTGCTAGCCCCAAAACCAGGCAAACAAAAAATTTGCAGATACACTCTAGAAGTTTGCTCACATGTGATCTAGGGAATTGGTTGGTTAAAAAAAATTTTTTTTTTCTGTGGAAGGACTTAGAAAGGACTTGTCTTGGGACTGGGGACAAGCCAAGAATAAACAGAGCAAAGGTGAGGCAGCACACCTGACTGTGCCTCGCTGGCCCCGGGATTTCCCATCAGGGCATTTTGCTTTTGTTTCTTTCAGCAGATGCTTTGCCTATCTCTTGTTTATCACCTACACTGAGCAACCAGTGCAGACCTCAGATCTCCAAGAGAAAGTGAAATGGATCCACTTCGGAAGGAACACGGAGCCACCAATCAGAAAAGGAAGCTGGTCTCCTACCTGTGCTGGGGGCCCCCCCGGACTGGGAGAGGATGTGGGGAGAGAATGCAGGGGGATGGTTTGACAATTGAGTAGACAAGTTAAGAGATGTCTAAGAGACAGGAAAAGGGCTGGAGAGCTAACACGTGCCTTGCATGTGCTGACCCGGATCTGACCCCTGGCACCACGCAGGGTCCCTCCAGCTCCACCAAGAATGACCTCTGAGCACAGAGCCACGAGTAAGCCCTGAGCTCCCCTGGGTGTGGCCCAAGAAACAAAACAAAACAGAGACAGAAAACAATCTGCTTTTCTTTTCCAGGGCTTGCCCATCCTCAATTACTGAACATTATTAAACGCAGTGAGAAAAGCTTATATTTCTATTCAAATACAAAGTCCACTATGTTGTGTTTTGTTTTTGTCTTTAGAGGACTTTATTTCATCTACCAATTTTAAGGGTTATGGAAATAAAGCATTGTGGAAATACTACACCATTATCAGCTAAAGATCATATTTGTACTTATCTAATTTCCCCTTAACACACACACAAGATCATTTTCATACACAAGGCAGCTTTTTGTTTTGTTTTGTTTTGTTTTGTTTGGAGGCTACACGTGGTGCTCAGGGCTTACTCCTGGCTCTATGCTCAGGGATCACTCCTGGCAGCCTCAGGGGACCATATGAGATGCCGGGGATCAAACCTGTGTGACAAATGCCCTCCCCAGTATATGATAGCTCCAGCCCACAGGATGAAGGGTTTTGGCATAATTCCAATAAGTACTACACTCAATGTTTTTCATCCTTTAACCTAGAATTATTCCAGTTTCATTCTAAACCAGTTCATGAAGCTTGGTTTCTCCTTCCAAAATTAATGGATTAGAAAACCTCCACATGGTCGACTGGTAAAAGTGGAGTTTGATCACCATTATCTACATTTATCAGAGAAATAATTCATCTGCATATTTAAATACTTAGGAACTTGGTGCTGAATGCTCAGCAAGGAGCCAGAAAGGAGTCCTTGTAATCTTTAGGAACCCTGAGAGTCTTTCTTTCCCCATCTCTGCTATTGACACACACACACACACACACACACACACACACACACACACACACATACACGCCTGGCTATAGTGCTCAAACATCTGCCTTCAACTGTGGCGTGGCTGGAGCCACATCCTGACCACAGTTGCTTGCCCAGTTTCCTCTGCTGGTTTCGGCCATGCTTGGCTGAACTCACACTTCACTGGGATGCAGCAGTCATGGTTGTGGGACCCCCAGGGGCCGCTGTACTGCCCACACACCTGAGCACTGGGCTCACGCCCCCTGGTCTCAGGAATGTGGCATGGGTCTAGCTCAAACACTCACCCAGGGTCACACCCTCTTCGTGGCACTCACACACAACTGGATACAACTAGAAATTTTCTGCGGGGGGGGCAGGTGGGCCACACCAGATGATGCCCAAGGCTTACTTCCAGCCCTGCGCTCAAGGATCACTACTGGCAGGGCTCGGAGTACCATGTGGGGTTCCGGGAAAGGAACCTGGGCTGGTCATGTGCAAGGCAAGTGGACTGGACTACCTACCTGCTGGACTCTGAACCCTGAAGTCAGAGTTTTAAGATACTCTGAATCCTCATGGAGGTGGACAAGGAGGCAGATGGTAGAGGTGGGTCCAAAGGGCTTCAGGAACACAGAGAAAGGCCCCACAGCTGAGGGCAGAGGCTATTAGGGATGGGAGTTTGGGGGTGCCCCGCAAAGATATAGGGTTCAGGGTGGCCATCAGTTAACACGAGCATGGGGTCAGCAGCAGGGATTTCTTTCTTTATTACAAAACCATTTTTGCTTTTTGGGTCACACCTGGCGATGCTCAGAGGTTCCTCCTGGCTCTACACTCGGAATTACTCCTGGCAGGGCTCGGGGAACCCTATGGGATACCAGGCATCGCACCCTCCCCCCCTGTACTATCTAGCAACCAGAGCAAATGTCCAGGTTGAAGCTGGTATGTATCAGCAAGCTGGAGAATATCGCTGTCAAGAAACCCAAGCACGCCAACAAATCCACCCAAGACTTGCATCTGACTCTCCTCTCTCAAACAAATACACTCCTTCAAGCCAGGCTGAGTACCTTCTGTGCACTGGAGCTACCAGGACAAACACAGCCTGGAGAGCTCAGGATTCTTGCCGACTCCAGCAGCAACTTCAGAGTGAGATGCATATCCCTGAAAAACTCACCTTTCGGGGCTGGGCAGACGCTCCAAGGTTGGAGGGTGGGATCTGCCCCAGGTTTGTTCCACAGCAGCACATGGTTTCCCCAGCATTGTCAGGTGTGGCACTTCCAAAACAAAGCAAAAAGCAAAGCAACTCACCAGCAATAAAAGAGCACAAAGGCCAACTATTAGGTGAGCTCAGGTACTTTTCGTTTCTGACTTTCTGTTCGGGAGTTGGTTTTAAGTGGATTAATACTGAAAGGCCTAGTTTAAAGTTTGTTTTGCTTTTTGTTTTTTGGTTTGTTTGTTTTTGTTTTGGGGCCACACCCTGTGATGCTCAGCGGTTAGTCCTGGCCTCTGCACTCAGGAATTACTCCTGGCAATGCTTGCGGGATTACCTGGAATACTGAGGATTGAACCCAGTCGGCCATGTGCAAGGTGGCCCTACCAGCTGTACTACTCCTCTGCCCCAACCTAGCTTAAACTTTTATAAAATATTTTATTTGTTTTTGTTTTTGCTTTTTGGGTCACACCCAGTGATGCACAGGGGTTACTCCTGGTTCATGCACTCAGGAATTAGCCCTGGCGGTGCTCGGGGGACCATATGGGATGCTGGGAATCGAACCTGGGTCAGGCTGCGTGCAAGGCAAATGCCTTACCCGCTGTGCTATCACTCCAGCCCCTATAAAATATTTTAGATATATAAAGAGGGAGGGGTTAGTTTTTCTGTGCATGTTGGGGGAGACACAACTGGCATTGTTCTGGGGCTACTGCCAACTCTGTTCTCAGGGGTCACTTCTGATTGTGCTCTGAGGTCTACCCATACTGGGACAGTTGTACCCAAGTTCTCCCGAAATCAGGGAGAGCTGCTGAAACCAAATAGGAGGGATGGACAAGAAGCATTTCTCACCCCTACACAGGTACAGTCGGCTGAGACCTCAAGCTCCCGAGCCAGGACTCAAGGCTACAATCACAATTATGCCCCCAAACTCCATCCCAGTGTGTTAATTAAGAGCAGACAAGGCTAACTGCTTCTGCCGTGAAACAGCATTGCCCACATCCTGACAAGATGTTGAGGTGTGAGGGGAACGTGACCCGGTTCCAATGCTCAGTGTCAAGACAGTGTCAAGACCCAATTTTCCACAACTGATGGGGGACCCAGCCCAAGAGTTTGCTGCTGAAGTCCAGGTCCATCAGGGAGTTGGAGTGAGCACATCTCAGGGACAACTTTTAACCCTTACTTGGCTCAATGGTATGTGGCTGAAGTTTCCTTTACCAACTCAATACCGTTGCCATATTCAACAGACTGGGGATCAGATCCAGACTCCTGCATGCAAAGCCCATGCTTTAGCCCTTTGAGTTCTCTCTCCAACCTGGGAATTACTCCCCCCCCCCCTTTTTAAGTGACTTTATTAGTTTGGCCACAAGTTCGACATCTACAGCATATTGATAACGGAGCTGAATACGAGTATTTTCAATACAAGTATTTTAAGTATTTTAAATACGGAAGTGTGGTGACCTAGAAGCTTGAGTACTCATGGGAATTACTTTAAAGGAAAATTTTCTTTGGTGGACATAGTCTCTCCTTTGTTATTATTCATATAAAGTGTGGCCTGAAGGCAGCATAGAGGGAAAGAGAAAAAGTTGCTCCATGCAGGCCCTGAGTTATCAGGCTTATAGATCAGAATGTAACTCAGGCTGAAGAACAGAGAAGAGGAGACCACGTAGACTCTGCAATCTGGGGCTGGATACTTCTTATGAGATACCTCAGGGCCCTCAGGGATGCCCAAGGGAAGGCTCTCAGCAGCCTTCAACTGTCCTGGAACCTACATTTTTTTCTTTTTGGGTCACACCTGACGATGTACAGGGGTTACTTCTGGCTCTGCACTCAGGAATCACTCCTGGCAGTGCTCAGGGGACCATATGGGATGCTGGGAATCGAACCCGGGTTGGCCGCGTGCAAGGCAAACGTCCTACCCACTGTGCTATTGCTCCAGCCCCCCAAAATTTATTTTTTTTAAGTAAAACACCATGATTTGCAGTTACCCATAGTTGAGTTGCAGACATACAGTGTTCCAAGACCAATCCAACCACTGGTGTCAAATTCTTTCTACCACTATCCCCAGATTTCCAACCCCTCCCGTGCCCTCCCCCCCTTCCTTGACAGGCACATTTTGAAGTTTAGTTGTCATAGTTTGGATCTCACGCTTTTAGTGTCTGTTTCCCTTTTATACAAAATAAGGAAGAACTTCTATATCCTTGTTTGAAGAATGGTTACTAGCAAAAGGCTACAGTCACAACTGTAACTAATCTGTTCCAGAATTTCCCCCTCTGGAGGATCCCTTTGTTCTCTAATGAAAGAGAAAGCTCACTTCAAAGCTAAGGTTTTTCAACTAGTACTTGCCCTACTACAGAATTTGACTATCTTTACCACTCTCAATTCTCTGGAAAAGTAAAATAATTCAACAATCACCTTGAAATCAAATGAGCTATTTAAGGTGCTCAACCTTCCCAAATTCCTACACTTAACTTTGAAGACTGTTGAATCCTTCCCCTCTAGACAATAAAATTCCCTTATGAGATATACTGAAAGGTTTTACCTCTTCTGGGATTAAGGTGACTATAATTGTATCCCGTCCAGTATATATCATGTACTCCCAAAATCTTATTAAATGTGTTGATATTGGTATTAGAGCAATAACACAGTGGGTAGACATTTGCCTAGCACACAGTCAGCCTGGATTCTATCCCTGGCACCCCACTTGGTCCCCCAAGCCCACCTGGAGTATTCCTGAGTGTAGACAGGAGTAAGCCCTGAGCACTTCTGAGTGTGGTCCAAAAATTTAAAAATTAAATACACCCATCCTGAGGCTGAGGAGATAGCACAGGGGCACATGCTTTGTACTTTCAGGACATTCGTTCACTCCCTACACTGAAAAAACATCCTTAGCTCCTTCAGATATAGCCCTAGAGGACCCCAACACTTCGGAGGGCCCTGGTGATTCCTGACACGGGCCTGAGTAGTGCTGTGCTCTCAGGCTCTGCTGTTGAACCGTCTGGCCCAGTTTGGCTAGTATCTCTAGCCAAAGCTTAGTGTGATGTGTGAGCCAAGCATCTCAACACCTCAGGGTGTGGTGCCTGTGAATCTCTAGCCAAACTGGGCCAGGTTCTGGGAGTCGTCCCTGAATCTCCTAGCACTGCCTAGGAGCACCCCCACCCCCCACCCATGATTTTTTAAATACTCATACTATGTCAAAAGGTTCTTTCTTTTCTACCATGTGCCATATATTATATTCAAAGCAATTCATCTTCAGGGAAAAAAATACTACCGAACACCAATTTTGTATACAAGTGGAAGGAGTCACATACTGATCGTAACCACCAAATTTTGCTAAAAAAAACCTGTAAGGGATACAACATATACTTACTGTTTTATGGTTGCAAAGAAATACAACTTCAGTTTCAATATTAGGAGTTTGGAAGTCACCATTCTGCCTTAACAAGTAAAATACTGAAGAGGTGGAAAAACAACGAATCGTCTGTGACCATATGCTAGGGTGTTGGAGACAGCAGTTATCAAGGTTGAAGAAACAGAACATCCTGGCTTACCTGATAGGAGAGTCACATATATCTTCCAAGAAAGAAACAAGTCTCCGCCAGGGAAGGAAACCCTGTCATGAATCATTATCAATCAGTGTGACTAATTCTAGTGACAAAAACTTCAGGTGATCCCATCGTGAGGGGTGGTTGACATGGTTGACATGGTAGTATGACTTAATTCCAGAAGCTTCACTAGTTTTCGCAACAAATATGGAGAAAAATCCCATCATGTTTCTAGCAAGTAGTAGGCGAAAGGAACCACTTTTAAGTTCACCAGACCGTGCTTATTAGGGCCTACCCACAAATGAAACTAGTTAACAAGAACCTAACCTGCTGGGATCTTATTAGCCTAACCGACCAAACGGAGGAAAAAATGCAACTCATACTTAGCCTTCCACCTGGGAGAAGGGAAACAAGCTAACTACAGTTCACTCTAGACATTCTATTTCATAAGAGCAAGAAAAAAGAGAAATAGGTGTTGGAGAGAGACTTCAAAGGGCTGAGAGTGTTCGATGCATACAAGAGGCCTAGATTTGATTCCCAGGACCATGATCCTGAGCACCACTGGGAGTGACCTCCAGGACTTCCCATTACGGCGCCCAATCCAAAGTAAATAGGTAAAAATAGCGGCGAGTGAGAGCCAAGTGGTTGAGCATAAGCTTAGTATGATGTGTGAGCCAAGCACTTCAGCACCTCAGGGTGTGGTGCTTGTGTAAGATAACAAATGTACCATATATAATGATAAAACCTGTGTTACTCAATAAAAAAATACAAATTTGGCCTACTTACCTATTAATAGACACAGGTTGTTGCTATATAATAACCATTGTAAATAATGCTGCAGTGAACGTGGGGATATATACATTTCTTTAGATCCTAGTCAGATTTCCTTTATTTTGTTTTTCTTTTGGGGGGAGGAAGGCGCACACTCAGCTGTGCTCAGGAAATTAGCCCTGACTCTGTGCTCAGGATCACTCCTGGTGGGGCTTGGCGGGGCTTGGGAGACCATATGGAATATTAAGGATCAAACCCAGGTTGGCACTATTCAAGGCAAGCATATTACTAAGAATAGTCATGATGCTGACCCCCAACAGTGCTGAAATATTACATATATATAAAGAGAGTGAGAACATATGAATTCTGATAGTCATGTAATCATGTAATCTATTTGAAGATTATATATATTTGGGGGCCACTGATACTCAAGAAGGGATTCAGGTATGGTACCCATCTCACTCTTAGATATGCTTAGGAGAACATGTGTGGTGCGAGAGTTTAAACCCAGGTCTCTTGCATATGCTATTGCCAATTGAGCTATCTCTCTAGCCCCTGAAAGTTTTATTTTCTAATTATTAACATACAAGTATTATGGCATTTGTGTTTCATTCTTAATGATTTAGATAATCTTGTTCTATAACCAAATCCAACCTCATGAATATTAGCAATAATTGAATATATAAACATCTAAAACAGATCTGGGACACAGTGAAAGCTCAAGCAATCAAAGTTCTGTATGGCTAGGAGCTGAAGAGATATAGCAAACAGGGCTGTACTATCCCCACATATGATCCCCCAGATCCTGCTAGAAGTAATCCCTAAGCTCAGAGCAAGGAGTGAAAGCCCTGAGCATTGCTGGGTGTGGCAAAACAAAACCCCAAGCAAACAAAAAAGATCTGTATAGCTAAATATCTTGTCCTCTCCTGGCAAAGCCTTCCATTTCAGTAAACTATTTTTAATTTTTATCAATAGATATTTAGCTTTAGCTGACTTGAAGGTTTTATATTACATCTAATGTGTAGCACCGAGTTCTTATTTAAAAGAGGAAAAAAGTCAAGAGACTCAAATCTCGGAAGAGAAAGAGCAACACACCACAGAGATGCCTCCAGACCCTGCACTAGGCTTTCATATCAGGGGAACCCCAGGGTTGTGTGTGAATCTCTCCATCTGCCCCAACAGAGCCCTGGCAGCCGAAAACATTCAGAACCCAATCACTGACATGCTCGTGGTTGATCTCCACAGGCTTGAAAAGATCCTCATCCATGAGAATGAACCTGCTGAAAAACTTGGGTATGCAGATTTTATGACCAAAATCTCCAGGAATTCACGGAGTCAGACGACCTTCCCCATCTCCCTGTGCTTCCTGGAGCCTGGCAGTCACACCCACAAACTGCCTCTGGCACCATATAAACTCATTAACAGCCATGATCCAGAGACTCACAAATAAATCTCAGAAGAGAAAGAGAATGAGAACACAGCCAGAGATGCCTTCTCACCCCAAAGTCACCATCCAGTTAAAAATTTAACTCTATCTGTATCAACCTATTTAACATTTTAGAATTCCTGGAGCGTGAATGTAGTCCAGAGACATCTAATACTCTGCCCCAGTATTGTACCTAGAGTAGCACACCACATTTGATGGGGTGTAATGTAGAAGACAATGTATTACAGTGTATATGTATATATGTATGTGTGTATACACACACACACCAAACATATTATTAGCTCACAAGGGGAAACCTGTAATAACATGTTAATAATCTCTTTTACACAGACTTAATGGATCCAGGGTGACATAAACACTTCATACATTTTTCTCTAAGAAAATTTTTTGGATCATTTTTAGAGGATTATTCATAACAAGCAATACAAAATAACTTATTTAGTATGTGCTTTGAGTTAGTTTGCGCTAAGTTTGGTTTAGTATGTGCGAAGTTTCAGTGGTGTTCAGAAAATTCAAAATAATGGTGATGGGATAGTATAATGGTGTCAGGATTAGTGTTGGAATATTAAATGTAATAAATTATTATGAGCAACTTTAAAAATAAGATAAAAATACTATCAATGTTTATGCTTTGGGTGGGGAAAAAAAAGCATAGAATTTCTCAATGGGCTGAGCACATGGTTTGCTTGCAGGAGGCCTGGGATTGATCCCCAGCACCACATGGTGCCAAAGCATCAAGCCAGGAATAACCTTTGAGTACTGCTGGGTGTGCATGGAGAGTTATAGAAATATAAAATGAAGTTCTTACTAATGTATATCAAAAGACCTCAGGGTTCTGCTATCTTGAACTACTACATGTATTACATGTACATACTACACTGCTTCCTTTTCTTTGTCCTCTTGACAGCGATTATTAATATTCCACTTGATCACTTGCTCACTTGACATCCCATTACTCATCGATTTGCTGGAGCAGGTGCCAGTAATGTCTCCATTTATTCCTGTCGTGTGCTAGTGTAGCCCAATGGCATCTGCTCATTCTAGGAACACGAAGAACCTCAAACCAACCGTTCAGGGTCTTTTTTTTTTCTTTTTGGGTCACACCCGGCAATGCACAGGGGTTACTCCTGGCTCTGCACTCAGGAATTATGGATGCTGGGAATCGAACCCGGGTTGGCCACGTGCAAGGCAAATGCCCTACCTGTTGTGCTATCACTCCAGCCCCTCGTTCAGGGTCTTGACGAAGAAGTCTGACCATCTCGTAGCTGGGTAGCCACGCCGTCTTTTGGCGTCCTGTGGAATCCAGTCAGTAATGGCTCTAGTCCAGCAGTCATCTCCAAATATCATTACGAGTCCAGCCCATCTGATTTTTGACGCCTTGGCAAACGAGACAGCGTCCCTGATTTTTGACCATTGACGGAGGTCAGAACTCTAGATTCTTTCTCTCATTTGAGTGAAACGTGATACTCCAAGCATAGCTCTTTCTATTCCTCTTTGGGAGACTTGAATAGTGTTCTCATCCTGTTTCTGTAGGGCCCAGGTCTCTGGGGCGTATATTAATCCAGGAAGAACAATGGAATCAAAGAGATGTGCCTGGAGCCGGAGATTCTTTGTCCTCTTAGCTATTTCTTCGACGCTCTTAAAGGCGTTCCAAGCCACTCTCTTCCTCCTGCGCAACTCAGGTGCCAGGTCATTCGTCATGTTGACTTCTCGACCTAGGTACAC
>JAOXYA010000045.1:19086394-19102782 GCA_028565675.1 Sorex palustris | reverse complement strand
GGGGCTGGCTCCCCAGTAAAGCTGTGGATCCCATGGACCACTCTCAGTGATACCTGGCCAGTGGCATGTGCTGCCGCCTTTGACTATCTCCCTGTTCCCAAGTTACGTTTTAACAGGGCCATGTCAAGTTTTCTCTTGTATGATGCTTGGTGACTCCCCAGACACCCAGTGTCTGGGGAGGGGTCACATAGTGTCAGGGAACAAACCAAAGCATGCCAGGCTCTGAAACCTGAGCAATCTCCTGGTCCTCTCTTATTTAACAAAACATGCTTATATCTCTCTTTGACAAGGAGACTTTCAAGAAAAAAAATCTCCAATACACATATAATATATAATCCATTAGGGAGAATAGTTTAGTTTCTAAATAACACCTTTCAATGAGAGAAATGAGGGTTTCTTAGAGGAGTGACTGAACATTGCAAGAGTAGGTAAAGACTGTAATTATTGCCCAAACTTGGAAGATATCTATGTCCCTTGGGTGATAAGGTGAATGAACTGTGGTATAGTCAGAATACGGAGTATTATTCAGTTTTAAAACTAAACGAGGCAGTACAGAGTTAGGATAAGGGGGAAGGGGCTTGTCTTACTTGCCTTACATGTCTTGCATGCAGCTGACCTTGGCCTAGTCCCCAGCACCATGACCCCCCAACACCACCGTGGTCATTCCTGAGCACAGAGTCAGGAATAGCCCGAGCACAACTGGGTATGGCCACAAAACAAAAACAAACAACAACCACAAAATGAAAACAAAGAAAAAAAGAAGACATGAAGGAGAAATGAGCTATCAAGCCATGAAAAGAGATCAAGAAATCTTAAATACACATTACCAAAGGAGACTAATCTGAAAAGACTATATACTTCATAATTCCGACTAAAAACATCCTGGAAAAGGCAAAACCACGGAGAGAGTAAAAACACCAGTGGCTTCTGGGGGCAAGGAAGGAGAAGGGCCAAAGAGTTGGAGCAGAGAGGGGTTTTGGAGCAATGAAAATATTCTGGAAGGAGATTCAACATAAAGTGGACACTCAACATAATCAACCTACACGCACACAATCAAAAATAAACTCTTAGGTGTACTACAAACTTTAAACACACCAAAATCAGAACAAGTTTGAGCAACATAGTACAATAACAAATAAACCAAGAGCAAAACCCAAACCAGATCATGATAATTACTTACTTACTAAAAACACTCTATTTTTCTTTCCCATCTGTTGATTCACTTTTTTGGGTTTGTTTTTGGGCTTCACCTGGCTGTGCTCAGGGGTAACTCCTGGCCTTGCACTCAGGAATCACTTGTGGTGGTGCTTGGGGGACTGTATGCAGGATGCTGGGAATTGCACTCAGGTCAGCGGTGTGCTAAGCAGGCGTTCTACCCACAGTCCTACCACTCTGGCCCCTGTTGGTTCCCTATTTCTCTTGATTAAACCACTTCCTGGTTAAACCCACTGTCAGTCTCCCCCATGTCTCAGCAGATGATGCAGGTACAGTTGCTGTACAAAATCAGCAGAGAATTCTGCTCTTGGCCTCATTTTAGATTCTTTAGTAACAAAGTTAAATTCTTAGTCCCACCAGAAGCTATTTTTCTCCATAATTTCCTTATCTAACATAGTCATCTTCTGTATTCTTAATCTCAACAAGAGATCTGAAACCGTTGCCCGAAAACAGTATTTTGTTTTGTTTTAACCGATGGTTCTAGAAATCACTTGGAAGAAAAACAAATTCTTGGCTTATGCCAGATACACTTAATTTGAAACTTTGAAGTCGAGGCTTAGAAATCTGTACACCAGAGAGAATGATTTTTCTACCAAGAAGACTGGAATAGCCAGTGCTGGTGAGGATGTGGTAAGAAAGGAACCTTCACTCACTGTTGGTGGCAATGTTTCAGCCTTAATGCAAACCAGTATGGAGACTTTTCAAAAGCATAAGATTAGAACTTCCATATGACACCGTGATTCCACTTCTTGGCGTCGAGCCAAAAAGACACAAACACAGACTCCATTAAACAGAAGCACAGCAACCTATGCTCAGTGGCGTTCTAAGCATAATAGACAAGACATGCACTGTAGCACTGTACTCCCGTTGTTTACAGATTTGCTCGGCCGGGCACCAGTAACGTCTCCTTTGTGAGACTTGTTACTGTTTTTGGCATATCGACTACGTCACGGGGAACTTGCCAGGCTCTGCCGTGAGGGCGGGATACTCTCGGTAGCTTGCCGGGGTCTCCGAGAGGGGCGGAAGAATTGAACCAGGGTTGGTGTGTGCAAGGCAAACGCTCTACCTGCTGTGCTATTGCTCCAGCCCAGACAAGACATGGAAATACCTAACTTCAACAATCATTTGTATTACATGAAGAAACAAAACAAGGGAATGGATGTTATCCAAGACAGCAACCCCTTCGACTTGAACTATAAAACAAAGGTCACCAAGAAGTGGAAGGGTTTTGGGTGGGAGAGGGAGAGGACTAGAAGAGCATAAGGACGTGGTGGAGAGTCTGGGCACTTTGCTACGGTGAAGATGAGGCAATTTAGTACACAAAAGCATAAGCATTCACACCATTGAAAGCATGCCACCCAAAACAGAATTCATTCTTTTAAAAAGAAGGGGAGGGGGGAGTTTGAGAACAAAATAACACATATTTGAAATCCCACTCATATTATAAAATACATGAGTCTATCCTGGCTTAAGTATTACACAAATAAGAGTAAAGGAAGAACAAATCTCCCATTTGGAAGAATGTAGAATCTCAACTCCTCTAGAGGCCTTTATCACCTCTGACTCCAGTGTTTAGAGAGAAGGAGAGAGAAGAAAATGAATCAGGGAGGGAAGAAGAGAAACAGAGAGCCATAAACCCACCAATCAACTTAGACATTCTTTTGGAAAATGTTAACCTTCTAAATTTAACTACCATTTATTCCATTTAAACAGTCTAGTATGTGAAACTAAAGAAAGAGAAAGCTGAGGGAATACGACTATTACTCTTATAGATTAAATCGTACATCCGTGCCCATGAACACTAGGAACATTAGGCTGATATCATTAGAGACACTTCACAACACATCAAATAACAGGAAACTTCATAGTCTGTCAATCTCATCTATGCTGAATTTTACTATATATTGCATTTTGTGCTTTACTGCATTTTACTGAGAAAAAATGAAAACATTTAAATCACTAGTGATTTTATAGTAGAAAAACGAATGTCTGGTAAATTTAGCACCTTTTATATGTTATGATAACTTTGAAAGGAAGGTATCTAACTTCTAAACATACATGAAAGAAATGAATAGCCAACTATAAAAAACCTTATCCAAATTTTGGGTATAAGGACAAAAGGAAGTTGGCATGTTCTTTTAATTCATTGCTAGGGACAAAGACCCACTCAAAGGTCATCAACTGTAGATTACTCCATTATTCTACTTCTACTAAATTAAATATCCCAGATTAAGTAAAGTTACACCTGAATTTCAAGATTTTTATCTAGTTAAGTTACAAACAAGTTCTGCCCTATAGAAGAGAAAATTTCAAAGGTTAGGGTTAATTATCTGTAGAATATTAATTAATTTAGAACTAACCTACAAATCTTACTCTAAAATACCTCAATGAAATTGTCAATGAGCATACATTTCCTCAAAAGCTTTTGCTGACCAGTCTTACTAATTTACCTCAGTAATTTGTAAACTGAGTAAGATATTCAAAGTGTTCTGATTTGTATGAGTTATATTTTTAGTTTTTTAAAAAATACTACTTTGAAAAGACCAGGGTAGTAATATAGTAGACTAAGTACTTGTCTTGTATGGAGCTGACCTGAGTTCAATCCTTGGCACCACATATGGTTCCTTGAGCATCTCTAGGAGTGAGCCCTAAGCACTAAACTAGGAGTAAACCCTGAACACCATCAAGTGTGGCCCCCAAATAAAAACAAACAAAAGAAATTCTACTTTGAGGGCTGGAGAGAGATACAGTGGGTAGACTACTTGCCTTATACGTGGCCAACCCTCATTCAATCCTCAGCATCATATATGGTTGTCTGAGCCTGCCAGGGGGTCACTCCTGAGCACAGAGCCAGGAACAGTCCCTGAGCCCCACTGGGAATGCTCCCACTACCATCTCCGTATTCTATTTTGATAGGCAGAATAGAATTAAGAAAAAAAAGAATAGAATTTTTTAAAAAAAGATACTTTTTTTTATGATCTGGCCTTTCCTCACATAGAGCTCTACAAATTTTACAGGGCTACAACTACCAGTTTTTCTGCAGCATATTCTGGTAATACTGTGAAAGTATTTGGTTTCTTGGAATTATCAAATAACATGACTCTGTTTGAAAGATAAATGAGAGAACTATTTTAGTGTTCAAGTTTAAACTATTTTCAAGACTGTCTTTATTCTACACCAGGGACTTTCCATTCTGTCGGTAAAGTGGTAAAAACACAGCCGTGCACTCTGTTGCCTTAGGCAGCCAAATGCTTGGTTTATACTGAAGATTCCCCTGTTTTCACAGGCTCATGAGAAAACAAAAAGACATAAAGGAGCCTCTCCGGTAGAAGATATGCACATTCTATACTGATGTATGCACTTGTTGATTTCAGTACTAATGAATCACCTACAGTACCACAGAGTACAAGATCCAGTCAGGACTTGAAAGATGTCCTGGTCTAAGGCCGTTTTAAAGACAAGGAGAGCTGGGCCAAAAGGGATTTTGCAGGGAACTGAGGGCAGCTGACGTTTATGCCACCTGACTTCTAAAACTTCCTAACTTGAAATTGGTCTCTCAGGGGTTCATGTTCAACAAATTATTAAAATTTTGCTTTCCTCCACGTGCCAGTCTTTCAAGAGAATTTCCAGAAACCTTTCTTTTAAAAATGCTCCAATACCTGGCCAGGTATCATGTTTATGTAACTATGACTACATTTCTGTTGTTTTCTTTTGGGGGCCACACTCAGTGATGCTAAGGTGACTCTACGCTCAGGGATCACTCCAATGGGCTCAGGGTGGAGGGGTGTGGGAACCATATTGGGGGCTGGGGACCAAACCTGAGTAGGCTGTGTGCAAGGTAAGCCCCCTACCCACTGTAATATATCTCTAGCCTTTATCTAGGACTAGCTGTATTCTCAAAAACATGATTAAATTTTGCTGACCCTTTGAGATCTAAGAAGAGCTTACCAAAAAAATAAATAAATAAATAAACAGAAGTTTCCTATTTCCAGTATTAAATTTTTTCAATGAAAAAATACAAGTCTAGTGATCATTTTCATTAAGAAATTGGGCTATTTTCAAATTGGCATTCTACTTTTAGTGAATTCAAGTGGACTAATTAATCACCAACACTCATTTCAACTTTTAGTTCTAAACATTTGGAAAGGAGGCAGCCTTGCACTCTAGCCAAAGCCATACAAATAAGAGAGAAAAACATGAGAGAAAAACATTTTTACCCCGACATCACTTCCAGATGAAGTTGTCCTGAGACAGTTAAAAAAGCAGGAACATTGAAGAAATTCTCCTCCGGTATTTGCATTTTGCTTGAAGGCTGCAAATGAACAACACAGCCACAGAAAGCGATTACATGTCTGTCTCTGTGTTCCAAATGAAAGAACTACAACACATGTAAACCTATGTAAAGACGAGTCATTTTGATGACCAAAGGAAAAAAAGAAAAAGGGCAATTCTCAATGTATACCTAAAAGAGTTTGTTTGGAAAATACTTGTTTGGAAAATACTAAGATCAGGGAAGTTTGCTTTGTGTTTTCGAACTATCCAATAACCAAAGGATACTTCTCCCTAAAAACAGATCTGGATGTCAAGCTGAGCCAGATCTTCTGAGTGAAAATTTTGAGTGGGGAGTCAGCACGAAGGGCTGGGGCACAGGATTTACAAGTGAGAAACCTGGATTTAATCCTAGGCACTGCTTAGTCCCATGAGCACCTCCAAGAGCAACCCCTGAGCACTGGCCCACGAGGAGCTTCCAAGTACTGCTGTAAACTAGGCCCTAGTTTGTAGGGCCCTAAAACAAATTGATCAAAAGCATTTGAATGCGAAGAACTTTTTTCGAGGGGAGCTTTGGGCTACACCCCATGGTGCTCAGTGGTCATTCTTGGCTCTGTGCTCTGGAATCACTCCCTGCCTGGCAGTGCTCAAGAGACCATATGGGGATCAAACTTGGGTTGCCTGACTACAAGGCAAGCGCCCTAACTGCTGTACCATCTCTGGCCTTAGATCTACTTTTTTAGGGAGGAAGCTAAAGTACCAACTCCTGGATTTCAAACTGAACATATATCTAAAAATGTTTTAGCAGCATTTTCAGCTGTAATTGTGCAGCAATGTAAAAACAAAGACGGAGACAATGTTCAGTGCACGCAGAGGATAAAGACTTCTTCCCACAGACTGAATTAACAAACACTGAACTAAAAGCACAAGACATGATGACCTTCCCTTAAGCGGCTGTTCTAAACACACTGCACACCACGTCAGGATTGTAATAATGAAACTGCCGGGGCTAGAGAGATAGTATAGCTGGTAGGGCATTTGCCTTGCACACGGCCGACCAGGGTTCCATTCCCAGCATACCATATGGTCCCCCGAGCACCGACAAGAGTGATTCCTGAGAGCAGAGTCAGGAGTAACCACTGTGCATCGCTGGGTGTGACCCAAAAAGAAAAAAAAAAAGAATGAAGCTGCCTCCTAAAACCATTCTGAAGGGTCTATTATTTTTCAAATTTCCTTTGATATTGACTCTAGCTAACCCATCCCTGCTTCAAATGCTAAAACAAAACAAAAACACCATCAAAAACCCCCAATCTCATCTTTAAATCCCTCTAGCAATAAAAAGACGATTTCTAAGGACTAACTTACTCAAGACTGAAATATTTGACCTGACATGTGCTAACATTTCCAAATAGAAGTCACAAATAATACATGTGATAGATAAAACATGTTCCCCGTTATTTCTTCACTACTCACTTAAAATAAGTCTTGTATCCAACCCATGATTTTTAGTTTAAAATAAGTCCACCTAGGAGGGATGGGTATTTGATCATTTTATAATCGAAACCCAAGTACAAAAATTTGTAAGTCTACAACTGTACCTCATGGTGTCTCACAAAAAAAAAAAAGTCCACCTACCCTCAATTTCTTTTTTTTTTCTGTTTTTAAACAAACGTTTATTTTATTTTTTATCTTTCCCTCCCCCTGCTGCTGTGACGCCTGGAGACAAGACCTGGGCAAGGGTGCAGGGAGCATGGATCGTGTGAGTGTGAGACACACACCAGGCTGTGAGACCCACAGGTGCCTCTGGGGCTGCCCTCCTTCGAGACACTGTGGCAGGCCCTGGTGGCAGCTCTCCCTGCCTACAGCATTCCCACTGCTCGGAGCCTAGGCTAGGATATCTCTGCTGGGTGCCATGCGAAGAGCACCAGGGGCACACACGGAGGTGCAGGGGACACCAGGGTCACACCCAGCAGTACAGGGGTGGGGCATGTGTATGGTGCTGGGGACAGAACTCGGTCCTCACACAGTCAAGTCACAGGCACTCCCCAACCATCTCCCCAGACCCTCTAGATCTTTTACTCTTTTTTTTTTTTTTTTTGCTTTTTGGGTCACACCCGGCAATGCACAGGGGTTACTCCTGGCTTTGCACTCAGGAGTTACTCCTGGCAGTGCTCAGGGGAACATATGGGATGCTGGGAATCAAACCCTGGTCCACTGCGTGCAAGGCAAACGCCCTTCCCACTGTGCTATCTCTCCAGCCCCTAGATCTGCTTTTAAAAGGAATTGCTACAATCTACACCAGCAGAACAAAAGCAAAAAACGAGGTCCAGGAAGCTCTCAAGGCCTAAGCCATAAAAATACTTAAGGAAAAGAGTAACAAAGGTCACCGTCAAAGGTGGGAATTTTGGAAAAAAGGCAGAAGGTTGATGGCCAGCAAATAAATGCTGAATTAAGCAAGAAAACAGAAATGACAGACGGAACACTCCGCCGATGCACAGTGGGACACAGTCCCGGGGCCGGAGTGCTGGGACATCAAAGGTCCTCAGCCGGAGAGGCAGGGCAGCAGGAGGGCACTTGCCTTGCACGCGGCTGGCCCAGGTTTAAGAATCAGCACCACGTGCAGTCACTAGTCTCACCAAGAGTGACTCCTGAGCAAAGTCAGTCCTGCCTCTGCAGCCCGCCGCTCCCTAGCCTTAATCAGTTTAAAAGATCAAAGTCATACAGATTATTAGCTATGTTAGAAGTTAAAATCTTCTAACAGATCAGCAAATTTAAGACTCACAACCTCAAATGCTTATGTTAGTAATGAATAAAGAATGAAATTATATCAATTAAACATCCTGCTTCGTGACGTCGCCAGTGTGTGTAGGGCTCTTCAAGATTCCTTTCCAAACTACAAAGGATACACTGAAAAATGGACAGATTTGACTATGCTAAAAATCAAATATTTCTATTTAATTAAAAAATATATATATTGGCAAAGTTAACAGGAGGATGATGGATTAAGAACAAAACATTTTCAACATTTAAAAGAGGAGGTCAGGGGAGCTCTGGCCAAGAAAGTAAAAAAAGACAAGAATCTGTTTCCCAACTGGGCTAGGGATATAAAAAGTAGATTTCCAAAATAGAAAATTCAAAAGGCCAGCACGTATAAAGAAACCCTCAAATTTACTATGAATCAGAGAAAAACAAATTGAAAGGGCATTTAAAGAAGATTTTTTTGACATCTGACAAAACCTAGAAAAGTGTACAAGAACAGGTCCCCCAGATTTGGGTATTTAGGGTGGGAGATTCCTAAGGTGTCCCCTAAGATTCCCCAGGCCCTGGTCATTCAATCAACCATAGCTCCAGGTACTGATGGAAAAGGATTTTGTAGATTGAATTAAAATTTCCAAGTCGAATGATCTCAAGATTCAGAAATCTTCTGGGGGGACGAGAGCAAAAATACTGACAGTAGGGCCTTACCCCTGCACGCAGCCGACCTGGGTTCAACCCCTGGCATCCCATATAGTCCCTCTCCAACCACCCCCGAGTCCATCAGGACTGATTCCTGAGTGCACCTAAGTGTAACCCCTGAGGACTGCCAGGTGTGGGCCTCACACTCCCCCTCCCCTCCCCCCTATTAAAAAAGACAGCTTAGTGGGTTGGATGCATTCAAAGCATGTAGGAGGCCCGGGATGGATTCCTGGCACTGCATGCACGATCCCCTGAGCACAGAACCAGAAGTACTTCTGAGCATGACAGTTATGACCACCTGCCCCCTCCAACCCCCCGACCCCCAAGAACTTTTTAGGGAGTTTCGGGGCATCTTTGCTCTTTAAATGCAGAAACTTTCTACAGCTCACCATAGAAGAGGAAACCAGAAGTAAGGAGACCATGGACTCACCGCCCTGATTCTGAAAGAGGAATGGATGCAAAGGTACTAGGAGAAGCGTAAGAGCTGAGAATACTCAGCAGCTGCAGAGACAGCCCTGCAGTCCTACACCCAGGGATGGGGTTCGGCTGCTGGCAGGTGCCACAGGAGACCATGACGGGGCGCTACCCACAGAAGCGGGCAGGACAGTGGGTGTTTGCCTTGCACGTGCTCGATCAGTGCTGAATCCCCAATACCACGCATGGTGTCCAGGCCATGCCAGAAGTGATCCCTGAGCCCAGATCCAGGAGTAAGTTCTGACTGAGCACTCTTGGGCGTGCCCGCCAAACCAAATAAAGAAATGCAAAAGGCTCTCACTGATCCCTGGCTGGGTCTTGGCAGCCAGCACTCTCCCCTCTCCTCCAAAGTTCTCCGGCGCAGTCACATAACTAACTCTCGTGTTTCAAGATTCAGTTCAGAAATCACTCATTCGTGAAGCCTTCTCACTCTGAGCAGCCACTCTGTGACCGCTGGTGTTCGAGGATAAGAAAGCTGGCACTCCCACAGTGACATTCTCCTCTATCACTTATCCAGACACTGTGCTAGACCGAAGAGGCAGAGCAATGAGTCAGATGGACAAATGGGGTAGAAAGAAAAGAACGTGGAAACTAATGAAGAAACAAGATACTTTCAAGTTGGGATACTTGAGTCACTCATGAGTGGGAGCGGCACTCTTCTCCAGAGTGGAGACTATAATATTAAGTGGAGACTAGATGGAGGAGAGTATTCGTCATATTCTGAACCCAAAAAGACAGTACCGGCACAAGGAACCACACGCAGAAAGATCAGGAGGTGAGGGCTTCATTCATTCCAGAAGTTAATGGTAGATAACTGTACCTTGATGGAGACTATTAGAAGTTTTGAGTACAGATGGGGGGAAGGAATGAGACCTTTGTGGTGTGTTTGGGGATCAAAATAAGGAGTTCGGGCCCCGCCGCACTGAGACCACAAGTTGCCCCCCCACGAGCGGCTCTCTGGCTCTGGAACGGCCACGATCCCAGAGGCACACAAACCATTCTTAGAACCCATAAGCTTTTGGTAGAAATGTGTCTATACTATGCATTAAGCTACGGCGCCATGCCCCCGCCCCCGCCATGGGAAAGGGTGTTTGTTCCTTCTGCTTCTCCCCCCTCCACACATGGTGGCCACAGCCTCAGAGTCTATTGGACAGCTAGGTATGAGTTGGCTGGTGAGAGGGGTACCCGCGGCCTCAAGGGATGGGGGGTGGAACTGGCCCATCTTCCCTGCCCTGCTGGAACCATGAGTTGCCTCCCATGAGCGGAACAGCCATGATCCCAGAGGCACACAAACCAATCTCTGAACCCAGCGGCTTTTGGCAGAAATTCCTCCAGCTATTCAGAAGATCCTGGTGCCTGAATATTGATGGGACAGGGAAGAGGTGGACAAGACTGTCAACAGTCTGGGCAGGTAAAGGCACTGACACAAATTTGACAAGTAACACCAGAAACAGCACTGGAGAGATGGAGGATTTATGCTGAAGTAAATTGAAAGCAGTTACTGATGAATTAGGTGTGGAGAAAGAGAGTATGTATGAGTGAAGTTTAGCTTCCCGGGTTTTATTTTGGTTTTCACTAAAGCAAGTGAATGGACAGCAGTAACTTTTACTGAGGTGTGAGGAAAGGAAGGGACATGAAGGGATAGGATGAAGTGTCATACTTATGAAATCTATAACAGTAAGAGTGTATACTGGACATCACAGTTGCTGCTATCAATCTGGAGCTCAGTGAGAGGGCCTGGGTGATAAGGGAGCTGAAGGTCTGCAGTCAACAGCACCTATGGACAGAGGGCGGTTCAGTGCTCAACAGTATTCCTGAGCAGATTTGGGGGCAACCCTGTGGTCCATACCAAGTTCTACCTAAAAGTTTTTCTGCGACCTTCCAGCCTTCAAATGAGTTTCTCGGTATTCACAGAGGTGAATGGTGCAAAGCAAACAGAGCACAGGACTGAGGAGAGCTGTTACTTTGATTTAGCTTCTGTGCTGGGTCTTGGGATAACACTGTCTTTGGACAAGAGTTTGGGGACAGCTCAGCAAGCGGAGCAGAAGGATCCCTCGCATGAGTGAGGCTGGGATCGACGCTTGGACCTGCAGCCCAAATCAACACGGCAGGGTGCCACCCTGAGGGCCTCCAGTCCACACCCCACTCAAGTGACCCCGATCCTGAAGTATGGCTGTGAGTGACGGTAGCAAAGACAACAACAACAATAATCGTAATACCTTCAAGAAAAAAATATTTGCGACTCACAGTGGAGGAGAGGTGTAAAGCGCTGGCACATGTTCTGCCTGAGACCAGGAGTCAGCCCCTGGCACCATGCGTTTCCCAAGCCCAGGTGCCCCCAGCACTACTAGGAACAGCTGAAGATTTAAAAAAAAGAATTTACAACAGATGACTTTCAAGTCCCCCTTTCTAATACTGTGTGATTTCATAAATCCCTAATCAGATAAAAAGCTTTCATGTAATCCAACTTAAGCAAGTCTTTCTCTAGCCTGTGTAACAAAATTTGGGGTGGGGGTTGCTAGATTTTCTTTCACTGGAAGAGAGAGAATGCAGAGTCCAGAACAACTAAAATCATTAAAATGTGTAGCTCCTAGTGAGGTTCAAATCATAAGGGCCTAAAATCCTGTTTGGAAATTTCTTAGAAAATATTTTTAAAAAATTTAAAATCCTGGGGCTAGAGCAATAGCACAGTGGGTAGGGCGTTTGCCTTGCATGCAGCTGACCTAGGTTCGATTCCCAGCATCCCATATGGTCCCCCGAGTACCGCCAGGAGTAATTCCTGAGTGCATAAACCAGGAGTAACTCCTGTGCATCGCTGGGTGTGACCCAAAAAGAAAAAAAAAATTAAAATCCTTTTTGGTTATCTGTCCTCGTAACATCACAAATATAGCCGAGTAATTTCAAAAGCTCAAGGGAATGGAACTGAAAACCCTACACAAATATGACTCTGCCTCCAAGTGAAATACAAGGAGAACAGCAACAAGAGTTCTAAGGAGCAGCAAAGAGTGAAAAAGAACAGTCAACAATGGAAAGTTTATTTGACCTCCATAGCCACACAAGCACCCACAGTCTGTTTCATCTTCTTTTATGCTTTTTTCCATCTCTTATTTTGTCTCTCAAGCTCCACATTCCTCCCCGTTCTATTACTCAAAAACTCAGGAGAGGAAAAAGATGAGAATCGAATACACAGGAATGAAGCATGCAGAGAAACCTCAAGGTCTAAAGGCAAGATGCTCTGATACTGTCTCCCTAACTTCCCTTACCTGCAGTTTCCTTGAAAGAGCAAGAAAGAGGAGAGAGAAGAGAGGAGAAAGGAGAGGAGAGAGAAAGAGAGAGAGACATATAAATACAGAGAGAGAGAGAGAGAGAGAAAGAGAGAGAGAGAGAGAGAGAGAGAGAGCAGGGTAAGGCATCTGCCTTGCCTATGGCTAACTCCACTACTGGATTGCAGTGAAGCAATCACCCAAGTGCCACCAGAAATGATCTCTAAGCAAAGCCCTGTGCAGTGCTATAGTGGCCAAGAATTCCATGCCCTCCCCCCCACACCCAAAAAGCCAAAGTAGGACAGGGAGAGTAGCACTGTAGCACAGTCCTCCGTCGTTCGTCGATTTGCTCGAGCGGACATCAGTAACGTCTCCATTGTGAGACTTGTTGTTACTGTTTTTGGCATACCAAATACGCCACGGTTAGCTTGCAAGGCTTTGCCATGCGAGCGGGATACTCTTGGTAGCTTGCCAGGCCCTCCGAGAGGGGAGGGCAGGGAGAGCATCGACTCTAAACTCTACTGGACAAGTGAATCTTCTATCTTACCCCAACTAAGGGCTGACATATAGGACAAACAATTAAGAAACCTTGAGTTGAATGAGACCCCAACACAAGTTCCATTTTATAAGAGACCCGGAAGTCAAACAATGTTGTGCCAAATGTTAAGACAAGAGCCACAGTACCTATTCATTCTGTCAAGTCAGTAGTAGACTTCTCAGTTTATGGTGTAATCATTTTCCTTACAGACTAGGTCACATTCCTTTCCCCACCCCCCGAAACCCCCATTGTCCCCAGCATAGGAGAAAGGCCACCAAAGGATTCAAAATGCTTTTAAAACTAAATGTGTATAAAACAAACATATTCTACATGCTCCCGGGCACAGAATTCAGATCTGATGAAACAAAATACAGGTGCTGAGCTTCCCTACAGATCCCAGAGCTGGGGGCTGGTGGTTTCGTTCCCGTCAGGCTGTGCCTTATTGGGCCCGTGGTCATTGGGGTACACACCACCCTGGTGCCAGGACTACCCCCATATATGCCCCACAACAAGGGGACAGGCTCAGCCACCTGCCCTTGCTCTGCCACTGATGTCAGAGTCAAGATTCCCAACAAGCCAGAAACGCCCGTCTGCCACGGATTCAATGCTTTCCAATGAGTCCAGCTGATGTTCCCAGACTTTCCAATTGCTGCAAATATGTATCCTAGTTGTACACTGACATTCTAATATAAAAATAATCTTTCCTAAAATAGGGATCCACTCACATTCCAGGATACCCACTAACTAGAACACCCACTCTCAGCCCCAAGAAAGGTTTCATTCTGGCAACTATTTGATGAGTAGGAGAGGAAGCTGTTGGCTCAGACAGCAAATAGTCTGCTTTCCTGTTGAGCAGTCTGAGAAAGGACGAGTAAGACGAGAACCCCAACGAGGAGCTCTGGGGGGCAGGGGGGGTTGTCGTCTCAGGGTGAAATGAAAGGTGAGCGCACAGTACAACTTCTCTCTTCTTTGCTCAGGAATAGCAAAGATGGCACAAATTCAAATCTGTTCCCCAAAGGAAAGAAGTCGGGGAAAGTTGTCATTTATATAATACTCACTCTGGCTATCAGACTTGGGGTAGTAATGTGGATTGGATGCCTGTGCTCCTAGCTAGCCCTGTGGCTATTTCCTCGCCACGTTTTCTTTCTAGTGCTGCCCTGAGAGAACCTACAGCCCAGAGTGAAATGCCCAGCCACTAGTGGATATCCACTCCACTCCTCCCACTTTCTGAGATAACTGGAACGAGGATGGGGTGGCGGTGAACTATTCGAGCAGAAAAGGCAAATCTGGGGTATGTTTTCACATCTTTCCCCAATAAAAAACTCGTCAACAACTTTCAAATCTGCATATTTTACTGCAATTGCTAATTGAGAAAAATAAGTTATTCAACTGTTGGAAAGAAGTCAGTTGTCCTTCACGTCTGGTTGTAGGCTTAAGGATAAGCTCATGCAAAGGAATACTGATGTAACTATCATTTTGAGGTTATTCAAAAGTTTATGAAAGTATTCAGGTCATTTTTGTGGATCAAAATATCTACCGAAGTCAACAGCACATTCCTGCTCCAAGAAAAGCATTCATAACTAAACATCTGATTCCTAACAAAAATTCATTCCCAAACAATTAAATGGCAACAGCTCTAAAGAGCTTAGGTTCAAAGGGCTTGAGTGATCAAAAAGTTGACATTCTTTTTTCACTTACTACTTCTTGACTGAATTCTACTGTTTATTCCAGTGACATAAGAGTTTGTGTCCCCCCAAGCCTGGAGATCTACTTTTAACTTTAGTTAACAATAAAACAAATATTCACAGAAAAAAAAATCCCCTCTCCATGTTAAAAGTTCAAAAGTCTCTAGGTGAGGTAAACTAGGCAACTAAACCCTTCCCTTCTGGAAAATTGTAGGTGAAGATTGGAGATAATAATACAAATACAAATAAACTACTGATACAAATACAAATAAACTACTGATACAAATAAACTACTTTCTAATTAGATCCAGAATTTCATCCCATTTTAGAACTTACCATTTCATCTCGTCTAAAACTCTACCAAATTTTCTACCTGGATTATGACGATAGATTTTTTTTTTAATTTAAAAATTTTGTTTGGGTTTTGGAACACAACCAGGCAGTGCTCAGAGGACCATTCCTGATGCCAAAGCCAGAATCCACCTCAGCTGCATGCAAGACATGCTCTATCCACTGTACTATCACTCCAGCCCAGTGGCATCCAGTTTTTTCATTGGTTATTCTTTGTTTCCATACCCAGCATCTATTCTCTAGTTAACACTTTAAAGAAAAACCTCTTAAGACACAGCTGTTGCTTAGAACTCTCCAACAACTTCCCCTGAACTCGGTGTAACCACCTTACAATGGCCGACACAGTCACTGGGCGGATCGCTGAGGTTCCAAGTAGCTATGTCTGTGTTATCACAGTGATTGGGGGAAGTGCTGGGGTTTGATGGGTGCCTGTTTAGTTCAAACAGCCCATAGAATGTTCATGTGAGTGAATTAAATTTTGCTGGGTATGCTCTAAATTTTCCAGAATGCATTTATGTAAGTCAGAGGAAAGATGTATTTGATACTCTTGACATACAGCTCAAGAAATCAAGAGCAAATTGCCAAAGAAGGAAACTCCAAGATCATCAGCAGTGCTGCTTTGAATAAATGCCCCCAAATAATGCGTCTGTTTAAATTCTAATTTCTAGCTCAAACCCAACATTTTACTGTAAAAACTACTCCCAAGCACTGCCAGGTATGGCCCAAAACCCTAAAGAGAACAAAAGATGCTACTTTCATTCTTTTGGATTTGTCTGACCACTGTATTTATAATGAAATATATCACATTAATTTTAACTATACTAGTCTAGTTGGCAACACTATCTTTTTCCTATTTTATTTAAATGTGTATGAAACCCTTCTATTGTCTATTTTATTTCAGAGAGCACAGATATTAAAGAATATTTGCTCTTTACAAAAAAAAATTTTTTTTAATTGAATCATTGTAAGATACACCATTACAAAGCTGTTTATGATTGGGTTTCAGTCATACAATGTTCTAACACCTCTCCCTCCACCAGTGTACATTTCCCACCACCCCTCCCCCTCCCAGCCTGCCTCTATGGCAGATATTTTTCTTCTTTCTCTCTCCTTTTTGGCATTTTGGTTTGCAATACA
>JAOXYA010000045.1:19040547-19057245 GCA_028565675.1 Sorex palustris | reverse complement strand
TTTTGCCTCTCTGGGATATAGTCCCAGGAGTGGTATTGCTGGGTCAAATGGGAGCTCAATTTCTAATTTTTTGAGAAGCGTCCATATTGTTTTCCAGAAGGGCTGAACCAGTCTGCATTCCCACCAGCAGTATAGGAGAAGTCCCTTTCTTCCCACATCCACGCCAATACCGGTTGCTTTTTTTCTTTTGGATGTGGGCCAGTCTCTGTGGTGTAAGGTGGTATCTCATAGTTGTTTTGATTTTTGATGTCTTGGCAAACGAGACAGTGTTCCTGATTCTCGATTGTTGACGGAGGTTGGAACTCTGTACATTATAGTAAAAATATTGAGAAAAATTTACTCCAGTGTCTCAAATTGTGAATTTAGGAAACCCCAATTTCTGTGTTTGAAGATTCTGTTTGTTACTAAGCCTGCCCCTCAGCACCACTCCACTAGATGCGTTTGCCTCCTTGCTCCATCCCAATGCCACCTTCAGGCCCAACTTCCATCCTCTTGAAGCTTTTGAGGACATTTTGTGTGGTCTAGTGTCCCAACTCTGTTTCCTATGGAAAAGATCCTAGGATAGGCTGTGCAGTATTTCCAGATCATCCACACCCTAGTAAAGTCGAAGGGTCTCTAAGGATACATTCAGCAGTTCTAAGTTGGGGAGGTGGAGAGGACGTGAAATTAAGTACCAGTTGGAGATTATCCACATTCACTCTTGTTAAAACGCACAAGGTTTTCTTTTTTAAATGAAGCAGTCGTTGTTTTTAATTTTGGCCTACCCCTAGTGGCGCTCAGGGCTGACTATCTCTTCGTGCCTAATCCAGCTATTTGTAAACTGAATGAGGGAGAAGAGCAGAGTAACAGTGTCGGAGAGATGGTACATCGGCGAAGGCTCTTGTCTTGCACTCAGCTGACTTGACTCCAAACCCTGGCACCATATCTTGTCCCTGAACTTGCCAAGAGTGATGCCTGAGCAACATCAGGTGTCACCCAAACTCTCTCTCCCCTCCAAAAAGAGAAAAAAAAAAAGAAAACAAAACCTCTAGGAGAGAGCCATGCTTAGGATCTGTCCAGAGCTCTAAGTCATGAGAGCTCTTAGACTTGGGGAAACTAGGATGTTATTCTTAATATAAAAATTGGGGATGGGTCTTGAGGCCACACCCTGTTGTACTTAGGGTCTACTCCTGGCTCAAGGACCTAACTGGAGTACTAAGCACGTGCCCCCAGCCCTTGGGATAGCCCCTGGATTGCTTTTGTCTTTGTCTCTCTTGAGACCATATCTGGTGATGCTCAGAGCTTATTCCTGACTCTGTGCTCAGGGATCACGGGGCTGTATGTGGTTCTGAGGATCAAACCTGGGCCTGGGCCTCGTGCAAGGGAAATGTCCCATCTGCTGTACCTTCGCTCTGGTCCCTGAATTGCTTTCGACTCTTAATTGTGCAGTTATGTTTCAGTATGATTTATTTACAGAGTTGGACAATTTTCACCGTGATCTCATTCTCTCTTAGCTTTTGATAAGTGAGAAGCACGTGTTACTCACTCCACCCTCAAGTAGGAGACAACTGCATGATTTTGTTAGACTTTTATTTCCTCTGTGGGGGGAGTGGAGGTGCAAGGGTGAGAGCCCCTGCCTTAGTAAGACTGGTCTCAAACCATCACTGTCATTACTACTGCTCTGTGGAGTCACAGATTCTTACACTGTATTTGGCTTCGCTTTGGTTTTTTTTTGGTTAGAAATGAGACAGCCTGGCTTGTGAAGATGGTATAGAAAATATGCTATGATGTTTCATTACGTTACCTTGACGGACACACCCAGACGTTTCCAGGGTCTGTTCTTGGCTCTGTGCCCAGGGGCCACTCCTGGTGAGACTGGGGAACGGACCAGGCTTGACAGTGTGCAAGGGAATGCCCGACCTACAACACCATCTCTGCAGCCCCACAGTAGGGCTTTAAGGGGTTACCTTGACACACTGACAGCACATGCGCACTGGGAAATTGAAGTGGGCAGCCCTCAGTGGTGAGGTGAGAATGTGCATCCCACGCCACTGGTGAATGTGTCACTTCTCTGCTCACCGCTTAAGCAACTTGGACAGAATCCTACCAGGCCACTGTATGCATGAGAAGGCTCTAAACCAAGTTTTGGATGAAAAGGGCCACGATGCAATACTGATGGTGAACACTGGACACGTTCAGTCTATATATGGGAAGCAGAAAGGGAGTCCGGGGGGTGGGGGGGGGGGAAGCAGCCTGCCCGAGGCCACGTAGGCACAGCCCAGAGGGGCAGGACAGGTGGTTCTCTCCCAGAGTATGTTCACCTCCAGAACATTGGCTCATCTCCGAGGCCACGTAGGCATAGCTCAGAGGGGCAGGACGGGTGGTTCTCTCCCAGAGTATGTTCACCTCCAGAACATGGCTCACCTCCACCTTCCCACACATGCTCAGCTTTTCTCCTCTCTAGGGTGTGCCTGGAGGAAGAGACCAGACCCTGGACACTCAGCGGGTACTCTCAGGGCACTTGTGTTTGGCCACAGAGCTGAAGGGTCCCCCTGGAGTGGAGCAGAATTTCACTCTCCATGTAGTCGGCTCTGGGCGCGGGGTGTGTAGCCTCGCATCTTCGAGTCCTTATCCTTAGTCCTCTGCCGGTAACTCCCCACCCCACCCCGCCTGACTCAGCTGCACATTTTTTTCTCCGTTTTCTTTGATATTTCTGCAGTTTCATCATAACCTTCCCATGTGTAAGATCTTTCTCCATGTTCTCTGGGTTTCCTGGGTCTGTCTGGTGTCTGTCATTACTTTTGGAAAATTCTCAGCCACTTCTTGTAACTTCAAATATTTCTACTGTCCATGTCTTTCTCCTACTGGTATTCTGTGACACGTGCTGTATTTTTTGTAATTGTTCCATAGTTGGGGACATTTCATGACCACTACCACCACCACCACCACCACCACCACCATCATCATCATCATCATTTATCATTGGTTTTGGGGTCACACTTAGAGGTTCTCAGGGTTTACTCTTGGCTCTGCACTCAGCAATCACATCTGGTGGACTCAAGGGACCATGTGGGGTGCTGAAATCAAACGTGGGTCTGCTGCATGCAAGCCAAATGCCCTACCCACTGTGCTATCTCTCCAGCACACTTGGGGACATTTTTCTTGGTGTATCTTTGAGCTTGTTGATTCTTTCCTCAATCGTGTGTGGTCCGCTGATGGGCCCATCCAAGGCAGCCCTATGACTATTACTTTGTTTTTTTCTCTTTTGGCTCTTTTTAGAATCCCATTTTTTTTTCTTCCACCACCCATTTAGTTTTTTCGCTGCTCACATTTTCATTAGATATGACAGGATGTTAATCACAGTTATTTTAAACTCTCCAGTTTGATTGTTCCAAAATTTCTGTCCTGTCTGAGTCTGGTGCTGAAGAACTCTTTGTCTCTTCGAAATATGTTTTTGCCATCTAGATGTCTCGTGTGTGTGTGTGTGTGTGTGTGTGTGTGTGTGTGTAGCTGGCTGTGATGTATCAGCTGAAAGGAACTAGTCAAGTCGAACTTCATTGCGAGGTTTTGTGTTTATCCAGCTGAGAGCTTGGTTGTTTATTGTTTGCCGCAGTTATAGGTGTCTTTGGATTTCCCCGGAGACTTTTCCTTAAATAGGGCTTGGCGGCTCTTTCTGTAACTGTTCTTGTATCCAGAAGCCTGGTTGGAAGAGGCAGTTGTCATTCTTCTGAGGTGGGTCTCAGTCTCTGAGTCTTGCTTGCTCCTCAGCCTTCATGGACAATTCTCTTTGGCGAGATGGAAAATCTCTTAAGTAGGGCTGGAGTTGGGTAATTCTCTTCCTCAGTAAGTTCACGGTCACGGTCACGGTCCTCCCGTTGTTCATCAGTTTACTCGAGTGGGCCCAGTAACGTCTCCATCGTGAGATTTGTTGTTACTGTGTTTGGCATATTGAGTACTCTCGGTAGCTTGCCGGGCTCTCCAAGAGGGGCGAAGGAATCGAACCTGGCTCTGCCAAGCCAGCTGCATGCAAGGCAAACGCCCTACCGCTGTGCTATTACAGCTACCGCTGTATTGACTTTGTCAAACTAACTCTCCTGAGGACAAAGATTTTAAGGACAGCAGAAGCTTTGATATTTCCTGGTGCCACCCTCCTCCTCCTACCCTTGCTGGAGATAACACTCAAAACTTGGGGGGTGAGTCTCTCAAAACTGGGTCTCATGGCTTTTAACATTCAAAATGGTCCAGTAAGATCTGGAGAGAGAGGCGAAGGACTGGGGTGGAGATGGTGAATGTGGGAGCCTCAGATTCAATCCCCAGCACCACGTGGTTCTCTGGGTATCACAAAGGTACCCTCCCCGCCCTGCCAAAGTCCACAGTGCAAGTTCAAGGCCCTGGATTTGAGCACAGCACTGTGGGTGTTGATGCTCGCTGAGCACAGAACAACCAGGTCCTCAATGAAGTTCTCAAGGACCAAAAGTTCTACCCAGAGAGTCTCAAACACCCAAACAAATGGAAGCATTACCATAGGCTATGAACTGCAGCATTCAGCTGTGATTCATCACCAGTAATTCTGGGATCCTGGATCGGCAATGAGAACTCAGCGAGAACTCAGCCCACAGGGGGTTTCTGTTCCTTGTTCAGTTGGTGCCTGTTTCTCCATCATTCCTTCAGTGTATAATCCCGAATCAGTGGCAGCCCTCATGGATATTCATGGACAGACGTGACAGGTGAATATTTATGTAGTTTGAAGTTTGCAGAATCTCTTAAATATGTAGGTTTGTGAATTGTCCCCTCTCTACGTCTTTGTAGTCTTAAAGATAAATTTTTAAGCTTTTTTTTTAAATGTTTCAGTGCCACACCCAGCAGTGCTCAGAGGCCATTCCTAGTGGTGCTAGGGCAGCAAATGCAGTGCTAGGGATTGAAGCCTGGTCCATCCCATGCAAGCAAGCACCTTACCTCATGTGCTGCCTCTCTGGCAGCGCCTGGAGGGGGCTGGGGAGAGGAGGAAGATACCACGAAGCAGGTGGCAGGTGTAAGGCATGTGGTGGGTCTCGGGTATTCTAGTGGCGAGGGCTCTGACCATGTCCACATGGGCATGACCAACACAATGTTGTGACCACATCTCCTCTGCCTCAATGAAGAGCCCAGACAAAATAAATTGTGCACTAAAGACACAAACTGAGCAACCCCCTCAGCATCACCCAGCCCCACGGGCCCACTGTCTGCCCAGGAGTTTGTCACCAGAGTGTCCCCAGGTTCCCTGAATACTGCTTGAGAGGTCTCCCCCTCACCTGCCCCTAGACCCAAATGAAACTTTTACAGAGTAGGGACAGGGAGCAAACCTCCCGAGAAAGAGGCTTAAGGAGATAATAATAGGATAAGCACATTGCCTAAATGGTGAACGAAACTTTAAATTCCCTCTTGTCACATCTCAAAGCCGCAGTCTTCTCTAAATTCGTACAACTCGGGAACAACCTTCTTTCCCGGCTGCGTAAGAAGCAAAGAATTCAGCCGTCTTAGCTCCGCGCAAAGGGGGCACGAGGCGCAATGTGTGCATTTGGCCAATCGGTGGCAGCACAGGCTCATCTATCGAAACCTGGTCTCGCATGTTGGATCAGGACTAACCACTCGATTCCCTGCTTGTCCAAGAGGGCAGAAAGCTGAAGGAGGAAAATAGTCCCTAAAAATATTGGGCTGTAGAGATGGCACAGCGGATAAGGTGCTTGTCTTGTACGTGTCTGAACTGGGTTCGCTTCCTGGCATCCCACATGGTCCCCTGAGAGCATCAGGAGTGATTCCTGAGTGCAGAACCAGGAGTAACATCTGAACATTACCAGGCGTGTTCCCCATACAAACACACAAACAAAATGAAGGTTCTAGTAGAGTTTGCTGAGTCTTTAACGTCCGCTTGGCAGAACTGCATTCCTCTGACCCACATGACAGCCTGTGACCCCAGGGATGACCCTCCGGATAGAGCTCAGCCCTTCAGCTCCTTCCTCTGTCTGCTCCTGTTGTGCTGTGGCCCCATCTATTGTCTGAGTATTCCCTGGGCAGCTGTGCCTGGACTGTGCTTCTTGTCCCACTTCTCTCTCTTCCAGCTTGGAGCAGTTTACAGGTACACACCCACCCGGCCACACGGCGTGCAAGGGGAGTCCCAGGAACAGTCTGTCCAATGAATGAACACACAGACGCAGCGTCAGTATCCAGGGGAATATCCAGGACAGGATATTCGCCTTTTCTTCTTGTCTCTGAGTCCCTGCGCCTAGGAGCTGCCCCCGGGTAGTGATTGGCGGGGCGTGCCTTGGAACTAGACTGCTTGCACTCAAAGCTCAGTGCCTCTACTCACTACGTGCCTTGGGACAAGTGCCAGCATGTCTCCTGCTGTCAAGTGGGGCTCACTGTGGTGACCGAGTAAATGCTTCCCCTGGGACAGTGAGTGCTAAGTACTGGCCCACACAGTAACTGCAGCCTGAACTTGGTCCTGCTCTGGGAAAGATTTAGGGCATTTGCAGAAATGCTCTAGGCATCTCTTGCTTGAGAGAGAGAGAGAGAGAGAGAGAGAGAGAGAGAGAGAGAGAGAGGGAGAGAGAGAAAGAGAGATGCCTAAAGGTTCTCATGTGCCCTGTGACCCCAGGAATGACCCTCAGGATAGAACTCAGCCCTTCAGCTCCTCCCTCTGCTCTTGTTATGCTGTGGCCCAGCTATTGTCTGAGAACGCTGGGCCAGGGGATTTTCTCTCTTTCTTTCAAGCCTTGTGACTTCCCTCTCCCCCCTCCCACATTTCTGCAGCCTCTGGCCTGTGCAGGGCAGCGTGAAGGATCCTCCACACAGTGGCCTGAGGGGTAGAATGCACTGAGACAAAGGAGGAAGGGGCTCCAGAGCTGACTGTCACCCTGTCACTGTCACATGTGCAGCATGCGTGTGCCTGAGGACATGCATGTGTATAAATGTGTGTGCATGCAGTTGTGAGTGTGTGCATGTGTATACACGTCTGTGTGCATGCATGTGTGTATGTGTGTCCTGTGCATGCATGTGTGTAAACACTCAGGCATGCAGTTGTAAGTGTATGCATGCACGCATGTGTGTGTCTGTGTACATGCTTGTGTGTGTATGTAAGTTTGCAGGTGTGTGTATCAGTGTACGTGCATGTGTTTGTGTATGCATCCGTGTGTGTGTGTGTGTGTGTGTGTGCGTGTGGTAATCTGGGATGCATCTTTTACAGACTCAGGTCTCCACCAAGGGCACGTGTGCAAGTCTGATGGATTCCTAAGAAGCCTGAACCACAGGGAGGTGAGAGCAGGCTGGAAGCACTTGGGTTGCAGGATTCCAGTGAGTGTCCCTTGGAGTCTGAGGCCCTGTCATGCTGGCCACTAGGTGGTACTGTTGCTGCGGAGAAGTCAGTGATTTATCTCTGCCTTCCACAGCACCAGGGCAGAGGAGCCGACACACAAAACGCTGCATTTCACAGCCAATTCCTGCATCTGGTTAGATGGGAATGGAGAGAGGTGCTGGCAGAGCAGGGGACCTGGAGAGAAAGAGGGGCAGTCACACTTCCTGTTCCTGGACCCTGCCCTGATGCCTGCATACCCACTTCTGCCTTGCCCAGGCTACCCTCATCATGCCCCCTGCTTGCCACCCTCCCATTGGTCAGGGGTCACGTTCTCCAAGAAACCCACCCTGATGCAGAGGAAACTAGTCTGTGGCTTTTGTGGTCTTTACACCCACGTTAGTGGACAGAGCTGTCTGCCAGCTTGGTGTTGTGGGGGAGAAGAGAAGGCTAGGCTGCCTTAATTGGGGGGGGGGGGTTGTAGGCAGCTGGGCTGCCCCGCTCTGTGGCTGTGTCCAGGCATGGCCTCCATCCTTCCACTGTGGCCGCCACACCCTAGAAGTCTAGGGGAGCTGAGCATGTCTGTGCTGGGCAGCAGCCTGAGGACAGCCCGGGATGAGGAGACAGACTTGTCATTACCGCTGGGGAGCGTCGGGCAGGACCAGTAGAGCACTGAGCAGGAGTGTTGTTGGGGTCCTCGGGGGCCATCTCTGTGGGCCGGCGAGGAGGGTTCCGGGGCTCCTGGCAGGTTTTTGTGTGTGAAGTTCCCAACCAGGCAGCCCTTCCTGCAGAACATCACCTCTCATCAGAGTGGAGCAGACCTGGGGTCAGTGTTGGCTCTATGACCTGGCAGCACCAACTACGGCTGTCAAAAATCTCCTGGGCCACAGGAGGGCAGTGATACGGCCAGGCATCTGCGGGCCTGGATGGACTGCCACAGAGCTGGCCCTCCCTGCACCTGCCAGTCTGGGGTCTTGCCCCCCCCCCCCAGGACAGACTTGGGAGACCCCGAGAAGCTCTGGGAATGCCCACTCACCTGGAGGCGGTCACTGGGGGCCAGCGGAGGCCTTCGAGCCTCCCTGGCAGGGAACAGAGCAGAGGGAGTGTATGGCTGTGGACACTGGCCGTGTCGGGGCTGCCAGGGCTTCTGGGCTCTCTCCTCGTTCACGAGACCTTCTGCTGTGAAGCAGGAAACAGGATGGAGCAGAGCCTGATCCTGTGTCCCTGGGTCACCAGAACCGAAGCCCGGCCGTCCCTCCTGACACCCTGTTCCGGCCTTCTGCAGAGACACCCCCTGTGACTGGCAGGTGATCTCCTGGGATGCCCCACCAGCTGCAAGGGTCCCCTTGGGGCAGCTCTCAGATCTGAGAGGATTTGCTCCCCCGGCCCCAGCCCTGTGCTCAGGGCCTTCGAATCCGGCTGGCATCTGCTCTTTTCTATCTCGTATTTCTGTCTACCTGCTTTTCTCGGGACCTTTTCCTGGCGTGGGGGGCTGCTTGTGGTGGACGCCTCCACTCAGGACAGAGAAGGAAGCAGGAGGAGGAGCTGCTTCCCAGGGACCCATCGCTGCCCACTGTGCTGGACGGCCACGGCCAGTCCTCGGGAAATAAATACAGCACGGAGGGAATCATCATCCTGTGCTGACTTGGGGAGCTCCTGGCTCTCCGCAGCCTCCTCTCACCCCCAAGGGTTCCCTGACCAGCTGTGGGGGGTTGAGGGAGGAGGGGAGGGCTTCCTGGCCCCCTGTGGGGATCCTGCATCTGGGTTACACCATATCTGGATAAAATAGGGTGGGGGGGATGCAGCCTACCTGCGAGTGCCCTCCATGGTGTGAGCAAAGTCGGGGCATCCTGGGCTGGAAGGTCCACTTGCAGTGCCCACAAAGGGACCTGGGGTCTCACACATGCAAGGCCAGTGTGCCAAGGCACAGCTAGCTATGTGCCCAGGACGGGGCAAAAGCCGGGATAAAAGGAGGGAAGTGCACACTCCACTGGGCTTCCTTCTGCAGAGCCCACGCGCTCAGCGGTCAGGTCTTCAGGGCCCTGCACACAGGCTGGGTGCTCTGGCCCTCTCTGGGATGTGCCCAGGAAACCAGGGGCGGGGGTGGGGTGGGGGCTCTTTGTGTGCAGCCAGTGGGGTGGCGGCATCCGAAGCTTGCACACCACCCAGGGAGCTCCAGAGCCATGTGTCATCCCTGGGGGGCGCTGGGGAAGGGAAGGAGTGAGGAAACATGGGCCTCTTCCTGTGCTTCAGGTGCCAAGAGACAGGCTGGGATGGTGCTTGGGAGCAAAGGGGCCCCAGGGCGGAGGCCCCTCCCAGAGGCGGGCAGCTTGGGGCCTTGACTTCTCCTGCATCAACAGGGATTGGGATTTTCTCAAACCTGGCTCACCGTGCGTGGGAAGCTGAACTGAGCCACTGGACCTTTCTGGGCAGCCTATCCAGCTTGTCCCTGAGTACTGGAGCTGGTGGGCTGGGGATGAGAGGACGCGGGACTCGCAGGGGGAAACCCCCAGAGGTAGTGAAGATCAGCAAATTATGTGGGTTTTTTTGAGGGGGGGGTCACACCCTGCGATGCTCAGGGGTTACCCCTGGCTCATGCATTCAGGAATTACTCCTGGCGGTGCTCGGGGGACCATATGGGATGCTGGGAATTGAACCCAGCAAGGCAAGCGCCCTAACCACTGTGCTATTGCTCCAGCTCCACAAATTATGTTTTTTGTTGGTGGGGGTGGGGAAGGATACCTAGCAGTGCTCAGAGCTTCCTCCTGCTGTGCACTCAGGGATCGCTCCTGGCAGGGCCTGCCTGGGGAGCCAACTGGGGTGCTCGGGATGGAGCCTGGGTTGGCCGAGTACACACTGTCCTACCTCTCCTGGACTCACATCTCGGGTTATTTTTCTAAACCTACACTGCGGTAGGGCGTTTGCCTTGCATGCAGCTGACCCGACCGACCTGGGTTCAATTCTTTCGCCCCTCTCAGAGAGCCGGGCAAGTTACCGAGGGGGTCTCGCCTGCACGACAAAGCCTGGCAAGTTTCCTGTGACAATATGCCAAACACAGTAACAAGAAGTCTCAGTAACAATGGAGACGTTACTGGGTCTGCTCAAGGAAATCGATGAACAACGGGAGGACAGTGACAGTGACAGTGACACTGAGAATACATGAAGGAAGCAAACGGCCAGCCCCCCAAGCCCGCTGCTGCCTCCTCCTTCTGGTGATAGAGGAAGAGGCCTGGGAGGCGAGAGCCGTTCTGCAGAGGTTGAACACCTGCATCCTTCGCCAGCTTCAGGCGGTGCCTTCCTGGGCCTGAGACGAGAGGCAGAGCTGGCAGAGCGGATGCAGAGGCACACCCGTGCCCAGCTCATGCTGGAGGAACACCCTGTCCAGGGGGACTCCAGGCCGGCCTCTGGAGGATGCCAGGGAAGGCTTCAGGGGGACCCCAGGCCCAGCTTCCAGCACTGCCCTGAGGACAGCAGCCCCACCAGCCGGGACACCAATCCGTGCCCCCCACAGAGCCACCACACAGCTTTAAACACAAAATATTCTTTTATTTGTCAACGAAGGCTACACGGGATCACTTTCTGGGTTGGTTTTTTTTTCCTTTTTTTTTTTTATGCCTTTTTCTCTTTTTTTCTAGAAGGTATCTACATCTGCCTGTATTTACAGCCTGGTCGGTATTTACACAGTCAACAATACAGTGTTAGAAACGCAACCGTGTCGAGAAAAAGAAAAACCAAAAAACTTCTCAAAATCAGTTCCAGACTTCAGGGAAACGATTCCCGCATGGTAAGGCCAGAGTCCCTAGCGCTGGCTGTCCGTGGCCGGCATGGGGAGTGCGGCTGCCCGGCCGTGGGCTCCGGTGGTGGCGGCTTAGAGCGTGGTTTCTCGGCTGGGGTGGGTGAGCCCAGGTCACGCATGTGAGGGAGATAGCCCGGCCTCCGAACTCACCTGTCTCGAAGCCTGCCCTCGTCCCAGCCCATCCCCCCCAAGGCCGGGGGGTGGAGGGGTCTCCCCAGCTCGTGCCCTTGGCGTTGAGGAAGTGGGGACGCCGGAAGGCCCTCCCACCTTCTCAGCCACTGTGATCATGATGAGCCCTAAGAACTGGTCGCTGCCTGCGCTGGGGCCACGGGGCTGGTTTGGCGAAATTACAGGATCCAGTTTCTGTCCCTTGAGCAAATGAGTCTCTCGAGGGACTTTGCTGCTTTTGAAGGTCGAGGAAAGGGCCCTGATGGACAGGTGTTTGTATGTTTTCAAATTCCCTCCCCTCCAAAAAAGACACAGACCTGCTTCTAAACTTGAGTGCATTGGGGGCCCTCCGGGCTGGGCTTCGAGTCCTGGCAAGCCCCACCCAGCATGGGGTGGGGATGGGCTATCCTGGGTGCCCCCCACCCCCGTGACAGCTCAGGAGGAGTGGACAGTGTGTTAAATTTGGAATGTGTCACACCCCATGCCCAGGGCAGCTGTGGCCTGGCCACTCCGCCCTCCTGGGGACCAGGGCTGGCTGCCCCTGCAGACCCCACACCCCAGCCCTGCTCCACACACGGCAGGCCTGGTCATCCATCCACAGCGGGGGGCTTGAAAAGTCCCCGCCGGAAAGGTCCCCCCCATCTTTCTTTGAAAACTCCCCCAAACAACTCCGGTTTCTCGTCACGTGGAGAAGGCTCCTGGTTGTGCTTGCTTTCTGTCTGGTTGGCCTCACTCTCTACCCCGCCCCCGGGCCTCCGCCATCCTGCTCACGCCAACACTGACCCTACACTGGCACCTCGTGGGGTCCAGCCCACTCCCCGGCTCCCTGGCTCTCCTAGGAGACTCACCTCACCTGGGGGTGGGGTGCAGCTGGGATTTTCCTGGGGCTCCTCATCCTGCATCAAACCACATCTGGCTGGGCTGGGGGTGAAGAAATGTCACCCTTCATTAGTGGGGAGGGCCCAAAAAGTCCTTCTCGAGGTGGTAGAGAATGGGCAGAATAAGGGGCGCTTGGGGGGGGGGGTGCAGAGCGAGGAAGCAGAACCTTCCAGAGTGAGTGACACCTTTGTGCAGGTCTGACGTGGTGCAGAGCGGAGCGGGGGACGGGCCTTCCGGGAGGGGCTGCCCAAGCCACCGAGCTCCTGTCTTGACCCCCTGACTTTCTTTGCCATTGTTTTGGGGCCACACCCCCCGATGCTCAGCAGTTACTCCTGGCAGTGCTCAGGGGACCATATGGACTGACAGGGGTCGAACCCAAGCTGGCCGCATGCAAAGCAAACGTCCCGTCACTCCGGCCCGGCTGCTACTTCCCTTATGGTGCTAGCTGGCCGTGGCCAAGGACAGGTTGAGCGCGGCCTCGAGCCCCTCACTAGCACAGACGAAGCTCGGGGACCAGCGGCCAAGATGCCTCTCTCTCTCTCTTGCCTCCCTCCCACAACCTTAGGGAGCTGGGGCAGCCTGGTGTGGGGCACCCAGGAGAAAGACACGGACTTGAGGAAAGGGGTGTTTCTGATCTTTAAAAGCCCACACTGAGGGGGAGCATGGGGGGGTGTGGCAGGTGGAGAGTGGATCCTTTGGTCGTGGCCATCCCTGACCCCTAAGGACAGTGCCCTGCAGGGAAGGGCAGGGGCCAGGATGGTCCAGACAGCTTCGTCCCAGGGCCCTTGAGAGCAAATACGCCAGGAGGCATTGAGTCTATTTTGGATCAGAAATAACCAACCCAACCCAATGTGTGCTTAGGCCAGACTGTGCTGACCCCTGGAGTCCCCTATGCTGGTGGGGCCCAAGAGGCAGGCAGCGGCCCAGCGTGACCCAGTGAGCTTTGTGGTGGGTTTTCTTGAGGGGGGGGTGGTGGGAGACCAGAAGAGCACTTAGCAAAACGCATCCTTGCACCCCAAGCGAGGATGTAAAGGCGTGACCCCCACACTCCGGGCTGCCTCCGTGGGCCAGGCCGAGCCCCGGCCCGCATGTACCTTCCGTGGCAGGCAGGAAAAGCCCTTTCCGGGCTCAGGAACTCACGCCGTTTTCTGAAGACTGTGAATAAGGCTATAAAGGTGCCATGAGCTTATCGGTCCAACAAGGTTTCCACAGGGAAGAGCTCAGACTCAGAATTCATTTTCCACACTTAATGTAAATGAAACCCATAAAAGTCCCGTTTTCCAAAGAACCTCGCTGAAAGGGGCGCCCCTGGCTGCCGGCTGGTAGGAGCTGGGTTTCCCGAGGCCTCCTGGGTGCCAGGCCCCCCGAGCTGGCCGGCTGCGGGATCCAGCCGGGCCAGGCCCCACGCACGCTCTCTCTCCTGTTCTCCTTACGATTTCCCCGGAACCACCGTGGCGGCTTCTCGGGGGGAAAAAACGTCCTGGGAGAAAATCCCCTGAAAGCCTGTCTGGCTGCATAGCCGCGTGGAAGCAGGCAGCAGCGGACCCTCGGGGTGGAGTGGACGATGTGCAGCCCAGACCTTCCTCTCTCTGGAGGACTTCCCAGGGCGGAGGCCGCTTGTCCCCACACCCCCACTCCACTCAGTGCTGGCAAGAGGAGCCCTCGCAGGGACCATGCCCCGCCCAGGGCGACAGGGGAGAAGGCGGGCATGCAGGGGCGACCCCTCCCCGGCGATGGCCCGCGCGGAGGGCTGGTTGTGTGCTGCTGGTTCTCACGTGGATGTGAGCGTGGGCAGGGGAGAGGAGGTGAGGAAGAGGAAGAAGCATCGTGGAGGATGGGGGCGCACAGACGGCTAGGGAGGGAGGCGGGGCGCGTGGCCTGTCAGAGGGCTGGAAGCAGGGACCTGGGCGACGCTTGCCCAGCAGGGGTGGGCACGTGGGGACGAAGACGTGGGATTCACAGATGGACGGGAGGTGGAGGGGAACCACTTAGCATCAGAGATGAACCTGGGCTTGGTCCTAAAAGACGGAGCCCGGGCCAGTTTAGGAAACAAAAGACGCGGAGCCCGGGGGCACACACACAGCCTAGGACCTTGGCTGGCTGGGTGGCTGGTCGGGCAGACCCTCCTCCAGGGCCCAGCCCAGCTCCACCCTGGACGGAGCCCTTGCTCCTGTCCGCCCCCACGGAGGGCAGGGCACAGCAGACAAGTCCACACAGACACTTGCGTCTCACATCACACTGGGGAGCGGGGTGGGCAGCCCGGGAGGCCCCCCGGAGGAGGGGGAACAACAAGGAAGAACTTCCAGGGCTTGAAAGGGAACAAAAGACAAGGGCGTTTCCTTGCGCTCACACTAAGGGGGTGGGAGGGGGGAAAAATACCTTCTGTTCTTTGCAAAAATCGTGTGAAGGACAAATCTGTGTTTTGTTTCTTAAAAAAAAAAAAACCCAAAGAGATGCCGCATCTGTCACAATGCAACAGTATCTTTCTTTTTTTTTTTTGTCTCGTTTTGTTTTCTGCACTTTTTTTTTTTTAAAAAAAGAGACTAGACTTTGTTCTCTTTCTCCTCCTCCCCTTCCTTTGAAAGGACGGCACAGCTGCGGCCGCCCGCTGGAGCAGCCGTCTTTGGCAAGGAGCCCAGGCGGGGCACCGCGCTGTCACCTCCGGCCCATCTCGCTCTGTCTCATGAAGTGGATGTTGTTGGCGCTGTCGGCCAGCTCCGGGTACTGCTCCACCGAGATGACGAAGAAGCCGTCGTAGCCCTGCACGCGCCCCGTGCTCAGCGCCTGCTGCCGCTCCGCCTCGGTCCAGGCCCGCAGGCCCTCCTCTCCCTCCCGCAGTCTCTGCTGCTCGCGGGCCCAGGCCTGGCGCAGGGCCCGCTGCCGCGCCAGCTCCAGCACCCGCGCCTTCTCCTCGTCCAGCGTCGTCCCGTAGCGCGTGTTCAGGCACAGGGCCCCGTACTGGAGCTGGACGTCCGTGTAGCGTCTAGTCCTGCCCCCGAGCACCGTGTTGATCTGGGACACGGTGACGTTGACCCCGTTCTCCAGGGTCCGCCGCCCCCCGCTGAGGCCCAGGATGGCCAGGTCGCCCTCCGAGGGCCCCGGCTTCACGAAGTAGTGCGTGTCCACGCCGTCGATGGTGAAGTGCAGGCTCTCCAGGTAGTGGGCGTTGTTCAGCACGGCGGCCACCCGGCGCCCGTCCTCGTTGGCCACGCTGATGATGTCCGTGGCCACCCGGCCGTCCTTCAGGGCGAACTTGACGCCCTTGCCGAAGACGGAGCCACCCGACGCGAACATCCTGGTCTCGGGGGCCTGCTGGCAGCTGGGGATGGTGGAGCCGTAGAGCTGGTCGAAGCGCTCCAGGGTCACGAAGGCCTTCAGCTGCTTCTGCACTTCGCACTGCACCCCGAGGGTGGCCTGGGGGGGGGCGGAGGGGAGAGAGAGAGGGAGGAGGTGAGATGGAGGGGGAGGTGGAGGGGGAGGGACCCCGAGGGTGTAAGCTTCAGTGACCCCTCTGGACTCTCTCTCTCTCTCTCTCTCTCTCTCTCTCTCTCTCTCTCTCTCTCACACACACACACACACACACACACACACACACACACACATTACCCCGCACCCATTCAGCTCTGGCCCCGGGCCCGTCCCGCCTCCTTCATCCCCCACCCTGGCCTTGCACTCTGCAGGCAGCTAGGAGCGGACTGCCGCACAGGCCCTCCTCTGGGCCGGGAGAGAACCTTCTTCTCCTTGCTATGTGTCTGGGCGAGCAGGTATGATGACGGAGAACTTCCGTCAGAGCTGGTGACAGGCCGTCCAGAGAATGGGCTGTGAGGGTCACACCTGAGCCCAAACATTCCCACCTAGGATCTTTACACTTCAGCCCAGAGACTGTCACCGGGCGGGCGGGGGACTGTGCCCTCCCTTGGAAGGAAGCGACGGCTCAGAGGGCAGCTGTGAGGCCACAGCCACACACACCTGCTCCCTCTGGGCACGCGGGGCTGCTCCTGGGCCCAGGACAAGGGAGGTGGAGCCTGAGGTTGGCAAGGGGATAAGACCCCACACCCAGCCCCTCAGCGGCCGGAGGATGAGGAGGGTTAGCTGGCAGCACCTGCCAGAGGATGCGTAGAAATGCTCAGTGAGTCTCGCAGTCAGCCGTGGTGTGGTCCACGGGGGGCCTGACTGCCACGGGCTTTCTCCCCGGGTGCTCCCCGGGGGTCCCTGCCCTTGGCAGGCTGGGGACAGGCTGGGCCTCCTCTCCCCCGTCCTGTCCCTCTCCAGGCTGGTGGCAGGGCCTTATCAGTCACGCAGGGAAATGGCTTTACAAACAGGCCCGTCGGCTTCTCACTGAAATTAAGTCCTCTTTATAATTAATAGAACCCTGTCTGTGAACAATTATTTCCTCGAGTTTCACCAAAGCTGGAGTGCTCAACAACAAAGATCTCAGATGCTTGCCAAGGGCAGAAATCAATAATTCATTGACAGGCGAGGTTGGCAAACAGGCCCTCGGAGGGGCTCTGCGGGTGGAGGCGGGACCCGGGGGGCGAGGGGGGGGGGG
>JAOXYA010000045.1:19021730-19038861 GCA_028565675.1 Sorex palustris | reverse complement strand
CTCTGCACTCAGGAGTTACTCCTGGCGGTGCTCAGGGGACCATATGGGATGCTGGGAGTCGAACCCAGGTCGGCCGCACCCAGGTCAGCCGTGTGCAAGGCAAACGCCCTACCTGCTGTGCTATCTCTCCAGCTCCTTATTTCCTTTTTAAAAGGAAATAATTGGGGGCCAAGGGGTGGGGACACACATTGTTGGATCTTCTATTTCTTCCATTCACAATAACCAGCCTGCCTTTGGGTGCATCCGGAGGCAACCCCACAGACTTAAATGCCAGCACACATATTCCTTTAAGAAGGAGGCGATGGGGACTGGAATGATAGCACAGCGGGTAGGGCACTTGCCTGCACACAGCTGACCCGGGTTTGATCCCCAGCATCACATATACTCCCCCGAGCACCGCCAGGAGTAATTCCTGATACGGAGGCAGGAGTAACCCCTGAGCATTGCTGGGTGTGCCCCTTCCCCCCTCAGTCCCCCAAATAAAGGAGAGAATGCCATCCACAGAAGAGATGACATGGAAAAGTTGGCTGCCTTAAAGATGGGCATCATGATGAATCCACAAGCCAGGTCCTGCCCACAAGCTTAGGGGACTGGTGTGGCAGAAGACTTTCTCTAAAACACGCCTGCCTGCACCTGGGCTCTGCTCACCAGAGCTGCTTTCAGGTTTCTAGGAAGGGGAGAACATTTCTTTGGTAACACCCTCCAAGGCTGTGGTCAAGCGTTACAATAGCCACAGAAACCGGATGCGAAACCACAACTCCACCCTTGCCACATCTGAGTGTGGGGTGTGCCCGGAAGGGTCTCTCTCCCTCTGGAGGGGCATCATCCCTGTTCCCGATGAGGCCGACAGAAGTAAAAGCCACGCACAGCCACAGGCTGAGTAAGAGCCAAGTGGCAGATACAGGGCAAATCTTCTGTGCGTCTCTAGGATTATTCTTCCTCTGCAGTCTATTGAAAACTTGCAGGCGTTTCAGCAAGCCACTAGGAAATGCAGTTTATGTGCTGGAGAAATTCAGAGAGGGAAAGAAAGAGGGGGAGGGAGAGAGGGGAGAGAGAGAGAGGGAGGGAGGGAGGGAGAGAGAGAGAGAGAGAGAGAGAGAGAGACACAGACACACACACAGAGAGAGAGAGAGAGAGAGAGAGAGAGAGAGAGAGAGAGAGAGAGAGAAAGCCCAGGCTGCAAGATGGAGTGTAGAGAGATGAGCGGGAGAGACTGAGGGAGATGGAAATGAGGAGCAGTGTGGAGCCTAGAATGAGCGGCTCAGGAAGACTGGGGCAGGCGCGTGGGAAGAATGGAATAAACAGCATCTGATCAATCAACCAGCTTGGCCCTTGATTGTCTATCCTCAGCCCCATGGCTTGGGCCGCCCCGGCTGGGTAAGCATCCCAGGGACCCCCCCGAACCCAGGCAGCTAGGGGAAGAACCATCGGGGACTCCCCTGGCTGCCTCTAAAAGAGTTTATACAAGTGATAGTGAATGATAGTGAGCTATAGTGAGAGACAGTGAACAAGAGTGAGTAACAGTGAGCAGGAGTGGGTGATAGTGAGAGATAGTGAACCCGTGGTGTCTGTGCCTTGCAAACATTTCTTCTGCCTTCCCACTCTTTTGGGGGTGGGGAAATACTCATGAGCTTGTGGGTGAGTCCTCTCTGGCTCTGGGTTGCAGCTGGGCTCATGAACTGCAGCTGTGTGGTTTATCTCCCCAGCCAAGCAGCTGGGTCAGGGTTGGCATGCGCCCCAAGGTTGCTGACATAGTCTGTTTAGAGAGGATCTCGGGACTCTGGGGAAAAAGGGTGGATAAGATACTTTTTTTTTTAATGGTGAATGAAGAGTTTCAAGGAGTTCTTCTGGGAACCCAGGTGTTCAGCGAGTGTCGTGATCGCCCACTGCCCAGGTAGTGCTTGGTCCATGGCGCTTGTTTCATAGACCCTGGTGGGCACCTTCTGCCACCCCCATTTTCCTTCCAGTGCCAGGGAGCAAACCCCAAGACCTCACTCATATATGTCAGGTGCTCTGCCACTGAGCCATATGCCTGAACTCCTTGATTTAGTTTTGTTTTACATTTTCAGAGACTTCTAGGGGTGAGTTAGTGGGGATTCCCAAGCAGTGCTCAGGAGGCCCAGGTGGTGGGAGGCCTCCCAGTGTGCTCTGGGTCAGCCACCGCTGCCTTCGCTTGGCTGAATGACTGAATGCTTGCTCAGATTCCCACTTCTCCCTCACTGCCGACTTCCCAGCTCCACTTATTTTATTTCGCTTGGTTGCTCTAGGGTTTAGACTAGACGTATTCAACATATCAGACAAGAGGTTTTGAGCAGAGCAGGACACTGGAATTCAGGGATGTTTAAAGTGATTTTTTTTTAACCTATCATAACTTAAAAGTGGGGTCTCCTTGGGGTTGGAGAGATAGCACAGTGGGTAGGGCGTTTGCCTTGCACGCGGCTGACCCGGGTTTAATTCCCAGCATCCCAGATAGTCCCCCGAGCACTGCCAGGAGTAATTCCTGAGTGCATGCGTCAGGAGTAACCCCTGTGCAACGCCGGGAGTGACCCAAAAAAGCAAAAAAAAAGTGGGGGCTCCTTTCCCTGATCCTATGTCTCCTATGTGAGTTTTCTATTCTGTTATGCCAAGTAAGAGCCTGCAATCCCCTCCATGACGCCCAACTTTCTGGGGGCTCAAAGCTGGTCTGTTCTCTGGGCTAGAAACTCCCCAATACACTTTCAACCACTGGGATATAAGGGATTCACGGTACAAACAGGTTGAGGAATAGCAGGTGAATCTAGCCACAGTTCCCCTGACTGCTGGGATCCTCTGTGTTTCTCACGAGTCTGACAGTGTCATGGGAGTTCAGCAGGATGGGTGGTTTCTGCCAGCATCAGCCTTCCCCGGGCCTTTCTCTGACCTAGGGTTTCTTTAAACACACCTTAGGAAAAAGCTGCTAAGAGAAGGGCAGTATTTCCTATTATGCTAGCCCAGTTTTCTTTCAATTTTGTTGTTTTGTTTTTGTATTTGGGCCACACTTGGTAATGCTCAGAGCTTACTCCTGGCTCTGTGCTCAGGGATCATTTCTGGAGGCTGGAGCGATAGTATAGCAGGTAGGGCGTTTGCCTTGCAAGCGGCTGACCGCGGTTCAATTGCCAGCATCCCATATGGTCCCCTGAGCAACGCCAGGAGTAGTTCTTGAGTGCAGAGCCACGAGTAACCCCTGTGCATTGCCGGGTGTGACCCCCCCAAAAAAGGGGATCATTTCTGGCTGTATTTTTGTTGGGGGGGGGGTTGCAGAGCCTAGTATAAAAACAGGGTGATTTGGATGTATTTAAGGCAATTGCCTTCAACCCTGTTCCATTTCCTGGCCATCCTGACTCCAGTTTCCTTTTTTCTTTTTTGGTTTTTGGACCACACCTGGTGGTACTCAGGGGTAACTCCTGGTAGGGCATGGCTCATGGGTGCCAGGGATGAAACCTGGGTCCGTGAGGTGCAAGGCATGAGTCCTACTTGCCGGACTATCTCTCCAAGCTAGGTTTTTTTTTTTTTTGGCTTTTGGGCCACACCTGGTAGTACTCAGAGTTTACTTTATACTCAGGGATCATTCCCGGTGGGGTTCAGCAGGAGCATATATGGTCCCAGGGATCAAGCCCAGGTTGTCTGTGAGCAAAGCAAGCGCTCTACCCACCGGACTATATCTCTGGCCTCAGGGCCCAGTTTTCTGAAGGAAGGTGGTGTGATCAGAGCAGACCAGAGCGACTTAGGCCCTTGCCTGGGCTTCTGGTGAGCCGCAACCCTCACCTGTCATGAAGCACTTGATGTCCTGAGAGTTGCTGATGGGGTTGTTGTTCTTGAACATGTAGAGGTTGAAGGGCACAATGTTGGTGCTACTGAGCCGCTGCCACAGCCCATGGTCCGGGCTGGTCCAGCGTCCGGCCAGCACGTCGTAGTCCCTCCGGCCCATGTGCACCAGCTTGGTGAGCGGGTCGTAGAGGCCCCCGTGGTAGCCGATGACGATCTGGAAGTTGGGGTTCGTGTCCATGTAGATCTCCCCGTAGGCCGTGTACAGGAGCTGCTTGATCATCAGGCCCGTGCCGCTGAAGACGGCCAGCGGGGTCCCGATGTTGTCGCAGGCGATGTAGAACTCGTCACTGCTGCTCAGCTCCATGGCGAACAGGTGGCCCTGCAGGTCGTAGTAGAGGGACGTGATCTCGGAGCTGGAGTGGTTGTAGAGGTGGGTGACCCTGGTGGGGTTGCTCAGGTCGGCGTAGAAGAACTGCAGGTGGTGGCCGTGGCTGCTCTTGCTGGACACGCGGCGGCCCAAGCCGTCGTAGCGGTACCTGACGCTCCAGCCACCCGCGCGGTTGTAGGCGCGCACCAGCAGGCCGGCCGAGCTGTACTGGAAGACGTCGCCGCCGCGCTGCCGCAGGAAGCCGTCCTCGTCCACCTTGTACTGCACGTCGCCCAACCGCGTGATGCGGTCGCGCAGGTCATAGCGCAGCGGGGTGAGGCGCACGCTGTTGCCGGGGTTGAGCAGGTGCAGGTTCCCGTTGAGGTCATAGCTGTAGCGCCACAGGGGCTTGTCGTTGATGGAGACAGTCTGCAGCTGCCCGTCCGCGTCGTACTCGTAGGCGTAGCGCGAGGTGTTGGCGTAGGGCCCCACCTTCAGCTCCTTCTTCACCACGCGCCCCATGTTGTCGTACTGGACGGTCATCCAGTACATGAGCGAGCGGAATATCTCGTACTGCACCTCCTTCATGCGGCCGTAGGCGTCGAAGTGTTTGGTGTGCGTCATCACTGCCGTGGTGATGATCTGGTTGATGTCGTAGTAGATGACACCAAACTTGCCGAACTGCTCCGTCTTGCCCGACACGTCGTCGTAGCGGTACAGGTCGATGGGCAGCGGTGTCTCGTTGATGACGGCCTGCATGCTGGTCACCCGGAAGCTGTTGTCGTAGTTGTAGTCGAAGCGGGCGTTGACCATGCCCTCCTCGGTGAAGCGGAAGATCTGCCGGTCGATGAGGGGCCCGATCTGCCGGTAGCGGATGGTGCAGGTGAAGCCCTCGTTCTGCAGGTTGACGGTCTTGAGCATGCCCGCTGTCTCGTCGTAGGTGAAGCTCACCTTGGTGGTGTCGTACAGCAGCTCAGCCAGCTTGGCCAGCTTCCCGTACCTGTAGCGCACACTGCGGCCGGTGCCCAGGTAGGCGGTGTGCAGGAGGCGCCCGTCCTCACTGTAGTCCTGGATGACAGAGGCGTTGCCCTCGGGTGGCCGGTAGATGTTCCGGTAGTAGCCCACGGAGCGGATGGTCTCCAGTGTCTGCCGGGCCACATTGGGCATGGTCACGGACGAGAGGCGGTCGTTCTTGTCGAACTCAAAGATGTACTGCCGCTGGCTGTGCAGGAGGAGCACCATGGACTGCAGGAGGGAGAGCAGGAGGTGAGTGGAGGCAGGGGAGGGGAGGCTTGGTCTTCCAGGAGAGGGGGACGAGGCCCGGGAAGGTAGGGTGCTCTTCTCCTGAGCAATGCCCAAATCACAGCCTCCCGTGGGCAGTGCCTAATGCTGTCACTGCACCCAGGCATAAGGACTTCTCAAAGTCCTGGGGCCTGGCAGGATCTCAGCTCCCGGGGTGCTGTGGACATATGGGAAGCTTCCTGTCCACTCTGGTTTCAAGATAATGGTAGAAGACCTGAGCAGTGAAAAGACTGAGAGCACAAGCTTAAAGCAGGACTTATAAGTCCTTTCCACGTGTGACCCCCTCTTCGCCCAAGACAGTATTTTTGTGTGAGAGGGTTTGGGCCACATTCAGCAGTACTCGGGGAATCACTCCTGGTGGATCTCAGTGCCGGGGATAGAAACAGAGTCAGCTGCATAGAAAGCAAATACTTCACTTGCTGTACTATCTATCAGGCACTCCACCTTGAAAATCTACAAGAAATTTTCATGTAACCCCAGGTGAACGGAACAGGTAAGCGAATCAAACATTCACTGATGGTAAGTCACAAACTCATCTAAAACAACTCATTCCTGGTTCTGTAACCACTTTCAGTTACAGGACCCCGCCTGGGGTGACTCCAGGCTTAGGAAGCTGGCATCAGTCTCCGGCTTTCTCGCTCCTGACCCCACCTCGAATCAAGGTTCCTCTTTAAACATGGTGCCACTGGGAAACTGGGGACACTGGTGGAGACCAGTGGGCCCTGGGGAAGATACTGGTGTTGGAACAGCATATGCCTGAAAACTCAATCACTCAATCATCAATATCTCGGTAACTTTGTACTTCACGGTGATTCAATATAAAAAAGAAACTATATATATATATACACACACACACACTATATATATATATACACACACACAATTATTAAAAAATATATATGTTCTGCTGACTTCTCTCTCAGGTCCTGTCAGATGATGACTGTCTGAGGAGTCATAGAGCACTGGCACTGGGGCTCAGGGAAGGACAGGTCCTCCCTGGAGTTGCCGGGGCTCCACACAGCAGCTCCCTGCAGGACCCTTTCTCTCTGGGGGTTCTCTCTGTCCACTGGCTGACTTTCGAGGTCTCAGTGCACATAGGCACAGAACCGGACCGAGGTGCTGTCCAGCACACACGGGGAGACTGACACGGCCAGTGTAGCTCTGGCAGGTGGCAAGGACTGGAGACAGAGCCCGGCCCTGGGCATGACTCCGCAGGTGGCCTGGCAGAGGCATGGGAGGCCTCTGGGCTATGATCCCGGGGCGGGAAAGTGACTCTGTGTCTCTGGTTTCCGGCCTGAGCCAGCAGCAAAGGGGGCTCAGGATGGGGCCTGGGCACCTTCCAGGCCTCGACCTCCCCCCGCAGACCACACACAGGCGCAATCAAGCCAGGCTCTGCCTGGAGCCCATCTTAAGGTCTGCCCAGAAGTTAGTGTCTGGGCCTCCTCCCAGCCTTGGTCCTGGATGGAACGGTCCACTTTCCTGACCCAGGGCCCCCAGGGGCAGCATGAGATAGCTCCATGCCTTTCGGCCCCAGGGTCCTCTGGGGCAGCAACCTGGATTTTCCCTTTTGGAGTGAGTCAGGACTGGACACGTCCTGCTGGGCCCATGAGCTAGGCTGGCTGGAGCTGGGTGCCCCTGCCCGACAGACACCTGCCTTCTCTAGGTACGTGTAGCTCCATATCTTCCCATCAGCGAAGATCTTGGAGGTGATGCGGCCAGCCTGGTCGTACTCCATTCTCTCCGACATGATGCCCCGCTGGATGCCCGCAATGTGGCCACCCGGGGAGTAGGTGACGTTGACGCCGTTCAGCCGGCTGCTGGGGGACCAGAGGCTGGGCCGGCCCGCCGGGTCGTACAGGATCCGGAGGGTGAACTTGCGGTGGTCGTCATAGATCTTCTCCGTGCGGGTCACGCGGTCAAAGTCCAGGGACAGGAGGTTCCGGTTGTGAACCTGGGGGTGAGAGAGGGGGAGAAGGTTAACGGGGCGCAGGCCGCCTGTCTCGGGGCTCCTGGTGAGAGGTGGCCCAGGGCTCAGGACACAGCAAGCGAGGGGCTGGGCTCTGCTACGTGTCAGCACAGTGATGCATCCTCATCTGTGAGAGGGGACCAGTGGCAGGGGGCAAGTGCCAGGCCCAGCTGCTGCCCCCGGCAGAGCCACACACACCCCTGCACAAAGCAGAGCCAGCACAGGCCCTCCTAGACCGGGCGACTACTCGGGCCTGACATACAGAGGCTTATTGACCATGTGGAAGGACTGCAGGGGTATGGTGGAAGGAGGATGAAGGGGCTGTGCAGGGATGTGGAAGAGAGGACAAGGGGGCTGTGCAGGGGTGTGGTGGGGAGAGGACGAGGTGATCATGCAGAGAGCTGGTGAGGAGAGGCGAAGGAGGGCATGCAGGGGAGTGGCAGAGAGGAAAAAGGTGTTGTGCAGGGGTGTGGCAGACAGGATAAGGGGGCTATGCGGGGGTGTGGCAGAGAGAGGAAAAGGGGGTTGTGCGGGGGTGCGGCAGAGAGGATAAGGGAGCTATGCAGGGGTGTGGCAGAGAGGATAAGGGGGCTGTGCAGGGGTGCGGCTGAGAGGATAAGGGGGCTGTGCAGGGGTGCGGCTGAGAGGATAAGGAGGCTGTGCAGGGGTGCGGCAGAGAGGATAAGGGGGCTGTGCAGGGGTGTGGCAGAGATCAAAAGGGGGTTGTGTAGGGGTATGAAAGAGGATAAGGGGTTGTTCAAGGGTGTGGCAGAGAGGATAAGGGGGTTGTGTAGGGATGTGACAGGATGAGGGGGTTTTGCAGGGATGTGATAGGATGAGGGGGTTGTGCAGGGGTGTAGCAGAGAGGATGAGAGGGTTGTGTAAGGGTGTGGCAGAGAGGATGAGGGGGTTGTGCAGGGGTGTGGCAAAGAGAGGATGGGGGGTTTGCAGGGATGTGACAGGATGAGGGTTTTGTGCAGGGGTGTAGCAGAGAGAGGATGAGGGGTTTGTGCAGGGGTGTGGCAAAGAGACGATAAGGGGGTTGTGCAGGGGTGTGGCAGAGAGAGGATGAGGGGTGTGTGTTGGCGTGTGCTGGGGACAATGGGGACCTGCAGGGATGTGGTGGGGAGGGGACAAGAGTTGTGTAGAGGTGTTGTGGGAGGGGACAAGGGGCTGTGCAGGGGTGTGGTGGGAGGGAATGAGGGGTCCATGTAGAGCTGTGGCGGGAGGGGCAGAGCTCCTGGGTAGCTGGTGACTGGGTTTTGGTGAGATGCTCACGGTGACCATGTACCCATACATGTCTGAGAGGGTCCCACCTGCCTAAGGCTCTGGGCGTGCCCTGCACCCCTGCTCCTCCCAACACCCATTCCTGCTCCTCCCTCACACACAGCAGGGTGGGTGGCGCTAGAGCCTGGAGGAGAGGCTGTGCCTGCTTCAGCTCTGTCTGTCCTGTCTGTCTGTCTGTCCTGCTGCACAGGGTCAGGGCCTGCCACACTCTCCCGCTGCAGCCGCGCCCAGTTCTAGCTCCTCCCTCAGAGTCACAGCTCAGGACTCCCCAAGGGTTGTGAGAAGTCAGGCCGTCCCCATGGTGCGAGGAAGGCTGTCTCCTGCACCAAGGGTCTCCTCATTCCTATCCCTGCCCCACTGGGCTGTCTGTGTTTGGACCTCTCCAGCGCTCTTGCTGGCCCCAGGAGTGAGATGCTGGTTCCCTGGGACGGGCCTGGCCTTCGGGGGCACCTGGACATTCCTTCTGATGCTGGCATTAGTCGCTGTTCAAGAGTGACATGCAGGAAGGGAGAAAAGCTAGCAGTGTATGTGACATGACACCGAGCCACACACGTGGATGGTATGAAGTGCTCCGGGTCAGGAATTGAGGGCAGGACTAGTGTGAGCTGGGTGACCAGTCTGACCATGTGACTCGGGCAAGTCACTATCTTGGTCTCCATTTCTAATGGCAGAACCAGTGGGCTGGGTGGGGTCTGGGGAGATACGGAGGGGGCTGAATAAAGCCAGAATCACTTCTAGGAAACAGCAGAAAATAGCCGTTGAGTGACACAAGTCTCTGCCCATCCTGTCACTGCCCCCAACACATTCCAAAGCATTCCAGAGAAGGATTATAGTGATGCGGTCGGGACGGATGGCTTCAGAGTGCGTGGCCTGCTTTGAACCAGGCTGTCTCTCCAGGCATGAGCACACGATTACTGCAGCGAAAATGGTGGCACTACACCCCCCCCCCAACTCCCGTGGCAAACCCAGAGGCACTGCATGCAGGCTGAAGCTCTGTTCTCTGCAGGGGGGCAAAGAAAGCCACAGGGCTCGCCCCATCCTTGTAGGATGGGGCCTTCAGAAAGCATTTTCGGGGATGCCCTATGAGTGCCCCCTAAGGTGGTACGACCGAGCTATCTGCACACCCCCACCTCAGGCCCCAGAGAGCTCCTCATGAAGGGGTCCCTACATCTATAGCAAAATTAATAAAAAAGAGTTAAGCTGGCTCACTGGGGAACCGCCTAATGCTTCCTGGGCTCAGCAGTGTGGGCAATGCGATTATTTTACATCTCTCTTTATTAAAAAAAGTTCCCAGCTTTATAAAGAATGAGTTCCATTATGGGGAGGCGTGCCCGGCTAACGTTCTAATCCTGCACGCTGCCACTGTGGGTGGCCATCTATTCTGGAGGACGTGGGCATGCGGCTATCTGGCTGGAGCACCATTAATCTTGGGATGACAGTGGGACCAGTTAATGCCCAGGAAACTTTGTGTCTGGTCCACATGGCCGAGAGGAAATCCTCACATCACTCAGGCTGCTGTTCGTTGTCCCTGGGGTCACCCCATGAGTGCCTCTTGGCCAAGGTTGAGGCACTTCCTCATGCGACCTGGTCTTCGTGGAGGATTTCTCAGGCTTCAAGACCACATCCTTCCTTTTTTTCCCCCTTTTTTCTTTTTGGGTCACACTCGGTGATGCACAGGGGTTACTCCTGGCTCTGCACTCAGGAATTACTCCTGGCGGTACTCATGGGACCATATGGGATGCTGGGGATTGAAGCTAGGTTGGCCGTGTGCAAGGCAAACGCCCTACCTGTTGTACTATTGCTCCAGTCCCAACACCATGCCATTCTAACCATTCAGTTGAAGGCCATGTGTAAGGCAGTCAGGAACCAAACCTGGCCTTCTGATGGTGGCATTAGTCGCCTGTGACACACAGGAAGGAAGGAAAGCTGATGGAATAGGTGACACGACATCAAGCCACACATGTGGGTGGTAAAAGGGTTCCGGGTCAGGAATCAGGGCCAGGACTCCAGCCTCGGCTCAGAGACCAACCTGACCCGAAGACTCTGGGCCGGTCACTGCTCCCTGCTTCCATTCCTAATGGCAGAACCACAGAACATGCCGGGCGGCACCAGACCTAGACAGGATGCTCTGGGGAACTGAGATGGGGATCCCCTGAGGCCTCAGAGGACAAACACGCTCTCCCACATGCAGCTGTGAGATGCTCAGAGTGGATCTTGTCCCAGGAGGCACCACAGGAAGCGGTTCTGGGTTCTAGTTGTGTTATCTTGGAGGGGTTGTAAGAATGAAGCTGCGAGAGGGGGTGTCTGTGTTCTGGTCTATGCCACTGCCTCACTAAGTGAGTCTGGAAACAATTCTCTCGGGCCTGTGGGGGAAGTATTCACCGAAAGGAACATTTTTTTTCCTGGAACATGCCGCGGGGGTGGCCCTGTGGCTGTGCTGAGGACGCCTGTGTGGGCTGAGTCGAAGGAAGCCTCAGTTGGCTGGGGGCCGGGCTGTGCTCAGGCTCACATCTACTCCTCTCCCGCGAGGACAGAGAAGTGCTGCTCAGCCACTCTGTGCAAAGGCAGACACAGGGGCAGTGAGGCAGGAAGAGGCTCAGTGGGGGCACCCTCATGTGAAAAGCAGCCTGAGTTTCAGGACCCACAACCCCCTAGCCTCCCCAGGCCCCCAACAATGACTGACGTGGCATCTCTCAGGGATGAAGGCTCGGCATGGAGACAGGAGGAGGTAGCTGAGGGGCCAAAGGGAAAACTGCATCTTGGTACTGATTAGGGAAGAGTATACAGCCCTGGTGATAGGAACAGAAACAGTGACCGCAAAATCAGGAATGTGGGGGGAGGGGCAGGGAGATGGCTCAGTGGGCGGAGCACAGCCTTGAGGAGCATGCAGGGACCCTGGGTTGGAACCCAGCACCACCTGGTCACCTGAGCCAGGAATATACTGCAGCACTGGGCCAGGAATAGCCCTGGAGTACCACTGTATGTGGCCCAAACTGTGCCCCCCCCGTCCCTCGAGCCCCCCAAGCCAGGAACAGGCTTTACCTCTTAAGCATCTGAAGCTGTCTGAGGCACTTTATATATTTTTTTCCAATCCCTATAAAAACCTGTAGAGTGGGTTTCATCTTCTCCGTTTACAATGAAACTTTGTAAAAACCAGATTAAGAATTTCGCCATGTTCATTCAAAAATTATATATACCGGGAATCCCCTGCCAGGTCAGATTCACACTAAAGCCAGTGGTCTTTTGACCAGTTACAGTGGACCAGAGCCTTCTTCCTGCAGAGCTTCTGACTTCACTCTTGAGCTTTTGCAGGGGAGGAAATTGAGGGCCCAAGCCAGTGTTTCCTGAAGTGGGTGACACTATCCCCCCCCCCCAGGGGGTGCTGGACTGATCCGGGGGCAGGAGGAGCTTGAGGGGCAGTGAGGGGCTGGTCAGGGGCAGGAGGAGCCTGAGGGGCAGTGAGGGGCATTCTCTTTGTCCGTTTGTAAAATACTAAGGAGCAGAGGTGGTCCAGCAGAGCGTCCCTCAGGCAGCTTCCTCACTGCCCCCCACTCCCGCACGCACCCAGCCCGAGAGGAGGGTGGGGCTCACCCGTAGCCGGCGCCCAAAGACGGTGACCTGGCCCCGTGCCTGCTCCTTGCGCTGCCGCCACTCCACCAGGTTGAGGCCGTTGTCGATGGGCAGTGTGACGTTCCTCTTGCCCACGGTGGGGTTGACCGTGCCAGCCAGCAGGTGGGGCTCGGTCTGCAGTGCCACCTCCATGCCGTTGGCCAGCAGCAGCCGCAGGGAGCCGTCGGCGCCAATGTAGTAGCTGTTGCGGACCTGGTCTGCGGGGAGAGCACAGAGAGGGGTGCGTGAGTGGGCAGGCTGAGCCATACTGTCACATGCGCCTGCTGTCCTGTCTACGCACCTGTTACCTGTACAGGCCAACGGTTTACATTCTGAAATCGGATGTATGATTAAAACCTGTTTGTTGATCTGAATCTCTGGCTAAAGAAGCGTCTAGAGAAATAGGTTGGGTTTCAGCTCAGAATGCGCGGGGTTCTCTCCCCAGCTCTCCTTTCTGAGTCGGTGCTGTACTTCCCTTCCCAAGGCTTCTGTCTTTGCCCAGCTGTCCCTTCTTCTTTGTCTTCTCTTCTTAGGCCCTCCCCGGACTGATCCTCTAGCCAATCAACACTTTCCCTGTACTAGAGGGCCGGAGAGATGGTACAATGGGGAAGGCACTTGCCCTGCATGCAGTCAACTGTGATTCCATCCTGGCGCCCTGGATGGTCCCCTGAGCCCCTCCAGGAGAGATGCCAGAGCAGAGAGCCAGAAATAAGCCCTAAGCGTGGAGGCAGGAGTCAGCCCTGAGCATGACCCAGTGTAGCCCGAAAGAAAGGAAGAAAGAAAGGAAAGGAAGGAAGGAAGGAAGAAAGAGAGAGAAAAAAGGAAGGAAAGAAAAGAAAAAGAAAGAAAGAAAGAAAGAAAGAAAGAAAGAAAGGAGGAAAGAAAGAAAGAGAAAAAAACCCCAAGGTTGTTTTTGGGTTTATGCCTAAATTTCAGTGATCATGGAGCAATAGCATAGCGGGTAGGGCATTTGCTTTGTACGTGGCAGACCCACGGGTAGGGCATTTGCTTTGTACGTGGCAGACCCAGGTTCGACTCTCTGCCCCTCTCGGAGAGCCCGGCAAGCTACGGAGAGTATCTCGCCCACACGGCAAAGCCTGGCAAGCTCCCCATGACGTATTCAATATGCCAAAAACAGTAACAACAAGCCTCACAATTTGTTGTGAGATGTTACTGGTGCCTGATCGAGCAAATTGATGAACAATAGGAGGAGAGTGCTACAGTGCAGTGCTATTTTTCAACAGTGCATCTCCCTCCCAGGATCCCGGGGCTATAACCGACTTTACTTCCACTCAACTTCCTCCAAGGTGACAAGTATAGCGAAAGGCTGATTCCATCTTAGGAAAAGCCTCTCTGACTCGTTAGGGAGATCAGCTCCGCACTGTTTCCCCTCCGCCTTTGTTCGGAAAAGGGGGATCTGATCGTGCTTATCTCCTAAGCCCGTGAGGATGGCAGGTGACGATGAGTGCAAAGCACCACACAGAGCCTTTGCACTGCAGGGCGGCGGCTGTGACTGTATGTGCTTAGTGGACATGGCTGGGTTGGGCTGAACACCTTCCAGGTGGTGCCAGGCACAGGAAGTCCTCCCAGATCTACTTTGGTTCACTGGCATCACAATGGCCCCTCCCTCCTCTCTTGCCCTCTTCCAGGGATTGTAGAATCTGCCTTAAACTTGCTATGCATTATTCATGGACACTCTGTATTTAACTCCTCTGAACAGCGAGCAAGCCCATGCCAATTTCTCTAACGCTGCTCCCTGCTGCACGCACACGTGCCCGTTAATGGTGACTTTGGACGAAACGGCATCTGCAGAGACCCATCGAGAATGCGCTTCCTGTAATGAACGGGAGCTGTGACTTCCCAAGGCTGCCGCTCATTAGTAGCTACTTCTTACATGTTTTTCTTAGAGTTCAGACAAGATGAAGCTAGAGGAGTCTTTTCCACCCAGCTTCCACTGAGGCAGAGAGGGGCAGCGGAGCCTGGTAGGATAGAAGGGAGCTTAGTGCCACGGAGGAATCACAGCTCCACCGTGTCACCCTGTATTCCAAGTGGTAGCTTTTTTTTTTTCAGATTTGAAGGTTTCTGGGTATGACTGTGTCTTAAGCTAGTGGATGCTTTATTTTTGGTTTTGGGGGTTACGCCCGGCAATGCTCAGGGGTTACCCCTGCTTCTGCACTCAGGAATCACTCCTGGTGGTGGTTGGGGGACCATATGGGATGTTGGGGATCGAATCCAGTTCTGCTGCGTGCAAGGTAAATGCTCTACTGACTATGCTATCACTCTAACCCCTGCTGGATGCATTTTGAGAAGCATATTTTTCTCACTGCTTGTAGGACATTGGTTGTCCTTTCTCCCTTGCTACAGAGAGCTTAGGTTTTTTGGGTGATACCCATCACAGTGCTCCTGAAGCACCTCCATTCCTCTGTGTTTATTGGAATGTAGCTCTAAACATTTTAGGATGATATTAGTATGTCCTGTTTCCCTTGCCACAAGGAACTCAGGTTTTTCACAGAGCTCCTGAGGCACTTCCATTCCATTGCGTTTATCTGTAAACTCTTCTCTATGCTCTCCTCCCCACCCAGTTAATCAGCTTTTCCCCGCTAATCAGATTCTGTTAACTTGTAAAGTCAGATTCCTCAGAGATCTATGATGTTAAATGTATGAGTGAAATATTGACTTTCTCCTCTTCTTATGTCTTTTGAATAGTTTACTTTAAAGCAATGTCCTTTTTGTATAGATACAGGAAGACAGTTAATATTAAGCTTTTGTAACTTGAGATTTAATTGGCTTCAAATATTATTCACTCCCGGGCATCTGCTTTCTCGACTTAAGCCTCAGTAGCTCTTAGTTCCTAGCTCCCCCAAAACAGGGTCCCAACAAGGGACTAAATGGACCCAGGGCAAGCTATGAGCTACCCTGGTGTCGAAATAGGTCAGGCCAAAGTGCCACAATTCTTTTTTTTTTTTTTTTTGTTAATTTTTATTAGTGAAACACCATAAGGTACAGTTGTAGACTTACAGATTTTTGTGCTTGGGTTTCAGTTATACAACGATCGAGTACCCATCTGTCCACCAGTGCCCATTCTCCACCACCACTAATCCCAGTATCCCTACCACCCCCCATCCCCCCATCCCATCCTGCAGCTCTGTGGCAGGGCACTCCCTTTTGTTCTCTCTCTCTTATTGGGTGCTGTGGTTTGGGGACTAACACTCAAGAATAGCTGAGATAAATACCAGGAGGTTTATTCCATGGCTTGGAGGCCAGCTGCACACTCTAGGGGTAAAGGTAGCTCTTTTGGAACAACATTTTTGATTGTACTTCCAATGGGAAGGCGAGGTTGGGAAGTCATGAGAGAATAGAAAAAGGAGAAGCTGGGGAGAGATAGAAGACATTACAGAGACAAAGAGAGAGATAGAAGAAGTAAATTGAGTGATACAGAGAAATCAAGGAAGATTGAGGAAGAGACAGAGACAGAGTGGAGAGAAGAATAGACACAAAGTTAGAGGAGAAGGTTTTGAGTGAGAGAGAAGGCTGAGAGCTGAGAGTTAAGAGTGGCTGGGGAGATTAGAGAGGAGTCACGGAGAGATTTGTAGAGCGGGTTAGAGAGACGGTTGGAGAGAGCTGGGAGAGATGAGCGATTGAATAAAGGAAAACTAATCAGCACCCAGCTTGGTCCTCATTCTTCCTTCTTTGGTCCAAGGCAACAGACATCCTGGTGGAGAAGTAGCTGGAGAGCACCGAATGCGGTCTGCAAGAGAGAGCCACGTGAAGAGTGCACGAACATCTGTTAATGTGTAATGCCCGAGTGAAAGGGGTTTTCAGAGTGGGAGAGTAGGGATTTTTACATCAATCGTTAACTGTATTGTGTGTGTGTGTTGGGGGGAGGGGTTGGGGTGACTACCTCTCTGGAGTCAAGTTCTGTATGTGGAACACCGGAATATTAGAACCAGGCTGAAATTATAAGTAAAAGAAATTCTTAGACCTGAGCAAGATGCACCATCACTAGAGATTAGAGTGATGTGCAACCCAACAATTTTAAAAAAAAATTAAGCACTTTTGGATCTTGTTAGACCAGTATTTGACTGAAAGGTTTGGTTTCTAAAACAGAATGTGGGTCCCAACTGACTTTAATGAGAAGTTAGACTGTTTTACAAGTAAACAGAGGTACAAAAGCCACCATTGAAAGCTTCTTGCGTTTATAACATTGGAAATTTAAGTGTTTTCTTTTGCTGGTATCTAAAAGTTTAGTAAAAGATAAAAGGCTTTGGAGCTGGAGCGATAGCATAGTGGTAGGGCATTTGTCTTGCACACCACCAACCCAGGTTCGATTCCCAGCATCCCATATGGTTCCCTCAGTACCGCCAGGAGTAATGCCTGAGTGCATGAGCCAGGAGTAACCCCTGAGCATCTCCGGGTGTGGCCTCCCCACAAAAAAAAGATCAAAGGCCTTTTCTGCAATCGTATTTGTTTGTTTTGTTTCTGTGTGGAAGTGTTAGAATATCTGGCCTAGATCATTCATGATTTGAAATACTTATGATAAAATGCAAAACTGATTCTCTTTGAAAAGGAAAAAATGGGCCATTTTCTTTTTATTATTTATTTATTTATTTTTAATGCATCCACATGAGATACGCAGTTACAAAGCTTTCATGACTGGGTGTCAGTCATAAAATGTTCCAACACCTGACCCTCCATAGTGTACATTTCCCACCACCAATGTCTGAAGAATCCCTCCTACCCACCAAATTTTAAAAATTTGAATCTTAAATAATTAATGAAGATTTCCCCCATGAATCTAAACAGAACCAAGCAAA
>JAOXYA010000045.1:19006671-19016760 GCA_028565675.1 Sorex palustris | reverse complement strand
CCAGAGCACTGTCGAGAGAAATTCCTCAATAATAACCAGGCATAATCCCTGAGCCCAAATCGATGATCAACGGGAGGGCCTTTACCTTTACCTTTTACCTTGTCTGTGTACAGGATTCACCACATTCACTGAAGTTCCAGTGCCCTCCTACCACCCAAAGACCCCTTAACCTATTACTCTGATGCTGCTTCTTTCCACAGATAACCACAATAGTTTCCCGTGAGTCGAGGAGTTAGTTTTCTCGGTACTCTTTTGTGTGTGGGGATAAGGGTGGGGGAGATGGACCATACCTGGAAGTGCTCAGGGGTCACCCCTAGCAGGGCTCAGGAAACCACAGCTGGTGTCAGGGACAGAACTGGGGTCAGCTGCATACAAGGCAACTGCCTTCTTCCCTGTCCTATTTCTCCAGTCATTTTAAAAAATAGGTTATAATTTGCCAATTGTTGCCCCTCAGTATAATCTCTCTCTCTTTCTCCATCCCATTCCTTTTCTCCTTTTCTTCTGCATTCAGCAGTTTGAATACTATATGTCTATCTTTCTGCTCAGTGTATCCTATTTGGTGTTTTGTGAGCTTTTGGTTATCTGTGGTTTGGTGTCAGTCATTAATTATAATTATTGAACATTATTTTCTTAAAGGGCTGGAGTGATAGCACAGCGAGTAGTGCATTTGCCTTGCACACGGCCAACCTGGGTTCGATTCCTCTGTCCCTCTTGGAGAGTCCAGCAAGCTACTGAGAGTATCCCTCCCGCATGGAAAAGCCTGGAAATCTCCCCATGGCATATTCACTATACCGAAAACAGTAACAAGTCTCACAAAGGAGACGTTACTGGTGCCCACTCAAGCAAATCAATGAACAATGGGAGGACAGTGCTATAGTGCTACAGTGCTATTTTCTTAAATATTTCCTTGCCCTATTTTTCCCTCTTCTGTATTTCAAACACTCATACATTTATCAGTTGATAGTGTCTATGACTCATGCATGCCCTGATCTATAGTTTTCACTCTCATTCTCTGTGTTTCAGTTTCATTTCCTCAGGCTGCCTTCTTTCAGGTCAGCTAACCCTACTGCTAAGCCTATCAAAGGCATTCCTCATCCCTGTCACTAAGGTTTTCGTTTCGAGACTTCCCATCTGATTCTCTTACAGTTTTCTCTGCTTAATCACCTGATTTGAAATCTTGTTTGCCTTTTCCTTTGGTGTCTTTAACATACGTATAACAATTCTAAGTGAAGTATAAGACGGTTTGGACATCTCCGTCCTGAGGGGCTGATGATTCTTTTGTCTCTTGGGACTATGGGAATTTTCCTTGCTTTTCCGAAAGTTCAATTGAAAGAGTGATATCTGGGCTGGAGAGATAGTGCAGGGGTTAAGGTGTTGGCCTTGTACGTGGCTGATCTGGGTCTGATAGCCAGGGGTGAGCCCTGAGCACTGCTGAGTGAGGCTTAATCACTCCACTCCCCCTACCCCCGAAAAGAAGAAAAAAAATCAAGAGACACATCCTGTGCAGCACAGTAGAAACAAACAGGACAAATTATATGTCTGGGAGTGAGTATGAATTTCCTTTTTGAAGACTTGAGTAAGGGTATTGAATTAACTTCAAATTCAGGCTGGCTTCAAAATTTGTTTTGATGGTTAACTTTTGTGCATCACAAACTTCATGCTCCTCTAGCAACACTGTACCTTGTGTCTAGGGCATGAAATTGGTTTGTCAGTTTCTGATGCCCCACCCACTACACACACACACACACACACACACACACACACACACGCTGTCCACACAGCAGTGGTGGTGAGGATGACAGTCCTGGCCGAGTTCAGGCAATACAGCTGTGTGGGTGTTCCAGGGGTCTGCAGGGTCATAGCTGGGGCAGGCATTTCTCTGCACCGTGTCTCAGGGAGGCTTTTTTCCAAGCTCTCACCCATTCTGGGCTCCTTCCTAGCAATGCTCTGCTCTCCATCATTAGGTTTGGCCTCTGAGCTAATGTGTGGGAGTCGGGGAGGAAGCCTCAATCTTCGACAGTGTGTGGCTCCTCCCCCTCTCAGGCCTTAATTCTGGGCCCGTTACATAGCTGTGTTCCTCTCCCTGCAAAATGAAAAAAAGATTTTTCCTTTCTTTGTTCAGCTGACACAGATTTTCCCAGTGCCTACGCGGGATCACGTCAGTGGCCCTGCTTTCTACAGAGGAAAACTCTGGTTTTCTGGGAGACAGGCAAGAAGGATTTGGGCAGAGCAGGGAGCCGTCTGTGTCCTAGCAATGGTTCCTCAAATCCTTCTAGGGCCTTTGCTGTAAATTCCTGGTGGGTTTTCAGAGAAAACTCCTGAAGAGGGTGTGGACTCTTCCAGTCTCCATAGCTCCCGAGGCTTCCCACTCCCAAAAGTACACTCACAGACTGTGTAAGCCAGCCAGCCTTCCCAGCTAGGCCAGGGCTCACATCTTGTCTTCCTCCCCAGGAGTTGGCTATTTCTTCATTTGACCAGTTGCTATTCCATGAGCCCAGAGAGGGAGGAAAATAGATGAGTCCTTCTCTGGCTCCGGGAGTGTTCATTCTGGGTCTGATACCTGGAAACCAACCCTAGAATTCGATTTTGTACCGGGAGCCCTGGCTTAGCTGGGAGTTGAATGCAGTGGTCTTCTCAGGACAGCATCTTCTTCTTCACCTTTTGTTTTGGGTTTTGGGTTCCACCCAGCAGTGCTAGGAGCTTACTCCTGACTCTGTGCCCAGCAAGCACTCCAGGCGTGCTTGGGGGGCCATATGGAATGTCAGGGATGGAACCTGTGTCAGCTGCATGCAAATAAACACCTCATCCATTTACTATTGCTCCAGCCCCTTTATTTTCCTTTTTCAAAATATCCACTCCCACCCAACTGTACAGTCGTTCATGCGACATCTCCTGAGCTCCTAGTAGGCAGCAAGCCTGATGCTGGGGAGACAAAGGAGCCCACAGAGGCACGAGGACAGCAATGGCAGGGCTGGCGCGGGGCACAGGGACAGCTACAGCCCGAGAAGTCGGCAGTCCAGGCCCTCCTGGCTGCCAGTGTCCTGCTCCTTGATCCATGTTTTGAGCCATGTCATCATCTTCCCAGAAAGCCCTTCTAAGTGCAGTGACTCCACATGGGACATGAGGTCAGCATCACATACCCTCTGGGTACAGGAAGGAAAGCAACCTGGATTCCTCAGAACTGGGAACACTTTAAGGCAAGGTGCTTCCAGGTGTGTGTTTATGTTAGATGTATGATTTCATCTTAATTGATTATATGATACATCTAACAAAAACTTTGCACGCTTCGTATAATGTATCAGAGATTCAATGGATAAGAACAGATACTACACTGGATCTTAGCCCAAAGGCTAAGTGATATAAAACACATATTTGAATCCCTCCCACACAGATGTCAGAAAGAGGGAGATGAACCCTGGTCATTAGGGTTTAAAAAATTTTTTTTGTAGGGGTGGGGGTGACTGGCAAACCCAGTGATGCTCAAGGGTGACTCCTCCTAACTCTGCACTCAGGAATCAATCACTCCGGGCAGTGCATGGGGAACCATATGGGAGGCGGGGATCAAACCGATGTCTTACCTGTGTAAGGTGAGTGCGCTGCCGCTGTACTACTTCAGTCACTAGTCATCGTACTTTTAAGAGAGTGTTCTGGCTCTGCTCTATTCACTGTCTGACTTTAGACTTGCTACTTAACTCTCTGGGCGTTAGTTTATTCATCTGTGAAAATTGTGGAGGCTAACACTGGCCATCTGAGGTGGCAGTGATGATGAAAAGAAAGAGCCTGGAATGCTGACAGATCTCAAGTAAAGGGAGCTTCTCATTTTATCTCCCATTCTCGGGCTCTATTATTAATGGACACTTTGCTGTTCCAAAAGCCCTTTTATAAAAATCACTGATGCAAAGGCCACCAAGGAAAGACAGGGAGTGTGTGCAGGGGGACAGATCCTTTTCAGAAGAACTGATGAGATGTCAGGACTGACTGGAAGTCGTGAATGTGTACATGGAGTTTGGAACTGAGGGGGTGACCCTAGAATCCACTGAGTGCACCTATAATTGGCTTTGACAGAACTTCCTGTATTGACCAAATAACATACAAGAGATTCCTCCTGGGCAAATGGGGGTGAATTATTTAGTGTATCTCCATTTCAATGAGTTAATCAAGATAATTGCCATTTTTCCTGGATTGCTGTCTTTTCTGTGCAATTAACGAGGTCCTTGTTTAGAGAAAGGGACTTAACCAGCGAACTCTAAAATTGCTGTGACATTCTGGGTGCAAACTGTATTTAAAAAATCTATTACACATCTTTTTTTCCCTTTGGATTCGAACACTGTGAGAAAGGGGCTTGATCATGCTTGAAAGAACTTTTGGCTTAAGGACCTAAGTTCGAAAAAGCCAAGGGGCGATGGGGCCAAGCTGAATAACTGTGAGCTCCAGCCCCAGACGGACTTGGCTGTGGTCCCAGGATGGCCAGGAATCACTGCAGAACAGCGGACCAACAAACTGTGTGGCCTCAGTTTCTGTGTCTTGTAAAAGAGATGCGGTATATCCGCCACCTTTCAGCACTGTGATAAGGATGAGAAGCAGTAATGCATTTTCTAGCTCAGAGAGCCTGGGTTCTTTCTCACCTCCCAGAATTTATCAGTGGCTATTATAGTCAGCATTCTGAGTTGTCTGGAACAGGGCTAAGTTCACAAAGCAGCTGAAACTCTAAACCGAAGAAGTGGTGTTAGAGTGTTCTCGCATTACAGCTCACCAGGCAAGGGACATGACTAGGGGGACTAGTACACAGGCTTTGCATACAGGACAGCTGGGTTTCATCCCCAGCACCACATGGGCACCTGAGCATGAAGCTGGGAGAAGCCCCAAAGCCAGATAGAGAGAGAAAGAGAGAAAAGTTCGACTACTTATGTTTACATGTTGTGTTTGAGAAGGGAACAAGCAAAAACACTCACAAGTTCTAGTCACAAAACATTTTTAAAATGTATTTCATAAGGGGTTGTCTCCTCAGTTCCCCTTGAGAGCCCTGGGACAATTCCTGGAGATATTTGGTCAAAACCTTATTTTTCTTTAAATATTCAAATTTTTAAATTTTTTTAGGTATTAAAACTTTCTCCATTTTCAAGTTATAACCACAATCTATTTAACTTTGAAAAACCACCCGAAGATGTGCCCTTTGACTGATTATCAGAAAAATCATCCACATAGAACTCTTTCTCGCCGTATTTCTGGGGTCGTTGCATGAAGTGGTTTCTAAGAAGTTTTCGTCTACATCGCCTGCCTGAGCTCTGCTGGGCAGGATCTCAATGCTTCCACATTGCAGGGGTGGAAACTGAGGCCCTGGAAAGAGAAAGTCAGTTCTTGGCGAGCTGGAGCAAGCTCAAAAATGCTGACTCAAGAGCTCATGTCTTTTCTACTAGCCCAGAATCCTTCCTCAGAGCAATGATGTGGAATATGAGTATGAGGGATCCCTTGCTCATAGACCCCAAGCCTACTATAGTCAAGTACAATGCATACAAGGTACCAACATATCATCAATTCATCTCTAGGCCCATGCACATCTCCCGACATGGAGCATCGAAGGCTTTGTCTCATACTTACTCATAAAACGTTGTCCACCCATTTTCATTGCTTTTGGTTGCCAGAAGACCTGAGTTGCCATGGTAGGTCATCATGGCCAACTCATGTCCTTGTGTGGTCACGCTCCTGAGTGCACTGTTGGTGCCCATGGTCACCCAGTACACCTGGCCGTCTGGGACCACGAGCCAGAGGGGCATGCCGGTGGAGTCTCGCCGGATGTTCACCATGTTGCCGTTGTTGTCGGTGATGAGTGTGACGTCACCCTCGCTGGTGTAGGTGAAGTTGTACAGGTAATCACCTGTGGGCAGGCTTTGGGTATAGAGGTGCTTTCCACTGGTATCAAACAGGTAAAGCTCCTGGTCGATGGGTGAAGACAGCTCATACATATTCTGGGTGTTGAGGAAAGGCTTGTTCTTTCTGATAAACCGGATTCGGATATTCCCAAGGTCTGCCACATACAGCTCACCATCAGCACACACAGCCAGGGAGGATGGGGTGTTGAGCTTCGCGTCCTTGGCATAACCATCATCTCCAGAGAAACAGTCACAGTTGGCATCATTCTTACAGTCACAGCCACTCGGAGCCCCGGCCACTAGTGAGATCTCCCCGTTAGTGGTGACCTGACGGATGCGGTTGATCTTCTTCTCATCTGTCTCGGCGATGTACAGGACCCCATTGTGAGAGACAGCCACTGCGGTGGCTGACTCCAGGGTGGCGTGGATGGCCACCTTGCTCAGCAAGAAGTGGTCGATGCCAGGAACCTGGCAGTGCATGGGCCTCCCAGCCACGATGCGCACTTGGTGGTTTTCGGAGATTTGCAGGACCACGTTGTTGTCGAGGACATAGAGGGAGTTGTCCATGGGGCTGATGGCTAGGTCTGTGGGCCACTCCAGGCGAACCTGCCAATGGAGACATGAACACTCATATGCCTGTCCCACCACTCACGATCACTGTCTCAAGTGCCTTCAGTGGAGACCTCTCTCAGTCATGCAGAGACCTGCCACTAGCCATGACTTCAGCCCACACCCCCACCAATACAGTGAAACCATGGGAGCCTCTCCTGAGAGAGCTGATGGACTCTATTAGACTCACCAAATGCAAAGAAGGGGATAACCAAAAAACTGACAGCAATCAAGCCAAAAAGCAGTGGGTCAGTGGATGGACTTGGGATTCCTACAGGCCTGGGCTGGGATCCAGCCCCCTGACTGGGGAAGAGACCTTGTCTTTCTGAGCCTCAGTGCCCTCATCTGTGAAGTAGGAACTGTGACCACACAGTGTATCCAATCCACACAAAGTGCGTAAGTAGCAGCAGCAGCAGCAGCAGCAGCAGCAGCAGCAGCAGCAGCAGTAGCAGCTAAGGCCACGTTAAGTGTGGCCACCGAGTTAATCATGGGGAGGGCAGGAAAAAGCACGTGGATTTTGGAGGCAGAGCAGGGAGGTGTGGAGAGGTCGAGAAAAGACAGGTCTAAAAGATGGACCCTTAATTCTTGGAATTCTTGGGCTGGCGCTGCGAGGCTCTGGGGCTGCAGGACAATGCCGTCGTGACTCTAGCCAGGCCCAGGGATTTTCAAACCTGGCAGCTCTCTCGTAGACCCTGTGGGTATCTTGGGAAGCATCAGTGCTTAAGCCCCACTGCAGGCCATTAAACCAGACCGCCAGGTGTGGGACCCGGGCATGGTTCCTAACGTTTCCTCAGTGACTCTCAAGTGAGTGTGGAGCTGCTTTTCCGCAGTGGAGCCAGAAAGCAGGCCACTCCCGGTAGCTGTCGGAGGACAGGCCTCCCCCAGCCACTGGAGGCAGAGTCTGTGCTAACCAGGCTGGGAAACCCGGGCTGGAGAGAGGTCTGGGACTTCAGACTGTGTAGGTCCTCCAGGCAGTGGGCACTATGAGTTCTGAGTCCTGGACCCCAGGCTTTAGTCTTTTCTGAGCCAAGCTGGGAAGCTGAACCAGATTATAGTGACCTCCTGGCAGGCTCTGAGGCCAGGGATGAATCAGCTGCACCCCTGGGTGTGCTCCACCAAGGGGGTTTGGCATTAAGGGACTCTTTCTGCTAAGTGTGTCCCCGAAGGCCCCAGCTACACTGACATCGCTGATTTGTGACCCCCCCTTTCTCCTTTCTCCAGTCCCCTCCAAGGACTCACTAAAGGCCCTGAGCCCCCTATAGACCGTGACATTCGGATTAATTTGGGGCTATTTAAACATGGGGCTATCTTTAGCTAGGAAATGTCCCTTCCAGAAATTTACTCTTGAACATAACTGTCTACAGGGATGTCTGTCACAGCCAATTTTAATCACGCTGGAAAAAATGGAACCACCTCAAATGCCAGCCCAAAACGGGGAATGGGATAAATGAATTCCATGACTTTCAGTCGGCCCGTATGCTCGAATACTGTGTGGAACCATTAAAAGTGCTATTATAGATGGGTATTTAATGGCACGGGGAGATGGTTGTTATGTATGCAGGGGTGAGATCAGGCTACGAATCTGGAAGCCCAGCGTGAGCCCAACTGGGGAGAATGACCAAGATCAATCAGACACACTGGGGCTGCAGGAGAGGGAAAAATTTGAGGCAGATACAAGAAACTGTTACCTGTACGGGCACGGAATTGCACATTTTCCTCGTTGTAATTCTGAACTTCTCATGGATTCTAAAGGCTCACGGGATGGCTTGTGAGCCATTTGGTGAAAAGGGAAAAGCACTGAGCACCCACCAGCGACGGGGAGTGTCCAGGGCTGGAGGGCCTGCGGGCTCTTTCTAGCAACCTCTGAGGGCAGTCCTCAGCCCTGTTTTGTTTGTTTGTTTGTTTTTGGGTCACACCCAGCGATGCTCAGGGGTTCCTCCTGGCTCTGCACTCAGGAATCACTCCTGGCAGTGCTTGGGGGACCATATGGGATGCTGGAAATCGAACCTGGGTTGGCTGCATGCAAGGTAAATGCCCTACCTGCTGTGCTATCACTCTAGCCCCTCAGCCCTGTATTTGGAAGTCTCACTGGACCTGGACACTTTTGTCCCCACAGGACAAAAGAGATAGTGCAGCGGCTTCATACATCTGCGCTCTGGCCCTCAGCAGAACCTGCGCCTTCAGCTGCATCAAAAACATGGTTTATATTTCCAGGTATAGCCGAAGTGACACCTGCAACGTTTTGTTTACATATGTCAAAAGCAATAGTTTAAACAAAAATAAAACATTTTAATATAGCAAACATCTAGATGTCTGCTGAGGGAGGAAGTGGATTGAAAGTTTGTTTCCATGTCAAGCAACTTGACCTGAAATGACCCTATCTCTTCCAAGTTTAGTTTCTTTGAGGAAATATCTTACCTTACTCTAGCTTTTACTTCTCAGTGCAAACCAGCCACCTGGAAAACAGAAATCCCTTTTTCTATTCTCCCCAAAATGGCAACCAGTTTAGATAGGAAAAGGAAAAGTGTATAAGTACTAACTTAAAACCACCAATGCCCTCAGAGATTGCTTTTCAATTTTAGGATGCTTCAATTGATCCAAATAAGAGGCTTATCCCTGCCACAAAACTCTGCCAAAGTGTCAAATTAGATGAGACAATTCATACATATACACACGTTTGACATTCCTTGGAAAAAAAATGAAATGATAAACTACACTCACTTTTATGTGTATTACGGATAATACATGGTTTCTCCTTTTGATAGATATGGAATGTAATCATCTTAAAAGCTCCCAAACATTTATGAACTCTTTGCTATGAATAATCAACTTTTGGTTGCTGAACTTTATTTTCCCAGAAATCACACTAGCTGGAAATTTATTAGGTAGCTTTGAAGGTCATAAAACTTCAATCAATTTTAAAATGGCAGGGCTGTCTGTGGCATATTCCAAAACTCAGATTCTAAGTGGCAGTGCGACTTTAAGATGATCATCTTTTGAATCCATCACTGACTCCCACAATTTTCACAGTAGAGATGCACAGAAAACTTGTTGGAGGCCAATGTCTCCTTGGAAAATTCTCTACCACTCTCTTGAACAGCCGCCCATTGTTCTCTGACATGGACAGACTTTGCTTTAAATCTTCATGTTTTTTTTCAAAGTGCTCTTGCTTGTTAATGCCCTGACCTTGGCATCTGTGCTCAAATGACAGCTAATGTGATCTGCTTCAACAATGCTGACTATTGGCAGGGAATATAAGCATGCCTGATGATGTCACTGAACTCATTAGGGATATATTTGACATTTTGGCCCAAGAGAACATACTGATTAAACACAAGCTTAGAGGACAGCAGTGTGGCCTGTTGATAAGTAAAGTAAAACAATGCCTGGTTTGTCCTGCTATAAAAATAGCACTTTCACCGAGAAATAGGATTTCTGCTCTTATTCCTCTAATTATGGTAGCAAAGCAAACTGAGTGATAACTTACGTAAGAGATAATTGTTTGCAAGTCTCAGATCTAAGCTATGCATTTAATGGAAATTAGGTAAAGATCTAAATTTTAATTGATTAGTAAGCAAGATAACCCCCTTTTCCAATTCTAGTCCATGAA
>JAOXYA010000045.1:18982654-19006571 GCA_028565675.1 Sorex palustris | reverse complement strand
CCAGGAGCAATTCCTGAGTGCACGAGCCAGGAGTAACCCCTGAGCATCGCCAGGTGTGACCCAAAAAGAAAAAAAAAAGTTAGTTGGAAACCTCTCATTTCTGACATACCTTTTTTGGAACTGTTTTGATTCTTCTTGGTGGTGCTGCTATCTGCCTTTTTAACATTAGCACTTTTTGTAGACTTTTTACTTTTAGATGTGGTTTTCTGTTTAGGTTTTTCCTTTTTAGATATCTTCTTTGGTGGCTGTTAAAAAGGAAAGCAAATTACAACAAAACTCACTATCGTTTTTCTAATGCTCTTACAATACTAAAGAATACATATTAAATAAAGCCGGCAGAAATCATCAGCTACCAATTTTTTAGATAGCAAATGTGCATAAATTATAATTTTACCCAGAGACTATATTAAATGCTTAGAATCTCTCTCTCTCTCTCTCTCTCTCTCTCTCTTTTTTAGGATGATATTCCTTACTCTTCTCTTTCTTATAAAGGGGTCAGAGAGATAGCAAGTACAGACAGCAAGTAGGGCACTTTACAGAGTCAACATGGGCTTGATCCTGGCATCCTATTAGCTCCCCTGAGCACTGCAGGCATAATTCCTGAGTGCCAGAGCCAGGAGTAACCCCTGAGCATCACCAAATACGTTTCACCAAAGAACAAGATAAATAAACACATAATTCTTCTTACAAATATTTGAATGACTTAGGTGCTCAAAGATTTTTACTCAAGTTTAGTGCTCTCTAAAACTCTTTAAAATAATACATGATGGGGCTAGAGAGCTAGTATGGGGATTAAAGCACTTCCCTTAATGCCCTGCCGCAGAGGCATGGGGGGTAGGAGGGATACTGGGATCAGTGGTGGTGGAGAATGGGCACTGGTGGAGGGATGGGTACTCGATCACTGTATAACTGAAACCAAAGCACAAAAATTTGTAAGTCTACAACTGTACCTCATGGCGTTTCAATAAAAATTAAACAAGAAAAAGAAAAAGAAAAAGAAAAGAACACAGTTTACCCTGAAAGTGGCAGGGATTTTCAGTTTCCCAAAACCCATCTCATGCATCCTATCCGATGCCCCCGGGGCCTGTTTTTGGACTCCGCTACCTGTCACTTAGAAGAAATTACTGTACCAAGTGGATACACAGTAACTGAGGGACAGAAGATGGAGCTTGCTGGGATGAAGCTGACTGTGGTGGGCTCTGCCCCTGGGTCCCAGACACCAGCAGTCCTGGAGCAGGACCAGTGCCTGGGGTCTGTCCTCCCAGTCAGCAACTCCCACGGCTCCAGATCCCACTGGGTGCCCCACCTGCAGAGGCCTTGGCTCCCATCTCCTGGATGGGCGGGGCCTGCTGCGTTCCTGGGGGACCCCAGGAGGGGACAAGCGCCCCCTATCCTGAGCTCTATGCCTCTCAGAAAACATCCAAGGTGATCATGTCTCAGAGCCAGAATGGCAGGGACAGCGAGGCTTCGGGTCAGGGCCTCGCCTCCTAGCTCCGCTTCACAGTGACTCTAGGTGCAAACTTCTTAGGTCCTTTTTTGGTTTGATTTGATTTGGGGGCCACACCAGCAGTGATCAGGGCTAACCCCTAGCTCTGTGCTCAGAGATTCTTATGGGGCTTGGGGGGCTATATGGGGTCCCAGGGATTGAACCTGGGTTGGTTGTGTGCAAGGCCTTACCCCTGTAATATCCTTGAACTTCTTTTCCCATATGCGAAAGGAGGTAATCAAAATTTTTGTTTGTTTGTTTGGGGGCCATACCCAGCAATGCTCAGGGATCACCACCAGCAGGGTTTTGGGGACCAGATGTGGTGCTGGAGATTGAACTCAGATTTGGTCGCCTGCAAGGCAAACATTGTACTATTGCTCTAGCTCCAAGAGGTAATAAATAAATATTGCACACGTAGTAGTCATAAGGCTCAAAGTAGATAGTGTGGAAGAAAGCTTTTTAAAAAATAAATTACAAAGAGAACTGGTATTTAATCTGGGCTGGGAAATTTATGTCCATGATTTTATTTAAAAGTATTCATATCCCCATATCTGATGGGACCTAGAAGAAGACTTTGCATTCATAAGTAATGTATATTGCACCAAGTCTCGATCTCCTTCTGTAATTTGGGACAGACAGGATCTACTTGTGGGTCAGAGAGATAGTGCAGTGGGAAGGGCCACTTGCACTGTATGTGGCCAACTTGGGTTCAATTCCCTGCAACCCCCAGAACTTCCAAGAGCAATTTTTGAGTACAGAGCCAGGAGTTACCCCCGAGCATCACCAGGTGTGATGCTCAAAACAAACACAATAAAAGATCTACTCTTGGGTGCCAGGGAACCACAAGTCTGTCCCCACAGCGGCCATCACAGAACACCCTGCAGGGGGATCTTGGTGCCTGGGTAAAGGGCGATGATGCCAGTCTGCAGTGGCCACAGCCTTTGGAGCTGAGAACTCATCTCCCCTCTGTGTAAAATGTCTCATTGCCTCCTCATCAACAGAAACCCTTGCTGAACCGCCCAACTTTGGTGCCAATGTTGCCCTTTGAGAAGGTGGGAAGGGGCCTGGGGACTCTCCCTCCTATGTGCTTGGCAATGCCCTGCGCCCTGGCACACTGCCCACTTATTCTCAACACAGAAGCCTCACCAGACTGTAGCCAATCATTTCCATTGTACAGATCTACCACATGAGGCCCAGGGTTCCTTTCCTGACACTCTTGAAGGTTACCCAACCTGGGAGTGACAAAGTGCACTCGATCCATTCATCAGAAACTCAGGAGCACATACTGAAGGTGCAAGTGGCCTGGTTCCAGGGCAGATGGCAGAGTTCCTGGACTCATGTGGTCATGGTCTAGAAGGACAGTGGGCCAGTATCTGTGTCTTCAGAGAGGAAGCTCAAGTCCCAGAGCAATGAACAGTGGGTAGGACACTTGCTTTGTGAGGAGGGGACCAGGGTTCACTCTGGCACAGCATAGGGTCCCCCGAGCCTGCCAGGAGTAATCACTGAGCACAGAGCCAGAAGCAAGCCCTGAGCACCATGAGGTATGGCCCAAACCTCTCCCCAAGAAAGAGGGCACTTTAGGCCTGGGGTTCAGCCCTGCCATGGAGGGTTACTGCCTTTCAGGCCTCCTGGCCACACTTCACCCCTTCTCCAAGTCTCCCCATCACCCCTTCATAACTCATGGTGAACTCGGGGTGCACAGAGCTGCGTGCCCTCTCCTGCTTGGCCCACACTACTTACCTGAGAAATGTCCATGACCGAGTCGCAGCTGAGGGGCCGCGCCGAGGTGAGGTCGTTGGAGCCCAGCAGGGTGGAGATGATCCCGTTCTGATCGATGCGGCGGATCATGGTGCCGTCCACGAAGTAGATGAGCCCAGACTTGTCCACCGTGATGCCTGTGGCAGAGAAGCCAGAATGGGGAGGTCAGTGTGGGGGCCGCGACAGTATCTCTGCTCACGAACTCTGGGAGGTGGCGGTTCCTCTGGTTCAGGGGAGCAAGGATCCGGCCCACCATATTCATTCCAGAGACAGCCAGCCAGAGGCCTGGAGCTAGAACCAAGCTCTCCTGAGTTCCCAGCAGATACTTCCCATGGCCAGAGGCAGACCTTTGCTTCTGGGCCCTGGGAAAGGTTCTGTGGCTTCACACAGTGGGTTTCAACACTGGTCTATGGGCCCATGTGGTCCCTCGGGGTGGTGGTGGTGGTGGTGGAAGGGTGGGGAATCTTTGCTCCAGGGGTCTGCCCCCCTTCTCTGCCTCTGGGGCGAGCTCCTATTAGTCACCTGCTAAAGTTCACTTGTGTCTCCTGGGGTTTGCTAAGCCCCAGAGGTGGGAAGAGGGACTTGTCCCAGTATCGAGACTGTGACTTACCCCAATTACCCACCCCTGAAACCTGCACTTGTCAGGATCGAGCCCCGGTTTTGGTGCCAAGTTTGATCTCCAGAGAGAAAATTCTGGACGTTTGCTTGTGCTGGTTCATTGGTCCTTATAGAAACAGGAAGCCTAAAAGGAGTCCATAGGGTCTGTGGGAAGAATATCCATGAACTTAACTTTTAAAAGTGAGACCTCAAAGAGTGTCTGGATTCTGGTCTCTTATCATCTGGTCTGTGTGCCTAACCAGCCTGCCCTGGGGGTGTCCTCCCTGGTCCGCTAGTAACCTTGGGCAGGGCACTGGACACTTTCTCAACTGCCCTCTGAAGGGCTCATTCTAAGTCCACACTCTTCCCTCTTGAAAGCTTGTGAGAATAATCTGGGAGCTTGCTGGAATGTACTTGCAGGCCGGTGCTTCCAAAAATGTCAAGGTCCTTTTGATCAGAACCTTGGGTTATGGTGGAAAGCCAAGCTGGAGAAAGATTTTAGAAAATCAGGGCTTCTTCCCGAGCCTGTGTTTCTGAATCACCTGAAATTTTCTTCCAACTGTTCTTCTGGCCTCTCTAACCACTGGAAATACTCCTGTGTGGTGGCTGGGAGTGGTGCCAGGTGAGTTTCCCAGCTCCAGGGGTTATGCTGAGCTCCAGCTCTCTTCAGAATCCTCTTCTCCACCCAAACCAAGACAGCTCTGTGCTGCTGCCAACCAAGGGCGGGTGGCACATGCCCTCTGGGAACATGTGATCTAGAGGGGGTGGACCGGAGGGGTGCAGGGAGGTTCATGGTGGGAAGCTGAGACCCGTATGCTTTCTTGGGGTAGAATGAAAGAAGGGATCCGAAGGCAGAGGCGGAAGCACCTCCAGGTAAAGCTCAGTGGCCTGATCTTGGCACTGGACCCCCGTATCAGTTTGCTCACTGAGGAAATGGGGCTCACAGCATCTGACCTGCTGTACTCACGCCTCATGACCGATGATCAAGAGAATGTGACTGGTGAGTTGTGGAACCCTGGCCCTTGCTTGGGGCTGCCACAAGCATCCACTGGGGACTTTAGGCCTCGTGGTGAGCACCTGTGGGGGCAGGAGCTGCTTCTAAGGCTGCCCAGGGTGGGAGAGTGACTCCAGGGGAGGACCCACCCATGTCAGGGCGTGAAGTCTTTCTGTCTCTTGTGTGGAATGTGAGTGGAATGTGAATGAATCGCTTTGTTCAGGTCCCAGGAAGGTGTTTTCTTGTCTTTTGGGCTCTGTCTTTTCTTCCATCTGCTAGGAGGAATGGAACTCAGCAAACAGCCAGGTTTCTTGTTTACCAAGTTGTTGCACGAGCTCGTAGAAGTGATCTGTCCCCTGATGAATCACTTCATTTCCCCCGTCCTTTGGTGGTGCTAAATAGACAGGCATCTCCCCCACCCCCACGCCCTGTTGCAAAGCGTCTGCATATGGTGGCTCCCTGGTCATTTCTCCAGCTTAATGACAGGGAGCTTCATGGTAGGAAGCTGAGACCCGTATGCTTTCTTGGGGTAGAATGAAAGAAGGGATCCGAAGGCAGAGGCGGAAGCATCTCCAGGTAATAGCTTTTGGGCTATTTCACTGCTCTCTGTGTGTGTGTGTGTGTGTGTGTGTGTGTGTGTGTGTGTGTGTGTGTGTAGAGAACACTTACGTAGAACAGCAGAAAAAGATTTGGTGAGAATAAAACTCCTCGGAAAGAAAAGGCACTAATTCTTATAGGGTGAAAGGCCTTGAGAGGGGTCCCCAGGAGCGTTTAGCTCAATCTTCTCAGTGAATGACGGGGAAACCAGCCTTGAGATGGGGGACATGGGGACCAGGAGGGGCAGAAGCCACTCAGCAGTGCCTCAAGGGGCATGCCCAGTGATCCTGTCCTTCCTGGCTACTCTCTTGGTGTTGGGAATTCATAATTAGCCATGGATGCCACAATAGTCACCTCTCAGAGTTACCACATGATGAAGCATACAGGTCTGACCCCCAGTAAAGAGAGTTACATCACAACAGGATGTCGGAGAGGATCAAAGCTGCTCCACTGTCCCGTACTAAACAATGATCCTATCAACCACCATTGATAAGACATGGATCATGTGTGTGATACTGTTAGACGAAGAATTCACATTCCTGACAACATTCCATCTGTGCCACACTGTGTGGTATAGCTCCTGGACTCAGATGAGGAAAATGAGCCTTGAAGAGGTCAAAAGACTCACCCACAGGCACAGTTATTAGGGGGCAGTGTCTGGGTTAGACATAGGACCACCCGCTTTGGCCTAGTCTCCCAGTTTGAATCCTAAGTACATGTATCTGGCCTGGGGAGGTAGTACAGGGTCCATGCAGCCTTGCCTCTGCGCCAATCTGAATCCAACACCACATGGCCCCCTTGCTCCAGGCACCATCAAATCTGACCCTGGAGGCACCCAAGCGTCACCACATGTGGCTCTTGTGGTCCTGGCAGCACAGGGCCGAAGCAGTATTGCATCTCTGGGGCCTGGCATTGATTTAGCCAGCTGGGTTGGCTGGTGTGCCACCTGAGCTTTCCTTGGGAACTTCAGAAAGACTGAAAGTGCATGTACCAACCACTTTTACAATGATTCTTAGAGGCACCCTGGGTTTAGCGGAAGCTGTGAATTCTGACACGAGTAACAGAATCACTCATTATATTCTCACAGGCTATTAAATGAAAGAGGTTACTTTTGACCCTTGGAAAGATTCTTGGGGTGGCTGTGGGTACCATGCCCCCTCTCCCATTGCCAGCACTGAGGCTGACAGGGGAGGCAACTGGGTGTAGGGCCTGCAGCAGTGAGTGTTCTGCTGATGGATGCTGGGGAGAATGTGACTTCCCTCTGCAAAGCTTTTAGTCACCCTGTGCCTGGGCCTCCCTCGGCTCTGGACCTGGGTTCTGGACCTCAGTTCTTTCCCTCTTGCGGCCTATCGCCTGTTCTCCTGTGTCACATTGACTGATCCATGCTCAGGCCTTATTTGGTCTGCTAGAGTGAAAGTGATCATGTGACCACAGTGTGCCAAGCCACGGCAAATACCTGTGTATCTGTGAAAGAAACATTATGACTGTGGGGAGGAAACGGTGCACGTGTTTGTTTCTAAGTCACTGTGGTGATGCTCAGGGCTTCCTCCTGGATCTATACTCAGGGATCATTCCTGGTGGTGCTGAGTGGATCGAATGTAGTGCTGGAGACTGAACCCAGGTTAACTGTGTGCCAGGGAAGTAAGTGACTTACCTGTGCAACTATCTCTCTGGCTTAGAGGTACAAGGTTTGAAGGACTCAAAATGAAAACATACAATTAACCACCCTTTCACGACATGAGTATGTGCAATGAAGATATACTGCAATGATTTCACAGAACAATAGAAGCGATAATACAAATGTCTAACAGCAGGAAATTGATGCATCATGGGACATTATTTTGTGGTATACTAAACAGCGATGGAAAAAGTATTCATAAAGAATGACACGGAGCCTGACATAGGGAATGTCATGGGGACAATGACATGGACAATGCTCACGACCAACCCTCTAGGGAAAAAGCAGGCTGCTAAAAGAGTTTTCTTTTGGTTTTGATTTTTAGTAAGCATAGACACGAACAACGTACAAAGAAGGCCAGGTGAGAATGGACTGGGAAGATTCCTGGCAGGAGGGCTGATGACAATTGTAGCACCTTTTTGCTATGGAATTCTTGATAGTCTCCAACATTTAAAAAAATTTTAATTTTTGCTGCATGATTGATCTGGCAGCCATTAAATACTGTTTGCTGACGAGGTTTCAAGAGCATGGTCTTACCCCTGGGGTTGGTGAGTGTGGCTTCAGTGGCTTTGCCGCCGTCCCCACAGCGGGTGTCGTCGAAGGGCAGGCACTGGTCCCCTGTCCCTGCCACCACCTCGGCATTCTTGACGAGATCCTTCACCACCACTGTGGACTTGATCTTGAAGACCCGGCGGCTATTGGTGTCAGAGAGGAAGACGGCCCCGCTCATGGGGTCAGTAGTCAAGTAGTACTTGTGCGCTGGGCTGTGACTGAAATACAAGGGCACACAGGGGTGAGTGTCTTCCTCCTTCCTGCCAGGCAGCCAGGCACGTAGAGTTGCATTCCATGCAATCCCCCTGCTACGGGGTATGATGGGCCAGACTGGCTGATGGTGCTCCACCTTTCCTCACCCCAGCTGCTGGCCTGACTCTCCCTTCAACCCAAATGTTGCTACAAAAGCTAACGATCGTGACACCCAGCCGGAGTGGCACGGCCACCTGTTTCCTTGAAACAATTTTCAGTGAGACTCATCAACAGGTAGCCTGGCAATCCAAGCCAGAAGCAAACACACCTGGAGAGCTCAAATCAGGAGCCCTTCTCCCGAGGGGAGAGGGCTCCCAGCTTAGGGACCTGCAGAAATAACCTTGGCCAGGCCCATTCTCAATATCAACACTGAGTCCTCCTGAGACTCCGGGGAACAAGCCAGGAGCCTTAGAAGCATCCGCCTGCAGGTGGGTGTAAATGAATTACTGGATAAGCTTGTGATTTGTAGCAACACTCAGGTCAACAGAACCAGAAGGGAAGAAGGTTCTGTTTCTCTCTGCAGAGAGCATCAGGACCAGGCGGTGCCCTGGGGAAAGGGGCCGAGCAGGACCATGCAGAGGCAGCGTAAAGCACGGCAGCACCCCCCAAACTCAAGGCAGGATGTGCGGACAGGCCTGGGGATCAGATCAGCCTGGGGGTGGCGGCCTTGGTGGCACAGTGGTGAGCAGAGCTGCCTTCCACATCAGCCTGGGACAGCTCTGACACATTCCAGTTTCAGAGCCCAGCAAGTTCAGCACCTCCTGAAGCTCAGGCTCTTTCCCCTTACAGAACGGGAATGTTCCCCAGCTACCCTGCCAGTGTTTCAAGGAAATCTTAGCAGAGAGGAAGGAAATTCACACAGCACGGAGTAGGTTCTCAAGAATCCGAATTGTGATTTTACTTACTAGTCAACCGTCCACTATTGCTTTTGGAGCGGGCCATAGGAGGTCGCTTACGAAGCCTGCATTTTGCTGGAGTATGGTATAGATTTACACTGTCTTCTGAGTCTAGGCCTCGCTGGAATTGGACTTTGAACTTCCAGGAAGTAAATTCACAGTTTCTAGGCACGGCTTGACCATTACTGGCCCTCAAACTTCATCGAAATGTGGGTAGCCTCTTTCCAATCTTTGGGAAGTCTGCCACATGATGGCCTGGCCCTGGGAATTTTCATCAGATTTGGGGGGGTCACGCTGTACCCGAGATTCTGGGGACTGAGTGAGTTTGTGCCTCGAGAACCAGAAAGCAGGGGTGCTTTGCCGATGGGCAAGGAACAGAATCTAATGCATCTAGAAAGATGCTCTTTTAGGTTGGCCAGGCCTGCATGTGGAAGAGGCACCTTTGAATCAAACTGCGTCTTACAGGCTGAAAGTCCCAGACGTCATACAGACTCTGCACAGACTCTTGGCAGTGTGAGGGTCTCTGAAGACCTTCGCGTGACCTTGGTTGCCCTTGATCCTAACCACGATGCTTCAGGCCCACGTCTGGAAGACTGGTCACTTCAAACCTGCCAAGACTTTATCTCTGATTTTCTCTCCCCAAATTCAGCCAAAATGCACATTTAAAAAAAAAACTTCATTGTCTTCTCAGCCCTGAAACTTCTCAGTCTCCCTCTGAAATAAGGGATGATGCTTCTTCTACCCCCCCTTCCCTTGCCAAGCCAGTCTTCCTTGACCGAATCAACATGCCTCCCGTCCACTCACTGCTTCCCTCCCAGAGCCCCTGTTTCCTGTGGGCAAGTCTGGCCCCACACTGGCCATGGGTGTCTGCTGCACATCCTCTTCCCTGCCTCTGCCTGGCCTCATGCTCAGGGAGGCTCTGGACTTGCAGGACCCACAGCCCGTCTCCAGACAAGCCCAGATCTCAACAGCCTCTGACTCTGCAGCCCTTTCAACTCCATGCCTGCTGCAGCTGTTGGCTCAGTCACTGCCTGGTCTGGCTGCCTGTCCTGTGTGTGATGTCTCATCACTGCCCTATAGGTCACAGCTCCAGAGCCCTGGACCCATATTGGCTCACTTCTTGGGTCACCCTTAGCGGACGCACTGCACCCATGCTGGGAGTCCAGTCTCGTGGGAAACCTTTGCTCCCCTTGGCGTGGGGTTGCCCCCATCAACACACACAGGCGCCACATGAAACACACTACCTTGCTCTCCTCACGACCACCACTGAGGTAGAAGATTGCTGGGCGGGGGTGGGGTGAGGGGACATTCATAAGATTGAGCTTGGGAGAGGTGATGTGGGAATCATCAGGACCGGAAACCATGTGGGGCAGATGGGAGTTCCCCCTCAGAGCCACGGGGTGCTGACTCAGGGCTTTCCCCACTGCCCCACGCTGCCTGTCGAGGCCTAGGAAGCCCCATTCCTCAGCTCCCAGGGGGCAGGATCCAGCTAGGATCCTTCTAGATCCTGCTAGACCCTTCTGTCTTCTCAAGAATATCCCGAAGCCCCTGAAGGCAGGCAGCAGCTCTGTGTGCTTGGTCTGGCACTGGTGCAGAGCAGAGCAAGTGGTCTAGGCAGGCCTGTGGGACTGAGCAGGAGTGACCTGCAGGTAGGCCCGGGAAACGCCAATGATCTCAGAGTAAGGATTCACAATCAGCTCCACGCCAGGGTCCCTGGGAACCTCTGAGAAAGATGCCTGCCCATGGGAGGAAAGGGCCGGGACATCTGGGTTGTTACCTCCTCTACTGGAGACAGAGACCCAACGAGATCTGGAGGGCATGGCCCCAGAGCAGGGCTGTCCACAGGGGAATGGCTGGCACAGAGGTCTGGGGACTGGAGAGACCCACAGAGGGAACGGTGCTTGCCTTGCATGCAACTGCTGCTGAGTCTCCAAAGCACCTCCTGGAGTGATCACTGAGTGCAGAACCGGGAAGGACTCCTGAGCACTGCTGGGTGCGCGGCCCTCCAGACCCCAATGGTAAAAAAAATAATAAATGCAGATTTCATTTCAGCAGTTCTGAGTGCGGCGGTGGCGGGGGGCGGGGGATTCTGCTTGGAGCGGAGGATGCAATGCTGCTCGGGGGTGCTGGAGTGCCGGACTGTCGGACAGTCGAGGCAGCAGGAAAGTCTCCAGGCCTGAGCTGGGAGGGGGCTCAGTGTCCAGTCCTGAGGGCAGGGCTCAAGTCTGACTGTGCTCTGACCTCCCGCCAAACCCCATCTGGCTTACCGAGCAGGGCTGAGAGCAGATGGGGCCCAGAGGAGACACAGACCCTGTCTCACTTCCGTACACATAAGGAGTGACTGAGGCAGAGGGCACAGGGACACTCCTGCACTCAGTGGAACAACATCAAGCTCTCTCGGTGCATCTTATCCAGTGCAGACACTCTCAGGTAGCAACAGGGAGCCGGGCATCCCCCTGGGTTCAGGGCAAGCAGTGCCCCTCAGAGCGCAGCAGCCCTGCCTCCCAACAAAGAGTCTCGTTGGAGGCAGCCTTGGCAGAGCACTAAGGGCAGAGGGCAGAGGCCAGGTCTCCCACCCCTGAACAAATGACCACACTACTTTGACCTCCACTTTCTCCTCTGAGAAATGGAGCCGATAGCATCTGCTTCTGAGCGCTACTGACGACGCAATGCACAACGTGATGGGCCAAGCATGTTAATCTGCAGGAACGGAGAGCCTGTTTCATAGAATAAAAATGTCCCCTGAATGGAGACTGCTGGTCACATTGAAAAGTCTCCAGAATAATTATGCTTCTGCATGATGGAAAAGCCAAGCATGTCAGAGTTAATGTTGGCCCATTTGATTTATTTCTCAGGGCAGTTAAGGTCCGGGCTAAAAGTTCACATACAGGGCGAGTTTGGTGGAAGCTCGCGTCCAAAAGTACTGCTGAATGTAGGCGTCACACAGCTCCCTGGAGCCCCACACAAGGGATCTAAGAAGAGGTGAGGATCCTCCTGCTTGAGTGGATCCTCGAAGCAAAAGGCCCGGAATACTCAGAGCTCTGGAAAGGAGCATGCCCCGCATGAGATTTGGACTGACAAAAGACGTATGTGACCTGGGGCCACTCACACAGACCTGGGCTTGAGACTGACATGATTCCTGGGAGCCAAGAGGCAGGAAATATTCCTGATGAAGACAACACAATTTTAGAAGTTCTCTAGTGTATTTCTGACATTTATTTGCGAGAGAGAGAGAGAGAGAGAGAGAGAGAGAGAGAGAGAGAGAGATGCCGAGAGAGGGAGGGATTTGCCAAAATCCAGGTGCCAGTTAAAATCCGAGTCTGAACTCAGTCTTCAATGTCATTTAGAAAATTCCGAGGCAAAAGCAAAATCCCCCTCCCCCTTCTAGTTTGGTTTAAGTGGAAATGTTTTAGCCCCCGAGGGAATCACCAATGCCATGTCCACTGATTCCTGAACATCAGAGCAAAAGGTGCCCGAGTCACGACCCGGCCCAGAACACGGATGGTGAAACCGGAAACGGGGTGAGTCAGGTGAGTGCACACAGCCCTGTCAGACAGAAGCCTGGCTTCCACTGGCCACCCCCATTCCCCCCCACCCCCCCGTGGCCCCTCAGACTACAGGGTTGAATGCTGGATGCAGGGGTTCTCAGCCCAAGTGCTTACCCAGCACTTTCGCAGGAAACGTGTTCTGTGTTTCCTGCAGAAAACTTGAGACCTCACACCGACTCATAGTCCAGAGTCAGCCACAGGAAGTCACCGAAAATCCCTTTAGGACTCAGTCATAGAAAAGAAAGAGCCCCTCCTTGGGAAAGCGGGGGCCAGTCCCGTGTTTTGATAGTGTGGTGTTGATGAGAACTCGTTTCCCCTGCTGACTGCGGCGACTTGGGTATAACAGCACAGGCCCCTGTGATTTCCTGCCCCACTGCTGTCCCCAGACTTAAAGCACGTGTCTTCACCTGGATCCTCGGAGGAAGCTGGAGGCACAGTCACCACCAATGGCCTTGGGAGCTCCCCTCTCTGCCTGACCCCACAGCCTTCCTAACCAAAGGCACTACGGAGGAAACTTCCAGCTCAGAGAAAAAGCCACACCACCCAGTATCATGCGATGGGGGTCTTCAGTTTGGTACCTAAAGATGGACAAGACCATGAGCCCCAGCTACAGAGGGTGGTTTGGGGAGGGGATGCTGGGGTCCACGGAGATGATTCAGCCCATCCTCTGCTCATGGGGAATGTGCTACACTCGTTTATCCTCTCTCCACTCAAACACAGGGCTCATACCCCATCTCATCACGGAGCCACGTAGTATGCCTATGGGTCCTATTGATGGTGTGTCTCTCTCTCCCGTTCTAGGATGTTCTTTCTTCCTTATCTTCTTCCTTACTTTCCGATGGTGCTTGGGTGTAACTCCCAGCTCCATGTGCAGGACTCCGTGCAGTGCAGGGCAGGGGATCAAACTCCATGCTCCCAGATGCAAAGCATGTGCTCAGCCCAGGGAGCCGTCTCCTCAACGCCTGTGTTCCCTCCAGGTTTGTCAGCACGCGACCCACAGGACCCTTGGCAGCAGCCACACACACAGAGAATGGGGGCCAGGTGCCTCCTCAGCTCTGAACTCAACTCTTCAATGTCATTTCTTAGAAAATTTCAAGGCAGAAGCAAAATCCCCGATGTCCCAGTCTACAATGGTTTACTTGAGCAACTTTGTAGCCCGCGAGGTTTGAAATCACCAATGCCATGCCCGCAGATGGCTGAGCATCAGAAAAGCAAAAGGCGCCCGTGTCCTGAACGATGAACTCACCCCAGGTCCTGGATGATGAAACCGGAAATGGGGTGAGTTGCCCATGGGGGCGTGGGACTAGGGACTCTGAGGGGACTCGCTCAGGAGTTGGGTGCATTAGCAAGTGATGCTAACCAACAGTCTGTGTTTCAGTGCAGGGGACGAGGCCCACTGCCGTCTGTCTGCTGCAGTCTCCATGAAAACTGACCCAGGGATGCTCTTCTCAGCGGGCTCCTGTGACCTAAACACACTCCCCAGCTCTCTGGCAGCCAAACCTTCTTCTGCCCTCACCTAGCATAGTCCGGGCACTCGGGAAGCCAGAGACGCATGAATGCGACAGCCTATGGTGCCCACGGCCGTACCTGGGGCTCAGTGCATCCCTCATCCCTCACGTCTGCAGGCCAGCACAGCAGAGGGGCAGCTGCCGTGCTTTGCTAGAGAGGACAGAACTCAGGCTCTCGACACCCACCCTGCCCTTAGTAACGACTCCTCTCCCGGTGAGCCACTGTCCCCGGCCACTTCCCATCACCCAGGTTTCACTGGCCATGGAACCGTGGGGCAGAGACGTGCAGCTTACCACAGCACATGCAACAAGGCAGAGCGGGGACGGCAAGTCTCCGCCGGTCGGCTTACCTATGTCTGAAATCTTTATTTCTGACAGAAGACGGGAGAGCAGGGAATAGAAGAAAGAATGAAGTGTTAGCAGCAGGGTTAGAAGCATGATTAGCAGCCTGAAAACTTGACAGCTGCGGCACCGAACAACACCGTAACCAATAAAGACTCAGCAGTCCTGACACTGATGTATCTGATCCTGGATATTACTTGTCAGTGAGCTCACTTACAAGGCCTGGCTTCCCCCGCACTCTACCCCGGGCTGCGTGGACAGTTCCGCAATTTCTCCAGGAATAAGACAGACAGTCCCCAGACGGACATGCTCTTGGGGTACATACGCTCACGACGGTGTCTCTATGCACACTCCTTCCCACCCCCGCCCCCCGCCCCGTCAGCAGCCCTGGCAGTGGCCGGCACCTCATGCCACAGCGGGTGCAGAACTGGAGGGCTCAGACTATCTGGGGCACAGTGGCACAGAGCAGCGGGAACACCCAGATGCCATCCTAGCGGCATATCTAGTGTTCTTTCTGAATTTCATGTTCTCCCTCCCTTTCCACCCTTTCCCACGGTCTCTGCCATAGCCAGGAGAGGACCTGGGAAAAGAGGGTGTGATTGGAAAGCTGGAAAAGGAGGTGCAGGGGGCAGGTGGGCTGGTGAAAAGATGGGCAGCTTCTCTGCCAGGGTGGGCCAGCTCCCTGCCCCTTTCGTGCCCATCCCAGAGATGGAGTGGGGGGAGGCAGGGGTATAGCAGCCTTTCCCCTTGAGGATGTCTGTTGGGGTCAAACCCACAGCAAGAGCAAAGGAACAGAGGACATCAGGTTCTCACTCAGTGTCATTTCTCACTTGCCCTGAGGCCACAGTCTGTGGGCCTCACTTCCAGCGGTGGCCAGAGACCTCCTCACTCATGTTTGTGTGTGTCTGTGTTGGTGTTTATGTGTCTCTGTGTGAGTGTGTGCCTGTCTGTGAGCATGTAAGGTGTATGTCTCTGCGTGCGGTATGCCTCTGTGTGTCTGTGTATATGAGCATGTGTACTGTGTGTATGTGTGCCTGTATGTAAATGTTCAAGTGTGCATGTGTCTGTGTGAGTGTATATCTGTGCATCTGTGTTTGTCTCCTTGTGAGTGTGCAAACGTGAATGTCTCTGTGTGTATCTGTCTCTATGTGCATCTGTGTGAGCGTGCATGTATGTGTCTGTCTCTGTGTGAGTGTGTGTGTGTGTAGGGTTATGAAAGGGGTGGATACTAACAATGCCTCCTGAGGGCTGTGACAGCTGTTGGTCCACCCGCTAATCTCACTCACCTGAGTATCTCAGCAAGTGCTGACCCCAGGAAATAACCTAACAAGCCCTCTCTCCCCCTGATGGCTGCTCTTTGCCGGGCCAGAGCTATGAGATGACCTTCTGCTTACAGGTCCTCTGTCTATTCTAGAAACCGCACATAATTCTCCAAGCCTCTGATTTTTTTTTTTGCTTTTTGGGTCACACCCAGCAGTGCTTAGAGGTGACTCCTGGCTATGCACTCAGGAATTACTCCTGGTGGTGCTCGGGAGACCATATGGGATGCTGGGAATCGAACCCCGGTAGGTCACGTGCAAGGCAAACGCCCTACCCATTATGCTATTGCTCCAGCCTCAGCCTCTGATTTCTTGACTGATTTTGATTCCAGGGCTTGATCCCAGCCAGAGCTTCATACACTGCCGCCCCTGAGGCCTACTGTGAAGGGCGGTGGTTAGAAATGACTCAGAGGGGCTAGCCCAAGTGGGCAGGGCACTTGCCTTGCACGCAGCTGGCCTGGGTTCGATCCCGGGCATCTCATACGGTCTGCAAAGCACTGTCAGGAGTAATTTCTGAGCGCAGAGCCAGGAGTAAGCCCTGAGCGTGGCCGGGAGTGGCCCCAAAAGGAAAGAAAAGAAAAGAAATTGCCAGAACACTGTCCCACTGCTGCAGGCCTTCTCTGCCCTCTCTGGAGAAGACAGTGCCTCTCTCACCCTGCTCACATGGACTGGGCCTAGGAGATGGGCGATGCTGTCCCCCATGCATTTTCTCTTCAGACGAGAGCAGGCTCCCCTTCTGAGTTAGGGCCTTTCCTCAGGTTGGGGCAGCTGCAAGCTCCGGGCCATGATGAGTGTCCACTGGCAGGACAGGCCTGGTCGCAGGGGCCCTGGCTGTGTGGTGCAGCCACCCCTTCTCTTTGAAGTGCTCACAGAACCGATTCAAATCTTTGCGGTGCTGGGAAGCAGAACGACTGAAGGAAGGCCAGTTCTCGGGGGCTGCTCTCAGCCCTCCACCTCATCTGAGGGCACCTGCTGGCCTGAGAAGACTTGTTTTCACGACAAAGGCCTGGGGGAGCAACATCTGCTTCCCGGAGCTCCCAGACAGGGCCCTGCCTGTGAGCTGCACAGAGAGAAAAGTCCCGGAGCCTGAGGGTGGGCACCGGTCTGAGCTCCGTCGTGGAGGTGGACTCACAGAGTGAGTCCCGGGGAAGGGTGGCAAAGGCTCCCTGTGGGCATGGGCACCTACCTCAGCTCCAGGATGTTGGTGACGTTCCCCGAGGGGAAGATCCTCCGGATGTAGTTGAAATCGCCCACGTAGAGGCTGCCGTCGGAGCCGCAGGTCAGGGCCACGGGGGCCAGCAGCTTGTTCCCGTCAGCCAGACCGTTGCAGCTGGGGCAGGAGATGCTCCTGCGGCGCCCGTTGCCCATGGTGCTCCCGATGACGGGGGGCTGCTGGGACACAAACTGGTTCTCCCCGTTGCCTTTGTGCAGGATGCCTGAGACAGGGGCAGAGGCACGAGCTCACCCAGGGCACAGGAAAGGGCCCTCGAGTCGCCTCCACCAGGCAAGAAACTCAAGATCCTCCAGGGCTCCCCCTCCCCCCATAAGGGGCTGCAGAGTGTGGGGGCAGCCACAGGGCTTGGTCCATGAGCTCTCACAACACTGCATGGTCCTGCCCCTGGACTCCTCCAGCCCCTGCCCCCTCCCCACGACCATGGGTCAGGCCAGGAGATGCCCGAGGGCCCACAAATGATGCAAACAGAGGTGCCCCCTCCCGAGCTCACAACCCTTGAGCCCACGATCCTTGCACCGTGTTTGCATCTCTGCCGCAGCTAAATCCTCGGCACATCTGCTACATTTCTAGTTTCTGTTCTGATAGCACAGTGGTAGGGTGTTTGCCTTGCGTGCAGCCCTCCCAGCCGAGCTGGGTTCAATTCCTTCGCCCCTCTCGGAGAGCCCGGCAAGCTACTGAGAGTATCTTGCCCGCACAGCAAAGCCTGGCAAGCTACACGTGACTGATGTATTTGATGGAGACGTTACTGGACCCACTTGAGCAATCGATGAACACGGGAGGACAGTGTTTGTTTGTTTTTTGTTTGTTATTATTTTATTTTTCTTATTTTTGGGGGAGGGTGGGGAGTATTGGGGATGACACCCCGTGGTGCTCAGGGTTTAGTTCTGCCTCTGCTCTCAGGAATTGCTCCCGGTGGTGCCCAGGGTTTAGTTCTGGCTCTAGTCTCAGGAACTGCTCCTGGTGGTGCTCAGGGTGCTGGCTATGGAACCTGGGTTAGCTGCATGCAAGGCAAGTGTCCAATCCACTGTATTAATCGCTTGGGCCCCTATTTATTTGTTTGTTTGTTTGGGGGTCCTGCCCAGCAGCATTCAGGTCTTACTCCTGGCTCTGCACTCAGAGACCACTCCTGGTGGGGCTCATGGGCTCATACTTGGTGCCAGGAATTGGCCCTGAGTCAGCCCCATGCAAGGCAAATGGCCGACCTGCTGTACTATCTTTCTAGGATCTCTCTTTCTCTTTGTATTAAAACTGCTTGGGGAGGTTTTCCATTTAAACTCTGTCTTTCCCCTTTCATTCTCCTCGGTGAGCAGCACAGAATGACTCTCAGAGCAGGCACCAGTGACTGTGCAGACAAGCCCGGGTATCCACACACCCCTGCCACACAGAGACAGGGCCCAGGGCTGGTGTCTCTGCACCTTTGCTGTTTCAGTGGCAGCCAGACCTGGCAGAAGCTGTTCCCTGCGTAGCTGCCCAGCCGGATGCTTGCTGTTGATACTATGGCTCTGCTGGATACAGTCACATCTGGTGAGTGCCTCTTCGGTGTCATTATTTTAAGGTGAGTTACAAATCTTGATTCTATCGTAAATTCTAGAAATAGTTCTTGAATGTCTCCCTACCCCTAGCCTTGATTTTTTTGAGGCATTCACATCACCTTTAGACCACCATGGGTGGGTGGTTGCAGACCATGCTCTAAGCCTTTCAGGGTGGATGCCAACGTTGGGGTGAAACCATGGGCTCCGGATGTCCCGTCCTCCTCTTTGGCTTCTGCTGCTCCTTCCCTTTCCTCCCTTCCCTCAGGCACTCGAGCCTCCTCCTCCAGGCTGGCCTCTTCTGCTTCTGTACCACAGCCCACACCCTGTCTTTCTTGAATGTTCTTTCTACCACCTTCAGTGCTGTCTACACGGGCTGGTCTTACACATCTTCTGAGCCTCAGTTCAGTTCTCTCCACAGACCCCTAAAGCTGCTGGTGGAGAGACCTCTCCTCCGTGCCCCCAGAATGTCCCAGGCTTCCTCTCTGGGAGCCGTGTTCTGGGCACAGCAGCGAAACAGCTGGGCGGACCTTGGTCTCCAACGAGAGCATGAACTTGGGAGGCCTTTCACATGCCCAGGGAAGGGGGAGGGATAAGCACAGGTCAGCCCCTGAGGAACACTCCTGGCAGCCCCTTCGACTGCTCACACTTGAGTCCTCTGAAGTTCCTCCTCCAGCTGGCCCCAGAGACTGCACCCGGGGCTCATGGTCTCTGGGAGTCACTCACCGCTCTGGATGTTGAGGGCGTGATGCTTGTCCAGGCTCCAGCCCCCGAGCCGGGAAGCATCGAGCTCGTAGCCCTGCAGCACGGCTGTCCTCTTCTCCCACAGGATTAGGTCTGGGCAGGATTCATACTCATAACCCACGGAAACTGTAAAACAAAACCCAAGCAATCCAAGAAAGGCCCCGATGCAGAAGCGAACAAATCTCTTCTCCCAGCCAGGACTTACACGCAAGCCCCCTTACTTATCTTTGGAGTTGCGGAGTGTTGGGCTTTCTAGGCCATTATGTGCCAACACAGGGCTACCACGGCTATTTAATATCCCTTACCATTCAGTCTGAGAGAAAATTAAGCAAATTTACTGGATGCTTTATTATTTCAAAATTAAAAAAAATTATTAAATCACCATGAGATACCCAATCATGAACTACTTTGTAACTATGGTTCAGTCATACAATGTTCCAACACCTGATATTTTTTGGCTACTTTACAGGCCTTAAGAATTGAGTCAGGGAAATAATCTGGAGTGTGTAAAATATGTTAGGCATCTAAATAGTCAGAGTAATGGAAAACTGAAAGTAATTAAAGGTTCAGAAGAGACAAGGGGTTGAATGGACCAAAGTACACCCACCCAAGGAATATTAGGAATTCTCACAATCAGGAGAATTATGGTTCTGAAGACCATGTGGTTCCATGGAAACGCTCACGAACTGATGCTGAGCTGAAAATGCTGATTCTATGTCATGAGAGATATGTCTTCTAAAATACCATCCGTGAAGAAAGGAAATAGACTTAGCTGTTAGTAGGTAATCTTATTTCTTTCTAGAAATGCCTATGAATTTATTCCCATTTATCGTCCATGTGTCAGTTTGTCATTAGCAAGATTGGCATTAATTTTATAACTAAAATACTGAAACTAAAACTAAAACAAACACTCACTTAGGATAAGCACAAGGCTCACTCGGGGCCCTCTGTGAGTGAGTTGCTTTCATCTCAAAGCCAGAAAATCCTCAAAGTGGGTTTCACTTTTCTTTCACGAATCCCAGCCTCCTTAGCAGAGCCTGGGGTGACAGGCGCCCTGAGATGAGTTTGTTAAAGCCCACACGTGTCTGTTCCACAAGAAAAAAACAGCAGAGACCAGAGGCCACTTACCACTTGCCCTTCCTGAACAGACACTGCTTCCGGGGACAGGGACTGACCAATGTCCATCCCTCCAAATCTCTTGGCAATCATGAGAGATAGCTAAACCTGGGAGCACGAGGGTGCTGTTGATGTGGGCTGTCCTCATGCCTTTGACTCCCCAAACCTCCTATTGGTTCCCTCAGATTCGGGGGGCGTGTCCCCCTGACCTGGGGTGACTGCCAAGCACAGCCTCTTCTGATCCTTGGGGCTTTGGGGGGGGGTGGGGCAGGGGCAACAGAGGCAGTTAATCAGGGCTGGGGTGTGGGGAAGAAGTGACAGATTCAACTTTACTCCCAGGGGACTCCTGTAGGGTGGGAGACCAAGCCTAGGCGACAAATGCACCCAGGGTCTTCCTGGGGTATTGTCCTTGCCGTGCCCCTGCCCCTCGGGGCCTCTGTGACCTTCTGTGGCAGCACGTGAGGATCACTTTGGTCCACAGGTGGTTCTGTAGGTTCCGGAGCTCAGCCGACTCCTACTTCCTCTCCCCTCCCCCTCATTTCTTCTTTCTTCCCACAACATGATGGTTCCTCTGGAGTGGAACCATCAGGCGAGTGGAAACGCAAGCCGAGTTCCAGGTTTCGGGAAAAACTGAAAGCTGGTGGAGGATCAGCCCTCCAGGGGCTTCCTGTTTGGGACCCTGCACTGGAAGCTGAGATGAACAGACCCCTGGACTCCTAAACACAACTTCTGCTTCTTTTTTGAAAGGGCAGCCAGATGGGGAGCCTACTCCTCTGAGGGACTGAGCAAAAAGCACTTCCAGGAAAGGCCACACCTTAGCTCCTGCACCTTGATGAACAGACCAAGAGTCCCAGGTCCGTACACCCCCAGACCCTGTGCTCAGAGTCAGAGAATACACATATATACTGGGGGGTTGGTGTTCCGCACCACCAGGACAGAGCCCAGGGCCTTCCCACCTCAGGATTTGCTAAGCCTCATCCCCAGCCCTGGGTGACTCTATCTCAAAGGGTGAGTTTCAACCCAGAGTACGGGGGTGGCGCACGAAGCTCAAGGTCAGGGTGCCTCCTTCTTCCTGGCTAAAGCGTCTTCTAATGTATCACACGCCACTCACGGCTTTCCAAGGGCTCTTTGGGCTTTCTAGGCCATTTCAAAGAGCTGGCCAAGTGTCAGGACTTGGCGAATATTCTTGCTCTCTTTGGGTCATGAATGCTCTTCAAGGCCAACGCAGCTCCTGGGGTGTCTGAGCACAGAAAGAAAAGTCGGTGAAGAGGTTCCTGGCCCTGTCTTTGGGTCCAGGAACGGAACTTACCGAAGGCTTCCGAGAGCCCGAACACCTTCTGGTTGTAGACGTCTGTCTTGTCCCAGATGAAGTAGTAAGACAGATCTGGCGCAGCAGCGAACCACTTCCTGAAGAGCCGGCCCTCTACCGCCACCATCAGGTGCACCTTCATCAGGTTAAAGGGGATCGTGGGGTGTGTGAGGCTGATCCTCAGGACGGACTTGTAGCCCGGAGTGCGGCTGCTGAGGTAGCTCAGCTTCATCTTGCAGCCAGAAATGGCGATTTCCTCCTGCAGTGCCTGGGGAGAGAGACAAGAATGAGAGTCAGTTGGGGGTGGGGGGGGGTGGGGAAGGAAGGAAGTGGGAAAAGTGGAAGCAAGAGTGAGGAGGGAGGAAGAGGGGATGCACAGTTTGCAGAGGCAGAGGAGGGAGAGGACAGGGAGAAGAAGGCCGTGCAGGGAGAGTGAAAGGCATGGATTCTGGGGCTACTTGGTGTGGTCACCATTCAGGCACAGACTGTAATGCTCCAGGCTCTGCCCCTCAAAGGATGGAGGGTGTGAAGGGGCAGCTTGTGAGACATCAAGCCAACAGCTACTCCCGTGGCTGGAAGTCCATGGTGCCACCTTGTCTGTGGCCCCCCATCCCAGAGCCTTACCCCATGTTCTCAGGATGTGGGGCTGCCACTGGGGTGAGATCCTTTCCACTGATTTATGTGGGCAGCGGCCTCGCCAAGGGCTGTTTCAACATCCCTGCAGCGAGAGGGTCCAAGGACCTTTCCTCTTTGGAAAGCAAAGGCAGACCCTGCCGTGCAGCCTGACGCAGCAGGACCCACTCATGAACCCTCGGTGGGTGGCCGGGAGCATCTGGACACAGGTTCTCAGCATGCACAGATGGGAGAAGACCCAGGTTGGGGGCGGGGGGAGTGGGTAAGACACTCTGTCCAGGGGACACAAGATGGAAAGCTTGGCCACACCCAGGACTTTCATTGGCTCTGTGCTCAGGAGACACTAACATCAACTGCAGCCAGCAGAGCTGTTCATGGTGCTTCCACCCCGTGTCCATGGAGGAACTGGGCCTTCACAAAGAAAGCCGTGACTGTGCTGTCCACCTCCCTGTGGGTGTGAACACCCACCCCAACCCCATTTTTCCCGAACACAGGAAATGCTAGTGCTTGGCTGTAAGCCTGGGCAATCTTCATGAACAAGTTCCAGGCTTGCAGGAACTGTGGGTTCATCTCTGGGGGGGGGGGGGGAACACATATAGGACTAAGCACAAGGCCAGGCTCATCCCTGGCACTGATGGCCCCTGAGCACTGCAGGCACCAGCATTCCACAGGCCTCACATACTGAGCACTGGGGGATGGTGCTGAGACCCTCAAGCACTGCCTGGAAGCATCCCCTAAAGAAAAAAAAGGAGTCTTCTGATGGGTTCATGAATATTTTAACATCAGATGAACTAATGTCAGTGTGTGCCCAAGTCAGCCAGTGGTCAGACAGGGAACACGCATGTGGTCTGTCCTCATGTACTTCATGCATCGGGCACTAAGCAAGGTCTGTGACCCGGCAGAGCCCACGGACACTTGGCCCAGGGAGCTGTGGAAGGAGGGTGGGACCTTCGACCTCATTTGTTCCACAGTGCCTGCCCCCGGGGGAAGGTCTGGCGGAGACAGAACCAGGGTTGAGTAGCAAATTACTGCTGTCCACCAAGACCTGTCTCCACTGACTGCCACAGCATGTGAAAAAGGTCAGCCTGTTGGCCGAGATGGGAGACAAGGGCTGAATTCCTGAGAAGGAGGCGGGGGACGCAGCAAGAATTTCAATGTGGATCTGTTTCCTTCTGGGGGATGGGCCGGGAAGCCCCTCAGCAGACACAGGCCGGTCAGCTTGGCGACACGCAAAGGCACAGCCTGACATGCCATCTGGCTCTGGAGCTGGACCCCGGCCTGCTCGCACCAGCTCCTCTCTTCCCCCCACCATGGGAAATCCACTCTAGCTAGAGCAAGAAACTCAGCACCACACAGCCTTGTGTGGCCAAGAACTCCTCTTGATTCGATCCAAGTAAAAAGCATCTCTCTAGCCAGGCGCACCACCAGAAGTGACCCGCAAAAGAAAAGAGAATGCATCTTTCCAAATGGTTCCCCTTTAATAATGATAATTAGGTAAAACATTTGCATGTGTGGATTTCGGCTACAGCGTTCCTTAATTGGCCTGAAGACAGCCTCCATCAAATAATCCTAATAACTGCTGACTAAATAACAATAAATAATAACTAATAAATAAGCCTAATAACTGATGACTAAATAACTTGCGTAACAGCACCAGCGAGCATTTATTGAGCACTTATTAGGTGCCAGGCACTATGCAAAGGGGCTCATACGTATTTTTTTTTTTTTTTGCTTCTTGGGCCACACCTGGCAATGCACAGGAGTTACTCCTGGTTCATGCACTCAGGAATTACTCCTGGTGGTGCTTGGGGGACCATATGGGATG
>JAOXYA010000045.1:18937486-18952550 GCA_028565675.1 Sorex palustris | reverse complement strand
ATCCAAGACTCCAAAAGAAACTCGTGAACAAAAACAAATAAATATCAAAAAAATGGGAAGATGAGCTGAAGACTACATAGAAGACATAAAGATTGCTAACAGGCATAATTTGTTCATTGTCACTGATTATTAGGAGAGTGCAAATGGAAAGTTACATTTGAGTCAGAAAGATATCAGTTAAGGCTCTAGCCTTGCATGTGGTCAATGCAGATTAAGTTCCAAGCACTAGATATGATCTACTGCACACCACCAGGAGTGATTCTTGGACACAGAAGTAATTCTTGAGTATTATCTAAATATCTAAATATCCATAATACCCCTGCCAAATGACAATAAGATATTACCTCACACAAGTCAAAATGGCCTATAAAAAAGCAAGTCTATAAACAATGGCGGCAGGAATAATGTGAAAAAGGAATTTTTTTTTTTACTTACTACAAGTCCGTCTTTCAGTATGTAGGTGTTATACCCACCAACTGCGCCCAGCACCATGTAATCCCATCAACAGCCAAGACCCAGAAACTATAAAACCCTGCTCCCGGAAGAGAACAGTGCAGAGTCTCCTGCCTCTGCGCCTGGCTGTCCTCACCAGGGCCCCTTGGAGGAGGATGTGTTGAGCTTCCCTCCCCACCCTGAGCAGAGCCCTGGTAGCTGAAGCTCCTCCGGTTCCAGCCACAGCCATGCCTAAGACCACTCTCCACACATTCGAACAAGCCTCATGCATCAAGGAACCAGCAGAGGAAACCAGGTGTGAGGGACCCGGAGCGTAGATCCCCAAGCTTGCTCAGATTGGGACTGGGGCCTCCTCCACCCAGATCCCCCATCTTCTAGTAATGTAGGCGTTATACCCACCAACTGCACCCGGCGCCGTGTAATCCCATCAATGGCCAAGACCCAGAGACTATAAAACCCTGCTCCTGGAAGCACATGGCCACATTTGCAGCCGCTCAATATCTTATTATCTAGTGGAGAGCCTGGCAGGCTACCAAAAGTATCCTGCACACACGGCAGAGTCTGGCAAATACCTCGTGGCGTATTCAATATACCAAAAACCAGTAACAATGATGGGTCTCATTCTCTTGACCCTGAAAAAGCCTCAAATGTGGCGCTTTTTAAAATCTCAGGGCTAGGACGAAGGAGACGTTACTGGGGCGAGCTTGAGGCAATCAATGAACAACAGGATGACAGTGATACAGTGATAATTATAACTGTCACCTAATCAAGAAAGTGAAATATCTTTTAAAAATCCCGTGAAGTTGTAAAAATTTAAAGATCAAAAAACTAGGATAGATTAATTTTTATAATTTTTATGAATTTTTTGAGTTTGGGGGGGTCACACCCAGCAGTGCTCAGGATATACTCCTGGCTCTCTGCTCAGGGAACACTCCTGGAGGAACTTAAATAAGGAATTCTTATTCACTATTGATGAGGATATGACCTAGTTTAACCTCTATGGAAAAGAGTTTGAAGATTTCTAAAAATAATATGAAAATAGAGGTCTTGTCTGATTAATTTCACTCCTTGGCATCTATCAAAAAACACAAAATTAGTAATTATATATATACATATATATAAATATATATTTGCACCTTTGTCCAGTGCAGCATTACTTATAGGAGCCAAGATTTAGAACAACCCAAGCAGCCAAGAGCAGACAAATAAATGGTGATATACATACAACAGAATCTTAAACTGCTTAAAATAAAACATGAAAATTTGAATTCTACTACAACTGGGGTGCAACAGGAGGGTATCCTTTGAAATAAAATTTTTCAGAAAGTAGACAGAAGTTTATCAGAAGTTCAGCAGTGGATAATGTTACTTATATTTGGAGTATGAAGAAACAAAGCAAGTAAATAGACAATGGCCAGTGAAAACAAACCCCGAGATTTTGACATCAAAATTATCTTATCAATCAGTGATGGAGGTGGGTGGAAATAAGGAGAGAGGAAGGGGCAGCAGAAAATGAACCTTAGGAGTGGTGGAGGGATACTGGTTGCATTGTGTGGTAACGTTGTATGATTAAAACTTAAATATTAATACTACTGTAAATAATGATTCCTCAGTTTTTAATCTAATAAATTGGAGAAAAAATGTTACAAGATATGTTTTAACCCTACTTCAGAAGTATATTTTCACCCCATGTGACCAGAGCTGCATTATTCATAATACTTAAAATATAGAGTCAACCTAGATGCCCATTAAGTGATGATTGGATAAAGAATGTGATATGTGTATTCAGTGGAATATAACTGTGCCATTGAAACTATAAAATCATGCTTTGGGGACAAAATAATGGAACTTCAGGTGACTATATTATTTGAAATGAAGGAATTAAAAAATAATAATCAGATGGTTTCACTCATTTTGAAATGTGAGTTACTAAAACAAATGACTAGTCAAGAAACACCAAAATAAACTTCTTATTTATTTAGTTAAAACTGTGATATTAACAGGGTAAAATGGAGAAGGAGTAGGAATAATAAGCAAAAACATCTTTTTGGTTGTGAAATAGCTTTGGAACTTTGGTAATGGAATTAGTGACAATTACACACACAAACACACACACATACAGACACACAAAGCCAAAGCCCTGACATTCAGCGCTGCCTCTGCCCACAGTGTGTGCTGGACGGAGGGACACCCGTCATGCTGCGTCCCCTCTGTCAGGGGCTGTGGGAGTTCTGGTCCTCCAGGCTTTGATTCACCAGTTCTGCTGCATGAATGCCTGCCAGTGCACTGTGTCACTCTGGAAAACCCACTCGCCTCAGTTTCCCTGCCTTGAAGGGCCAGGTGAGGGCAGGCGTCACACCGCCGGGCCTCAGGGACATGCTCGGACACTTTTCCCGGCAGCCCTTGTTTCTTTCCCATGATCACTGACTTCTAGGCCCTCTGTCCTCCCAATGGGCTCCTAGTCTGGTGCCCCAGACCCCATTTATGTGATTTTCAATGTTGGTCCCTTAGGAATATCCTGGGAACCCCGGGGTCCCTGGTTGAGTAGCGCTGCTGTAAAGGATGGTTCTCCTTCATTACGTTTGATTTCCTTTTTCCTTTCAGCAACAAGCATGTAATGGTTTGGAACACAAATTTAATCCAGAAACAAACAAACAAACAAACAAAGGCCAAAACGCATTCTTCTCTTGAGAAAGACATCATTGGAAGCCTCAAAGAGCAGGCTATAAAGTTATATTGAGTAGAAACCCCAATGGAAAAAAAAAGATCATTTCTGTCAATATAGTGTGCAGTCCTGAGCACTGTACTCACTTCCCCGGTTTCAGGCCCTTAGGCGTTGTGTGTGAGCAACTCTCCTCTCAGGCCCGGGAGGTCAGCAGTGCACCTGATTTTCTAGCCACATAGTATCCTGGACCCCAGTGTGAACCCCCTGTGAGGGCTGGCACACATCCAGTTGCTTCCCACCGCACTTTCCACCCCTTTCCTTCTAGGTCATGTGGTGCACACAGGGTGATCCACGCAGAGTGGGGGTCACATCCACATCCCACCTGTCTGGCTGACCCCTCTGAACCACCAGCGCCTGGAGGGAAGCCTGCAGGCATGAGGCTATGAGAATCGCTGAGTGCCATCCGGATGCTTTCTGGTTTAACACAGAAACAACAACTCTCAATGAAAACAAAAACAAACCCATAAAGCTAAACCCAGCTCAGCTATTTAAGTGGAGCGGCCCCCCCCTACACCCCACAACCCCCCCTTAGTCTCACTGTTTAAAAACACTGCAACAGCAGTCTTAATGAAGCTTGAAATTCAAGCTTAATTTGGAAAGGATTGCTTTCAGCCTCGCAAGCTGGGAGAGCAGAGAAACCAGGGGTTCTTAGAACACAGGGCGAGCCAAGTGTTGCTTACCGAGGAGCCCCGGGTTGGAGTGGTCTGGTATGGCTGCCGACCTGCCTGCCCCTGGCCAGTGGGCAGAGTTCCGCTGCCACTCGCCCTGGCTTCTTCCCCAAGGGCGAGTCTAGAACCCCACACTGTTGGGCTGCAGGTGGCCCCAAGCAATGAGAAAGGGCTGAACAGGCGCCCTGCTCCACTCTGTTCTGCTCCTCCTCATACCGCCAGAGACCAGCCTTGACCCCAGCAGGAGGAACGAGGGGCCCGAGACGCTGGGACTGAGTTCAGGCCACGCTGACAGCCGACTGTGTGGCCTTCACCTGCCCCACCTCCACCTCGTTTCCTCCTGATCCCCCGCGAGGCAGGAGTAAGAAGGAGGCCGGGCCAGTGTTCACGTCACTATTAGCCCACAGTCAATGCCACATGCTCCCTCTCCAACTCCCCCTCACAGAGATCCTCCTGCTTCCCCTCCTCCCAGGCTATGTCCCCTGTTGCACCTACTCTAAAGGAAATCGTGTCCTTCAGCTTCCATCAGTGGGAGGTGTTGGGGTCATGATTTTCCCTGGGAGCTTCCCAAGGAGAAAGGCTCATTAGGGCCCTATGAAAAGGGCCTGTTGACATAGAGACAGCCATAGCCTCACAGACATGTGCTGAGTGCAACTGGAAACAGTCCCACGCTAACTACGACTCCCTGGATACTGCCATGTACCCACTGCCCAGCCTCTCTCACCACTAAAATGCTCCCTGTTAGAGCCAGGCTGAGGCAGAGACAGGCCCGTGAGGCTGGCCTCCCTGCCTTCGGAAGAGGGGACAGTCTGCTCTCAGTTTCTGTATCTGTGCCACCCTTAAAGCCAGGACTCCTGGCACTGTCCCTTTGGCTATTCCAATGTGGAGGGAATCCACCAACAAGGAGAATTCAGAGTGAGGCATCCCTTTCCTCACAACACAGAGGAGGATGTGTTGAGAAGACCAAGTTCTCTCAATCTTCCTCCTCCCCTGCTAGCTCTAAGGATGTTCCTGGGCCAGAAAGAAAGCACAGTAGATTAGGCACGGACCTTGCAATGCAGCCAACCAGGGTTTGATCCCTGGTACCATATATGGTCCCCTGAGTGATCCCTGAGCACAAAGCCATGAGTGAGCCCTGAGCACTATCAAATTGTGGCAAGTGCATGCATACACACATGCACATACACACACACACACACTCCGCAAACAATCAATTAGGATGTACCAAGGGCTACTGTATTGGGGAGATGGGAGGTCCCATAGGTCAAAGGCCTAATCACAGTTTCTAGAAGGCACCAGATATTTGATAGTATCAGCTGAGCGAATGAATCCTCCTTCCTCAAGCAACAAGCCCACAGCATGGAAGATACTGGCTTTTCTCTCCCATCTGACGGGGGAGATACAGAAGATGAGCACTATGTCCTATATATCTCTGACGTTCCAGACCCCTGGACAGGAACCGATGCACAGAACACAGTCAACATTGGTAAAAATAAATAAACAAAAAGAAAAAGAGGAGTGGAGAGATAGTACAGCAGGGAAGGTTCTTTGCCTTGCACGTGGCTGATCCAGGCTCAAATTTCTGACAATGCCTATGATCCCCCAAGCCACACACGGGAATCATCCCTGAGCAAAGAGTCAGGAGTGATGAAAAAAAAAGCAAGCAAAAGAATGGAGATTACAGCACTGTAGTATGGTGGTGCCAGTGAACAAACTAAGCAGGGCTGGATAAAGAAATAGAGTCAGTAATCAAGTTTCCAAAACAAAAGCCCAGGACCAGATGACTCTGCTAGTGAACTGGACCAAAGTCTCAAAGAAGCTCTAATCCCTTCTCAAACGCTTCCAAAAACGGAAGAGGTGGGCATGAACCCAAACACATCCTTTAGGGCCTCTGTCCTGTTTTCAGTACCAGAGTAAGGCAGCCCTCTTCCCCAACACACACACATCTATGTGTCCATGCATATCCAAAGTGAGGGCCGACAAATCCTTCCTAGAAAGCACCAGCCTCATGGTCCTCCCTAGTCTGAAGACAGAGCACTGTGAGCTTGTGGCTGGGTCTAGCCTGTGCCTGAGGCTCTCTATGAATACAAAGTCCTTCCCTTTCCCAGAAACACCTTTGACCTGCTCAACTCTCACTCTCTTGGTGGACACTCTCCTCCTCTCTCACAACACCTGGCAATGCTTTGGCATCCCTTAGCATATCCCTGAGCACTTCCTGTTGCCTCTTTGTCACTTGAGTTCCAGAAGTACAGTGATGGGACTTTTCTATCACTGTGCTTGGCATGGGATCTGGCCTTATAACCAGAGAATATTTAGGAAGAATCTGAATATTTAGGGAGCATAAGAATGAATTCGGGGATGGAGCAATAGTATAGAGGGGAGGGTGCTTGTCCTGCACATGGTCAACCTGGGTTCAATTCCTGCATCCCCAAGCACTATCAAGAGAGATCCCTGCACACAGAGCAGAAGTAACCACTAAGTATTGCCAGGTGTGGCCCAAAAGACAAAAAAAAAAAAAAGAATGAATGAGTTCTCATAAGTGAACAAGGAACATTTCAGCTCCACAAGGTCTCCTGAGAACATGGGCAGGCAGTGGCTGCCAAGCTATAAAGGCCTAGCAGTTCCTTGATGACAACCACTGGGTCCCCAAGCTGGGCACCCTTTGGAGCCAGCCACCTCCTGGCTGTGGGCAGCAGGTGGGAAGATGGACTGTAGGCTTTGACAATGACCAGCAGTTGGCATCAGCCATTTCCGGCTTGCTGGAGGCAACTCAAGGCAACGAGCCAGGGTAATCATCAATAATATACACTTGGCCTTTTAATCCTTATGGTGATTTGAGATTTTAAAATCCATCTAAGTAGAAAATTCCCAAAGGTCGAGATGCCGTTTCTGGCCTGCTGATTTCCTATTCTGCACAGAATACTAGCAAGTCCCTCAGAATGGATGGGAGAGAGTGAAACAGCCGGCTGTCAGGACAGCCATGAGAAAGGAGGCGCTGATGGTGTCAGAGGCTTTTCACGCCTCTTCCTTTCCATCCTGCTGATCATCTTCAGACGAGACACTGGTGGAGTCAGAGACAATCAACTCATCTTCTGGGCAGAAAAGCAAAGCCCACAACGGCTCTGTCTATCCGAGTCTCCACTGCAGGTCTGAGGCTACTTATAGGACTGATGAAAGGATATGATGCATCTGCCTCCTCTGAGAAACAGGGAGCATGAGACCCCTTAGTCAGCAGCTTTCTGAGGATCCACAGGGAGCAGCATCAGGACCAGAATCAGAATCCGGGTTCACCTCCCTCTCACCCAACAGATGGTTCACTAGACTGGGCCATCTTCCTGGTGGTTTGGACCAGATGAGAAAACTCCCAACCTCAAAGCCACTCTCTGGCCACAGAGGGTGCAGAGGTGGGGCCCAGAGTAACCCGGGAGAAATGACATGCGCAGAATCAGAGGAGGTTGAAGGGGATCCTTTCCCTCCCCAGGGAAGCCTTTCTGCCACTTCCCGTGACACTGAATAGGAAAGGCCATCTCGCCCAACCTCTAGAAACACTTGCCCAGCAGCTGGTTCCACTGCTGGCCAGTGAGATGCTGTGTCTTCCACACACCACGTCGCAGTGCTCACCAGGGATGGCAGGTACCCTCCAAGAGTGCGCTGAGGATGACTCAGAGGGAAGCACAGCTCCTACTTGAGTTCACAGACGCCTGCGTGCCCACTCCCAGCCCCCGGCCTGTCAGCTCCACGATGCCCACCTCCACCCCGGACCCCACCACCCCATGCAGGATGCGGCTCTACCTCCATCGTTGTCTTTGCTGTCACCACAGGCTGTCTCCATGGATGTGTCACAGCCAGCTCCTCGCCAGCCCAGCTGGCAGACGCAGTGCCACCCATTCAGGTCCAAGGTACACCGGCCGTTCCCGTTGCACAAGCCAGGACAGCCCTCTGCAAGGCAAAGCACAGTGTCAGGATCTGCTGTCCACAGCTACCATTCACACACGCTCACACACACACACGCACACTCACTTGTGTGTGCTCACTTCCACATCATACCATATATACACATTCACTCATACACACCACACACACTCATACATACACATTCATACATACCCCACATACTCGCAGATATACTTACTCATACTTATCACAAACACACATACCACAGACTCGCATAAATTATTCACCCACACACACCACACACACATGTATATGCACACACACGTTCACATCTACATCTAGACACTCATAGACTACACACGCACACACACAACACATACACACAACACACACACTTACATCTACACTTATACATGCACATACATTCACACTGATACACATCACACACTCACACATTTATACTCAGGCACACCATGCACACTCACAGGTTCATATATACACTCACATTACCGCACACCACACACACTCATACACACCACACACACTCACAATACACACTTGTACACGCACATTAACACTCCTACCACACACTCACGTACATTTATGCTCATACATTTATACCCTAATCGCATTCATGCATACCACCTCCACGTCACACTTACACACTACCTGCACCTCTCAGAATGCTCCCACATCCGTCTGTATGGCTAAGCACCCAGGAGTCTCCCTGGGAATGGAAGGGCCTCTTGATGAGAGGATCCTGACACTCAGCGGGGACAGGACTGGGAAGGCCAGCCAGGAAGTGGCAGGGAGAGGTGTAGGCTCCCACCAGCATCCCCTTTCTTTCAATACCCCCTTCTTCCATAGGGACCCCTCCTAGGGTGGGGGGTATATGCCTACAGATCTGTCAGACTCCAACTAGGGTGTGCCATACCCCCTCTCTCTCCTCATTCGCTCTGGCTCTCACGGGTTTTTCCTGCTCGGGCATACCACGTGTGTACATGTGAGAATGGTGTGTGTGTGTGTGTGTGTGTGTGTGTATGCGTGTGCGTGTGTGTGCGTGCACGCGCGCGCATGTGCATATGTGTGTTGTCTCTGGGAACAACAAAGCCGCTCTTACTCCCCACTCCCCTCAGTGTCTGCTCTAAAGGCTGTGCAGTGCTCCCCATCGCTTCCTGGTCCTCACCCTGTTGTTTCGGACCCTCGGCCTTGCACGTATTTTGTCCAGCTTTCTCTGCAGTGCCAGTCTGTCTGCTGTGAGGAAGCAGGCTTGGGTGTGTTCCTTCCCATCTTACCGTCATCGGCGGAGCACCCCTGGCTCCTCCTGTGAGTGCCAATGCAGGCGCGGCACCCGCCCCGTCTTCTTTCCTTACTCGTCCCTCTGTCTGCCTCTCTGTCCTTACAAAGCAGCCTCTGGGACCTGGCTCGGAGCCCCGAAGACTGGCAAGAGTGAGTGTTGACTCTTGAGGAGCGTGGAGCCGATCAGGAGACAGATTCATAAAAGCAAGATATTTCTCTGCGGAGTGTCCCGAGGGAGATGTCTCCGACAGGCAGGGAAGGAGCCTGGCTGCTGTGGAGGGGCTGCAGGGCAGGACAGCCAGGAGAGCCTGCCCAGGGTTGGCTTAGATGAATCATAAGGTGGGTTTAAACATTTTTGTTTGTTTGTTTGCGGGCCTCACCCGGTTACGCTCAGGGGTCACTCCTGGCTCTGCACTCAGGAATTACTCTTGTTGGTGCCTGGAGGACCCATATGGGATGCTGGTCAGCTGCATGTATGCGTCTTTTCCACTGTACTATGGCTCTTGCCCTGGGATTAAACATTTTCTGTTCAAATAAATTAATGAGTGGTTTTGGAGGGTCTTCCCCAGTATTCTTGGAGCCCGGGGTACTTGTGGGACCAAGTGGTGCTGGGATTGAACTCAGGACCTTGTTGTGTACACAAGGCAGGTATTCCGGCCCTCTGGACTGTCTCCCTGGCAAGAGTTACAGGCATTTTCAGTGACTAGGGACTCAGTTCCCTCCCTCTGAGTCAGCTTCAGAAATCTGAGGATCTGTTCAATAATGTAGTTCACCTTAACTTCTCTTGGCCACTTGGTTTTCCTTTGAGTCCTCATTTTCACAAACCTGTTGACTCCGCTTCTCACAGCGGCTTGTCAAACCCATGGCTTATCAACCCTCTCCTGGCCTCTGCCCACTCTCAGGCAAGGGCATGAAATGACATTTGTTTGGTCATTGTGAGCAGTGGGTCACTGAATAGAGCTCTAAATAGAGTTTGATGCCACAGGGCGACCCCTTTTGCTAAATGGGACAAATGCCAATGAAGCTGTCGGATATGAGCTAAAGCCAAAATAGGCACCCACTAAAGGGCCCAACAGAAAGTAGGCACCCACTAAAGGGCCCAACAGTTAGCATCTAAAAGGCCAGCCTCTCTGGGACTTTTGATAACTGCTATCATACCGTAAAGGAAATAAATGCATTCATCTCTGCTTGAGATGTACAACATGGCAACAACCTATTAATCTGGGCACCACGTTTCCCAGTTTATGCAGGAAACCCTTATGGAGTGTGTACTCTGAGCTCAGGATTGATTCCAAGGAAGTTGAGAAGCCAATGGAGACTGTATGGTCTGTGCACAGCAGAAGCCAGTTGAGAAAGGCAGAGAGCCACCGGCATGGCTACCCCACAAGCGAGAGAGCAAGCAGGTGGGCAGCAGTAAAAGCAGGCTGCAGGAGCAGAGCTGAGACGTGCAAGGAGCACCCTGGCATTCTGACTCCAGAGTCAACTCCGTCCACGCAAGCAGGGGCTAACTCCCTCTTCCCCAGTGGACATGGGTCCATCTGGCTGAGACTTCCTTCCAAGTCTGAGTCCTCTTTGTTTGAAATTACTTGTGGAAGAAAAAGGAACCAGCCACTACCAATGGCGCAAGATTGCTTTCTCTTACTCTAAGACAGAGGCTCTTCTAAGGGGGGAAGGACCTCTCTGGTCTAAGCTAGGCACCTTTTTTGACAGGCCATTGCTTCTCAGTCTACTCATAACCTGGGATTGTTGGGAGGATTGGGCAAGACCACTGTAAGCAGGATACACAACACCTAACCAAACTCAAACACTTTATCTGAATATTCTAACCCCTCGACTTTCTATTTGAAGCTGAGGGCACATAATATTTTAAGTTGTACCCATAACCTCGGTACGAGTTCAAAGAAAGGGAAAATAGAAAGCAGGTTATCTATATCAGAGTCAGCATTTTTTTTTCTGTAGAGTTGCAGATGATAAATAGTTTAGACTTTTGAGCCATATGGTTTCCGTTGCACTGGCCCACACTGCCATTGCAGGTTGAAAGCAAGTCACACACAATTGAATGAGTGACTGTGTGCCAATAAAACCGTATTTACAAAAAAAAGTTGGTGATGGGCCAGATTGGAACTGTGGACTGTGTTTTGTTTTGCCAACCTCTGGTTTCGATGTCTCATGAAACTGATGACAATGACAACTGCCACCTCCCAAGGCTCTGTGATGGTTTGCAATGTGAGACATTGCATTCAAAAATAACCTTAACCCATCATAAAACTTTCTTGCTTTTCAGATCTTGATTTTCTAGGGCAGATCCAATTTCAAGCCATTTAATCATAAATTTTTAATAAAAGCCACGTGTGGACTCTGGGGCTGACAGATCTCGGTTCACATCCAAGGATCACTTTATGTATGACTTGGAGATGACTAGAAAGTCAATGAACTCTAAAAGCCTCAGTTTCCTCATATAAAAAATGGAAGGCATAACTAAATCAATTATTTATTGAGAAGATAAAAGAGGAGGTAATATAAAGCATGGTAATTTGATAAGTGAGAGCTGCCAGTTATTACTATTTTTACTGCCAGATATTATTGTTATTACTTGATTTATATTTAAACTTCATACAACTTCACTAAGGCATTCACAATAACCCTTTCCTAGTTCAAACTGTGTCAACATTTGTGCCATAAGCTGTGGTCCTCATTAACACAAACCTTGTCAAAGGGAGCTGAGACAAGCCTAGTGCCAGGATCTTAGGGGTCAACATTCAGCTCAGTAGGTGGCAGTGAAATGGGTTCAGGGCCATAAATATCATCCAGACCATCTCCCCCACCTACCAGCCCCCATCTTTTTGCTCTCCTAGAATCCCATTCTGGAGATCAAGTGTCCCAAGTATGCCCTAATCACCAATTTTGCATTTAGTTTAATGTCTTGCTCCCTGTGTTAGATTTGAAACCACACAAAGGCTACTTTATACCTAACTCAGTTCATTGCACATGCAAACTATGCATTTGTTGAAAAGAATCAATGAACGGAGACCTAGATTATGGCCCTTTTTATGAAATCTTAGGAAAGTTGCTTTTCCTCATTTGACTTCAATTTACTCATCTACAAGTGAAAGTTTGAATAAGATGATCTGGGAGGTCTTCCGGTATAACAGACCTTACAGGGAAGGCTAAAACAACTGTACATTTGGTATTTTTTTCTCTTCAACACACTTCACTCAGCATTTACCATTCCTAGCCAGTGTTGATTCTGGGAGCACCGGGAGAGATGACATATTTTGTTCTTTGCTTTCAATAATTTTCTATTGTATTTCTTTAGACCTTATTTTGTTTTAGGGAAAATGTGAATGTGTCTCAAACAATGCTTCTCAAAGTGGATTTAGTGAAAACATCATCAAAAAACAAGCTTCTGGGATCAAATCAGTTTGGAAAACACTGCATCCTATATTCTTATTCTAGAAAGTCACACTGACATATAGTAAAGGCTCCAAGAAGTCTTACAGAAATGTGTTATGTGTGAAAGGGGGTAGTGTGGGCTACACCTGGCAGTGGTCGGGGCTTACTCCTGGCTCTGTGCTCAAGGGATCATACCTGGAGGTGTCTGGACACCATATATGGTGCCTGAGATTGGACCAGAATGGGCCAAATGCAAGGCCCACCAGTCTAAGAAATATGTGGAATTGATACTTGAAATTCTCACTGGCCCAATACATACATGGAATTGACTATTGAAACATTTTCCAATTTGATATCAGAACTCTTTTTCCCTCATAAACATTTACAATAGTGTGGAATATAGCAGTTCATAGAGTTCACTTTGGGAACCCTGCTCTTAAGAGCTCCTCTGAGCTAAGTTCAGTCCCGTAAGGAGCATGTGTTCTCAGGGAAGATTTCTCTGAGGGAAATCTCAGGAACACTGTCTACAGTCAGTGTCTCCAAATGAACCAAGTAACTTCCTGAGGCCTGCCTGGGTCTGTGGCTTTCAGAGGGTGCTGAGCAGCAGTGGGTGGGATGAGGCTTCCTCTGAGATAATCACACCCCTACTATCCAGCAGCTTCCACGCCCCTCTTCTCCCCGCCACTTGCTGACTTTCTTAAAGCAATATGTCCATCCTCACCCACTCGGAAGCTCATTAATTCCACTGCCTGAAACTCATCAATAATTCAGAGAGTCCAAGTGACATTCACAATTCCCCCTGGAAGGACTCGTACCAGCCATTTGCGAGAGCCAAAATAATGTAATTTTAAGGCTTAGAGAAGGGCTAATCTTTTCCAAAGACATGATGCCCTTTAAATGACAAGGGACCGCTTTATCTTCAAGCTTCTGTTGAAGTCTCTGCAGAAGCCCTCCCCTAGCCCAGCATCAGGTGGGACCAGAAGACTTGCTGAGCCCTTGAAGGCATTTCTTTTTAGTTCAGTGGCAAAGAGGCTGTGCAATACACCTATCAAATATCAAAATGTCCCATTTCTTTGTCTCTTTCTTAGACTGTCCCACCTGCAGTCAGCACCTAGATAAGGTCACCACCTCCCTCCGGCATGACAGAGCCACAGTCTCCTAATTGGTCTTCCTGCCCCGATGCCTCTACTCCTCGACTATTTCGACAGTTAGGTGATAGATTCTTCCAGATCATGGATGTCATCAACTAATCACCCTGCTATGGAGAACCTTTGGTGGTTTTCTGAAAGGCTTATACTAAAGTTGAAAATTTTGGTCTATGAGACCCTGACTAGATGATGGGGGTTGGGGGAGGTCTTTTTGCTATGTGGCCCTGGATATTATTCCTGATGTAAATCACATCACATGTGGCGGACACCCATTAGCAAGAACCGCTCTATCGTGTGGTATCATAATTCCTGGCACTTGAAAGTTTAACAGAGGACTGAACAGAGAGATAGTACAGCAAACAGGGCACCTGCATGCGTCTGACTCAGGTTAGATTCCCAGCATCCCTTGGGTTCCCCCGAGTCCTCCAGGAGTGAGCCCTGCGTACAGAGTCAGTAATAAGTCCTGAGCACTGTAGAGTGTGGTCCCCAAACAAAAAGCAAACAAGCAAAAATGATTTTGACATAGGGTGGACAGCAAGTACAGTCAGTAAGGCACTTGCCTTGTATGCAGCCAATCAGGCGGTTTGGTCTCTGGCACCTCATGCAGTTCCCCAAACACCACCAGAAATAATCCCTGAGTACAGAGCCAGGAGTAAGCCCTGAGTACCACCAGATGTGGCCCTCAAACAACAGCAAAAAGTGTTGAACATATTTGCGGAGTGGATTGTTTCTTTAGCATCTTACCAACTGGAAAGCAAAGAACACAATCTCATTTGTCTGTGACATGCAAAATAATCTACCCTGAAGAGACCCAGGCATGCTTGTCATACGGCTGTGCATTCTATTTTGGGAATTAGTACACATTATATCAGAAAGCCAACCAGAGGAAACTTGGTTCAGATTTTGGCAAGAAATCTTTGTCTTTTAAAGCTGATTATGATTCACTGACCAAATCCAAGCAAAGGTCTGGTGCTCTTTTCAAAGTAAAGAGAGAGAACACTGACCACTTCTTGGTGAGGGAACCAGCTTTGGAGATTTGGTGCAGAGGAGGAAGCCTGGAAAAGAAGGTCCCTTCCCGGTGACACGTAGTGACAGAGGAAGGGGGTAAGAAATGCAGACTGGGCTCCAATCCTGGCTCTGCTCTTTGCTTGCAGGGTGACCCAGCACAAGCCACTCAACTTCTTTTCCCCATAAAGTTATAATTGCACCTGCTCTCTTACCAAAAACAAAAACAAAAACAAACACTGTCCTCCCACTGATTATCGAGTGAACCCAGTAATGTCTCCATTTTGAGACTTGTTGTTACTGTGTTTGGCTGGAGCGATAGCACAGCAGTAGGGCGTTTGCCTTGCACGCAGCCAACATAGCCGACCCGAGTTTGATTCCTCCGCCCCTCTCAGAGAGCCAGGCAAGCTACCGAGAGTATCTCGCCCACACGGCAGAGCCTGGCAAGCTCCCCGTGATGTATTCAATATGCCAAACAC
>JAOXYA010000045.1:18904109-18937386 GCA_028565675.1 Sorex palustris | reverse complement strand
AGTAACAACAAAGTCTCCAATGGAGACGTTACTGGGCCCGCTCGAGCAAATCGATGAACAATGGGAAGACCGTGACCGTGACTGTGTTTGGCATATTGAATACATCATGGGTACCTTGCCAGGCTTTGCCGTGGGTGAGATACTCTCAGTAGCTTGCCAGGCTCTCCGAGAGGGGTGGAGGAATTGAACCCGTGTTGGCCGGGCTGGCTGCGTGCAAGGCAAGCCCTACCGCTCCAGGGCACCAAAAAAAAAATCACAGAATTCGGTTAAAACTCACTGATGTGACAAAAGATCACATAGTAAGAGAAAAATATTCCACCCAATAGACGGTCAAATTATTACATTATTACATTTAATGCACCCATTGTTTCCTCTGCTACAGTGCCGTATGAAATGCCCATTTTAGAGAGGCTGGCCTCTTGTGGGAATGAGTTTATTCTCACTCCAAAGCCAGCATGTGATGGGTGAGAAAACCTGCTTCTCAGCACTAGATATTCATGTGCTGGATCTACAAGGAACACCTTGGCTGTATTCCATGGCGACTTCCAAATTCAAAAGCAATTCACCCTTTATGTTCCCTCTGAAAACCCTTCTCAGAAAACCTTAAATAGCAGTAGCTCTCAATGATTAAAAATCAATTAGGCCTTCCCTGAAAAATTCAAAAATTGGGCATATGATAAAAATCCTTCTTCAAAAGATGGCCCTGGATAGGAGACAGGGGAGACTATGTTGGCAAAATAACCCAGTCACACACCTGGATTCTGTGACTGTCACTCCTGCCCTTATACCGAGCAGACAGTTACTTGCCCTGGCCCTCACACCATCCCCTAAGTCACCACACTCCTGTAACAGAACTTGGAGAAGAAATCACTTTCCCAAGGTCAGGGGGTTCTTAAGGGCAGATCCAGGATTTGGATTCAGGCCAGACTCTAATGTAGGCACTTCTAGACACCGAGCCCAGATTCTGGGTCAGACTCTCGGGGAGGTTTGGGAAGCAGAAGACGAGTCTCGCACAGAGGGAGTGCAGAGTTCCTAGAAGCATACAGATCTCACTACCCTAGAGCCCTGTCAGAAAACCCGGATGCTCCCTGCTTCCTAGCAAGGCTGAACATAGAAGGCACCGCAGAGAGTCCCCCAAGCCCTTCCAAGAGTGATCCTGAACACTGGAGTCAGCTCTGAGCACTACCAGGGATGGCCCCTAAACCCAAAAGTAAAATAAAATAAAATAAAATAAAATAAAATGAAAGGTACGTCTCTGCCTGCAATGGAAGTTCTTCAGAGATCAAACGTTCTTTAGGGTTCTTCAGAGACGTCTCCTTTGAAAGGGAGGGAGACAGGGAGTGTTTCCCTGAGGATACAGACCTGCACTCTCCTGTGCTCCAGGGCCTGGCAGAGTCTAGGCCAGGGGCCCCATTCTGGGGGATTAGTGGAGGGGAGATGAGGGTCCCTGCGCTGGAGATGTGAGAGGGACCAGACAGACTATAAGTTTTTGTTTTGTTTTTTGAGGGGGGAGCCACACTCGGTGATGCTTGAGGGTGACTCCTGGTTCTGCACTCAGGAATCACTCGTTGCAGGGGCCTGGGGGGGATCATATGGGATGCTGGGGAATAAAACCTGGCCGTGTGTAAGGCAAGTGCCCTACCCACTCTATTATCTCTCCACCCCAAAATAGAGTTCTTAACCTTCCTTCGCTTGCTCTGGGGTCTCTTTTTCGGGACCACTCCCTGAATTCTGATGGATCAGAGCCTCTTGGGATGGGCAGATGGTATGAAATGAGGTAGAAGGTGGCGGGTGTAAGTGTGTATGCATGTATGAGGGGGAAGGACAAAGGCACAATGTTTCATCACAGACAAATCGAGCACCGTGTTTTGTGTGTGTGTGTGTGTGTGTGTGTGTGTGCATGCGTGCGCGCCATATCCCCTGCCTGTAACCCCAGACCCTGGCCAGTGGGGGCCTAAGAAAGCAGCTCTGAGACTCCATGCTGATGAGGCATCTCTCTGCCCTTCTAGACATGTCACGTCGTCTCTGCTCATACACAAACACGCACACAAAGACAATAGGAGAGAGGAAGGAAGACCGTACCTTTAACTACCCTATCCAGATAGTGCGCTTGGGAGATAAAAGACAGGACATTTCAGGTAGGATCGAGTGAGCACGACACTGCCTGTCACACAGCCATGCTAGGCCCGGGACAGACCCAGGTGGGTGTGCCCCATGCTGGGGGCAGACCTGCCAGGGTTGGGGTACGTGAAACCAAGGACAGGATGAGATGAGGGCGAGGAGAGGGAGCAAGCACATTTCCGGAGCAGGGCCGCAAAGGACTGAGGCAGAAGCATTTGGAATTATGGTGGGAGGAATGGGGAGACGCATGGACAAGGGGAACAGGAGCCAGAGGAGGATGGGAGCTGTGAAGGTGGCCACCCCTGCTCTGCCGCTCAGGGAACGCTAGAGCTGCTCTTCCTCTCCATGCAGTGCCATCCAACTTCCTTATGGGCACAGTGCTGGGAACCAGCCTGCGGCATCCCAGGGAATGGGAACTAAGAACAAGCCCTAACGGAAGCGTCTCTGGCAGACACTATGGAAGGGTGTTTGGGGCCAAAATGCAACTAGACCACGTTTGCTCCTCTGGACTCCTCTCTCTTTACTGGGGCCCTTGGGGGCTCCAGTGCAGAAAGCTCGGGGCTCTGAGCAAGTTGCATCTCTCCTCCTGCATGTTCCTCCAAATGTGTGGAGCAATGGATGTCACCATGAAAAACAAGCAAAAGCAAAGAAAACCTTCCCTCTCTGGTACTGCTAACACAAAAGACAGAATGGGGTGTGCTTGGCTTTCAAGCGGAGGGGTTAATGCTGAAGCATGGATTCTTTGGTAGTTTATGGACTGGCTTTTTGGGGAGAGTGGAGATCTAGGGGTCCCCTGAGACAAACCCACACCTTGTGTATGAGGATGCCTGACTATGTGTGCAAAATGGGACAGGCCTCTCTGCTCCAGGCTCAGCCTCCAGGCAACCACTCCCTACAGATGTCCCTACAAAAGCCAGACAGGGGTGCTGTCTGGGGCGCTGCTGCTGTCTGCCGGCCTACTCCTCGGCTCTGTATCATATAGGAGTTAAAAGTGGATGGGACAGAACTAGATCATAGCAGACTCCTGTTCAGGAAGCTCCGGGGTTTAAAAAAAATAATAATAACCCAAACCCAAATCCAAATGCCCTCTTCTCCCTCCATCTTCTGGTAGATAGGGCTGCTGCTGGTTAATGTGTATTCAACTCAAGGGGCTGCTGGGTTGGGTCTTGGTTCAGCTTCTCCAGTTGTCTCAGGTCAAGACGAGATGTGTGGTTGTCGGCTGCTGAGTCAGATGTCCGCCTAGAAAGGGGTTTGACCTGGGCGTACACTTCACTCTGGGAGCAAGACTAGACAGGGAAGTGAAGAAATGTGGCTTATTAACCTGCAGGGCTGGAGAAACAAAGCTGAGGATGAGCAAGCAACCGAAGCAAAATCCAAGGCAGAGGGGAGTTTCCATGAAGACCAGTCTAGGACGCAACTCCGTTCAAAGCCAACATCTTCTCGATTCTGGGTTGCTCTGCCTTGGGTCAAAACAACTAGTTTTGTAGAGGTCAGACGTTTCTTAGATGTCGCTTTCTGGGCTGTGCCACCCGAGAACGCTCACATGCCATTTCCTGGGGCTCTGGGCTCAGCACATGTTCTCAGCCTTCAATTCCATGGTTTTCTGGAGGCCGACATTCATAAGGTTCTTGGACTAACTCTTGGCCTTGCCACAGAAGAGCTCAGGCTCTAGCACTAACTCTCTTGGACATGGCAAGGATGATGACCGAGCTGCACAGTCAGCCTTGCTGGGCTCCAAACAGCCTGTCACACGTGGGCACCATCCACATGAGATTCTTTCCCCGTGAGAACTTTGGTGTCTCCTGATGAAAAGGCTCCCTCCAGTAATGAAAGAAGCTTATAGCCACCCTAGAGCTCTATCTCAAGCCCAGCAGCTGACTCAGAGTGCCAGCAGCTTTCTCTTCTAGTGCCATTTCAGTAATAACAACACAATCTCTAGAGTGATAAATGGCTCTATGCAATGAAAATGTGGTTTCGAAGCCTCAAAAAAAATACTTGCTAATTTCTTCAGACCACAGGCAGTGAAAGACATGGAGACAGACATAGATTGCTACCAACTCTGGGTTTCAGGAGACACATAACATTCAGAAGTTCAAGTTATGTCAGCCCAGATCAAGGGACAGACAACCATCTGCACATAGTGACTTCACGCCGTACCATGAATGATAAACTTGAGAGTTTCCTGGGAATGGACTAGAGCTCCTTTGTCCCTCACTACTGAAAAGAGACAAGAGGCACTAGATTAAGCAAGACTGTTTCTGTATAAGAGGTCTACTCTGAAGTCCATATTGCTGTTATTTTTGTTGTTTGGAAATCTTGGCTCATATGACCGCGGTACAGTCATTAAAAACGTCATCTTGGCTTTAATGGACCAAGTGGGAGGGAAAAAATGATGAAAAGTCTGTTAGTTGCCTTGTGATGGGAGCAGTCAGGATGCAGAATCCCTCCACTTCTTCCCAGACTTCTTCAGGATAAAGGTGGAGGAAGGGGCATCATTCTTCTTGGGCCACGTTCATTCTTTGCACCCTGCTGAAATGCGTTCTAGGTTCCCCCTCCATCCCTGTGATGGAGGTATGGCGCTATTGATGATATAGACTGAGCCTCTGGCAGGAGGTTAGTCTGCAAGGTCCCAGATTGCCTTAGCATCTCCATCACCCTGGCCTTGACTCCACTGCATCAATAAAAGTTCCCAAAAGACTTTTGGGGATGTTTCATATCCCCACCACCATGGATGAGTGCAGAGGTTTGCAGCACGAGGCTTTCTGTGTCCTTTACTGGAAGCCCGGGGTTGAGTCTAATAGTTGTATCACTGAGACATGTAAAATCCCGATGAAAGAAGGGCGACTACACCAGGTGATGCTTGGGAGGTGGGGGTTCTACAAATATGACCAACAACCAAAGGACGCATTTCTATGAAGATCTGGAGCGTCTATATTCTTTTGCCTTTGGACAGAGGGTCAGAAGGTCAGCGCTCAGTGCCTACTCCCTGAGCAGGACCAGGACCACAGAACTTGCTTCTAGTCTTCTCCTTAGCATGTGTGGCAGCATCTCCAGGAGAAAGCAACACGTCAAGCTCTTGCTCCAATAATCTGGGGGTAATCCCTGTCTCTTTTCTATCTCTTTGTCAGACTCTGCCTGTCATCAAGTCACACCGGGCACTGTGGGGTGGGGGTGAGCCAAATGGCTATCCTACAGAAACAGACTATGCGCTCTTGGTAAAGGGCTGATGATAGGAAAGGAAGTTGAGAGCTCCAATTTGACAAGCTCCAAGTGGGCTTTTCTTTGCAATTTCTCTTCTCTGTGAAGTCTGGCCTTGTTCCCACTCCCACAGCTCTCTCCGAGCAGTATCTTACTCCCAGAGGAAGCTGTCACTTAAGAATTAAGATTTGTATGCTTGGGCAGTTCTCCTGAGGTCTAGTTAATCATTTTGTATAGTTGGCATCTCAAACAACTGCAGCTTTTGCATCAAGGTTGGCAGTTTACAAATGTAACCAGAAGCTGGCGTTTCCCATGTGTGTTTTGAGACTTTATAGACAAGGGCACTGAGGTCAATAGATAACCCTGGGAGTGGTCCCCAATAGTAGGCATGTTTCCAAAGAAAAAGGAAGGAAAAGGAAATCCTGTCTTAAATTTAAAGATGATCTTCACCTTTCTCTAGGGAAACTGGAGGTCAAGCCTTAGATTTAAAAGACCCATAATAGTTCCTGGAAATGATGTCCAGCAGCATGCGTTTGATGACTCAGGGCTGACAATTTCCTGGAGAAACAGATCCATCTTACCTTCACTCCTGAACTGGAAACCTGGTCCCATATGTGTGAGTGGGAGTACTGGTGAAAAACGCCTTGTTATTTGTGGGTTATTTCTAGGAGCACGTGGTTTCCATTCAGGCTGATGGTGATCAAGCCGATACAGCGCTGATGGCCATGGAGGAGAGGGAATTATTTTCTTCTGGAGGTCTCCAGCCCCACTGCCAGAGGGACCCTAGGACGGTGTAGTCTACCCGCCATGTATCACCCAAGACCTCTCTCTAAGATTCAGGGTCATGTAATTCCTAACAGGATGAATTGAGGGGTCACTGTAATACAGACTTGCCGTTTGACAAAAATACTGTCCTTAGAGAGGATAATACTATCATATTGATTATTCTTTTGCAAATCTAACCTTGGAGAAAAATCAAGTAGCTATCTGAGAAGGAAAAGTAGAACAAAGCCTCCCAAAGAAGCTATTTCATTCCTACTGATAGGATCTAGTCTGGGAACTGTCACTGGGGTGAAAGTTTTTTATGCTGGGAGGGGCCCTCTTGGGGACCGGGCCTTCCTGTTGGTGGGGGGCAGCAGTGTGTGCCACGCAGCTCCCTGTGCTCTCTATACAGTCTTGGTGCCACATACAGGTTCAACTCCCTGTCTCGGACTTTGCTTCGGTCATGGGGCCCAAGTTAGGTCTTTCAACTTGCCGTGTGATCACGTCTAATAATAAAATTTGACAAGGGAGAGGCTGGACACTGCCAATGTCTAACTCTCCTCAGCAGCAACTTTCCCTTTTCCTAAGTGACCTTCCCTAGAAGGGCTCCCTGGGAGGAAACAAGAAGAATGCTTCTCGTCACGGGACTGCAAAGAGTCTCCTCATTCCTACTTTGGGCAGACAGAGAAGGTTCTCCAGCTTCGCTTCCGTCGTCCCCTGCTCCCTTCCCTGCTGTCTGACATGGTGGCTGGCAGGTCCCTCCAGCACTGGGTTGGTGGGTGGGGGGCTGGGCATGGGAGGAGACCCAGGAGAGCCAGACGCCATGCTGGGAGATGCAGACGAGGCCAGGAACATGCGCACCACACAGGGCGGGAAGGGGTTCGGGCCAAAGCCGTTTCATCTGAGCCACTATGACCAGTCCATTATTTCTTCAATGTCCTGTGACACTTTCCTGTCAAAATCCCCTCTGGACTGTGTGCATTTAATTGTATCTATTTCTTATCTTGGGGGAGCCTCTACATTCTCAGGAGTGGGAACGTTGTTCTGAAGGAGTGACAAGTCTGACACCCAGAAGTTTGGGGGAACTCAGTGGGGTGAGTTGAGGACTCTATAAGCAAATGATGGATCCCAGAGTGGGGTCTCAGTGTTTGGTTTGCGAAGGGAAAGCCTCCACTTCTGGGCTGGGGGTGGGGGTGGGAGGGCTGAAAGGTCAGACTATCCTCAGTCCGGCAGAAATGTGAAAGTGGGGAGAAAGCAGGGTTTAAGAGCGGGAACCCTGGACTGGTGAGGGCCACTTCTCATCAAGGCTCTTGAGGACAGCTGCAGGGTGGTCTTCAAGACAACCTGGGGACATGCCATCGAGCACGCCCTAGACGCTGGTTCTTTGGAAGAAGCAAGGAGACTGCAGGCCAGACAACAGCTCTGCTTAAAGTTTAAGAGATTTTGTTTTTGTTTGGGGGGCCACAACCAACAATGCTCAGGGGTTACCCTGGCTCTGCGTTCAGGAATCACTCCTGGCAGTACTTAGGGGACCATATGAGATACCTGGGATCAAACCTGGGTTGGCTACATGCAAGACCAGCATCCTACCTGCTATAGGACAGCCCCCCCGCTACCCCCGAAGGCACAGCTTCCTGGAAGGCTCTGGGCCAGGTGCTTCTGCAGCAAACTAGGGACCCTGTCTTGTTGGTTGAGCCAGCAGTCGAGGACAAGCCTTACACCAAAGCTCAGGAAATCAAGTTTCCAATTCTGCTTCTCGAAACTCAGGTGACTACAAGCCTCGGGTCTTCAAAAAGGAGGAGAGAACACAGCGTGCTTTCTCAGGGCGACTGTCAGGAGCCAAGAACTCCAAGGCCACAGCTATGAGCACAGTCATCTCCGGGGACACTCGGAAAGTGCAGCCATGAAGGGCCACTGTCTTTAATTCTAATAAGCGGGAGATGTTGCATGGCTATTATCCAAGCGAGTCTGCAGGGGTGGGCGCCATAAATACAAGCTAGTGTTCGGCTCTAAAACAAGGGGAATGAGGCCTTGATACCAAAGAGAGAGGGAGCTCTGTGTGTTCAAAACCGCTTTGTCCCTCAAAGGCGTTGGGCCTGTCTCTCGCTTTGAAAAGGACACAAGAGGTGGTGACTTGCAGAGCTGGCAGCGACACCTGCCTCCTGCCTCCCAGAAGCCCCTGCGCCGTAGGATCACGGGCCCTCTCTCCAGAGAGAGGCAGGGCAGATGCTAAAGCCGAGACACAGGAGCCAGCGGATTCGATAAAGAGCGATTGGTGAGTGCTCGTTCTAGGATAATAAACGGAGCGAGATGTCTGGCTGTGTTTAAAATCAACAAAAGCAGCAGGAACAGCAGAGAGAAGGAGCAGAGAGATCAGCTTGTTTTGAAAGCTGCCAGCAGCGCTGTTTGGGCAGGGGCTGGTGCCAAGGAGCCCCCTAGCGTGCGGGAAGGGAGGAAACCCAGACAGGGAGGAAGCTGAGGAAGGAGGCGGGCGGTTTCCAGGTCTAAAGGATGCAGATGTGGGCTGAGGCTGGCGGAAGTGTTTCCCTGGACTCCAGCCTCTCTGGGGTTTCTGGTCTGGGAGGCCAATGGTTGGAGAGCTCACCTCTGGGCAACGCATAAGAACGGCCACATCTACTGAGCTCTCTGAGGGTACCTGCCTGTGCCATGTTTCAGTGTCAAGTTCCAGGCAAGGAACCTGGGGGATGGGACTCACTGGCCTGGCCCACGGCTGAGAAGCCCACTTAGAGCTGAGCCAGACTCCTTCAGCCCGGCAACGGCTGACCCCTGGGATCAGCTACCTGGGGGCTGGGAAGCACAGAGCATGAGAGCAAAGGTTTGAAAGAGCTTGGCTGCGAGTGATGTCTAGCAAATGCCGGCCATCCGGTCACCAGATGAAAGGACTTTCCTGCCCAGTTCCCACATGCCCGGGGCTGGCCTGGGTTGGTGAGGTGCCGTGGTGGGGGTGTGGAGAAGCAGGAGAAGCCCCCGCCTGCCCGTCTTACCGATGGTGCAGTGCTCGCCGTTCCAGCCTGGGCTGCACTCACACTTGCCATCCCGGCATGTTCCGTGCTCAGCGCAGCGCGGGTGACAGGCCCGCTGGTCACAGGCCGCTCCCATCCAGCCGTCTTCACAGCGGCAGGTGCCCCCCACGCAGACGCCGTGGCCCCCACAGTCGGCAGCACAGATCTCTGCAGGCGAGGAGGGGAGAGGAGAGATCAGGACGGAGCAAACCACCGTGGGAATGTGGGTCACCCTGGACACCTACCTGGGCCTCTGGCTGGAGATGAACAATGTCCCCCCTGCCGTGCTCTGCTGCAGGAGGGGACAGTCCTGGGGAATCAGCCTGTGCCCAGTCCCTCCCCCAACAAGTGGGCCTCACTGGAGCCTACCCAACTTGCTCTTCCCTTTCTCTGCCTGTCCCCACTTCTGTGCCACTTCCAAAGGGGACACTTGTGAGCAGATGTGTGGCAAAGTCGGATTTAATTAAAAACCAGTTGTGTGTGAAGACAAAGTCAGGATGAGCCCCTGGGGGCCCAGCGCTGGGTCTGTGGGTCTGGCTGGCCTGTGGAAGGGGTGGGGGGCTGCTTCCATCTGACCCTTCCTTCACATCATTTGGTTTTGGGGCCACACTGGGCAGTGCTATAGCCAGCCTGGTGCATTGGGTCACTCCTGACAGTGGTCGGGGGGGGGTGTCTAAGGCTGTGTTGGGGGTGGAATCCAGGCCTTCTGCACGCCACGCCTGGGCTTTGTCTCCCTGCCCGGGCCTTATTCTTACAGAGCTGGGTGGGCTGGGGTAGCGGTTGGGGACTCAGCCCTGCCGTGGGGTCCCTGCCTACTGCTTCATCACCGCGCACCACCATGCACGGCTAAAACAGCCTTTCTGATTCAAAGTCAACACTTGGGGCCACTTCACAGCCAGGCTGCAGTTGTCCAGCCCTCACAAAGGCCCCTGTGTGCAGCGGCGCAGAAACTCACGCCTGAGTCCCCACCCTCGGGCTTGGGGCCAACACGGCTGTGTGCACAGATTGTGGAGGCATTGAAAAGCAACTGCTTTTGAGGAAACGGCTTGAGCTTTGCAGCCAGCATCACTCTCTGCCAGGGCTCTGATGGAAATTCTGACTCAATTCTGTGCCTCATGGCCCAAGTGGCTTCACATGAAAACCCCAAAGCCTTTCATTTCTTTCCAACTGACTCCAGGGGCTCCCCCCTTCTCCTCCTTCCTACTCGGAATGGTTACAAGCTATGAACAGTCCCACTCCTTATAGCAAACAAAACTAGATGAGATCCTAGAGGCTCAGCCACTCGGGTCAGTTCAGAAGGCCATGGCAAACACATCCAGCACTTAACAAGAGATCTGTGAAGGGTCAGAGAGAGTACAGTGGGGAGGATTTGCCTTGCACACGGTTGACCCGGGTTGGGTTCTTGGCATCCCATAGAGTTCCCTGAGCTGATGTCTCAGTGCAGTACTAGGAATAAGCCCTGAACACTGCTGGATGTGGCAAAAAAGAAAAAAAAAGAAAAAAGAGGGGCCACAGAGATAGTGCAATGGGAAGGGTGTTTTCCTTGCGTGAGGACATAGAGTCAACAAGAGAGGCTCTCTGTGCCAGAATGCAGAATCCAACCTAATCACAGCTGAGCCTGAATCCCAAGGGATACCCAAGTTACCTACTGATGTTACTGCCGCTCCATTTTGCTTAGATATAATGAATGGAAGGAAGTTGGGGGTCTGGCCTTGGCTTTGCCCCTTTGCAGTCAGCGAATCTGCAAATTGCAAAGGATGAAATTCCCTGAACTTCACTTTGCAGTATTGCAAAATGGTAGTAGTAACCCCCCACTTCACGACTCTCAGGAGGTTTGTGCTTGATCAAAGGTCACACAGAGGAAAGCCACTCTTGGCCGAGTTCACACAGCGAGGTTTACAGTTTACACACAAGTAGCTAAATCACACGACATGCTGTGGGAACACCAGGCTACTGTCTTTTCCACTCCCTTAGAAAGCAGACCCCAGGAAGCATCAGGTCACATGATCACGCACGGGCCCTTCCCTCTGTCTAATAGTCTCCCACCATGCCAGGAAACAGGTTAGGAAGCCGAGTCTACAACAGAGAACACACTTGATTCTCCTTGGGCAGAATCTCCTGGTTCTTCCTGCAGGTCTTGCAGCCATTTTGCACATCTGTGTCAGAGCCTGGGCATTTGAAATGGAAGGACTTGGAGGAGGCAGAGGGGTCAGACACTCGGCCTGGCTTTTCTCACCTGCAGACTGCGGAGGGTCCATCCAGAGACTGTGCCGCAGTGTGATTAGGGCTGGGCACCGCCCCCCACCCCCCAGCAGCCTTTTACAGGCTGGGTTTTGAGCTCTTACACAGTTAATGCAAGGGGCCTGAACAGGGCAACCTGGATGTTTATGGGGTGCTGACTGATGGTAACACAAGCCGCCCGGCTGCGTCTCCTCTGCAGATGGTCTCCTCCCAGGGAGCGACCCAGGATTCCTGGGGGAGAAGAAACCCCAGCCCGCCCCTTAAGCTATGGCTCTAGTTGCAGGCCCCGTTGTTATTACTATTTTTTTTTCCAAATGCATTTGATTCTGGGAGGTCCTTGAAATCAAAGGACTTGCTTTATCTTTCCTTCTCATTTTTGCTTAGACACTGAGGTGACAAAACAGGACAAGGGCTACAGGACAGCTCTGGAGCAGGGCTTTGGGGAACCAGGAACTTGGTACCTCTGCAGTCCCCAATTCTTTCTGCTGGTAGGTGGGAGAGAGATCAGAGGCCACAGAATATCCCTGTAGGAGCAACCCCTGTTCATTGGGTTTCTGAGTGTAGGTCGTGGGAATATGGTAGGGGTCAGGGATGGTGTGATTCAGGCCTGATGTGGAAGGGTTGACACTCCAGCATGGCACACACACAGAATCTGTGCAGCAGGGTGCAAGCGAAGCATCGAGCCCAGAGCTGGTACTAGCCAGGGCCCAGCTCTTTGCCCATTCGTGCTTCGCTGGGACAGGCACAGATGGACAGCAAAAATCAGCTGGGGAGTCTCCTGACTTAGGTCACACAGCCCATACTGGTGAACCCGGGATGGTGCCGCTGGGCTTTCAGGGGCACTCTCCAACTCCAGGGTGGAGAGCAGGGCTGGGGTCTTCTGAGTCTGACAGAGCACACGGTGCACAGGGAGGCTGCCCAGCTCTGGACGCCCTGGCTTCCTTACTCTGGGTCCCAGGGAGCATGGCTGAATTCTCGGAGAGAATTCTCTCGGGAGAAGTGCCACTCTCCCCCACCCGAAAGGCCACAGAAGGAGGGGTGAGGCTACAGACCATGCCACATTCACACTGGCTGCCACACCAAGACACTGACAAGAAGGACCTCTGATTGGCTTTTCAGAGGCGACCTTGGTGCTTGAGGAGGAAGCTCACCACCAGCACTCAAGCCACCAAAACCGAATTGGAAATTGTTTCTATCCAGAGTCTTGGCCTCCTTCAAAATTCAGGTGAAAATTCATGTGTCCCCATGCTCCTGGACATGTGTGCCAAGTTCTTGGCCTCTCTGTGTGGGTCTCCCAGATGGTCCAGGCCCTGGCCCTGCTGTCTCCCCTGGGCCCTGGCTTCTCTCGAGAGTAAAGGCTTTGTATTTATCTGGCTCCCTGGCATCAGGTCCCAGGCCTAGCACCACGTAAACTTTCAATAAATATTTTTCAAAAGAACAAATGAGTTATGCTGAGACCATATGGTAGCTCCATTAAAAAAATATAATTTTATTACCTTTTGGTCACGGACTGGAGTGATAGCATAGCGGGTAAGATGTTTGCCTTGCACATAGCCGACCAGGGTTAAATTCCTTCGTCTCTTTTGAAGAGCCCGGCAAGCTACTAAGAGTATCCCACCTGCACGGTAGAGCCTGGCAAGCTCACCGTGGCATATTCGATATGCCCAAAACAGTAACAACAAGCCTCACAATGGAGACATTACTGGTGCCCGCTTGAGCAAATTGATGAACAACGGGAGGACAGTAGTGCAGACAGTGCTACCTTTTGGTCAGTATTACTATAAGATATATTTCTCTGTTCATTTATGTTTTACATGTCCTTTTACCTAAGGTGAATTTCTTCTTAATAAAATTTCGCTGGTTTTTTTTAAAGAGAGAGACTTGGAGTGAGAGAGTAGGGAGAAGGGAAAGAGAGGAGGGGGGGCGTAGAGAGAGAGAGAGAGAGAAAGAGGTAGAGGGGGAATGAGAGATGAGTTAATACTAGTTCATTGGGTCTCAGTTAATCTCAGTATTTATTTATTTATCTATTTTCTGCTTTTTGGGTCACACCTGGAGATGCACAGGGGTTACTCCTGGCTCTACACTCAGGAATTACCCTGGTGGTGCTCAGGGGACCATATGGGATGCTGGGAATCGAACCCGGGTCGGCCGCGTGCAAGGCAAACGCCTTACACGCTGTGCTATTGCTCCAGCCCCTCGCTGGTAGTTTTAAAATAAAATAAAACTTCTGAAAGAACACACACACACACACACACACACACACACACACACACACAAAGAACAAATGAGTTTAAGTAAAGAAAACAGACAAAAAACACTCCTTAGCAAAGGTGTCATATTAGAGGACACGACTTCAGAGTCACATTGTACGCAACGGATTGGAGTAAATACATTCATTTTGGGCATCCGCCTTCTCTGGGGCTGTGCTGAAAAGACGCTCCTCTCTGCCCATCCCCAGCCAGTACTTCTCAAGTGTGTCAGGCTTCCGCTCACCACACCTTTCCCTCCTGTTCTTGCTCTCCGTGCCCCATCTGTGCCCCATCCATCTCTTCCTCCGCTAGATGGTGTCCACTGAGGCAGGTGGACACAGTGGACGAGGGAAAGGGCAGGATGAGGGGAAAGTACGATGCCTGGGTGTGGGTTCCCTGCAGGATGAGGGTGAGCGACAATGCTTGCTATGTGCAGCTGTGCTCCAAGCTGTCCATGCCGAGGGACAAGCTCCCCCAGGCTCTTCTCATTAAACATTAATCCCCATAGGAGTCTGGATGGAGCCTGGAACCTGTCTTTATGCTGCTTTAATTTCCCTGGACTTATTTTGCAATCTTGGCCACGAAAATAGCTGGGAAGGGAGGTGGCCCACCCTCACAGGGAGAGGCTGACTTAGAATTTGCTCATTACATTTCTTCCACTTGGAAAGATGCTTCAAACTGTCCCCTAGGAAGGATAGAGTGGAACACACGCAAGGGTGGACATTTGCTCCTGCCCAGTAAGGATCAGACACAAGTGACATCATTCCTAAAGTTCCAGGAATGTGGAAACAGCTGAGCCCCTTAGGACCTCTTGGGAAGCTATTTAATAGGTCTATATTTAGCTAGAAAAGAATAATAGGGAAAACTAGTTTGCTTAGAACCTGAGGTTCTTAGAGAACCTTAAGAAATTCTAATAAGAGGGTTAAGTAAGTCTACAGGATTCCCTCTAGGATTTGCTGCTTCACTGCTAGTGTGTCTGGATCCAAACGGGAAATTCACTAAGTCCTGAAACAACTTTGTGCCAACCTGAAGCAGTCATCCTCTGACAGAAGAGCAAGGAGCAAAGGGAGCAGCCTGTCAGTGACATACATGATCTCACTGGAGCCTCACCACAGCCCTGCAGCGTGAGTTTCTCGCCCATGCTTTCACTGAGGAACAGCCTGGGGAGATTACGTGACTTGCTCCTGGTTAGCTAGAATAAAAGGCGGCTAAGAATAAACACAGTGTTTGCATCTGAGAATTGTGGGCTTGGGTTTATGTAAAACCTCAGATGTAACCTGACATTGTTATCTCACTCTAGTATATTAGATCATGGCCCGGCTAAATGCAGGGGATTTTTGTTTTGTTTTTGGACAAACTTGGTGTTGCTCAGGATTTACTCCTGACTCTGCACTTAGGGCTCATTCCTGTTGATGGTTGGTGGGCATGTAAGATACTGGGGGTTGAACTGTGGTGAGCTGTGTGTAAGGCAAGTGCCCTACTCACAGTACTATCACTCCGCCCCTTAAACTGTAGGATCTCTGTAACCAGCATTGGTATCTCCATCCTTATCCTGATCCAAAACTTACATTTTTAGTCTTCCTTTTGTTTATCTGTTCATACTCCACGTGTTCATCTATCCACACAATTAATCCAGTTCATTATTTGGGGAAAGGGTTTGGGCCATAACCCGCAATGCTTGGGGGTTACTCCTGGATCTGCACTCAAGAACTACTCCTGGTAAGTGCCTAGGGGACCATATTGGATGCTGGGGATTGTAACTGGGTCGGCTACATGGAAGGCAAGTGCCCTACCCACTGTTTTATCTCTCCAACCCCTCAATCCAGTTCTACCCAGTTATCTAGTTACCTGGGCACCTGCCAGTCATGCATTGAACTGTGTGATTTGGGCAAGTAACTTCATTCTTCTGTGCTTTAGTTTTTCCACAGGCAAAACAGGGCAAAGACACCCATAGCCCAGAGTCACACGGGGCTTAAATAAGTGATGTGAAAAGTGCTTCACATCACACACAGTTTTTTTAGGGGGTGTTCCTGGGGGTGCTCTCTGCCAATTCAAATTCAACCTTCAACACCCACCTAAAATCCCACTTCCTCCAATCGGCCATGCTGCTCACACCCACTCAACACAATGCTTCTTTCCTTGATCCACAAGGGGTACCAGTCAGGAGCCACTTGCCAGGGTCACCTAATGAGGTTGTCCTTCATACAATTGAACTCGTGTAAATCTTGGCCAAATCATGGTACCAGCCCACAGGGGCAAAGTGGGCCCCGAGCCAGAGAGGGCTGGTTTCAGACCCGGGTTTCCCAGACTCTCTCCGGGCAAATCGCTCAAACGCTCTGAATCCCAGTTTCCTGGGAATAGCTCCGTTCGCGATGGGAGAGGCAAGCATATTTGTTGTCTGATTATAAATCATGAAGTGCATACAAGGAGTTCTAGAAAATGCAAAACTTTCCTTCGAAAAAGCAGTTATTATTTTAAAATTACAAGTTATCCAACCAGCAGCTTGACGTGGGAAGACAACTGGAGATTCTGCTCTGAGACATCACCCGGCGCCTCTGAACGAAGCGGAGCGCCAGGCTCTTTCGGGAGGGCTCACATTTGCATACTGACAAGCTCCAATTCTGATGGAAAGAAAACGTTCTGGGGCTGTCGGGGAAATGCTACTAAATTACTAAGCTGCCAACTTCTGATTTATCAACCTTTAACTCTGGCAGTATTGAGTGCAATGCCTGTCTGGGCCCAATTTCCCGGTCTTTAACGAAATGTTAGAAACTGACCAACTCCTGGTGGAATCTTCATCCAGGACTTCCCAGTCACTGACCCCTCTACACCCTCCCTGTCTCCACCATTTATTACATTCAGCTTGGTTTGGCGGCTATCACTTGCCCGGGGGGGGGGGGCAGCAAATGCCCAGTACTGGACAACACCCTAACCCAAGTTTCCCCTCCCGCCACTACCAACACTGAAACAGCTTAGCCCCATCACCTCCTTTGAATGTTTAATTGGATGTCAGGGCTTTATCCTGCGGCTGAAGCTCAAGACTCTTCGTGAGACCTCACTCCAGGCTCCACAAATGAGACTCGTAATAGGGAGAACACTCAGTGCTGAATCTAATTGTCTCTCCCATCCATGAACAGAAGACAATTTCTCGGGTATTGAAAGCATCACTCCGTCTTTCTGTCATTAATAAGAATTAAATTCTGCTCCCTCAAATTTAAATATGATTATATGTTGCCTTGTAAATAAAACCGAATTACCACTTTCAAAATTTAGCACTAATGCGACTGCTATGTGTATAGAGGTTTAATTTTTTTTTTCAATAACCCTGTGGCTACTTTCAGCTGATCTCTTTCCAGTATTGGGCTCTGCTTGCTGTGACATCATTTCGTGACCGTGCTTTCTGGCTCCCTATTAGTTCAGTCATGACCATTATTACTTCTGAGAAGAATGTTGCTTTTCTCTTTAGCAGAGTAAAGGAGAAGAAATGGGAAGCTCAGAAGAATGTTTGTTTGAATTCTAGAAGGTCCCCCAAGTGGAGCTAGAATGTAAACCAGGCCAAGCAGAGAGAGAGAGCTGAAAAGCAAGTTATGACACGGGGTCCCAAATTCCCTGTGCATCCCCATGCATCAGGGTGCACAGGACACTTAAATTTGTTTGTGTTTTGGGGCTTGCCAAGTGATGCTCTGGGCTTACTCCTGGTTCTGCACTCAGGAATTACTCCTGTTGGAGCTCAGAGGATTATATGAGATGCTGGGAATCGTACTGAAACTAGGTTGGCTGCATGCAAGGTGAGCGCCTTAGCTGACGCACTATCATTCAGGCCCTATGGGGACACTTGAGGTTCTGCCCCACCCCTGCCCCTGCAGGCCCCCTTTGTCACTGTCAGACTCCTCGGGGCTCCTCTCCAACCCTTCTTTGGCCAGGCTCATGGTTCCTGCTCCAGCCCCACTGCAGAAACATCAGCTCTTAGGGCTAGAGCGATAGCACAGTGAGTAGGGCATTTGCCTTGCACGCAGCTGACCTGGGTTTGATTCCCAGCATCCCATATGGTCCCCTGAGATACCGCCAGGGGTAATTCCTGAGTGCAGAGCCAGGAGTAACCCTTGTGCATCGCCAGGTGTGACCCAAATAGCCAAAAAAAAAAAAAAAAAAAAAAGGAAACATCAGTTCTCCCAGGGCTACTGCAGAACTGCTTCGGGGGCGGATTGTGGCTCTCTGCTCCACATCCCGGCACAAGAAACATCAGGAGGGAAGGAGAGACACACCCTGATGGGATTGGTCTCCATAGAGGCTGTGGTACACTCTTGAGGGCTCAGGAAGGTCTCTGTTCTGAGAGAAGCCCCCCAAGAGCACGTGGTTCCTGTGTGGTCCTCTGGGATAATGTGCCAGCATTTAATGAATCCTCTAGACTCAATAACTCTGTGAGCGTGTGTGTGTGTGTGTGTGTGTGTGTGTGTGTGTGTGTGTGTGTGTGTGGTGATGAAGTGTCATAAACCATAAGGGAAGAAAGAGAGATGAAGAGGAAAGAAAAGAGGAAAGGAGGGGGGAAGAGGCAGAGGATAGAGAAAGAGAAAAAGATATACAGAGAGAGACAGAGAGGCAGAGAAGCAGAGAGAGAGAGGCAGAGTTAGACAGAGGCAGAAAGGCACACTAAGAGAAAGAAAGAGAGAGGCAGAGTTAGACAGAGGCAGAAAGGCACACTAAGAGAAAGAAAGAGAGAGGAAGAGTCAGAGACAGAGAGATTCAAGTTTACATAAACTCAAACCTTGGTCTTGGTGACAAACCTTCACTATGTAACTAAAATTTGTTAGTATCCTTTGGGCTACTTCAGATTTAATCATGCATTCTAAAATTGTGCATTACTTACTGAGTGCATACTGAATGCTTGCCACCATGAAAGGCAATTTATACAAATGTATTAATGCTCTTTTTTGGAGAGAAATGTGCATTTCGGGGAAAAAAATCCAAACCCTGCAGGGCAGTTATCATTGGTTGTACTCTGTGGATAACCTTAGTATTGGTAAGGAAGTCTAGTGTGGTCCCATTCCAAATCCCCTTGGTTCTTCCTGACTGCGTGTGCTAACTACAAGCCCAGAGCACTGAATCTTGAAACATCTCTGCCTCTTACTACATGAAACTCAACTGCACTGAAATGATAAGAATCATCAACCACCCACATGAGCACTCAGAATTTCTACCATGTTCTGCTTCTAGGAGCCAGCAGCCCAGAGGAATAAGGCGTAATGAGAGGGCCCCACAAGTAAGTCATCTCTGGGAGATCCACAGGAGCTCACCGAGTGGTGGAAATGAGAGAGAAATTAATGAGACCGAGGGCAGAGGCTACAGGGCTGAGGGCTGAGGTCAGGAGACCTGACACAGAGCCAGCAAGGGGCCAGTGATGAGTCCAAGGGGTCAAAGAAGCGAAATTCCTTCCCCCAGGCAGCTCTGGGTCAGAGGACTGAAAAACCAAGGACAGCATCTGGGGAAGGGTAGGGGGTAGGCACTCTGCTCAGCTAAGTGTCTCCCCCTTTATGCAGAAGCTGAAGATGAATCCAACCCATTTGGGCTGCTCCCTGGGAAAGACGTGGGGAGGAAAAGCCATGCCAGCCCAGCAGGGAGGGGGCTGGCTGGCTGCGCCACACAAGTGAACGGGAGCTTGAAAGTGACAGAATGCAGGAGCCCAGGAGTTTGCATCTAGCCCTGTATGAGACAGAGAGAGAGAGACAGACAGACAGACAGACAGACAGAATATTTGAGTGTGCATGTATGAAAGAAAATGTATGAGTGTGTGTGCTCATGCAAGTGTGTATGTGTGTATGCACAGGTATGTGTGTGCATAGTGTATGTGTTCATATGTGTATGTTATGTGTATCTGTGCATGTGTGCACTTTGTGCTATGTGTACACACATGCACAGAATCATGAGTACATGCATGTGTGTGCATTCATGTGTGCATTCTTGTGTGCAATATGAGCATGTGTCTAGTGCACATGAGATCATGTGTGTTGTGTCTGTATGCCTGTGTGCGTGTGCATGTTGGTATGTACATATGTCTGTGTGCATGTCCAAGCGTGTGCACTCGTGTGGTTCTGAGAGGCGGAGCGGGCAGGTGGGGACCTGGAATGGTCCTGGGCAGTCTCTAAGCTGGCGCCTCTCCCTGCTCTGGGTGAGTTACCCACCGGGAAACCACGAACACTGAAGGTACCCCAGGGCCTGCGCTTAGACCTAGTTTCAAGCGGCTCTGATTGATCAGTTGCTGCAGGCTCAGGCCATGGCCCAAATAGGATCTGGTTCAGCACACTCTGGAGCTGGGGCAGCTTTGGAGCCAATGGGGCTTGGCTCTGGACTCTGCCTGAGCAGCAGGGGGCTGCACTTCCCACTCTAGTGTGAATGGCGTTGCCTCCTGCACAGGGTCCCTGAGCTTTAAGAGGAAGATGGTGAAGCATCTGTCATCCTGGTGCATGGTAAGTGCCAGAAAGTGGGTGACTTTGGTTAAAGGTCCATCCCGAGGCACCTCAGGAAGAAAGGAGAGTACTGATTTGGAAATCTCTGCATGGAAAGGGTGTCTATGGTGACAACTGAGGACCAGAAGCAGAGCCTGGGTCTGAAGCGAATGTGGCTGAATTGAGGTACTTTTGTAAGTGACTGCCCTCTCCAACTCTTTCCATCTTGGACCAAGGACAGTAGCCATCACTGGCACCCTTGTCCCCTTTCTGCCTCCACACCGGCCCAAAGCCCCTATTCCAAAGGCGGCAACCTGGCAGGCCCAGGAGTGTGGCAGCCTGGGTCCTCCCCAAAGCTCCCAGGTGGCCTGTCTGGAGTGCGGGTTGCTGCATGGATGGAGGAATGTCTGAGACAGAGTTGGAAGCCAAGTTGCTGGGAATCCAGGACTGAGTAAAAGCGTGAATAAAACCTGATCTCACTATTTCCACCAGCTAACAGGGGCTGGGAACCTGTCAGCCCCCACTCCCTGCAGGCTGTGGGGTGAAGGGGGTATGTGGATGCAGGGTACTCACGGGGGATCCTGTTGTGTCCGGGGGGGCAAACAGTGGGGTGCATTGGGCCAACCCTGCTACCCTCTGCCAGCGCTGGTGGTTCAAGGATTGCTCAGGCCTGGGCAGGTGTCAGCGTCAACCCGCCATGCCAGGCAAGAGCACAAGAGCTATACTGTGAACTACCAGGACGGCGTGCCTGAGCCTAGAGCCAACCTCCCGCTGGATCCTCTCAACAGCCCTGGCTGGTCTGACTTAGAGAAACTGAGGGTCGGGGGCTTTGGGGTCTGGGTGAAGCCCTGCAACTAGTGGGAGCAGGTCCTTCCCCACAGAAGGTGACCTCTGTTCGTGACCCTGAACTGAACCGACCCCCAACACCAAGACTGCCCCTTTGCTCATCTTCCTCACGGCACAACTCTGGCAAAGCTCTGCCACCCACGGAGAATGGGTGATCAACACCTAAATGTCACCCTGCTTCATGGGGCTATTGTATCAGGGTGTGTGAGTATATTGGTGTGTTTGTGTGTTGGTGTGTGAATACATGTGTGAGTATGTATGCATGTATGTATGATGTGAGTCTATGTATGCCTGATGTGTGAGAGTACATGTGTGTACTATATGACTGTGTGTGAGCACGTATGTATGAGTGTTCATATGTGTATGATGTGAGCGTGTGAGTATGCCTATGTGTATTATGTGATTATGTGAGCATGCATGTGTATGTGTGAGTATTCATGTGTGTGTGAGCATGCATGTGCATATATGTGACTGTGTATTTGAGTGTGTGTAAGCATATGTATGTGTATGCATGTGTGAGTGTGTTCACTGTAGGAAATATTTGTGTGTGCTGTATAATAATTAACAAATAAAATGTTCTTATAGTTAGAAGGAAAAGACAGTCATTCTGAAGCCACCATTTGAATTCCTGGCTTTGGAACCATTCTGACACTCTTTTCTGTTCTTTATAGGTTAGAGATTTAAAAATCACAATCCACATTTCGGGAAAGGGCATATCTCCTCTTGCTTCTAGCCAACATCTGGGTTAATAGCAGGGCTCTCGCTAATGGCTGGCCCAGTCAGAATCAAACCAACAGCTCACATTTACTGAGCCCCTATCATGGGCAAAAGAGCAGGAGAAAGGTTTCCAGTGATCTTAAATAATTCTGCAAGCAACGGTCTCAGAAGGGAGGTACGATTATTACCTCCATTTTTAGCTGACAGGAAAAGTAACTTGTCCCAGATTATGCCCAGCACGTCAGGGAGAGGTTTGCACCTGGATCTCAAGGGTGTAGGGGATTATTCTCATGAAACAGCATCCTAGGAGGTATGTGTGTGTGTGTGTGTGTGTGTGTGTGTGTGTATGTGTGCGTTTGCATGTGTGCGTGTGTGTGTGTGTGTGTGTGTGTGTTTGGTACCAGGCTGGGAGGGTAGTGTCAAACTCAGAGATGAGGCAGAAGAACCTTCGAGACCCTATTCCAAGTTGCTTCTGGTGGTTTTGCTGCTTCTTTTCCAGGCCCAACTAAATCATACTGAGTGAATTCAGTAAAAGGCATCTGTCAGAGGCCGTCGCGTTTCATCACGAATTAACAAAGCATAGGCTGTTATATACCCATCATAAATTAGCTTTGTGGCCACATTATGAACAATACAATCCTGCATAGCTTTAAGAGGATCATTTATGAGGCTGCTATAAACAGAGCTACGTAACGAGAGTCAGTCCTACGGCCCTGCATATTGTGCTCACTATCCTGGCTTTACATGAGCTTTGCAAATAATGCAGAAGGTCCTCCTTTGACCACTCATTTCCTGGGGACAGCACATGCCCAGCGCTCCTGAGCCTCCAGGGCTGTGTCTAAACAAGAGAGGGCCCCCAACATATTAGGCCTCTCACCTCCTTTCAGAATAAAGACTATTAAGGGTTCCCTGGAAATCTGGACCTTTCATGTGGACCAGCAGAAAGGGACTCCTGAATCTAGACTGGCCACACCCAACTGTTCCAGCACCCTTGGGAACAGGTAGTAATACCTCTGGTGGAAAATGCTGATCTAAACACTCTTGCCTTGGGTTGGAGCAATGGTACAGTGGATAGAGCGCTTGCCTGGCATGCAACCAATGCAGGTTTGATCCTGGGCATCCCATATGATTCCTGGAGCCCACTGGGAGTGATCCCTGAGCAAAGAACCAGGGGCAAGCTCTGAGAACCACCAGGTATGACCTGTTCCCCCACCCTTACCCCTCAATAAGTAAAACATCTTTCCTGATCACAACTAGAGCAAACAGCCTTCAGCTGAATGAACTTTATTGAGTTGCTGCTGGCTTCTGTGGCAGGGTGTAGCATAGAGCATGATTTAGTGATAAATGTGGCCACGGATGCAGTTAGCTGCAGGAAGTTCAGGCTTGCTCACCCAAAGCACTTTCCTCCCTGGAGCCTTCTTCCTGCAGCCTTTCAGTGTCCCCTCTCTATCAGGAGCACAGGTCTTCAAAGACAGGACTTTCCCCATTATCCCTCCCATGAGAGAGTGCCAACTCTACTGTGGGTGCCCCATAAACATTAAGAGAGTAGAGCATCACAGGAACTGGTGACACTGTTGAAGTGAGAGCTCAGCCCTGAACCAGGTAATCACAGCGACGCTTAATCCTAGAGGAAGGAGACCAGATGGTTGTCTTGGACTTAGGGTGGTCTTGGATTAGCCCTGTGGGCAATACCATACTGAATAGTTCATTCACACCTTCACTTCTTAATTTTTAAAATTTTAAATATTTAAAGAAATTTAGATATCAGATAATTTAAATAATTTATATTTGTTTGGGGTTGGGGGTGTTGGGGCTACACCGGGGGTGCTTCTTCCTGGCTCTGCACTCAGGGTAACTCCCACCTAGACTCAGGGGGCTATATGTAGTACTGGGAATTGAACTGGGGTTGGCCATGTACAAAGCCAACACCTCACCCTATCTCATCTATCACTCTCACCCTGCCTTTATTTCTGTATTGATTGGGCTGCAGCCAAAGGCTGAATAATGCTGAGTGAGCCCTGGGAATAATGCCTGACTTAGATGTGTTTTCTTTCCCTGTAGAACTTTTGGTCAAGTAGAAGATCTGGCCAGGTCACAGAGAAGTCCGATTTCCACATGGAGTCTGGCCTTCCTTCTGAGGAAGGATGAAATCTCAGGGCTGACAGCTGGGCTGTGAGTCCTTCCACACCTGGTTCCCAACCCTCCTCCCCTCAGCAGGCCATTCCTGCAGTCCTGCCCCCAGGAAAGGCCATTAAAGTGGTGAGGTGCATGTCCGTGAAACTCATCCCTCACCCTCCTGGACACGAGGGTGGCCGCGATGAAGGGGGGCGGTGCAGAGAGAGTTCTGGAATCCTCTCCCCACCTAAGAACAGAGCAGCCAGGGGACTAGAGAAGAAACATCAGAGCGCAGACAGCAAGCCCACAGCTACGTGGCTGAGAACCACATCCAGCCACGGATGCAGATGAAATGGTACAAGTGGCACAGAAAGCTCTTCTCTCTCTCTACCCTCTCTCCCCACACTTACCGATGGAACAGTCATGGCCGGTCCAGCTGGGGTCGCAGCTGCACAGCCCTGTGTCTGGGAGGAAGGTTCCGTGGCCTGAGCACTGATCCAGGCATGTGGCTCTGGGGGTCTCGCAGTTGGCACCTCCCCAGCCCACAGAGCAGTGGCACTCGCCTCGCACGCAGACGCCGCGGCCTGAGCATGTGGGGTCCATGCAGTCCACTGTGACAGGAAGGAGAGAGCACAGGGGTCAGGCAACAGGGGCTTCGTTAAGTGGAGAGCTGCCTGGACCCCAGGAGTCTGAGATTTCCAGGGAGCCATAGCCGGGTGTAGGGAAGAGCCAGAACTCTGAAGGGCAGAGCCGGCCCCACACTTTGCCTGGGCCAGTCTGCCTGAGCCCCAAGTCCTTCACCTGTAAGAGTTGCATGCAGGTTCCAAGTTGTTGGGAAATAACTTATCCAGAGGAACCTGTGTCCTGTGACAAACCTTTCAATGAGAAAAAACCTACTGGTATCAGCACTGCATGCAGTGCCCAATAGTTAGTAACCCCTAAACCAGCACTTTGCTCTATTCACTTCCTTATGGCTACTTCCTAGAAGAGCATCCCTCTCTATGAAAGAGGTCGATACATTGTGGTGAGCAAATTATTGTTTTTGCTTCATAATGCAGCTCATTTGTGTGATGAAAGGACCAAGCCAAGAAAAAAGGGGAAAAAAAAGATTCCTTACTTTAAATAAGAATGTATTTTGCATTTGGGCCAGAGCAATAGCATAGCAGTAGGGCGTTTGCCTTGCATGTGGCCAACATGGCCAACCTGAGTTCGATTCCTCCACCCCTCTTGGAGAGCCTGGCAAGCTACCAAGAGTATCGCGCTCACACGGCAAAGCCTGGCAAACTACCCATGATGTATTCGATATGCCAAACATAGTAACAACAAGTCTCACAATGAAGACGTTACTGGGCCCATTTGAGAAAATCGATGAACAACAGGAGGACAGTGACAGTATTTTGCATTTAAATTCCACTAGATTTTATCATCTTTTGCACACTCTTGAGTGATTAAAACAAAACCTTGAGTGATTAAAACAAAACCCAAACCTTAGGACCTAACTTTCCAGAAGGCAGAATATTCATTCCAGTGACTGTGTGCCATTCTCTATGGAGTCTCTGCCCCACTTCTCCTTGGCAGGGAGGTGAAGCATGAGACCATAGGCCAAGGTCACAGTCAGGCAGCTCCAATCCAGAAAGCTGCCAGTCGACTGCTCTGTGCTTGCTGTCAGGAAGCACTTTACAAACGTGATCATGTTGTTTTCTCCACAGCCCAATAAGGTTCCGATGAGGCAACTGAGATTCAAGGTTAAAGAACTTATCCCAGACCTCACGGCTAAATCCTGCCAGGGAAGCGTCTGGGACAGGCCCGTCTGAATCCGGTGGGGTTTCTGCTGCTGAGATGATTTTCCTGAATCAGGCTCTAGTTATGGGGTTACTGAGAAGTAAGACCTCTAGTTTCCTAGAGCCCTGGGCAGGCAGAGTCAGAGAGGTGTTGAGGGTGGCCTAATCCCCCACTCCAGCTGGCCCGTGTTCTCTGCTCCAGCCTGTTCTCACTCTAGGAGAGAGGCTTCTCATTTCACAACAGGCTGTGGGGTTCCGCAGGGGCCTGTAGCATGCAGCTGGTGGGGAACGGGGCTGTGTAGTAGGCGTGAGTAGGGGCTTCTACCATAGAGAAGCTGGTGAAGAGGCCCCCTCAAGGATGAGGAAAGCTCATGTCCCTAGGTCATGTCCACTCATGTCCCTAGGTAGAAGGTTGCTGCAGAACCACTAAGCTTCCAGCCCACCAGGCAGGGACAGGAATATGCTGAGCTTGGAGCTCTTAGATGCACTGAGCAAGCTGGAAGTCCTGTGGAGAAGCCACGTTCCCGCCAGACCAGCACTCCAAGACCCGCAAACTGAGATTGCTAGTCACAGGGGGCTGGACTTCAAATGCAGCAGCATTCTGTGAGCAAAATCTGTTTAATGTTTGGTTGGGGGGGGCACACCTGGGAGTGCCCAGGGATCACTCCTGGTGGGGCTCAAGGGATCATATTCTGGGAACTGAACCCGGGACACCCACATGCAAGGAAAGCATCCTACACTGTGGTACTATCTGTCCGGCCTTCAGAATGAATGGGACGCTATTTCCTCTGCCCCTTGTGATAGGTAAGTGGCTGTGCGAATGGGCCCTGTGTCGGGTGGAGGTGGGTGCTGGGGGGCACAGGCCCTGGGATGAAGGCGTGCTCAGCCCCCTGATGCCCTCTGTTCCCGGTGTGCCTCAAGGCCCGTGTGCCTCACCTTCCTCGCAGCTCTCGCCCTTATAGCCCGGGTTGCAGATGCAGGTCCCCACGATGCAGGTGCCATGGTGGCTGCAGGCCACGTCGATGCACTGGCTGGTGGGCACATCACACTCGGCACCCTTCCAGCCACTGTGGCACAGGCACCGGCCCTTTACGTACTGGCCGTTCCCACTGCAGAGCACGGGGCAGGAGGCTGCGAACATAAAACAGACAGCCTGATGCGAAGCCACACACACCCACCAACAACCCGAAAACTACTCCCACGGGCCCCAAGCCTGCCCACACCCCCAAACCACACCACCTGCCCACATACCCAAACCACACCACCACGCCACATACCCAAACCCTGCCCACACACCCAAGCCACGCCCACACACCACGCCCACGTACCAAACTCCGCCCACACACCAACCCCTGCCCACAGAGCCACACCAACCTACAGCCCACACGAAGCCACGGCCGTGGCCCAACCATGCCCACAGACCCTCCAAAGCCACGCCTGTGGCCCCCACCATCTCCCACTCCCCACCAGACTTTCTGGTTTGACCCTGAACCTCTGCGCGTGGACACACTGGTGTCCATCTGTTTGCTCCTGCTGGGTCTCATTCCAGTTTAAGTTCTCCGAAGCAGCTGCGGAAGTGTTTGCAGGGAGCAAGCTCTTTCCTCCTGTCTGTGCTCAGGTGGTAGGGCCCACTGCGTACTGTCCCTGGGAGCCTCTCCTCTCCTGGTCTCCCCTCCCCCCCCGCCCCCCAATGGGAGGATCACTGTGCTCCCAGCTCGCAGGGACTGGGGCAGGGGCTCCCTGTGTGCAACCCACCTGTGGTGCGTGTCACCACTGCCACTGGTGGTGACCATCTAGCTGGTCCTTCTCCTATCTGAGATGGGTCCTGTTCAGTGCAAGTGCCTGGCACAGGACCAAGCTCTAAAAGGCCCTGGGCCCATGCCCACTGAGCAGTGAAGAGGTGGAGAATCCATAAGAAGGAGCCTTCACAGGGGTGCTGGACAGATAGTTCATGGGAACCCTAGGTCTGCCCTCCCCACAGAGACCCAACGCCCTGGACACGGGACACAGGTCCCTCTGTACAAGGTGCCTTGCTGATGGCCGTCTCAGAACTCTGGGCCCCTGTCTGCATGTTCTTTATAAGGAACATTAGGACTTTAAAAGTCTCTAGGAATAAATGAAGCCTGGACACATGGGGCGCAGCACGGGCAGCCTTGACGTATCCGAATGGAGCCTGGACACGTGGGGGCGGAACATGGACATCCTCGACCTATCGGAATGGAGCTTGGACACATGGGGCGGGTCACGGGCAGCCTTGACCTATCAGAATGGAGCCTGGACACATGGGGCGGAGCATGGGCAGCCTTGACCTTTCCGAATGAAGCCTGGACACACGGGGGAAGAACATGGACAGCCTTGACCTATCAAGAAGTGGCTGCCCCAGTGCCCACGAGTCAGGCAACAGCGGGCCCCACATGGAGAGCATGCCGCCTCAGTCCTTGGCCTGTGATTCCATCAGGATCCGGCCTGTGCTTCTGGACAGCAGAGACAGAGTGGAGCCTCTTGCTTCCAAATGTAAAGCGGCGCCCCAGAGCCCTGGCCCTTGAACATGCAGTGTGATGTCCCTGAGCAGTTCCTCTCCTGCCTTTCTGCCCCATGCACCCGTGGGTGGCATGGACAACAAGGGCAGCCCAAAGGATCTCTGCCTGCCTCCGCTCCCTCTCACAACTCCCCAAAACTGGTGCCAGGTAGCTCTTGGTAGGCATCAGGACCAGCCTGGGTATCTGCACTGGCCACCAGAAGTGGGCCCGGGCTATCAAGGCAGCAGCGTGGGGGCCTCACCTCTGCCACAGTCAGGGCCCAGGAAGCCGAGGAAGCAGTGACAGGTCCCAGAGATGCAGTCGCCATTGCCATAGCAGTTGCTGGGGCAGTTCTCCACTGACTCTGTGGGGGAAAGGAGGCATAGGTAAGTGCAGAACATCTGTGTTTCGTCAGAGCCCAGACCAGGACCCATGCATGCCAGCTTTTCTGGTCTGTCACAGACAGAAGCCAATAGAGTGAAACATGTTCCTTTACTCTTACTGAGGTTCTTAGCACTGACAGGCGTGGTGTGGAAAATGCTGGAAGAACCAATGTGTTATAAAAGCGATTCCTATCTACAGTGCATTAGATAGTCATCTGCAGAGACACTGGGGGACCTGCTTGTCAGCAGCATTTAGCTCTGGACAATGGGTTCCTGGGTCATTCTAGCGGCCTTCTTTACACTTCTGTTTGACATTTTCCTCACAATGAGCTGATGATCTACAGATTTGCTTTTTGTCCCCATAAAACCCTTGGGCATTTGCAAATATGTCTTTCCCCATCTCTGCTCTTTCATCTCTTAGTCTGAGCTCCCAAACTCTCTTGTTGTGCTGAGAAGTCAGCCTCCCAGCCTCCATGCTCACTCCTCACCCCGAGGCCTTCCCCTCTAGCAGTGAGAATAGAAATCTATGGGGGAAATGGCATCTGTCATCATGCTGCTATTAAAACCTTTCAGTGGTTCCCATTTGGCAGAGTGAAAACCATCCAAACTCTTTCAAAAGGCCTTGGGTTCTTCTTTCCACTTCTCTTGCCCTCCCTCCCTCCCTCACTGCATCTACTCATGGGCCACCTTTTGCAGGGATAACACTTGCTCTGCCTTTTCCTAATACTTCTGGTATATTCTGTGTGAAATGTCAAGCAAATCCAACATTCATTTCAGAAAGATTTCTGTAAGAAATTAGTCAATGTTTTTATAGCTGCAGTGAGTGAACCTGTTCCCTGGAACATCTGCTTATTTGGAACAACCTATTTTCAATAATGCTGGATGTAGAAGAAAGGAAAGAACTACAGTGTACTGAGAGGCTTCTTTGTTCCATAAGCTTCCACAAAGTTTATCTTATTTCCGTGTCATCGATTCTATTAAAAAAAAAACCTGAGGGGCAAGAGAAAGAGAGAGAGAGAGAGAGAGAGAGAGAGAGAGAGAGAGAGAGAGAGAGAGAGGTGGAAGGCCACACAGATGCTAAGTAACAGGATTTTTTAGACTACAAGCTTGCTCCTCTTCAGAGACACCATGCTCTCTGGCCTTGGAAAGAGTTATTCTGCTGCAGAAGTCAGGAACTTGGATACAGCAAACTATGGGACAGTTACCTTAGTCCCAGAGACAGCCAAGGAGCCAGTTGGAAGATAGATAATGCTAGAACTTTCCAAGCATGAAGGGATCCACGGTCACCTAGTTCAATGCACCAATTTGTCAAAATTGGTGCTTCTAGGTCAAACTGTGACCTAGAAGAAGGGCAGTGACTGACCAAAGTGTCTGAGTGAGAAGCAGAATCAGAGTTGAAAGTAGAGGCAAAAGGTCAGTAAGGTAGGGTAGAAGATGGGTTCAAATTGGTTCTCCAAGTCTCCACCTCAAGTGCACAGGGTCAAAACTCAGGTTTCTGTCAATTGGGGGACACCCACACAATGGAGGAGCTTTGCCCATAAGGAGCTTCCGCTCACTCAGGAGAATGAAATCACAACCATCACCCTGGGCCCGCAGGGCCATCATGGTTCTGCTCAGAGGGAGGAGACTTGCTTCTGGGTCCATTTCTTGGACCATGTTGGATGGCCTAGGAAAATTCCTGTCCCTCTCTGCACCTCCCTTTTGTCAAAGGCAAAATGCAAGCAGACAGAACTACTTCTTGTTCTAAAATTCTGTCTGTGACCGAGAGAGCGACTGTTCAGAGAAGCTGCTCAGATAGAGGCATCAGAGAGTGGCAGTAGCAAAACTATTTAGGTCCATATCATGGCAGCTGCAAATAGGAAGACCAGCAGCGAGGGCTTCCTGGAGGAGGTGGATGAGGAGGAACATTTGGGTCTGGACAGATGGTGGAAAAGGTGTAGAATATGTGGAGGTATTTGATCATGCAGCACTTCCTATAGAGGCCACTGTTGAATTGAAAATGACTTTACAAAGTTTGGGGGGAAGGGTTCAAACAAGTACCTTTGAGTGAAAGAAAATTCTACTCACTCAATGCCCCCTGCTAACATGAACAGCATTTTACACAACACAGTGTTCAATCAGGCCTAAGGTAAGATGTTTCTCTTACAACTGTTATTTAATATTGTATAAAGAGTTCCAAACTGGGAAAGAAGTAAAAACATCACTATTTTCAGGGACTTGATAATATACATAGAAAATGTGAAAGACCCCACAAAAGGTGATTAGAATTAATAAACGAAGACAGTACGGCAACAGGGTAGAAAACCAAGATACAGAAATCTGTTGAATTTCTATATAGAAGCAATAGACTAGCAGAGAAAGAATTCAAAGAAACCTCCAATTTACAAAAGCATCTAAAACAATTCAGCACCTAAGACTATATGAACAAAGTAGGTAAAAGATACATACAGCAAAACTGTGAATCACTATTTAAAAAAAATAGGAGAGAGGTTGGAGGGATAATAGACTGTGTAGGGCATTTGCCTTACATGTGACTGACCCGGGCTCAATCTCTGACATCCCATATGGTCCTCTAAGCACCACCATGAGTAATTACTGAATTAAGAACCAGGAGTAACCCCTGAACATCACCCCACCCTCCAAAAAAGAGGAATTACATGCTATATATTGAAAGAATTAATACTGTCCAAAAAACATCCTTCCCAAAGCAGTATATAGATTCAATGGAATCTAATCAAAATTTCAATAACATTCTTCAGGGAAATAGACAAATGTTACTAAAATCCACCATAAAATGTAACCATAAAAGACCCTGAATAGTCATAACAATATGTATTTAAAAAATATAAGGAGAGGGGCACATCTTCCTACCCCTACTTCAAAGTATATTGCAAAACTATAGTCATCAGAAGAGTGTGATTACTGGAATAAAAGACAGGTCTTTGAAATGTTATTGAAAACCCACATGCAATTAAATCCTCATATATGGATGGCTGGTTTATGACAAATGATTAAAGAGAATAAAACGGAGAAAGAAGTCTTCATTAGTAAATGTCATTGGGAAAAATGAATAGCCACAGGCACAAGAGTTTAATGAGGACAGTGTCTCAATTGTGCACAAAATGAACTCAAAATAGACTAACAACTTAGATGCTAGGCCCTAAAGCATAAATGTAATGAAGAAAACATAGACAAAACAGTCCACCATGTTAGCATCAGGGATGTCTTTAGAGATTCGACTCCAAGGGCAATAAGAAAAACATGGACAAATGGGAAAGCATAAAACTATAAAGCCCCCACACAGTGAAAGAAACTATCGTGAAATTTTTTAAATAAATTACAAGGAATGGGAGAAAATAGTCATACAGCACAGTATGACAAAGGGCTAATGCGTAGGAGGTATAAGGAACTTACAAAACTTAACCACAATGATGACAACAATAAACCCTCAACCAACTAGGTTAAAAAAAATGGAGAGGTAAAAAGATACTTCTCCAATGAAGGCATATAGAGGCCAACAAACACATGAAAAGCCCCTCATTCTTACAGATTATCAGGGAATACTAATCACCAAAATATATCTTAGAGTGTGAATAAGGCAGATATCAAAGACAAGCAGAGATAGGGGCGGGGTATTGGAAAGTCTTCATTCATCTCTGATGAGAATGTAAACTGGTCCAGCTTTTATGGAAAAAGACTTGGGAGATTTCCCTCAAGTTAAAAATAGAGCTGCTATTACTATCCAGCAATTCCACTCCTAAGTATCTGTTACAAAAAGGTACAAACACCAATTTGAAAAAAAATACATGCACACCTATATTCACGACAGCATATTCCAACTGTCAAGATATGGAAAAATTTTTAAGTGCCCAACAACAGGAGAGTGGAGAAAGAAAATGTGTCATGGAACACAACAGAGGACTACTCAGTCACTTAAAAAGGGTGAGTTCTTACTGTTTCTACAGGGAAGGGACTGCAAGGGGTCATGCCAAGGGAAATAAGGCAGAGAGACAAAGACAAATACCAGGGGATCTTATTTATATAAAGAATACAAAGATGTGAAGAAAGATAGTAGATAAAGGATAAAGACAAAGGAAAACAAGCTCCTGGTCTCTGAGCAAAGAACTGAGGTCACCAAAGGGAGGAATGAGGGAGGGGTTTTCACTTGGGAACTTCGGCAGAGGGCTGTTGGCACACTTGTGATGAATGTGGAGCAACAACTCTGGAGTGTGAAATTAACCCATAAATAAAACACATGAAATCTTTCTTTTTCTTATTTTTTCTTTTCTTTTCTTTCTTTCTTTTTTTGTTTATGGTTCATACCCAGTGGTGCTCATGACTTATCCTGGTATCAGTGCTCAGGTTTCACTCCTGGTCTGGCTCAGGGAACCATGTGGGATGTGAGGGATTGAACTTGGGATGTCTGCATGAGAGGCAAGTGCCCTACTATGTTATTGATCTGGCTCCAAACACTTGCAGTTTTGTAATCAATGTTACCTCAATTAAAGAAAAGGAAGGAGGTTTTCAAAGACTGCTTCTAGAGAAATGCAGCTAATACAGTTCAGAACCACAGCAACAGTGAACAATCTAGAATTAGCAACAAGTGGATCTAATCCTACGCAGAGCCTCATTTCAGGGCAAAAGTGGCATCTCTGCTGTTTTGGGGCTTGTCTGGGAGCATCCACTTTACTAATGCCAGGAGGTCAGAAGCAGCTTCCTAACCACTGTTATTGTTGTTTAATGATGAAAATAGACTTTTCGTCTTCCCAAAAACAAAAGCCCAGGTCCACATGGATTTACTGGCGAATTTTTCCAAACATTTAAAGAGGACCTATTGCCAGTTCTTCTCAAGCTTTTCCAGGAAATTGAAAAAACGGAA
>JAOXYA010000045.1:18888295-18899854 GCA_028565675.1 Sorex palustris | reverse complement strand
CAACAAAGTCTCCAATGGAGATGTTACTGGGCCCGCTCGAGCAAATCGACGAACAACGGGAGGGCCTTTACCTTTACTTTTTACCAGTTGCATTTTTAACAGGATCAACTGCAGGTAAGTGATACGCACTTTCTAAATTTTGATTCATGAAGTCTGCAAGATACTGACCTATTAATAATCTTCTAAACATTCTTCATGGTGAAAAAGCAGGGAAAGTATACTTTTCTGGAACTGAGTATGGCGTCAGTTATTAAATCTGACAGAAGAGTAGCTTGCTAGTTAGAAAACTTGGAAAACTTGGCTGTTGGTATCAGAAAAGTCTTAGGAGACATGGAATAATTGTACATTGGCAATGAGGAAGTAGGGGGGGATATTTGGAGAAATTTTCCTTTCAATAAAATGTAATGGATATAGCATTGCTTTCATTCTAAAGGATTTCCACCAACAAGGAGTCTTTATTGATCAGTGTTCTATGATAAACACCCAGGTAGAATGCATCCTGGTTTGGGGGAAGCGTGATCTTGATTGGCTAGATATGTTGTATGGTCCTAATCAGTATTTGGTCAATTCCTTCCCCTTCTGGTTCCTCTTGTTTTGCTCAGGCTCACATTGCTGCTGCCTTCATTTAGCAGAAGGCAACCTTTGGGTCTGCTCAGATCTGAATTAAAAATCCAACTGCTTATGAATAACTCAATTTTGTAAGTGCAGGGAATGGTAACTTGGAAAATGGGAGTTTTTTTCCCCTTCTCATTGCTTTGGCTTTTCTATCATGGATGGCAATGGGTCCTGGTAGGAAATTTAATTTTCAGGAACTTCTTTCTTCTTCTTTCCTTGAGTGCTGGAACACAGAGTTTGAATGTTTCATTTCAGAGAATGTAGCTCTTTCTCTGGAAATGTGTGGTGAGTGGGTGTTCACTGGATGCTGGAATACAAAGAGGCAATTGCCAAAGGAACGAAAGTCAACAATGGTTCTTCTTAGAGGAGATGGGAATGGAGAGACCATGTTGACCCCTGGGATCCATCAGAGCCTCCACCCCATGCCTCCAGAATTAAGATGTTAGCATCATCTTCTCAGTTGAAAGGCAGCCCCCACTAAGAGCTGGATTTACTGTCTGTGGTTTTTTCCTCTGAAACCGTTGTCACTCTTTAGGATGCTTGATTAAAGAACCAAGGTCTGATGATTAATTCCCTCTCTGATCTTTCCTCTGGGCTTCTCTTAGGGAAATGGCGTTGGATGCTTCAGGAAGGAAGCAAGCATCTTGGGCTCTAGAAAAGACTATTGGATGATTGGATACACAGCCTTGACTAGATAAGGGAAATTTACACTGTCGTTTACATCTATTACAGTCCTTTTGTTCTTAGATGAGTTTTGAGTTGATCATAACCAGCCAAAATAAGTAAGGGACACAACAAATTTGATAGCTGGGAATGAATTCTCAAGGTTGAAGGCAGAGTCTAAAGGTCAGATTTCATTCTCTTACATGCAGCTATCCTATGATCTAATTTATTCTTTGGCACCTTTGGCACCATTTTCCCAGATCAGATGAGGACTGAGAGCTGAAGTCATTTCCTCCAAACTGAAATGTGGAAGAAGCTGTGAGTTGAACCAAACAAGTGAAGCCAAAGTCAGTAGTCTTTGGCTTGAAACTAAGCAGGGCCTCTGGGGTCAAGGTGTCTCTTGCAATTGATGTGCCTCTGGAGAAGTTGTCTCTAAACGTCTCTTTACTTGTGAAATGGAGTCAACGATAGCATCCATTGCAGAGGGTTAGAATGAAGAGAATCGAGTGTAGCACTATGCATGGAAACAAGTTTGCCCAGGACCTGGCAGAGCTGGTATCTCGGTCTGTAGGAAGAAAGCTATATTCATCCTGTTTGTGAACTCAAACAACCCTCTGGCATGATCTCAAGAATTCAGACAAGGTAATGTGGGATACTGAGGGGTAATAACACACATGTCTAAAACACAGAGGCATCCCCCCAGGGTAAAAACAGGAAAACAAACAAGGAATGTACCAAATGTGAAGAAGTCAAGGTGTTTGGGTAAATTTCCTCCAGGGAAAAGCATTGTCAAAGTAAATGAAACCTGTTGTCTCCTGGAAGCCCATACACACAGACTCATGCCAACATCTGAAAGAACTTTTCCCTCTGTGCACTGAAGATTGGCACTGGGCAGGTGCCAGGTGCTGGGAGCTGTTCCATGGCCTAGGAGGTGCCAGTCCCTGCAGGTGCATCCACTCTCTGTGCAGATGATGGGATTCTAAAGCCGTCCATCTGCAGCAGTCAAGGTCAATGCAATGACAAAAATTTGACAAAGCCCCTGACAGCCTGGGCTAGAAGCCAGTTCTGCAGTAGCAGTTGAAACGGGGATCTGTTTTCAATCATACTCAGATGTCTACGAACCACTGCTAAGAGCAGCCTGAAGGAGAGGCCTGGGGAAAATAGACTGTTCCAGAAATTGCACTCTGGGTTCTTGGTTAATTTTTGGGGGTGGGGGTCGGGGGAATCAAATTTCAATAAGACTGTGGGCTCCTTGAAGACAAGCATCTGTTTGGGTTTGTCAAAGAGTCTGGTAGGTATTACACACAAACCAAACACTAAATACTACTTATTGCGGCAAGAAGTGGAACTGAAGTGCCTGGGAGAAATGGAGGAATTCAGCCAGGGCAGGAGGCATGGCACAACAGCACACTTCAGAGAACAAGCTAGTTTTAAATATACGCCAAGCCTAGAATGAAGGGAATGAAGGGATAAGTTCAATTTTACAAGCACCGAGGCCATATCTGGAGTCTAGGAGTTCACATCTAGAAGCCACCTTTAAGTGACTGATAAAACTGGAGCACTGTTTTCAAAGAGCAGTGAAAACTTGAAACCACGTTCACACCAAGATTTCTTGAAGAAAACATGAATTTTGCTGACTAAGGGAGCATGCCCTTTGTTTTTAAAATTCCAAGTGGGTATTATGTGCAATAAGGACCATACTATTGTTCTATTACTATCATAGACTGACCTTGGGTCACTCACTGTCTTTGAGATATGGACTTGGTTCAAGAGATGAAAGAATTTCATCGGAGTACAACCTTACAACCTGTTGTAAATGCTCCTGTTGAGGTTTGTGTTTCTGCCCAATGTTATATACTTCGTGAGGACAGGAAATGTGTTTTTCATCTCTGAATCTTCAGTCAATAGTATCATCCTTGACTGAGAGCAGGTGTAGTATAAACGTTTGTTAGAAGAGCAACTAAATGGAATGAGTGGGCAATCTGTTCCGTCACACATTTCCACTGAGCTCCATTCAAGGGGCATGATTTAGTGACTGGTAGGGCTAGGGTATTAAGATAAACTGAGTGTCATCTGTCTTCCATCCTGCAGTGCTGTGATTCTGTGAGTCAGGGTGGAAGGGGACATATGTGATCCTTATTAAGAAAGTCACGTTCCAGTCCATCCTTACTTCAGACACTGCATGTTACATCCCCTTAGAAAAGTTCTGTCTGCTATTAGGGGTGTATCAAAATTTACCAAATTCATTTAATAAAATATTTACTAAATATTTAATAAAATATTTAATAAAACATCTACTCTTGCACAGAAAATATTTCAGTGAAGTAGATGACTTAGACAAGTGCCTTAAAACTGGGGACCACATAGCCTCCCGGATATTCAGAGGGAGTCAGGTGAAAATTGCATAAATGGGTGTCCAGGCTATAAGACTAAGGAGCTGACCAGTAGGATAGAGCGGGGGCCACAGAAAGGAAACACTTTGGAAGCAGGGATGGAGGTCTGGGTGGTGGAGGGGAATAGTTGGAAAAAGGCTGTGAAACATTGGATTAAATCTTTCAACTCTAACATCTTGCATCCTGTGATCTTACCAATCGAACTTGATCGTCCCTTCTCAGAAAACTAGACAAGCAGATAAAGAAAGTTGAGAGAACAGTCATGTTTCTAGCCTGAGGGAAGAGAAGGAAGTTTGTTCTTTGAAGGGCAGACTCCAAGTTTCTAAACCTGCTGCGTCCTGAGACAGCAACATCCCATTTCCTGTGTCCCTGAGAGGCGCCTCCAGCTGAGAACAAGGATACACACAGTGACCTGGAACCAGAGGCCATTCACTCACAGGATGCCTCCGGCTATAGCTACTGCCTCCTTTCCTGTGGCTGTTGCAGCCTCAGTCACAAATGTCAGATTCCTGAGATGGCTCTGATTCTGCTGCCATTCCCAGGGAGCCCCACACACCTGAAGTCCCCACACCCTTCTGTGCTGGGAGCTGTAGCCCGGAGGATATGGAGATGCTTGAAGAGGTCATGAGGTAGACTGTTCTTTTGCTCAAGGGTACAAGGGTCTGTGTAGAGGAGGAAGGTGCTTGAGTGCTTATCATTTTTCTTCTCCTTAAAGATCTGTGAAACCCTCACCTAGAGCTCCATCTGAGAAGCGAGGCCCTGACAATGGTTTCTGCCTAAGCAGCAGGCTCTGGTAGACCAGATGACCAGCCCCAGCTTAATGAGGACAAATTTCTAGAGTCAACTTAGAAAAAAAAGCAATATTCCACACGAAATCCAAGGCACACAGGACTTGAGCCAGAGTCTCACTCACTAGGATCTGACCCTCAAAACACTGGAGGAATGTGGAAGTGGGTGGTGAGAAAGGAAGCAAGAAGATATATCCAGCAGAGGGACCACGTGCTATCATTCTTGCCAGTAGGAGGAATCAGTCACGAGAGAGTAAGGGAGCTGGGAGTGGGGCTTGGGGGTGAAGCTCTGAGAAACAGATGACACATTAGCTCCCAGAGGCAGAGAGTAAATGGTGTCGTGGGATGGCTAGACTCCTGGAGCTTTTCAGCATCAGTTTTAGTCCAAACTATGAGAACAATTGTGAAATAACTTCACTGTCATGCCTGCTTTTACTTGAGGTTCATTAGGTGTGTTTAGACTCCTTACAACTGAAGTAACCCAGACACGTCCGTTCACCTTATGCCTGGTTGGGTTTTGCCTCATAGTGTGAAGGCTTTGTTGATAACTGATGAGTACAGCACTAAATGTTTTAAAAGCTTTGCTACTCAAGTTTTATTCCTCCTTTACTGTTCTGTAGGCAGGAAAGAAAGCTGCTGCGGATTATCCCCCCACTTGGGGGATTACAATATGAAAGTGTGGAAAACGCGCTCAATTTTTGCAGCTGATAAGTGGTAGGGTTAGTGTTAAGATGTAAAACTCCACACTGACTTAATCTAGGGATTCTTCTCCTATATCACCCCCACCAATCCAACATGAAAACATGCTGATCTCAGTGTTGCAGAATCAGGACAATACTTCCAGGATCGGAATGATGGCCAAAGATGGTCAGTTTGGGCTTTTTTAATAGAAACTCTTGTCACATATTCCCAAGAGCAGCCAAAAATCAAAAAGCAGCACCAGTCATTCATAACTGGATAATAATATTGGTTCATTCATTTATCCATTGATCACTCATTCAGACAAATCCCTGTGATTGAATGTTTGATGCCAAAGCCTCCATGCTCATGGCACTGGCAGAAGTCAAAGGAAAGTCCAAAGTGAAAATATTTTTAGCCTCTGGACTTAGAAAGATCTGGTTCTAAATCCCAACTCTTATTCTGAGAAAGTTGCTGTATCCAGAGTCTGTTTCCTCACTTGGGAAATGCAAAAGTCACTTTGCCTTACATACTTGCGAAGAGAAAATAAAACTACTTACGTGTGTGTATCTATACGTACACCTGTACATGTATATACACACATATAAATGTGTATAAATGTTATGATATCTGGTATGTAGAAAGTGCTGAGAAGATATTGCCTTACTCTCATCCCTAGTAGTGTTTCAATGATTTTCAAACTGTAGCCCATGTCAGCTATGAGAAAGACTGGTTGGAACATGGATTTCTGAGTTCCACTCAAGAGTTTCTGATTCAATAGGTCGGGGTTAGGTGATGTCCTTGGTCCAGGTACCACATTGAAAAACATGGGTTTGGAAGAAAGGCTGAGACTTTATTCAAGACCATCAAAATAAAAAACACTGTGTGTGTGTGTGTATTTTGGGATGCAGAGGCAGAGAGATCTAAAGCTATGAGAGCATGCACAATAACCCATGGACCACATCCAGGAGAAAGGCTTGCTCCTCGGGAGGTGGTATTTGAAGATCTGTGAAAGAATAGAGAAGCTTTTGAAATGCAAAGCAGTTCTGGGCAAGATGGGGGTCGAGTAGGAGCCAGACCCAGAATAATCCTCTTTGCTGCTCCCACACAGTGACCTGTTGCTCATCATGCCAACTTCACGTCAAGTCTGTTCAAAACAGATTATTTAAGAAATCAGAATTTCAAAAGCTCCACAACTCTGCTGGCTTGAGAGTTGCAGCTAATGAGCATCACCGTGCGGAATTATCCTGTGAAGACAGACAAAGCTGCAACAGAAAGGGGCACTGAGGAGGTGGGGTAGGGGGAGCTGCTAATTATTCCCCAATCATTTATCCAGGCTTGTCACCAAGCCTGAGACTGCTCACAAGCCTCACAGAAAACCTAGTCGTCTTACCCCTGTGTCAGCAGAGTCAGGTCTGAATGTCCATGGAAATCATGCAGAGATGACCTGCAAGTGAAAAACTCTTCCACTGGCCTGGGCTCCCTGGAAAAGAGGATGTGCTCAGGACCAGTGATCACTGGCCTAGGGTGCTCAGCCCTGTAGGTAGGCTTGGCCTCCGGGCTTCTCCTCACCAGCAGGCAGAGCTGTACCCTGGGACTGAGCTTCTTGAGCTCATTGTGCCTTAGTAGAGTTAAAGGGCACCAGCTGGATTTCCAAGGTCACTTGTTGTTGGCCTGGTGTTTTTCAACAGTGGAACTTGTTGTCAGGGCTTTTTAAAAAGGAGAGTTGAGTGGACACAACTCGTGAGCATGGTGCTGGAGAATGCAGAAGAGCCCACTTGGGTAGGCTCTCTTCTTCCATGGTAGCCCACCACTCTGGTCGGCCACAGCCCCCTCTGAAGCTTTCTGCACTGTGCTATCTGGGACACCTGCCTGGCATCCCCAGCCTGGAACTTCCAGAAGACACTGAAGTGGGTACCTCTTTATGCCACTGCTGGTGTCATTGGTCATCTGTCCAGGAGCTCACTCAGTGCTTTGATGTCTCATTGATTGTTCTTAAACAAATTTACTTAAGACAGGGATCGAATATCACCATGAAATAATGGCTTGCTAGTCCTAATTACACTTTACCCCCAGTGTGTTAAAACAAACACTTAAATTTTGAAATAAAGTCTATCTCTGCATAAAGCAACATAATCTCCAGAATTAGGCTCTGGGAAACACGAGAGCGAAGAAAGTCCAAATATCTGAACCAGGAGTATGAGGATGTGACTTCCCCTTTCCAAACAAATTTCTCTGTCTAAAGGGTTCTCCAGTCCCTGTGTGCTGCTGCCAAAGTGCTTCCTCCCTTCTCCTGAACCCACAGACCCTGAACAATCTCCCCGAGTGTGTAAAATCCTGGTGACTGTACCTGCAAAGACACATCCCCTCAATCCAACTGTCTAACTTCTACCCCCTCTCCAGGGTCCAGATCACAAGATCACTTCTTTCATAAAGCTATCACAGATTTCTCTTAGCAAGATAAATCTCTCTCTCTCTCTCTCCCCTCTAAACACACACACACACACACACACACGCACGCACGCGCGCACACACACACACCCAAAATCCCAATGGCAGATTACTTGAAAAGCCCTTCATTTATCACCTACTCTTTTGTACCTTGAGGTCTAGTTATTTATGAATATAAATATTTCCCCCAGTAGACAGTGATATCCTTAGAGGACGGGATCCATTTCCAATTTCCCATCTTGTCTGTGCCCCCATCAATGGACACATGCCTTGCTTAAAGTAGCGATTGATGAACACCCATTAAATACCAAATGGCAAAAGGCAATTTGTGGTCGACTTCAGTTCCGTAGATGTCTTTGGCTTCTACTCTGAGCAACTTTTAGAGGTGTGTATGTGAAGGAGGTATGTGTAGAATATTTCCTTCTTTTTTTAAAAATTCATTTTCCCTATTTCATTTTAATATATTTCTTTTGAAACCTGAGACTTTACTTTCCCTTCTTTTGGATCTATTATATTCAGCTAGACCTCGTACTGGGCTCCCAAACAGCACACACCGTAAGGTTGGGGGAGCATACCGTGATATGGCTTTGCGGGGCACCTGCTCTTTCCCTTATTAGATACTATCGAGATGGCGCCTGTGAATTATGAACTTGAATTGTTCATACCAGCACAAAGATGAACAAGATGGAGGCAATCTCAGGCTTGGCTGGATCTTTACCATGGTTCTGTTGCGTCAGTTGGGCTCCCCATCACTGGACCAGCACTTCTTTCTTGTTTACCTAATAGGTAACACTCAACATAATAACTTGGGTCTATATCTTTGGGCTAGAGGCCAAGTTGGACTTCTGTTGGACACCAAATCCAATTAGAGATCATGATAATGCGATTATCTGATCCAGTTAAATATTTGAGAGCTGCGGCAGCCACCTAGATGCATCATCTCCTTAGCCTCTAGGCAAGCTTAAGCAATGGCAAGAGCAAAAGCTGCACATCTTGCCAGGAACTGAGAAGCAGCTGCTGCCCGGGAATTAGAAAGGTCTGTCCGACTCCACTGGTGTGTCTGCACCCAGCGTTGAGTGGGACTACCTAGGTGTCAGCCCTGGCCTGGGCCTGACCTGCAGGGGGAGCCAGTCCCCTAAGGCTGGTCTACACTGGGGGTCTAGCCTGCAGGAGGAGCTGGGTGTGTGTGTGGGGGGGAGGTGGGGCAGGAACCACACCTTCTCTGCAACTTCCTTCCGGCTCTCTGGAGCATAAGCAGCAGCCGCAGCCAGTCGAACCTGGCCTCCTGGTGTTTAAGTCTCCTATCCTGGCTCCTCAGGACTGGATCCTGTCTGGGCTGCAATAATTTGCCCCAGGACTGAGCAGAGGCGACAGAATCAAACAGACTTCCAGCTCTGATGAACTCACATCCCCCTGTACCCTTGGGCATATCATCGGGGGTCTCTGCTTCTTGGATTCCTTCACTTTCCTGTGACTGTGCTCGGTGGCTGACCAAGGGCCCAGGTGAAGCACTTAGCGGCGCCTACAGTGGATGTGTCCTCTGAGGCAGGTAAGAGGAAAGCAAGCTAATGTAAGTCCAACCCAGCCCAACTGTTACAGATCAGTAAATCAGGGTGCAGGCTTTAAGGCGTACTGAGTAATCCCGCCCCCTCGATCACCTCCAACTAAGCAAGCCACTTGATCTCTCCGTGCCCCAGGTCCCTGGCTGGTGTGGACTGTACAGTGCCAGGTACTCATAGATGTTAGAGTAGGAGCAATCGAGTGGCTATGAATGGGGACCATGGACCCTTCTAGTGGGTGAGTGTTCTCTGGTTCTCCCCTACCTGCCCCAGCTCATTTCTCCTTTGTCAGTGGCTCGGGGGAGAGAGAGCAGGGCATAGTCCCTCTCTGACAGCAGAGGAGGGGTCTATTGTGCTGAGCTAAGACTCCAATACCCTCTCCAAAATGCTGATATAAACTCGGAAGTCCTGCCAGACAGACTAGAGCATACCAGCATGTGGTCACATAGAGTGTTGGGGTGGAAGAATTCTCTTCCCTTCACTCACTCTTCCAAGGCACATCCTATAGAGCTCACCCCCTCATTCAGTGACAGATAAGCCTGGTCATAGCCACCTGGTCGCTGCTCCCTGCAACATTTCTCATAATGCCTTTCATTCTAGCCCTGATCTCTTCCAAAGGTGAATGCTTATGAGGGGTACAGCAGCACCCACAAGGCAAGCTTGTGTTGCTGATGCAGCCTGATCCACAGCCACAGGCCACATTGAGCCCACAAAGCTTGCACACAAGCATGCAGACACTCCCATAATTCATATACACATGCACACACACACACACACACACCACAGGCACACATACAAGCCTAAATGCTCAGACACTCGCACTCGCACACATATGCACGCATCCACCCACATACACTCATGTCCCGCTAGGGGCTGGGCCTGCAGGCAGAAAGGGGCTCTTACTGGTTGGAATTAGGGCCCATGGAGGAGATGAGGGCTGCCATTCCACCAGGATGGATTCACAGGGACTCCCCGTTCCCGTAGCTGGTGCTCCCAAACTTGTCTATAGCCCAGTGCCAGTGCTGGCAACGGTTCCCCTCTGTGAACAATCTCCAGAAATGAGTGACCAGCAGGCTGGGCCGGTTGGGGTCAGGGTTGGGCTCAGGCTTCTGACTCCTCCAGGAAATATCCTTATCCAAATCCTCTACCCCATCTGCCCCACAGCACGAATCCAGGCAGATCCCCAGAGCAACCCCTGGATGCCAGGCAGGGGCACCCACTGAATCCTAACGCTCGGAGGGGTGGGGGTGGGGGATCAGTGCCCTTCTCACAAGGCCCCAGGGCTTTGTGATTGGATGGGCACCCCCACCCCCTTGAACCTGACAGCTGTCAGCCTTCTGCACTCCAGACAGCTGTCAGCCTACAGTTCTGCGGCTCCTCCCACGCTCCCTTCCCATCCAAATCCTTTGTGTCCTTTGGAGGATACCCTAGTCTGTAGAAGCTCTTATGACCCACCTCCACACTCCCTTGCCCATTTATTCATGTGGTACCACGTGCCCACTGTCTTCAGGGCTGTCAAGGTTAAGTCTTCTCCATCTGGGAGAAGCGCTGAGTGACGAGGACCCCATGCTACACTGCTTCCATTGCCCCAAGGAGCAGCACAGCGCTTTGCTTTAAAAAAAAAAAGTACAACCAATACAATATGGCTTTTAATTGATTTGCTTTTTATAGGAATTAGAAGAGTTGAGCATAAGCTGATCTAAATTTGGTCAGCCGTGTCTTCAGGGAAAACACACAAATGATGATGTGAAAGCAAAAGCTGGAAGAACAAGAATGCTAATATCTGTGGTACTCATCTGCCCTCAGAACCAAATCAGGCCCACCGAGCAACTTCACTCCCTACCTGTTGATTATGTTTGTCCAAAGCAACAGTTAACATGAGATGGAGCAGGGATTTGAACCCAGATGTCAAGCTCCAGGATTTAGTCCTCACTTGTACCCCATGAGACAGCATGGACAGGATGCTAGATTACCTATGCATTTCAGCAACCTCACCTGACCTACTCTGGATATTAGAGACTTAGGTAGAACAGATTCCCCATATTGGCATGGTGCACACTTTGGGGAAGAATGCTGAGGGTAGAATGTTCTAGTGAGCTATCCAGGAGGCCTGGGCTGAGGGAGCAGATGCAGAAGGAGCCCCCTGTACCTGGTGGATTTCCTTTTAAGAGCCCAATGCACACTTTCCAATTCCATTCTCTCTGACCTCTGCAGTATTATTCATTTCATTTTCCAAACAATGCTGGAGGGATAGCACAGTGGTAGGGCGTTTGCCTTGCATGCAGCCAACAGGGCTGACTGGAGTTCGATTCCTACGCCCCTCTCAGAGAGCCCAGCAAGCTACCGAGAGTATCTCGCCCTCATGGCAGAGCCTGGCAAGCTCCCCGTGACGTATTCGATATGCCAAACACA